>JANAVB010021796.1:6127577-6762577 GCA_029216955.1 Iris pallida
CCGCCCTGCCGATACAGCAACGGAGGTTCGTCCAGCACCAGCAGCAGGCCAGAGGAGGACAGCAGGGGCGAGATTTCGTCATGGCGGCTGAGGATGCAGAGGTGATAGGAGAGTTGATTACAGGTTCGGTTCTTCTCGACTCCAGACCAGCTTTTGTATTATTCGATTTTGGTGCTTCGCATAGTTTCATATCGGTATCATTTGCGATTAGACATGGTATTATAGCTGAATCGTTGCCTAGGACTTACAAGATCACGATCGGGGGTGACATTATCCTCGTAAGTGATGTTTGTAAGGGTCGGAGTGTTGTTTTGAGAGGCCGTGAGTTGGAGGTGAGCCTGCTCGTAATGCCATTGTCGAACTATGATATAGTACTCGGTATGGATTGGTTGAGCAGGCACCACGCCAGCATTGATTGCAGAGGGGGTAGAGTTCTCTTCAGAGTGCCGGGGGAGCCAGAGTTCGAGAACTCCAGACGTTAGGCGGAGCAGAGCAGCGAAGTTTTCTGCGGAGTCTCGGTTGAGGAGCAGACGATTCCACACCCCTTGATAGCAGAGTATATGGATGTTTTTTCAGAGGAGTTGCCTGGATTGCCACCAGACAGAGACATTGAGTTCTCGATAGACTTGGTTCCAGGAGCGAAAACCCATCTCTCAGCATGTCTATCGGGTAAACAACAGTGAGTTGGTGGAGCTGAAGAAGCAGGTGGATGAGCTGCAGGACAAGGGCTTCATCCGTTCGAGTTCGTCGCCATGGGGTGCACCAGTATTATTTGTGCCGAAGAAGGATGGGTCAGTACGGATGTGTATTGACTATAGGGCACTCAACAACCTGACGATCAAGAACAGATACCCACTGCCGCGGATCGATGATCTTTTTGACCAGTTGAGCAGAGCTCGGGTATTTTCCAAGATTGATCTGAGGTCAGGATATCACCAGGTGAAGGTAAAGAGGGAGAATATTTCTAAGACCGCTTTCAGGACGCGGTACGGGCAGTTTGAGTTTTTGGTTATGTTGTTTGGGCTAACCAATGCACCAGCAGTATTTATGAACCTAATGAACAAGGTGTTCCACCAGTACCTGGATCAGTTCGTGGTGGTATTCATTGACGACATCTTGGTATATTCTAAGACTGAGGAGGAGCATGAGGAGCATCTGAGGATAGTGCTGGAGACTCTCAGAAAGGAGCAGCTTTATGGAAAGCTCTCCAAGTGTGAGTTCTTCTTGGACCGGGTTGACTTTTGGGGGCATGTGGTGACTGGAGATGGTATCTCAGTTGACTCCAGGAAGATCGTAGCAGTTGAGGCATAGACAGCGCCGACTTCAGTGGCAGAGATCAGGAGTTTCCTGGGACTGGCAGGATATTATAGGAGATTTATGCAGGATTTCTCCCGGGTTGCAGAGCCGTTGACTCGGTTGACCCGGAAGGATACTGAGTATGTTTGGTCAGAGGAGTGTCAGGCAGCTTTTGATGAGTTGAAGAAGCGGCTTACGATAACTCCGATTCTGACATTGCCTTCAGGATCAGGGGGATTCACTATTTGTAGTGACGCTTCAGGGAAGGGGCTGGGTTGTGTCTTGCAGCAGCATGGAAAGGTGATTGCCTATGCTTCCAGGCAATTACGTTCTCATGAGAAGAACTATCCTATCCATGACCTGGAGCTGGCAGCAGTGATATTTGCTCTGAAGTTGTGGAAGCACTATCTGTATGGAGAGAGGATAGAGATCTTCAAAGATCATAAGAGCTTAAAGTATGTGTTCACTCAGAAAGAGCTGAACATGAGGCAGCGCAGATGGCTAGAGCTGATGAAGGACTTCAACATATTACTTCAGTATCACCCAGGGAAGGCCAACGTGGTTGCCGATGCCTTGAGTAGGTATCCGACAGCCATGTGTTTGACCATGGACCGTCACTTGCTTGCTGATTTAGAGAGCCTTGGGATTGAGGTGATCGTGCCCGGAGTTCAGATGCAGTTATGGGGCCTGCAGATTCAGTCAGACTTGGTGGAGAGAATTAAGTCGACACAGTTTGAGGACGTTGCTCTGCGGTATCTCTGAGAGCAGGTTCGAGCAGGATTGCTGGATGACGAGTTTTCTCTTGCAGAGGATGGTGCCTTGAGGCACGGTTCCAGGTTATGTGTGTCCAGCGGAGAGCTCAGGGAACAGGTTTTGTAGGAGGCCCACCGATCTCAGTACTCTATACACCCTGTAGGTCCTAAAAAATCAAGTTGCACCAATCAATCAAGTCAAATGATCAAGATATGCACCATTCAATCAAACTGCGCAGACATCAGATTGCGCAGACATCAGATTGCGCAAGTCCCATTACGCACACCCCGATTGCGCATAGCTTACGTGGCCAGTGTCATCATTACCTGACACCAAATCAAATCTCTGACAACTGACAGGCGCAAAAGACGAGGAAACCGTTCGTTTCTCTGTGCAGCACAGTGCTCGAGGACAACTGTCCAGCCAGTGCGCAATCTACTTCCTGCGCAGTCTATGTTTGCGCAATCCAGATCATGCACAGTCCATGCGTAATCCAGATCCTGCGCAGTCCAATTCTTGCGCAGTCTATCAAAATAACTGCCAAATGCATATGTGGCCTTCATGCCATCAATTTCTCAGAACGTGGTAACTGCCTGTGCACGACCATGCGCATTTCAATCAAGCTCTGCCAAGTGTCCAAGACAGGTGGTCCACGATCAAATAACTGCCTGCGCAGTCTCCTCCTGCGCAATCCAGAAGCTGCGCAATCTACCCTGCGCAATTCAGAATAACTGTAAAACAGTTATTTCCAGAACTCTATAAATAGAGTTTCAAGATTCATTTCAAGGGACGAGGACTACATACATATCAGATCACACACAGAGAGATTATTCTCTTCAGAGAATCCAGGAGTTCTTGCTAAAGTGCTGCTGCGTTCTTCAGAGGCTCTTGCCTTCAGTTCATCAGAGGCTTCCTGCCTTCGTTCCATCAGAGACTTCGTCTTCAGTCATCTTCAAAAGCTTTCGTCTTCAACAGTTCACATCGTCCAAGGGATAAAGCAATCGTCTTCTAGATTGGATTCCTACAGTTGTAATTTTCCCAGAATTCTTGTAATCTTTATTACAGTTTGTATCAATAAAGTTCTATACTTTTGTTTTTGCAAACAAAATGGCGACTCTGCTGGGGACAACTTTCTCCTCCGACGAGGAAGTAGCAACTCAATGTGACGTAGCGTCTATCGGGAAGACGCAGAAGACCCTGGTTGTCAAGGTCAACCAGACAGCCTACGAGGCAATGCTCAACTCCAAGACCACTCCCCGTACTGCAGCCACTTCTGCCAAGAGCAAAGTGCGCTCAGTTTGGGTCTCTAAGACTGCTGCACAATCTGGCAGTTTTGCCACTAAAGGTGCTGCACACTCTGTTGCACAATCTACTAGTCAGAATACTGCACAATCTGCTAGTCAGAATACTGCACAATCTGTTGGCCAGTCTGCTGCACAAACTGCTGGCCAGTCTGCTGCACAAACTGCTGTGTCAACTGCTGCACAGTCTGTCTTAGCAACTGCTGCACAATCTGTTGCAGTCAATGCTGCGCAATCTGTTGCAAAAGTTGCACAAGCTACTTCATATGCTGCCTTGTCAAAACAGAAGACTCCTATGACTCTGGCGCAATTGGCAGTAGCTTTTCCTGCGCAAAACAGCATTCCAGCAACCAAAGTGCATCCTAAGCACTCTAAAGCAAAGACTCCTACTTCTGTGGCCAGAACCAATCTACCCTCCACTCATGCGCAAATCACTTCTGCGCAAACCAAGAGAAACAGCCCTTTGGCTAGACTCTCTCCTTCTCATAATCAAGAGAAAATATCTGATTCTCCTCTTAAACATCCTGCTGTTCTAGTACAATCTACTGGGGGTAGTCCTTTGGCTATTCCTCCTCCTTCTCAGATCAAAGGAAAAGGCCCGTTGGTCTTTTCTCAAACTTCCTTGTCTCATGACTTGGAAGACAACAGAGGGAAATGCTCTTTAGTTATCCCTTCTTCTCAGAACAAAGGAAAAGGCCTTTTGGTCTTTTCTCAGTCTTCTTCGGTCTTTACTGAAGCAGATCAAATTGCACGTGTTTCAACACCCGTCAGTACAAGATCTCCTACGAACAAAGATTCTTTTTACCTTCATAACAAAAGAACTTGCACTGATCAAAGAGGTATTTTGCCTACCCCAGTAGCAGAATTCCAAGACCTTCCAACTTTCAAAATATCCCGTTCCAAACACGGAAAACTGTTGGTGTCTCAAACAGAAACCCCTGGGAGTGAATTTGCAGACCTACGAACATATCTTAACAGGACAACTTCGGCAAAACGTAAACAGCCAATGCCGAAGGTCAAGCCTCAAAGACAAATCTCCAGGAATATAAATTTTGATACTTATGCCAATGAGATGAGTACTTCCTTGTATACACAGGGGACAAAACATTTGAAGAATCGGAATCATGTTCCAAATATTGTTAAAGAACACATTCCTCGAACTTTTCCCCGTCCCGGCATGATTTCTGATCTTCGAGAACATTTAAGACAAAAACGGGATAATATCTCAACTCCTTCAAATCAACCATCTGATCATCATTGCAATCATAAAGTCATCATCCAATGTTGTTGTCAAACAACAAAGCGATCTATCTTCGATCGTCTGACTTTTGCTAAAACAGAACCAATGTCAGAAGAAGACGAAGTGTTGTACGCTTCTGTCAATATGGCTTCCCGAGACACCGGGGGTAGAAAGTGCTCCAAACATGGTAAGCCTCGCAGACCAAGCCAACGATATTTGGATTTACTCCAAGAATCCTCTGAAGGAGTATTTCAACATACTCGTTCCCACAGCCGAGACACAATCGGTCAAAGGAATCTTCCCCAAGATCCTTCAGCTTATCTTCCTACTTTTCAGTCAGGAGACGAATCTTTCTCTGATTATGATGCATATAGTGAAAGCTCTGAACAAACAGTTTCGTCTACTGTGCCTAGAGAAGTGACGGCATATGTTGTTACTGATGATCCAGATGCTTCAACTTCTGTAAACCAAGAACAGCGTATTGTTGCACTGGAGGACAAATTGAAAACCATGGCTGAAATGGTCGCCAGTATGCATTCTATCATTATGGCACAACATGCTACCCCACCAACTGTACCGGCTGCTATAAACCCTGAAATCATAGCTTCATCGGTGCCTGTCAATACTGGGCTGGGGGTAGTACCTCCTCAGATGCCTCCTGTGCAAGTACAAGTTCAAAATACACCCAGTCAATCAGGTGCTGGGGGTAGTGCTTATAATGCTGTCCCTCCTCCTACCACGGCTCCTTCCTCTTCATCTGAAGATGCTAATGAAGCAGTCAAGCTTTTACGAACTCAGTTTGAAGCTTTCAAAGAGAAAGACAACCTGCAAAGGTTGGGAATCAAACAGCCATATCCCGTCGAATGGAAAGAAGTTCCATTTCCTCCCAAATACAAGATTCCAACAATCGCTCTCTTTGACGGTAGTACCTCACCAAGTCAATTCATCAATCACTTCGAGGTAATGACTGTTCAACTTCAACCAAACGACGCTCTTCTTACCAGAGTGTTCGTCGGTTGTTTAGCCGGCGTAGCATATGACTGGTACAGAAGTCTGCCCGATGGTTGTATCACTTCTTTCTCAGGTCTCAAGCAAATCTTTCTAGAACGATTCTATGAGGGATTCAATGACATGACTATGTCAGCCCTAAATAAAATCAAACAGAAACATAACGAGACTGCAGAGAGTTTCATTGAACGTTTTCGTCGAGAAGCCCTGAAAATGCCTCCAGGGACTCCTGCTGCTGTTACCATAGATACTTGTAAGGCAAATCTCTTGCCTATTATCAGTATGTGGACAGGCTCAACTCAGTTTCAAGACTGGCCATCCTTCATTGTTAATGCCAAAGCAGCTGAAGTAAGTGCTGATAAATTCAAACAGTTGGGGGTACAAATGTCTAACCTCGATCGGGATGAACATCAAGCGTCAGGCGGTGGTAATCGCCAAAACAACCGCAAGAACAAAGAGACTCTGAACATTAATCTGAAAAGCAAAGAGTCTTTGGTTGTCAACGTAGCTCAGTCTACGTCCACTTCCACTCCTTCTGCACCACAACCGAGGGAACCTCGTCCTAAGGTAGAGTATTCTTTTGACGAGAATGACACGGCAAGTATCTTCGATTGTTTACTCAAAAGCAATAAGATCCAGCTCCCAGACCCAAAGAAACCTGATGAAGTCGGTAAGACCGATCATCCTAAGTACTGTGTTTACCACCGATTCATTGGACATCCTACTAGAGCATGTTATGTGCTCAAGGGCAAGATTCAAGAGCTTGTTAATGCTGGAGTTGTTACTCTGCAACAAGATGAAAAGACTGTCACTGTCAATATGGTTTCAGTTCAGTTCGGTAACTTTCCTCCGCAGATGATACAGCATGGTGTCATTCCTATTCCGAAAACTACTCTTGAGATTGAAAATATTCCTTCTCCACCAAATGAAGGTCTCGTTCCTTTGTCTCTAGACAATGGCGAGGTTATGTGGATTCACCCCGATCTTACTTCAGAGTTCGAGGATTCTTCTTCTTCCAAGAAGAAAAGTCGCTCCAAAGGCAAGACGAAGACTTGCAACATGGTGTCCTTCGACCCTACAAACGAAGAAGAGATCTTGATCGGCACCAGATCAGGAAAAACATATCAACAGGAAGTCCCAGAAGCTCCAGAGTCTTCTTCGGAGTCTGCTCCAGCACAACCTGCTTCTATTGAGGAGAATCCTTCTGCATCTGCACCAGTGGTGGTGTCTATTCCTCCCAAACCTACTGCAGTAGACAAGGGCAAGCAACAAGTCCGCTTCGATAAACCTCTGAAGAAGTCATCACCCACAGGACTTGAAAAGCCTTACAATTTCGATATTTTGGCTCAACTAGCTAACACACCAGCCAGATTGTCAATCTTCGAGCTCTTGCGTCTTTCCAGAGAGACTCGGAAAACTTTAAGCGAAGCCCTGATGGAAGCAGAAACCTGCTTGACTCTCCTCAAGAAGCCGGAAGCAGAGCCAGTTTCTTGCCTACACTGCCACAGTGTTCTGGACTTGATGCCGAACATCACTTTTACGCAGGATGATATGCTGCTAGAAGATAATCGACATGACCGTCCTCTATATTTTACGGGCTATATCGATTCCATGGAGGTTGATCGTCTACTGATTGATCCTGGGTCCGCTCTCAGCATTATGACGAAGACTATGCTAGATGCACTGAAAATACCTGTGCATAGTCTTTCTGTTACCATCACCACCATTCTGGGATTCAACCAAGGCAAAAGTGAACCTTTGGGCAAGATTCGCCTAAAACTCCAAATAGGCAATCTGCGCACTAAGGTTACCTTTTATATCATCGACAACCATGGCTGCTCATACAATATTATTCTGGGGAGGCCATTCCTGCATGAACATAACATCGTTCCTTCCACTCTTCATCAATGTTTTAAATACGTTGATGACAATGGAGAAGTCCACAAGGAGGTGGCTGATCTCCATCCCTTCAAAGGAGTTGAGGCATATTGCAATGACTCTCGCATGTATAAAGAGGAGTTCATGAAGATTGTTCTGTCTCTTGACACAGAAGAAGATCAAGAAGCAACGCCCAGTGAAACCCTCATCATACCTGTTAAAGGGCCAACTGATGATGATCAAAGGGAGCTCACCTCCTCTGAGCCTCTTGTTATCGATTTACGTCGTAACAAGATCAAAAAGCAGCTCACTTCATCCAAGCCACTTGTTATCAAAGACAAGGAAAATAGGGAGCTCACCTTCTCTGAGCCGCTTGTTATCGACCTCCGTCGTAACAAGTCTAAACTTCCTCCACGTTCTTCCTCTCCCCCTCTTGTAATCGATCTGACCAAGTCTGCTAAGGCTAAAGGTCCTGTTGTAAATACCACTGTGTATATCAATGAAGATGTATCTCCTTTCCAGTATACTGATGTCATCTACTATACTAAGTATTATTTGGAAATGTTAGATAGCTTCCAATCATTCACAATGGGAGTTATACAAACTCTTCAGACGGAAGTCTCAAATGATCGGCCAGAGAAGTCCTGCTTTATTGTTCCCTCTCGAAAGAAAGGCGAGAGTCCAATACTTTTTAGTAAAGGACCAGAACAAAAGTTCAGCTATACGGATGACAGCAAAGTTAACGATACCGGAGATATTCAGCACCGTCGTTACAGTCGGCAATGCAAAGACATCCTCCGAAAGATGGGCTACGACTTCAAAAGTGGTCTCAACTACGGCAAAGGAAGGCGAACTCCTGTTCGTACAGCTGTTCTATATGGAAAATCTGAAATGTACCACAGCAGGACCAATAGAGGACTCGGATATGCTTCTCTGCCAGTGTTATCTCCAGCGGTCTCTGAATCTGATAGTGACGAGCGCTCCAATTCTTCTGATTCCAGATCATGGGATTCTGACACCAGTGTTGGTCAAATTTATCGGTTGACTGTATCTTCTAACATGGTCACTGTTGAATTTCTAGAAGGATTTGACGAAGACATCGAAGATTATCTTGAAATTGATCCTTGGGCTCAAAAGATGGATAATAAATGGGAGCTTCGTTTTGAGCAAAAAGAACCTCCTACTGAAGATCAATTAGTTCAAGTTGATGTTGGACAAGATGGAGCACCTCGTCCAATATTCATTAGCAAAAGCCTTCCAGAAGCTGATAAGCAGGAGTTGATCCTTCTTATTCAAGAATATATTGACGTCTTTGCCTGGAGCTATGAAGACATGCCAGGTCTAGATCCCAAAGTCGCTACTCATAAATTGAACATTTTACCCAATGCTAAGCCAGTCAAACAACAACAACGGCGATTCAAGCCCGAGATGATGGACACAATCGATGAGGAAGTCAAAAAGCTCATTGCTTGTGGATTCATTCGAGAAGAACAACATCCCGATTGGGTAGCTAATGTTGTTCCAGTCCTGAAGAAAACTGGCAAAGTTCGAGTATGTATCGACTTTCGGGATCTTAATGAAGCTTGTCCAAAAGACGAATTCCCTCTTCCTATCACGGACGTCATGATCGACAACACTTATGGGTTCGAGCGAATATCTTTCATGGATGGATTCTCTGGATATAATCAAATTCGGATGCATCCTGAAGATGAAAAGAATACATCTTTCCGCACTCCTCGAGGTGTCTATTGCTATACTGTGATGCCATTCGGTCTCAAGAATGCTGGTGCAACTTACCAACGAGCTATGAGCACTATCTTTCGAGATCATTTGCGCAAAACCGTTGAATGCTACGTTGACGATATTGCCGTCAAAAGTCGTAAAAAGGAAGATCACATTCAAGACTTGAGAACAATCTTTAATCTCATGCGCCAACATCAACTCAAGATGAGTCCCACCAAGTCATTCCTAGGTGTCTCTAGTGGCAAATTTCTCGGCTTCGTCATTACCTCTAAAGGTATACACGTGGATCCCGAGAAGATCAAAGCCATCCAAGAGATGCGTCCTCCACGCAATCTAAAAGAGCTACGAGGATTTCAAGGACGACTTGCGTACATCAGGAGATTCATCTCGAATTTGTCTGGACGCTGTAGACCATTCACTCAACTAATGAAGAAAGGTGTATCTTTCGTTTGGACTGAAGAGTGTCAACGAGCATTTGAAGACATCAAAAGATATCTCATGAGCCCACCAGTTTTGGTGCCACCTATCTCTGGCATTCCATTCTTGATGTATGTCCGTGCAATAGATCATTCATTGGGTGCTTTACTCGCCCAAAAGAACAAAGAAGGTCATGAACAGGCTATCTACTACCTTAGCCGTACTATGATTGGTGCTGAACATCGTTATAGTCCGGTCGAAAAAGAATGCCTAGCTCTCATGTTTGATGTGCAAAAGACAAGGCATTACATCATTGGACAAGCTATTCATGTCATATCCAGAGTCAATCCTCTACGGGTACTCATGAAGAAGCCAAGCACTCTCAACTCTCGACTGGCTACATGGGCCATTCTGCTAGCCCAATATGACATGACATATGTTCCACAAAAGTCGGTTAAAGGACAAGCACTGGCAGATTTTCTAGCTACTCATCCTGTTCCTGAAACATCTAAGCTCTATGACGAAATCCCAGATGAGACATTAGAAATCGACATGATATCAGAAGAATTTCCTACGTGGCGTCTATTCTTCGATGGCGCATCCAGGATAGGACCGACAGGTATCACCGTTGCAGGAGTTGGAATGGTTCTTGTTTCTCCAGACGGATCAACCATCCAAAGGGCATATTCTCTAGACGAACCATGTTCTAACAACGTAGCAGAATATAACGCTCTACTTATTGGTCTTCAGCTAGCCAAACAATTGAATGTTCAATATCTCGAAGTTTATGGCGACTCTAAACTGGTTGTTAATCAGGTTAGAGGAACATACGAAGTACGTCATCAAGATTTGGTACCCTATCATGAAGCGGCAATCAATCTGGCTTTATCATTCCAAGCCTTCTACATTGATTATGTTCGTCGTGCATGCAATACTGAAGCAGATGCATTAGCCAATCTTGCAGCAGTCTTGGCCATTCCTATCAAAAGACAGCAAGTGGTGGTTGTCTCAAATCGAGAACTATTTTGCGTTGAAAACAATCGTAATATTGAATTTAGCAATCTCGCTGAAATCAATGTTATCAATGAAGACTGGAGAGTTCCCTTCATCGATTTTGTAGTTCATGATATACTACCTGAAGATCCTAAGGAGGCTACGAGTATTCGACGACGATCTCTTCGGTTTTATTATAATCAAACTACCAAGACTCTTTATCGATGGACTTATGATGGTCTTCTTCTGCGCTGTCTCGCTGGTGATGAAGCCAAGCAAGTATTGCGTGAAGCTCATGACGGTGTCTGTGGAGCACATCAGCCTGGTCCTAAGTTACAGGATCGTATTCGACGAATGGGCTACTACTGGCCCTCTATGATATCAGATGCCATTGAATATGCACGAAAGTGTCGAGCTTGTCAAATCCATACAGATTTCATTCATCAACCCTCAGAGTTTCTGCATCCGACTGCTGCTTCGTGGCCTTTCGAAGCTTGGGGTATGGATGTCATAGGTCCTATTAACCCTCCTTCCTCCAAAGGACATCGCTTTATCTTAGCCATCACTGATTACTTCTCTAAGTGGGCTGAAGCTATACCCTTGACTGAAGTTAAAACCAGTAATGTCATTAACTTTGTCAAACACCATGTCATTTACAGATTCGGTGTACCCAGAAGGATCATACATGATAATGGACCTCAGTTTATCAGTCAAAAATTCACAAGATTCTGTAATAATCATCGGATTGACAATGTTGCTTCAACAGCTTACAATCCAGCTGCTAATGGTCTAGCAGAAGCCTTCAATAAAACCATTATCAAGCTCCTGAAGAAGTTTGTATCTACTAACAAACGAAACTGGAGTGAAAAGTTGGGCGAGTGTCTCTGGGCTTATCGAACTACAGTCCGCAATCCTACAGGGTGTACACCTTTCTCCTTGGTGTATGGCTGTGAAGCAGTTCTTCCTTTAGAACTTCAGATCCCATCCTTAAGGATTGCTATTGCTAATGAGCTTACTACGGAAAACAATGATCTTCTCCGGCTCCAGGAATTGGAAGCTCTTGACGAAAAACGGCTAATGGCTCAACAGCATATTGAGTTATATCAGGCTCGTATCTCGAAGACTTTCAATCGAAAAGTTAAAATCAGAACTTTTCAAAAAGGAGACCTTGTTCTAGCAGTCAGACATCCTATGACTATGACTCATATGAGTAAGGGAAAATTTGATGCAAAGTGGGAGGGACCCTACATTGTAAACAAAGTGTTCTCCAATGGAGCCTATCAGTTAACGGAGTTAGACGGCCGAGTTGCTATGATGCCTATTAATGGCAAGTTTCTCAAGAAGTACTACACGTGAATGTAAATATTTGTAAACAGAGCTGAGAAGTTTATAAATAAAAGTTGATTTCATTTCATGAGTAGCAGCACATCATTATGGGAGGACATTATAAATCCTTCTCAAATACATAATCAGCAAACAGTGCGAAGACATTCTATTTAATTTGAAATCAAGTACATTCGCAATAGAAAATCATCATCTTTTCATCTTTGGCCTAATCATGAAGACGCATGAACCATTCCCTCAGCCATTTTGCGTACAAGGGATGTATATTCTTGTCCAAAGCCAGAGGAGCATTCCCAGTGTTGCTTTCTTCAGATATGGGCTCTTCCTTTACAGATGCTCTTGCATCAGAAATGTGTTCCTCCTTGAGGGATGTCAATTCTTCTTTTACAGCCGCTCTTACATCAGAAATGTGCTGCTTCTTGATGAATGTCGGTTCTTCTTTGAGTATCACTTCATCTTTGACAAAGGATAGCACCTCTTTCTTCGCAACAATCTCAGTTTTTAGCACTGCAAAAAGTTAAAAAACAAAAGAAACAGATTATCAGACTGCGCTGACATGCCTTGCGCAGTTCAACAGTTTGCGCAAGTGTTCCTGCGTAAATCAATCAATTGCACTGCGCAATTCAACCGACTGCGCAGGGGAGCCATCCTCGTAAAAATGAAGATCGACATGTTCATGCAACCGAAACCCTAAAAAGGGTGGCGCAGTGTGAACTCATCTCTAAAAAGGGATGAGTTTCGAAAGTCGAAACCCTAAAAAGGGTATTCGATCGAAGTTTCGCCCACCTCTCAGCGCAGGGTGCGCGGCCTCATGGCGAGAAGCGCGCGGTGCGGTTCGCGAAGATTCAGCGGGGGCCTTGCCCTTGTCGGCGGTGGAAGATCGTCGGGGAGCCATTACTCGTCGGAGGAGGAGATCGGTTGCAAAGGGTTCTCTCTCTTTTTCAGAACTCAAACGAATGCAAGTGAAGGGTTCTCAAGTATAAGAAGACTATTTATAGTTTTCGAAAAGTGAAACGGCCACCACAGTTTGCGCCTCAGATTGCGCACTATTCAGATTGCGCAGACAGATCACTCCTTTGCGCAACTTGATTTCAATCATTATAATTCAAAGTATTTCAAAACTTTAAATCAAATCAACTTTCGAAAACTTTGAAGGGGGTCTTGTGTCACGCCCCGCTCCCGTAGGAGCGATCGTCCTCGCTAAGGCGTGATGCCGCACGGGCCTAGGTTGCGCCCGTGCAAGGCCAAGTCCAGAAACGGCCGGTTTGAGTTCTAGGCCACAGAGTCGCACAGAGTGTCCCCATTTGCAGCGGAATATAAATGAACACAATTGAAGCGAAACCAAATTCTTTATTGATATTCAACAAGTTTACAAGCGGCGCTAGGCCGATATTACAAGTCGCTCAAGCTCTCTCTCTCTCTGAAACATAAAAGGCGTGCCAAATGGCTTACAACATGGAAGGATACATGGCGATGTTCCGATACATTATGTCCTGTATAGGGGCTTCAGCTTCTTGCAACGTTCCAAGGCCCCAGAGTTGGCTCCGCGCCTTGACACGTTCGACGGAAGCTCCGCACCCGCCGGCGTCTCCTGCTATTCTGCAAGCATACTGTGGGGTTATCAGTACATTGTTATGCACTGGTGGGGAGGCTGGCTCGCCCACAATGCCATCATTACCAAACACGTTCTATAATCTTTTGTGCATCTCTATCATTCATTGTCTTTCTAATCTTGCCTTAGGATCAATTTCATGGCATATTGCATAGCCTATCTCGTGTTACCGAACTCGAGTGTCGCATGGAAATACATGTACGACTTACCCATACTTACCGTCCGGCCTTCCCTGTTCAAGGTAAACCAAGTTAAACCACGATTCATGAATAATAACATAACACGATTCATGCACGCATTCAATATCAAGTGTGTGTCCATGTCTCGAGATTCTAGCACGTCGTGGGCATGTTCTAGTGTTACGTTTTGAGCATGTTCAAGAGGCACATTTCAAGCATGTTCGGGGTGGTATATTTCAAGCATGTTCAGGCATGTTACATTTCGAGCACGTTCATGTTCAGGATGTTACTTTACAAGCATGTTCAGGAGTGTTATATTTCGAGCACGTTCATGTTCAGGATGTTACTTTGCAAGCATGTTCAAGAGTGTTATATTTTGGGCATGTTCAGGAGACACTTGTTCATTTAACTTAGATTACTTTGATTTCAATGCAAGAACTTGCACGTGGATTGCCACCAGCATAGTCCACTTAATCTACATGCACGGGTCGCTGGCTTTACAAGCCATTTAGGACATTCCCCTGTGGCAATTCTCAACTTAGCGTAGGGTGATGGCTGGTACACCCCGTTAAGTCTCTTGAATATACCCTCCTACTTACGTCTCTTGGTGCCCAAGCCCGCACCCAAGCAGCCCGTAAGCGCCGTTGATTCCGCCTAGGCCGGCCACGGTTTACCCCCCCAACGCCCGTGCCGCAGAATCCTTCCACACGACGGCCACGGTATTCCCCCCCATCGCCCGTGCCGTTTGTCCACGACCATTTCGTATTATCTTGTCATTTTAACTTAGCGGCTATCTCCGAGCCGTAGGCTAACCCTTAGCCATAGTGCGTTAACGACCAGGTTGGCGTCCGTACAACGCGGGTAGCAAGCCCCGTTGCACGTGCCCGTCATACCTGTCGCTAGCGTCTTCCATGTCTTATCTTTCATGCCATAATGCGTTAACGACCAAGTTGGCGTCCGTACAGCGCGGGTAGCGAGCCCCGTTGCACGTGCCCGTCATACCTGTCGCTAGCGTCTTATCTTTCATGTATTCTTTCTTTTCATGTTATTCTTTCACTTGTTCGTATGTTCATAGAGTCATTCATGTGTTTGTTCATTCATTCGTTGATTCATTCATTCATGCATTACGCAACTCCCAGTGTGGGAGTCGCCTTGGCGACCCATCGGTCCCATAGCCTTCCAATGTTGCTAAACTCTACTCGGAGCGACTATGTTGATAGCCTTCCCGTTTCATTGTTGTAAACCATTCATTGTTTCATTGTTTGAACGTATACGGGACATGAACGTGAGCTTGTGCCGTAGCACGAGCGTAGAGCGTGGTGCGAGCGTTTCTATGATTTCCAAGTTCTTTTCCATGTTCTAAACAAGCATGCAAGATGGGATTATTCCCTTAGCTAGGTGCGTTGAATCATTTATTAGCATGCAGGGTGTTATCGCCTAGCGATTCTCGTGATAGTGTCCGCATTGTTATGTGTCTAGGCTAAGCACAGACGGGTTCATCGGAGCCACCCACCTTAGCGATGTTCGCATCGGCCGAGCGATCCTCCGAGCGCGCCTTTGCAAGTCTAAGTCTGGATTCTTCTTGACGGGCCAATGCAAGTCTTGCATCGATTCGCATCGATACTTCATCGGGTCGAAGCAACTCTTCGGGTCGACGGCTCGTTTGAGTCGTTGCACGCGCCGTTTGGAATCGGCGTTCCGCTAGGGCGGAGCGGGTCACTACATAATACACCACTCAAAATAAGTCTCGTCCTCGAGACTTTCTGAGTGCAGGTCATCCTACCACTTCTTAACTCGTGTTTTCGTGTTTCTTAGACAATTTCATCGAGCGGTCCTATCGTTCTACGACATCGAACCATACTTGATATCTTTCTAAGTCCCGTGTCGCACGCGTTGGGTCGATTTTATCGAATAGCCTTTCATTCATTTTAGAGTTGATTGTACTTATTCAATTCGAGTATTTCTTCGTCTTGGTTGCCATTTCGACATGTCATGGAACAGGAATGGCTGCACGAGGCACGTTGTAAGTCATCAAATGCGATGGTCGCAGACTTAGGCAAATTCACTTTCGTTTATCTCGGTCATCGAGATGGCCCGATTCGCTTTTCAAGCGTTCGTGTCCACGAAATCAGTATGATTTCTACTTAACGGGGTCGACCAAGTCTAGGAAATTTTCATCGAATTTAAGACCACATGTTGTACTATCGTCGAGCATATCTTCCTATCAATGCTTCACTTCGTTATACCAACTTTTACTAGCACGATTTCACGTTCACGATACTCGTTCACTCCCCAAGTCGTGCTAGAACTCAACGTATCACTTGGTTGGATCGTGCACGCATTCCAAGCGTCCCCAAAATACATGCATTCAGCCAAGCCGCAGGATAGTGAGTTTGTCATTCTCACTCGAGTCGCATCGTGCACATACTCAAGCGTCCCTGAAATATATGCATGTCAGCCAAGTCTCGTGAGCAGGGTTTCCTACATTCGTGATTCATGCTATCCATTCATGCCAATCCTCAAGATCAATCCTTTGATTGCTAACACATGGAACAGGGGCGTCTCGCCTAACCGCTAAGCCATCTTTTTCGAGGCTAAGTCAATGTCAGAATTGGAATCATAGTTCCCCAACAATAATGCCAACACTGACCCCAATCCTAGGGTCAAACCAAAGTCGGTAGTACGGGATTTTCTACCCAAGCTCGCGTCACTCAGATTTCTAAACATCGAGCACGATCACCTATTCTCGTCAAGGCATTCGCCGCGTATATCCGAATTCATTCTGATCACATACTTCACATATCCATTCTTTCCAATTCATGTATTCGATCACGAGTTCATCTAGCTTTGACAATATGTTGCGCCCCAATCTCACGCGAGTCCGATTATCCACGGTGGTTCATGAATCACCATGCAACGCTCCCGCGGAATAATCATTCTCATCGGGGCGTAACTCTTGTTTGCGTCTAGACTAATTCATTTTCGATACGCGGATTGGACCTACTCAATCCTCAAACTTAATCATTCAAGCACACCGAATCATTCTCAAGTCATCTTCGCGTCAAACC
Source organism: Iris pallida (assembly GCA_029216955.1). Lineage (NCBI taxonomy): Eukaryota > Viridiplantae > Streptophyta > Magnoliopsida > Asparagales > Iridaceae > Iris > Iris pallida. The sequence continues at coordinate 6,144,410 of JANAVB010021796.1, forward strand.
ACAAGTCGAAGCAATCGTATTGCCACGCCGTACAAGTTTGATCACCCCCGCTGGATGAATCACCATACCAGCGCTCACGCGGAGTAATCGCCCTAATCGGCGCGACGCATGTGCGAGGCTGGAGTTGCGCTCGCCTAAGACAAGAATGTCGACGTTGGGGTTATCGTCGAAGTAAATCCAAGCATTTCATTTCATCCAAGTCAGATTTCAATTCGATAGTTTACCTGTCATTTGTTCAACCAGAAAATCCTCGAGCCAAGTTTATCCTTTTCCTCGACACATTTCAATATCCCGATTATAACATCCATCGGAACAATGACATTTGCACGATCGTCATTTGCCGAGTCAGAGTACCCCCGAGTTATCGCATATCGATCTTTGATACGCCTCAATACCATCGACGATATGCGTAACCTGACGATCTTCCTTTGCAACCAATTTCGAGTCGTGCGTTGATGCTGTTGTCCGAGTTGGATATTCCTCAATTTTTTTTTTTTTTTCCGATACTCAAGATCAAGTTCAGTCGCTTTTCCTCAAAGCTCGTTTCAAGATCGTTATTCAAAACTCAAGTCACATTTCATTTGCATCAATTCGACATCGCACGCACGTTCCTCTAAGTTTCCTCGATCAAGACCATCTATTTTTATCCATCGTTTCGAATCATTTCTAACACGCGTTACCCATTCACAAGTTGTCCGAACGATATCTCGTTCGGGACACACGAAGTCACGATCAAATAAGCGTGACGCGTTCTAAAGCTTTGCGCGACCGCATCGCTTCGCCGACATACTTGTTCTATCCGTAATTCCTTTAGTCTCGCTCGAACAATTTCTATAACGTCCATACACCACTCAGGGTTCGAGCCACTCGACTAGTCGTTGACACTCATTCTTATTCTTCTTCGAACCTATCACATACACCACTCGGGTTCAAGCCATACGGTCTAATCCTCAATCACGTTCGCGCCATGCACTAAGATATCCTTCAGATTCGTTCGACGAATCTCCAGCGTACTCGCTTACGTCGTCTCGACGTACTAAGTCGTTCACACGAGTCCTCAAAATCCAAGTCAATCATTCGCGTACGCCTAAGCGTTAACTCGATAGCGTTCCTATCGATATACACTCAAAGTGTATCTCCGTTCTCGATCGAGCGATACTTGATATCGCTCGCAACCCGATTGCACCCAAGAGTCGAGGTGCGCGACACGCGGACTAAGTTGTACCGCTTAACCATCCCGCATGGACTATATTCATGTTTTGCACGCTCAGTTGCTAGGGTCAACGCAAGACTAGTTAGGCACGTACGAGACATGTTAACTTTGCATGTGTTCTCAATCGAGTCATGTTTAACGTCGTCCGGCACAAAGGCCTTCGCCTATCGATCCCGTGCAACCGAGTACTTGTACGAGCTTTTGAAAGTATTAGACTTATTGTATGGAACATGCCGATGGACATTTGAGAGAGAGCGCACACTTCTTTTTCCAATCGAGCTTTCAAAACTGAGAAAATCGAAATGAAGTCCAAGGACGTAAAGCCGTGCTCTGATACCAAACTGTCACGCCCCGCTCCCGTAGGAGCGATCGTCCTCGCTAAGGCGTGATGCCGCACGGGCCTAGGTTGCGCCCGTGCAAGGCCAAGTCCAGAAACGGCCGGTTTGAGTTCTAGGCCACAGAGTCGCACAGAGTGTCCCCATTTGCAGCGGAATATAAATGAACACAATTGAAGCGAAACCAAATTCTTTATTGATATTCAACAAGTTTACAAGCGGCGCTAGGCCGATATTACAAGTCGCTCAAGCTCTCTCTCTCTCTGAAACATAAAAGGCGTGCCAAATGGCTTACAACATGGAAGGATACATGGCGATGTTCCGATACATTATGTCCTGTATAGGGGCTTCAGCTTCTTGCAACGTTCCAAGGCCCCAGAGTTGGCTCCGCGCCTTGACACGTTCGACGGAAGCTCCGCACCCGCCGGCGTCTCCTGCTATTCTGCAAGCATACTGTGGGGTTATCAGTACATTGTTATGCACTGGTGGGGAGGCTGGCTCGCCCACAATGCCATCATTACCAAACACGTTCTATAATCTTTTGTGCATCTCTATCATTCATTGTCTTTCTAATCTTGCCTTAGGATCAATTTCATGGCATATTGCATAGCCTATCTCGTGTTACCGAACTCGAGTGTCGCATGGAAATACATGTACGACTTACCCATACTTACCGTCCGGCCTTCCCTGTTCAAGGTAAACCAAGTTAAACCACGATTCATGAATAATAACATAACACGATTCATGCACGCATTCAATATCAAGTGTGTGTCCATGTCTCGAGATTCTAGCACGTCGTGGGCATGTTCTAGTGTTACGTTTTGAGCATGTTCAAGAGGCACATTTCAAGCATGTTCGGGGTGGTATATTTCAAGCATGTTCAGGCATGTTACATTTCGAGCACGTTCATGTTCAGGATGTTACTTTACAAGCATGTTCAGGAGTGTTATATTTCGAGCACGTTCATGTTCAGGATGTTACTTTGCAAGCATGTTCAAGAGTGTTATATTTTGGGCATGTTCAGGAGACACTTGTTCATTTAACTTAGATTACTTTGATTTCAATGCAAGAACTTGCACGTGGATTGCCACCAGCATAGTCCACTTAATCTACATGCACGGGTCGCTGGCTTTACAAGCCATTTAGGACATTCCCCTGTGGCAATTCTCAACTTAGCGTAGGGTGATGGCTGGTACACCCCGTTAAGTCTCTTGAATATACCCTCCTACTTACGTCTCTTGGTGCCCAAGCCCGCACCCAAGCAGCCCGTAAGCGCCGTTGATTCCGCCTAGGCCGGCCACGGTTTACCCCCCCAACGCCCGTGCCGCAGAATCCTTCCACACGACGGCCACGGTATTCCCCCCCATCGCCCGTGCCGTTTGTCCACGACCATTTCGTATTATCTTGTCATTTTAACTTAGCGGCTATCTCCGAGCCGTAGGCTAACCCTTAGCCATAGTGCGTTAACGACCAGGTTGGCGTCCGTACAACGCGGGTAGCAAGCCCCGTTGCACGTGCCCGTCATACCTGTCGCTAGCGTCTTCCATGTCTTATCTTTCATGCCATAATGCGTTAACGACCAAGTTGGCGTCCGTACAGCGCGGGTAGCGAGCCCCGTTGCACGTGCCCGTCATACCTGTCGCTAGCGTCTTATCTTTCATGTATTCTTTCTTTTCATGTTATTCTTTCACTTGTTCGTATGTTCATAGAGTCATTCATGTGTTTGTTCATTCATTCGTTGATTCATTCATTCATGCATTACGCAACTCCCAGTGTGGGAGTCGCCTTGGCGACCCATCGGTCCCATAGCCTTCCAATGTTGCTAAACTCTACTCGGAGCGACTATGTTGATAGCCTTCCCGTTTCATTGTTGTAAACCATTCATTGTTTCATTGTTTGAACGTATACGGGACATGAACGTGAGCTTGTGCCGTAGCACGAGCGTAGAGCGTGGTGCGAGCGTTTCTATGATTTCCAAGTTCTTTTCCATGTTCTAAACAAGCATGCAAGATGGGATTATTCCCTTAGCTAGGTGCGTTGAATCATTTATTAGCATGCAGGGTGTTATCGCCTAGCGATTCTCGTGATAGTGTCCGCATTGTTATGTGTCTAGGCTAAGCACAGACGGGTTCATCGGAGCCACCCACCTTAGCGATGTTCGCATCGGCCGAGCGATCCTCCGAGCGCGCCTTTGCAAGTCTAAGTCTGGATTCTTCTTGACGGGCCAATGCAAGTCTTGCATCGATTCGCATCGATACTTCATCGGGTCGAAGCAACTCTTCGGGTCGACGGCTCGTTTGAGTCGTTGCACGCGCCGTTTGGAATCGGCGTTCCGCTAGGGCGGAGCGGGTCACTACATCTTGTAGGTCCTAAAAAATCAAGTTGCACCAATCAATCAAGTCAAATGATCAAGATATGCACCATTCAATCAAACTGCGCAGACATCAGATTGCGCAGACATCAGATTGTGCAAGTCCCATTACGCACACCCCGATTGCGCATAGCTTACGTGGCCAGTGTCATCATTACCTGACACCAAATCAAATCTCTGACAACTGACAGGCGCAAAAGACGAGGAAACCGTTCGTTTCTCTGTGCAGCACAGTGCTCGAGGACAACTGTCCAGCCAGTACGCAATCTACTTCCTGCGCAGTCTATGTTTGCGCAATCCAGATCATGCACAGTCCATGCGCAATCCAGATCCTGCGCAGTCCAATTCTTGCGCAGTCTATCAAAATAACTGCCAAATGCATATGTGGCCTTCATGCCATCAATTTCTCAGAACGTGGTAACTGCCTGTGCACGACCATGCGCATTTCAATCAAGCTCTGCCAAGTGTCCAAGACAGGTGGTCCACGATCAAATAACTGCCTGCGCAGTCTCCTCCTGCGCAATTCAGAAGCTGCGCAATCCACCCTGCGCAATTCAGAATAACTGTAAAACAGTTATTTCCAGAACTCTATAAATAGAGTTTCAAGATTCATTTCAAGGGACGAGGACTACATACATATCAGATCACATACAGAGAGATTATTCTCTTCAAAGAATCCAGGAGTTCTTGCTAAAGTGCTGCTGCGTTCTTCAGAGGCTCTTGCCTTCAGTTCATCAGAGGCTTCCTGCCTTCGTTCCATCAGAGACTTCGTCTTCAGTCATCTTCAAAAGCTTTCGTCTTCAACAGTTCACATCGTCCAAGGGATAAAGCAATCGTCTTCTAGATTGGATTCCTACAGTTGTAATTTTCCCAGAATTCTTGTAATCTTTATTACAGTTTGTATCAATAAAGTTCTATACTTTTGTTTTTGCAAACACACCCTGGTGCCAACAAGATGTACCGAGATCTGAGAGAGCATGTTTGGTGATACGGGATGAAGCGGGAGGTGGCTCGCTTCGTAGCTAGGTGCTTGGTCTGTCAGCAGGTCAAGGCAGAGAGGCAGAGGTCCGGTGGATTATTGCAGTCGCTGCCCATTCCCGAGTGGAAGTAGGAGCACATCACCATGGATTTTGTATCTAGATTGTAGTGTACACCAGAAGGGAAAGACGCGATTTGGGTCATCGTTGACAGGTTGACCAAATCGACCCACTTCTTGCCATTCAAGGTGGATATGTCTACAAAGAGGATTGCGGAGATATACACGCGACAGATAGTCAGGATTCACGGGATTCCGATCAGCATCATCTCGGATCGGGATAGTCGCTTTACTTTTCTTTTTTGGAGGAGTCTACAGGTTAGCTTGGGCACTGAGCTCAAGTTTAGTACTGCATACCACCCCCAGACGGACGGACAGTCATAGAGCACTATTCAAACGCTTGAGGATATGCTGCGGACGTGCGTCTTAGACTTTGGAGGTTCCTGGAAGGATCATCTATATTTGGTGGAGTTTGCTTATAATAACAGTTTCCAGGCCAGCATTGAGATGTCACCTTTCGAGGCTCTGTACGGGCGTAGGTGTCGTACACCCTTATCTTGGGATAAATTGGTGAGCGAGCTTTACTGGGACCAGAGATGGTTGTTGACGCAGCCGAGAAAGTGAAGCTCATCAGGGACAGACTTTGCGTGACGCAGGACAGACATCGGCACTGGGCCGATAGCCACCGGAGGCCCTTAGAGTTTGAGGTACATATTAGAGTAGGATTAGATTTAGGTTTGTTTGTTGTGTTTTATTGATCATGTTTGTTTATCATAGTTAATTGAGACCTTGCTTGTGATTATGTTGGAGACCAGGTTTTCTTGAGGATATCTCCGACTCGTGGTACGATACGTTTTGGTGGAGGCGGGAAGCTTAGCCCGCACTTTATCGGCCCTTTCGTTATCATCGGGAGAGTCGGTGACGTGGCATATAGGCTAGACTTGCCACCTGCACTAGTGGGTGTCCACAACGTATTTCACGTATCACAGTTGAGACGGTATGTGGCTGACCCTAGCCATGTGCTTGATCATTCGGAGATTGAGGTTGGGCCTTCTCTCAGCTATCCAGAGCAGCCAGTGGATATACTGGATCGACGGAAGAAGGTTCTGAGGAACCAGGTGATACCTTTGGTTCGCGTCGTATGGAGGCATCATTCTCCAGGAGAGTCTACCTGGGAGCGGGAGGATGAGATGCGCGAGCGATACCCATATCTTTTTGGACAGTGAGGTATACTTTCTATCCTTCTCATCAGTTGTATTTCGCCTTTCAATTTCGAGGACAAAATTCTTTTAAGAAGGGTAGATTTTTCACTACCACATTTTTAGTTTGAGGGTATTTTTGTCATTTTTGAGGTTATTTGAATTTATTATAATTTATTTGAATTTATGGGAATTTTTAGGATTTATTTTGGAATTATTTGAATGATGTTTGACTAGGTTGACTTTGACTAGTGTTGACTTTTGAGACTAACCTAGAAGCTAACCCTAGTTATGAGTGCCTTGGTTAGGTTATATGATCCTAGTCTAATCTAAGTTAACCCATGTTTAGTTATAAGAATCAAGATTAGCAATGGGTGACCTATTGATTAGGGGTTTTGGTTCATGACTTAAGGACATTGGAATCATGACCTATGACTTAACAAGTAGAGGCCCAAAGCCCAACCCATTAGCTAACCCTATCCCTAATTCTTTGGGCGGCCACACTAGCATTGGGAATCCCACCTTATAAATAGTCTCTTCCATTAGGTTAGCCTCATTTAGGAAAGTTCATTTGGAAAGAGAGGTATGCTCCATCTTTAGAAATTCATAGAAAATTCAATTTAATTCCTTTTTCCCTTAAACAAATTGTAATAGGTTCTAATTTAGGTATTCTTGCTGTTTGTGTATTTTATTCACAGTTTGTTAGCAATTTGGTGAAGTTTGGGAGCAAGAAGACACCCCCTCTTTGGAGCTTTTGAGGAGTTTTGACACCTATAGATAAATCCCTAAAACTCTATATTAGATGCTGTTATTTTTGCATATTAACCTAGATCTAGGTGTCCCCTAGCTAACCCTAGATTTCTGTAGGATTTTGTGTCCATTTTGTGTCCTAAATGGACACGTATCAGTCCTCTAGTGTAGGTGTTTGATTAAATGTCCCTAAGGATTGAATGTTGCTGTTTTCGAAATGTTTTTGCATAGGAATGTAGATCTATGTGTGGCTTATAGATTTTTGTTGGACTGAGCACGATTGCACCCGTGTCCGTGTCCAAAATTGGACACGCATGTACTGCACGAGGCTGTGCGCAGCTATCATGCTACTCGGGCCCCCTGTAGGACCCGACATGGATTCTCTTGGTACAAATTTTGGTGGACACGAGGGGGCATGCACTGACATCATGCCCCCAAAGTTTTATTGGATCTCGTGGAGTGGTTAGGGTGAAATCGAGCTTGCACTGATTGCGTACAGACACGCACACACTCGATTTAGGCCACTGACACGGCCCTAGAACTTTGGACACGACATACTAGGACCCAAAACAGGGTGACATGAACCTAGGTGGACACTAGGCGAACCACCCTGCACAGGGACACGACCCAATTCATGTTGTGTCGGGTGCACGACACGCGTGCACACACGCACGAGACTGACACACTACATTGTGTCTGTGTGAGCTGATTTGGTTTAATTCGATTTGGACACGTCTGTGTCCTTGTGGTTGGACACGAATGACTCCTGGGACACGTGCACTAATGGTGTTTGCATTACCAACCAATAATTTCACATATTAGTTTGTTTTTATGTATCATTTTTCATTTATCCTAAAAATCAGATACCAGTTATATTTTTAGTATTTCCAGTTTTCAAATTTGGATTTTGGCATTCATTTTAGTTAGTTTAATATTGCTAATTGCATGTTTAAGTCCATAATGTTGTTCTCCTATATGTGTTTTACTTGTGTGTAAATTTTGGGATGAATTGGTGGTGTTTTGATTTCGAATTTGGTGAATGAAAAACTGTCATTTGGTTGAACTCGAAAAATTAAGAGTTATGTGAAAATCTGAATATGTTGAAACCTGAGAATGTGGTCTGCACAGTCCCCTCATTCCCAGTTTGGGTTTTACTTTGGTATTAGGACTTGACAGTCCACATTTCCCAGTTTCTCAATTCACTGTTTTCCCTCATTCCCAACACACATATGTAAAAATCTGAGAACACTCTCACATTCCCTCACACACACATTGCACTCTCACACACTTCACTGTTTTTCCTGTGCAACACACATACACACACTCAGTTTTATACACACACACATTGCCTTTCCCTCTCTCTATATACACATGAATGTATATATAATATATGAATATCTATATATATGTATATAGTTAATGATAAATGAATGCAAGTTCTATGTATGTAATGTATATATATAAAGTATATTATGTATAGATATGTAGGTATCCTATATATTATAATATGTGTGTGTGCTATTATATATGTATTATATATATGTATGTGTGAAATATATATATATATATATATATATATATATATATATATATATATATATATATATATATATATATATATATATGTATGTATTATGTGATTTTCATGTGTAGGCCTAGATGCAATATAGGTTGTATGGACTTGGTATACTAGCATAGGCTAGTTTAGCCTTGTTTAGACTAGTATAGACTTGTTTAGACCTAGAATAACTTGGTTGACCTAATTTAGACTTGTTAGACCTAGTTTGACTTTTAGGGTTGACCAAGAGTTGACTTTGGCCTAGATTGACCTAGATTCAGGTAGAATGCATTGTAGTGTATCTTATTACCATTCTGGATATGTTATGACTTGTGCTGTTCTAAATAGGAGCCAGACACCACTCCTCGGACAGTACTTTTATCTTGGATACTTAGATACCAGGCGAGTACATTCTCTGATCATTTCATATCCTGTTTAGAATTATATTCCTGCTTTAAATTACTTTACTTGATATTGTCACGTTGGTCACACGGATTAGTACTATATGGATCCCTTCTTGAGATGTTATCCCCTCAGGGAGCATCGGATACTACATGTTCTGTGCATTTCACTTACATGGTGTATCACTATGCTTCACGGTTCATTGATCACTTGTGACATGTACTCTCATGATCACAGAGTCTTCCTTGAATCACCCTTTTATGGGCATTCCTAGAATCACCTATTTTTGGGCCTTCCATGTATCACCCCTTGTGGGCCTTTGCATGGAATCATAACATAACCTGGCTGGATCCTTGTGTATTGATTGGGGGTACGGGGGAGTAGAAGTAGACATGTGAATAATATCCAAGTAGTATCTCACCTGATCACCTCCGTAGTGTCTCATCAGAATCTCCTATGTCTTTCACATGTTTATATTATACTCTGACTCACTAGCCACTGATAGTTCTCTATTTACAGTATATATTTTCATTATAGCTTTCTTTGTTTATATCCTGTACTTCTTTCAGTTCCTGTATCTTACTTTACTGTATGATTATATTTTCTAACCTGCTATGATATGTTGAGATGTATTGTGCTCGCTTCTGTCCTGACTGGACCTGTTGAAAATATTACAGAGGACGAGGAGGAGGCCTGTGTGGATATGGATACCTTTTACGGTGCTACCTTAGATGAGTGTTTGGACCTGGACCAGCAGCAGGTCCCACTAGCAGTGGATGACACTCCTCTAGACTAGGATGTTTTCATTTACATTACTCTCTGGATGACTGTATATATTTGATACTTGGGATATTTACTTATCTTAGATACTTAGACTCTCTGTTTGTACTTGTGGATTTCCTTTCTTTTCAGCAATATCTATCTATCTATCTTATCTTTCTGCCTTAGTTGTGATTGAGTCACCCCCATTCGGGGAGTATAAACTGTTTAGCATTATATTGTTAGATGTTGTGACCTAGGACAGCGTTCTACCGTCGATACTGCGGCGTAGGCTGGACGTACCCACTTCTCGTGCCCTTACTCTAGGGTGCGGGTCGTGACACCCGTCAGCCGCGAGCCAGCTGAGTTGCCCCCCCGGTGCGCCAACTCAGTTGGCTCCCCCATTTCTCCCTCCTCTATTTGCCACAGCACGCTAAGTGACTTGTCGTTCCTTTACTCGATTTGGAAATATTCCAAACTTCTCCCTTTTCTTAGAATTTAGCTCAAATTCTTTACTGTATATGAAAATTTCTGCAATTTAGTACTTGTGTCTAGAAGAAATATGGAATTATAATAAGAAAATTTCTTGAAATGCTAATTATATGTTCTTCTTTCCATCAGGTCAATGCTCATTAGTAAACTTGTTGAAGAGATAAAACAGAACTAAGGTCTATCTTTTTTATCAAAGGTCGAATCGATCATCTAAAGAAGAATTTGGCCAAAAAAATAGTATGTTATGGAAAAATGAAACTTTTATGGAAGAGAAGCAAATGAAACTCTTATACAAACTTTGACCTCCATTTTGATTGATTTGATATCTTTCATAAAGAAGCAAATTAAGATTCTCGACGATTTATTCCAGCGAATCCCCAATGAAAAATATTCATTATTCCTTCTTTTTCTATTGAATTGGTTATAACCATTACTCGTATTCCAATGCATAATTATATATCTATATATCTAGATGTATAGATATCCTCCTTTCGGGAATAGGTAAAAAAAAATATATATATATATGGTAAAGAACAAAATTGATGCTCTTTTTCTCTTTGGTTTCTTTTTTTCGTACCGTGCTTTCTCTCACTCAAAAAGAATGTGAAGTATTCATATATATATAAAGAAATAAAGTTGGCTAAAAAATACATGTTTGTAGGAAATGTGTTGGAAATCGAATATGCCCTACAAGCGCTCTGATATCGTGTCTAAGATGTTACCGCATCGAAAACTTAGGCTAATCCACCTGAAATAACCAACCCCCGTCTAGCTAACACCAAGCACATATAAAGACAAGTGTATGGCAGTGACTACGTCACCTGGACAAATCTCAATATATATAACCTAGTTGAAATTACAAGATTGACAAAAATTCAATATTGAACCCTTTGTCCTAATAGATTCTACCCCATCACCACACTCAAGAAGAAAAGAAAAAAAATTACACTGAAATCACTCACCAACCCAAGTTGACGACTCTCAGATCAGATCTCCTCCTTCCTTTTGTCTTGTATGACGAAGCCTTAAGAGCAAAGTGCAGACTTTCTATTACATCTCATGTGGATTTGAGCACATCGAATCTCAACTTTATGCTATAACCTGTGCCTCATGTTTGCCATTAAATATCAAGAACAAAAAATTACAGATGAATTGAACTTGATTGCAAACTCGCTTGTACAAGAAAAAGTCTAGAAAGAAATCCTAGGAAATAATCTAAGTACAATTATTTAGTTTTTGATTCTGGGGGGTGACGATGGAGGCTCGGGAAAGTGTAGCAACTCTGTCTTACTCCTTGGACTATCTGACACGATCCTTGCTCTTGAAGAAATTGCCCTTCGTAGGTTGCTAGCCTTTTGCATGGGTGTGGTACCCTGCTATTTATAGTGATAGATATCTTGAGCCGCATAGATGGCCATGTGACCACGTGGCTACAATAGCACACAAAGACCCGCTCTTTGGCCGTCAGCTGGTGACTTGTTGAGATTTTTTTGCAGCAAATCTAGGTGGTTGAGACTTGGTCAGCCTGCCACGTATCCTATCACAGGATAGGATCAATCTGTTTGAGTCATTTTGAGCCGCATAGGTCTTTTAGTGTTCGGCCATGCTGGGCTGCATAAGACTCATGCGGCTTAGGTCGTAGTCTCCCTTAATCCGTATGTAGCTTGGGGACTTTTGAGCCGCATAGATTCTATATTCTGGGCTGCATAAAGCTCATGCGGCTCAGGTTTTAGTCACCTTTGGCCGCATGTAGCGCATAGATTGAGCCGCATAAGGTTCATGTGGTTCGGGTCGCAGTCCTTCTGGCCGCATGACTATGTCCAGACCGGTGACATGACATTTTGTCTGATCACGTCTTATCTTCTTTTTTTGTCAGAGTGTCAGAGCTGTCAGTTTTGTCAGTTTTGACAGAGTTTGTCAGCTTTATCAGAAGGGCCGATCGGCTTGGCCACATAAGTAATTCTTCCTTCTCCGGCTCAAATCAGTCTGGTTGCTTTTTAATATGTAACCCGAGATACTGAAGATGGGCCGCAGGGGGCATGTCGAGTCTGTCATGCGGCCCTTCTTTATGCGGACCAATTTGGCCCAAAGTACTCATGCGGTCAGTTGTGATCCGCATGAACCCCATATTTTCTATGCTTCTACAAGACCCCCTTCAAAGTTTTCAAATTCCAAATTTGGAATACTTTGAATAAGAAGCATAGAGATAGGTTAAGCCGCAGGGAGTCTTCGAGTCAGGAAAGACCTTGAGCCGTAGGAAGATCTTGAGCCGCAGGGAGATCCCATCCAGACTGCCAGTTGTCACTGCTGCATTTAATGTCTTAATTTGGTTTTGGATTTGGGTTCTGTTTTCGAGATAAAGTCGACGGTTACTAAGGATAAAATTCCCAAACGTCATCATTATCTTTAATGGACTCGAGAATCGAAACGGCGCTCTTTCGAAAACCTTATAAATATGGGTCATTCGATGAGAGATTTTTCTCTTTCACCTTCTTCTCCTTCGTATTTATTGTCCCAGTTAGCCATGGCTCCAAAAGCTTCCAAGTCGACTGGTACTGCGGCCAATGGGAAGGGACTCGCCTCCCCGTCGAGAGCTGCGGACTCTTATTCCATTCATTCCGACGTGCAATCCCCTGTTAAGGGTAAGGATGGTAGGAAAACGACGGCTTAACTTTGAATGGCCATATCGTATATTTTATGCACGACCTGTCATGTATCGCCTCTGTGCTTTAGGCATGATCGATGCATGCCCTATCCCTTTGGACCGCATGTGTCCTGTATGATGGGGCCGCATGGGCTGAAGAATGACTTTTTTTTCTTCTGACTGTTAACCCCTTTCCCCCTTTTTATATTTTGTAGGGATCTGGCTAGCAAATTTCTCCAGGATCGGTATCGACGATTTTGGGTATGGTGAAGATGCAACACTTGACACACACATCGAAGAGCTCAGAACTCTTCATGCTTTGGAAGAGTTTTCCTCAGATGGTAGGAAGAACCTTTATACATCGGAGAGTCGGACGTTAGTTGGGCATCATCATGAAAGTTCTGTTTTCACGGTTCTCCAAGTAGGCAAAAGCAACACTAGAGATGTTGTTTTGAAGGTATGGTCTTTTGGAGGAACGGGCCTAGGATGTCCGCAATACGGAGGAGAAAAAACCAGCGTCTGTAGATGCTTTTAACATGCTATATATATTTGCCTTCCTCCGTACAGCTTCTTGAAGATTCAACAGCCTTGTTTGCTTCTCAGCAGTAAAACATGACTTCTTTCGAGGGCCACGAAACTGCTCTTTGATGAAGGCGAAGTGCTGCCAAACTGACCAAACAATATGTTAGTGGATTTTCCTTTCTTTTCTTTTTGCTGCTGATGTAGTCCTATGAATGTAACTGATTTTGAATAAACAGAATACATTCACTCTATTCTTTGCTTGTATCTGTGGTGCTTGTACTAGAGGGCCTAATACAGTATTTGTGTTTGATAAAGGATATCCCATTGGGGGACTTTTTGTGGACCTATTGCCTTTTTGTGCATCTAGAGATGCGAGCAACAGATTTGAATGATATTTTGTGGACCTATTACTCTTCTGTGCAGTGGTGGTGCTAGTAATAGATTAGGATGACTTCTGTGGACCTATTACCCTTTTGCGCACTGGTAGTACAGGTAATAGATTTGAAACGAAACCTAACATAGGTAATATGGACGTGATAGGTTTTGTGGTCTTAACACCATATCTTTTATCCCGGGTCGGGTACATGTGTCAAGTCAAGAGACTATCGGTATTAGAGGTAATATGGACGTGACACACGATAATCAGGAATAATTTTTGGTGGACCTATTACTCTTCTGTGCACTGGTGGTGCGAGTAATAGATTTTGAGACAAAACCCAATAGAGGTTATATGGACGTGATAGGTTTTGTGGTCTTAACACCATGTCTTTTTTCCCGGGTTGGGTACAGGTGTTAAGTCAGGAGACTATCGGTATCAGAGGTAATATGGACGTGACACACGATAATCAGGAAATTTTTGGCAGACCTATTACTCTTCTGTGCACTAGTGGTGCGAGTAATAGATTTTGAGACAAAACCCAACAGAGCTAATATGGATGTGATAGGTTTTATGGTCTTAACACCATGTCTTTTATCCCGGATTGGGTACATGTGTTAAGTTAAGAGACTATAGATATCAGAGATAATATGGACGTGATACACGATAATCAGGACCAAGAAGTTTGCTCAGAGATAACGATAAGCTGGACAGACTCCTGTGTGATAAAGCATTAGAGTGGAAGTTCAGAGGTATTGTTTGCAAAAACAAAATTTTTATTCCAAACTTAAAAAAATCGTACAAAGTACAATGAATTCTGGGAAAGTACAACTTTAGGAATCCGATCAGAAGACGATCGCTTTTATCCCTTGGACTATGTGAACTTGAAGACTAAAGCCTCTGGAGAATGCAGCAGCACTTTTGCAAGAACTCTTGATCTCTGATCCTCTGATAATGATTAGAAACTCTATTTATAGAGTTCTGGAAATAACTGTTTTAGCAGTTATTCTGATGTGCGCGAGGTCGAACTGTGCCACTTCGGGTTGCGCCAACTTCAAGTTGCGCCAACTTCCATTCAGTTTCTGAATGTGTACTAACAGTATTTAGACGCGTGGCATCATATGATTGAAATGTGCATGGTCGTGTACAGAGTAGTGGACACTTTTTAAGAGATTAGTGGCATATGCGCCACGTCATCCTGCTTTAGAACGTTAGTTGCTTCAACTTTGTCAGGTTGTGCGAGCTTCAGTCAACGAGTCAAACTGCGCTTGATTAGGTTGCGCCTAGGCGCAATTCAGTGCATAGGCATGTGGCATCATTTGGGTTACGTGTTGGTTTGTGAGGAGAGTTTGATCAAGTTGTGCCTAGGCGCAACTTGCAGAGTGCGCAGCACAGCTGTCAACAAATGATAGCAAATCGTCTCGAACGCCACGCTTTACGGAATTCGAAGAGATTTTCTTCGTTTAACGTGCTGTCAGTTGTCAGTGTTGTCAGTTAATGATGACAAGTATTGTCAGGCGCCACACAGGCTTCGGCACAATATGATTAGGCGCACTCGGATACGTGGCGTAACGTGAGTAGTGGCGCAACTTGATCTCTGGGCTTCATAACAGTGGCACAACTTGATTTTTTGGGCGCAACTTGATTGCTGAGTAGTACAAACATGGCACAACTTGATTTTTAGGCTCTACAAGACCCCCTTCAAAGTTTTTGAATTTTAAAATATCACAAAACTTCAAAATACTTTGAATCGTGGCAATTACTGAGTCAAGTTGCGCCTATCTCGCGCAGTCTGTTGCAAGCTGTTACGATTTTTTATGCGCAACTAGGGGTGACTGTTAGGATTCTGTTTTAGACTATAAATAACCCCTTGTTAACCGACTTGAACTCTTTACTTTTGCTTTAATCCTCTGATAGAGTTCTTCGAGCTCTTTCAATCTTCTCTCCGACCATCTCCTCGACGTAATGGCACCCAAGAAGACCGCCGCCGACAAAGGGAAGAGTGTTGCTGAACCTTCGAGCCGTGCTCCACCGACCCGTGTGCCACAGTATGCGTCTTCCTCTTCACGACGAGAGACGACTAACCCTGCTCTGGAAGGTGACCAAGAACGAACAACTTTGACCATGGTGGCCGACTTAGATTTTAATTGACTTGCGCCCCTCTTCTTAGAGTGTTTGGCGTATCACAAAACTCTGTGCCACCCCTTATTAGGGTGTGGTTGCTTATTCGAGCACTGTTCGTTCTTACGAATCGTGTTGCACATGCTGTTGCGCAACCACGTTGTTGCGCGCAACCTAGGATGTTGCGCAACTCAGCATGTCGCACAACCTAGGTTGTTTATGCAATCCAGAATATCGTGCAACCTAGAATGTCACACAACCCAGGATATTGTGCAACCCAGGATGTTGCACAACTTAATTATCGTGCAACCCAGGATGTTGCGCAACCTAATTGTTGCTTATTATAAGGATATCTCTTTGTATTTATGATTGCTGCCCACTCTTGTTGTTTTTAACTTTTGTTCATGTATTTGCAGTTGACCTCAGGGAAGACCCTAATGCTGAGAGATTTGCTTCAACCTTTAATGTCCCAGAGTATAAAGAAAATTTATCTCATGTTTTATTTCCTCAATATGACGGCCCTGAAGCACGAAAGACCATTCTCGAGGCCTAAGAAAACCATACCCTGCTGTATTTAATGAATGGGGAACCTCTAGAAAGTCTTGATAGTGTGGTCCACAGGAAGCCTGCTTTCTTATTTGGGGATGCCATCAAGAAGACTTCCCAGCCCAAAACAAGGAAAGATGACAGAATATATCAATGTGGAGACAAAATCATATACCTCACAGAAATATCGAGGTCTATAGATTTATCTCAATACAAATTTACGAGCTATCCCCGAAGAATGTCATGGGATCTGACTCCAATCCAACATGCAAGAGTCGGAAGAATCTGTTATAGAATGGGTCCGCAACACAAGGACATCTTTTATAGTACTTTTGAGAAATACAACACTCATTTGAGAGGTTTTAGACCAGGCTGCAATCCTCCCGAGGATTCATCTCTACTTCTTTCGGTCAGAGTACCCATCTTTGTAAATGCATTCGCAAAGGCTGAAGGAAGATATCCAGATCACATCATGCGTATGACAGGTCTGGTTAACCCGGATATGAAGCATTGGAGTTTAATTATCTGGATTTTGGATCAGTTCAAGGACAGACTCCTCGATCTAGACCTTTATAATGCCATCTGGACCACAGTCTACGGCATTCGCCAGAACGCTCATAGATTTCTGGCCTTAGTAGAGAGATATAACGAAAATACTAGAACTTTCATGACCCCCCATGGAGAAATGGGATTTGCGCTTCATGAGATGAGATATCTCTCTCATCTTCCAATGGGTGATAATACATACGAAGAGTATGTGCCCACAAATTAAGAGTTGGATGCTATGGCAGAAGAGAATCCTCAGATGATCGTCGTCTTCCAAGAACTATTGTGTCATTACAAGATCTGCTCCCTCTTCTACAAAAGTGCCACTGCAGGTACTTGTTATACCACCAAGTGGATGTCGTACCTCTTCCTGGGTCATGCATGGGAGGACAAGCCACTTGAGAGTCAAGCCTGTGCTCCTCGTTTCTTTGAACCTTTCAGTCAAAGTGACATACAATATTTGATGGAGAAACACAAGCATGGAGATATCAGACTGGATGAGGACTTGCATCCGTTTAAGGCTGGTGACACCCTCCAGAGTTATCTCAGACATGGTTATAGATCCATGTCTAAAGATGCCCAGCTAGCGGATTTTCTCTCTTTATGGCTGCGACGCTTCATAGTTCCAGGAGCCAGTACAGTTGACAGGTTCCATCGAGGCGTTCTGTTTGCTGCAGTACATCTTGTTTTTGGGTATAAGATGGATCTTCTATCAGCAATGACATGCTGCTTGAACGCAGGATTGCATTTTTTGTACAGACTATGCTTCATGATAAGGCGGCGATGCAAGATTTTTCTCGTACCGAGATGCCTTATACCTATTTATTTGGATGGTTATTGCTTCACCATCCATGTTTGATGAATCATGATATGGGAAGTGTCAGTGGAGATTTCATCCGACGTTACTCCAGCGCTCATTGGAATTATACTGCCCTTTCAGAATACAGATTTGCATTGAATCGTGGATCGGGATGGAGATTTCAATGTATCCCGCCTTCTCAAGGATATGAGACTATCCCCCCAAAGTTGATGGATCTGAATGCAGAATTACCCCGCCTAAGTCCACCCATCTTTTCATGGCTACAGATGATCCGCCCATCTTACTTGGTCTACCGATTTGATGAGGACTGCTATTTGGAGCCATATTTGCCAAGTAGATTTGTACGGCAGTTTGGCTACGATCAACTACATGTGGGTAATGCCACTACTTGTCTACAAGCCAAAGGCTTTCTGATTGATGGAGCTAGGGCTTGGAGATATTACAGTGCCAGGGGTACGAAAGCTATATTTTCTATGCCCTTTAATCTTCAGCAAGGCCCGCGTATGTTATATACATACGCAAACTTCTATACCTCGACGAATACTTTTACTGAAAGCTTCCATCTTGCATATAGCTTTACAAATGACAAGAGATCTAAATTGGAAGAACACACTGCACATTCATTTCGAGATGCAGAGGATAGAGATCCTGTAGATCCACCGCTAGAAGCTTATATTATCAAGAACTATCCACATGAAGTACAAGATCCTTTGGATGTATCTTTAAAGGTACGGAAAGAGAAATCCCCTGCCAAGGGGTTAAGAAAAAGAAAAGCTAAGGAGACAACGGCCCTCCCTCAACTGGATGATAGACCTGCTTCGACAAGAGCTCCGGAAAAGAAGAAAATGACTTCACTGGTCATAAATGAACCAACGACCACGAGAACAACTCGTTCTCAATCTAAACAAATGCTCCTTAGTACTTCCCCCGGAGAGAGGGAAGCTACTTCTTCTTCTATTCAGGAGCAAGGAAGGGTTACAGAAGGAACGTCTACCGCCTCGATCAATCTGGATGATGATCGTCCTGGAGCTACTGAAGAACCAGTTGCATCACCACATATAGAAGTCAGGAGAAAATTGTTATCTCCTGTCTCTTCCCCGCCGATGGAATCTACTATCCATATGGGACAAGATTTGCCACCTCAGGAAGGTAATATCAAAATTTTAATATATATCAATATATTTTTCTCTCAAAGGTGTACATTTAATTGATTTCTTTATTTACAGTGGCTACTTCAGCAGATGTTCAGCCTTCTGCCACTACTATAGAGGCCTCCAGATCAGATACTTTAGTGGTACGTATTCCCGCCAATGTACTTGCTGCGGCAGGGATAACGGTTCCTTTGCCAACTCCCATTACTCCAGAAACTATCTCTCCAGAGAAGAATTTGCTTCCGCAAGAAGGAGTGATGAATTCTCCAAAGTCTCAGGATCCTACTCACTCTGAAGAGGATCGGGAGATGATTGATGCCTTAGCCGATTGTGACTATGGTGATGAATCTTTTGGTGATGACTGGAATAATACCACTAAAGAGGAAGAAATTTTAGTAGATGTGCCATCACCTCAAGAATTACCGGCTAATGAAGGCCAATCAACTGCTGAGGGGGAGAAAAATTTGGTTATCAATGAAGGGCATGTTAGTCCCAGAATCGATGAACCCAAAATCTCTGAAAAACCCGAGGCTTCTGGAGCGGTGGTAGAATTAACAGATCAAACTCCAATTACTCTGCCACTTTACACTGAATCAGGGGCTGGAAGTAGTCAAGCCACGATGTCTGCGGATACTATGTCGAAGCTTCAGCTGGAAGCATCCAGACCTCTTGAGACTCCCCATGCAATACCCAGCTCAGGTAGATTTCTAAACATGATCTATTTATCTTAGCGCCTTCAGCATTGTACATCGCTCAAACGAATGACATATGTAAATTACAGAAGGACCTACATGAACCACATTAGGAGAGGGGAGCTCTTTCCATATCAGTGCACAAGACGAAATGCCTCCACCTGTTAAAGCTGTAAAGACTCCAGCAGAAATGGTAGCCACCCCAAGTGCCGTAGCAGCTAACAAATTTATGGTGGCTTTCTTCACTAAAGTCTTCTTCACATCTTTGGAGCCTTTAGTCCATCGGGTAATGGAGAGAGAGAGGACGTTCCATTCAGTACACTCAGAAATCCCTCTTTATTTCTAATTGGAGAAATCCCTCTTCATTTCTTGGAACATATTTTGGACGAAGTGGAGGAGTCAATTAAGGCTTATAAAGACCTTAAAAGAGGAGATGTTGAGCAGCTAGTGAATGCAGAATATGAAGCGATGGCTCGAGAGGCTGAGACCAATAAAGCCAATTTTGAAGCTTTCTACTGGCTTTTACTAGACAATCTTCTGAGATGGATGTCCAGATTGCTGAAGCAGCTTCTACTGCTAATCGTCATAAAGCTATAGCTGTGGATGAGGAAAAGAAAGCTTATGTTCTGGAGGCTAAAATTGCTCGGCTTCAGGAAGAGCTTAAAATCGTCAAGCAAGGTATAGAAAAAGAAACTCAGCTACATCAAGCTGCTGTTAACCAGTTAGACATTTTGAAGCATCAAAAGGATGAATTTGACTGGCTACAAAATGAAGAACTAGCACATCAAACAGCTGCTCTGCACCCATTTGACCCAGAGTCAGGAAGGGTTGAAGCCAGGCAACGGGTGCTAGATTCTTGTACTGAAAGAGCCAAAGCTTTGAAGAAGCGGATCATAGAACTCATCACTTACTCTTCAGAGTAAAATGATTAAAATTGTTATTTTCTTTCTTTATGATGTATCTTTTTTTGAACATTTTAATCAAAAAAAATGAAATGAGAAATTTTTTTTGGGTTCCATTACTTGTTGCATACCTTGTTATAGATATAAGTAATAGAATAGAAAATATATTCAGAGGTACTGGACGTGATATATTTCTTGATTAGAAAATAACGATATTTATTATATCTGCTCAGAGGTAATGTGGACGTGGACGAATATAATATTTAAAATATTGTTATTTCAATAGACAACTTTGTCAGAGGTGATAGTGACGTGACAAGCTGCTGACGTAGATATTTGAAATTCAGAGGTGTGAAGGACGTGAATTCTTTTTTTTTAGATTTGAGGATTTACCACCTATGACTTTATTTACAAGATAGTAAATAAAAGCCAACATATGCTAAGACTGATGAATGGATGGACGGACAGTCAGACTTCTTAGTGGATAGAAAATAAATGAAATGAACAGTCACCTCGGTTTTCGAAGAGGATAATGAATGAACAATCGGATTCTTTTTAGGAAGAAGAAGTGAATAAATGCTTCTTTCGAAGAGAAAAAGTCGCATCGGTTCTTGAAATCGATTACCTAGTCATTATGTCTATAAATAGAATAGAACTTCTGAAGATATTGCCAATTTCTTTTTTCTTAGTACATAATGTCTTCCGAAGATATGCTCATTCCGAAGATTGAAGATACGACTGAAACGCCTCCCGTTGAGCCTCCGGTGCCTCCTCAAAAAGAAGTGGGGGAAGACTCGACTGTTCCTGCACTAGAGCAGGACCTGATTGCCAAGTTGATAGAGCCTGGGAAAACTGTTGAAGAAGAAGTTGTGAGGATAGCCGCCTGTGAGTTGCTGGTGTGTTCAGATAATGAGTTGTTTGAATTGCTAGCAAATCATGTATTTAATCATGAAGGGGTCGGGTCCTCGTCCCCGTCCTTGATTTTATGTTTCTCTTTCTGCTTTCGAATAAAATGAGTTTTATTTACATCATTTCTCTGAATGAAAAATATTTTGCTTTTATACATAATATTTCTTGAGAAATTTGCCATTGATATGCATCATAGCAATTCTGCCATCCATATCTGTTAATTGGTAGGCTCTATTTGAGAAAACCTTATTTACTACATAAGGACCTTCCCATTTCGCCTCGAATTTACCTTTGCTCATGTGGATCATAGTCATTGGATGTCTGACCGTAAGAACTAGCTCGCCTTCCTGAAATGTTCGCACTTTGACTTTGCGATTAAAAGCTTTTGAGATACGGGCCTGGTATAATTCGATATGTTGTTAAGCTAGTAGTCTTTTCTCATCGAGTGCCTCCAACTCTTGAAGCCAGAGACGATCATTGTTTTCTTTGATAAGTTCATTAGCAATGGCAATTCTCAAGGATGGAATTTGAATTTCCAGCGGTAAGACAGCCTCATATCCATATACCAGAGAAAAATGTGTACAACCTGTGGGATTACGGACTGTAGTACGATAAGTCCATAGACATTCTCCAAGCTTCTCACTCTAATTATATTTGTTAGTAGAGACAAATTTTTTGAGGAGTTTGATGATAGTCTTGTTGAATGCTTCAGCTAACCCATTAGCTGCAGGATTATAGGCCGTAGAAGCAACATTATTGATTCGGATGTCATCACAGAACCGAGTAAACTTCTGACTGACGAACTGTGGTCCATTATCATGGATGATCCGACGAGGTACGCCAAATATGTATATCACATGATGTTAGATGAAGTTGATTGTAACTCCACCTCCCAGTTTTCTAAAATAAAAAATAAATTCAATCTCTATAAATTGTGTTCTTGTTATTACTAGTCCAATAATAAATTAGTTCAGTTTATAATTGGATGATATATTGTGGAGGGAATTTATTTCGGATTACTTTTCAAATTTGAAAAGTTGTTACAACAACTTTGGGCCCACCATGTGAGTTTTTTTAACTGTTTTAAACAAATTTTCTGAAATAATGGAAAGGAAGAGGGCTTTATTGAAAATGTTTCTTGGCAGGGGAGTTCCTTTGCAATAAATCTTAGCGGGGAGGGAGGGGGGTTTGCAAAATATCTTTTATTTCTTTTTAAACCGATTCGTAGGAGAGAGGGTGTTCATTACTCTTCACTTTATTTCTTCTCTCTCTGGATTCTTCTCGAGCCTTCAGCCGAGCTCCGTCCGACCAAATCCCTCCGACTTCGACTCCGGCGGTGACAAGGGGTCGAGCCACTTCGACGATGGCGGTGGATCTCTCCAGGCGCTGAGATCGCAACAGTAGCGCCTCTTCCGCGGTGTTCTCGGCGACGACGACGGCGACTGCGGTGGTAACCCTAGCCAGCGAGGCGGTGGCGACGGCGACGGCGATCTTCTCCTCTCCGGCCGGTGGCGATGGCTACCAACGGCGATGAGTTTGACCACGGTGGCGGGTTCCTTCCACCACAGGTACGGTCGGCGAACGGCGGCGACGGAGGCATCTTTTTCCGGTCGATGATGACAGCGTGGGGATCCATCCTTCTCCAACGACCGGACAATCTTCCGGTGGCAGTTCGAAGTTCTCCACCCCGAGCATGTTGCAGCAGCGGCGAACATCACGATTGGTCGATTATTCCGATGAGTGTTCTCCTCTTCGTCATCTTCTATTTCGGGTCGATAGATCGATCGGATCAAGAGTGATTTGCTCTCTTCTTGGCTTAGGAGCAAGCAGGTACAGTAATGAGAATTGGATCGATAATTCAGTGAGTTTTTCACTTCAATTCTTTCCTTGTGATGAATTTGCCAGTCGGATTCGGGACAATCGACCTCTAATTTTTCTTGATCTGAATTTTCTCAAAATTATAGATAGAACTGGAATATCTGGAATCGAAATTATTTGTGGAATTTGGAGTGGAATTTGTCTATACTCATGAGTCAATCCAATTGATCGATTTAACTCTTCTTTTCCTGTTTGATTGTTTCTGTGATGAACAGTTCTTAGCTGAGTCATTTTCGAATTGGAATTATATGGATCGTAAGCTTTGGCCGAGATAATTTTGGAATCTGGAGTTGTGTTGAATTCTTGGGCTGCAGTTCCAATTCAGATTTGATTTTCTTCAGGTAAACTCTTCCCTTTGCTTTATGATAATAGATTGCTTTGAATTCAATTTGAGTTGGCTTACTTCTGTCCAGTACTCATTCGTATCCGGAGTTGCGTTCATGTCCTGATGTCATGCGTGAGTTCGTGTCCAAGCTCTGTTCGTGTTTAGCTTCTGGTTCGTATTAGGGAATCAACTGGTATAAGAGTAGGCAGAGGAGGGTGTTCCATATTGAATCTATTTTTCATATTGATTGTATAATTTGGTCTAGATTAATTCATTGGTTGTATAATTCCTACTTATGAATTGCTGGGTCTAGGCTTGTGTTGGCGTTGTTCTGTGTGTGCGTGTTCGATGATGAGACCGAGTGTAGGGGTCAGGTTGGTGTGATCTTTTTCCTCTCAAATTTAAGAGCAGTCAAGTATATAGGATTTTGCAGGGTTGAATGTCGAATTAGTATACTTTGAGTAGTTAGTTGTACATTACTTTGATGAGTTGAAGTTAAGTTGTATATTAACTTGAGGAAGACACTTATTCTCATATCTGTTTGGAAGTTGATTTTGAGTCCAAATTGTATTTGTTTTCTGTATTCTTCTAAACCTTGAATTCTTATATAACCTTGGGTTGTCTGGAACATACTTGCTGATATAGCTGTCTTTGGGGAGTTGTTGTACAGACTTTCAAACCTAGTTATCTTGGTTTGCATCCTAAGATTTTCTACAGCAATATTGCATAATTTCTGGATTGCACTTCCATATACTGAGACTTCTTGGTAATTGGTTTTAATTTGGCAAGTCAAGATGTTGGAAGGGTTGTGGGTGAGAGTTAATATTGTTGATGATGGTTACCTGGGTATTCGAAGGTTGAAGGAGGATAGCTGCAGAATTCAACAAATGCTCTTATTAAATTTGAACATTGTGAGCTACTCCTTCACTGTCTTATTGAACTCTGCTTTATGAGTACCATTGAGTAACCTCTTTTCCACAGAACACCTATTAAGCAAGTTGTATTGATCTGATGAAACCTTAACAGGAAAGAGAACATTAGGAGGAATGGTTAGTAAATATGGGGCTTATCATAGATGATTAAGACTGAGAATTTATACTGGGCTTGGGAGTTAAGTGTTCTAATATGAGTTGGGTTATCATATGGAAACTGTCGTTGTTATGTACTACTTCAAATGATAAAATTGAGACAACCTTAAATATATTGCTTATTTAGTTAAGTGTATGATCTCAACTGAATATAAATAACTAGATAGTAATTTGTATAACAAGGTCTTCAACTCCAATTTCTTGAATGATTAGTTCTCAATATTAATTGAACTAGAACCAGCTAGTGTAGCATTAGAAATTAACCAACTTGTATCAAATCCTTTAAATTCAGGTGGACATAGAGACTACTATCTCCCTATTCCCGATCTTCCCGGAGCAAAGGCAAGTACATTCTATGGTCTTGTGCATTTCATTTTATCCTGTGCTTTCTTGATTGACACATTACAACACGTCATGTACTTTCTGGTGCTCATGTTCCTTGTTCTTACTACTTGTACCTGGGGTAGGAAAATATACTATTTATGTGACCAATCCCAAGAAACAACTCAGGTGTGTTTAGCTTAGACCCCGCATCGTGCACGCGGGTCCTAAGCCGTACCATTTCATTTGCTTTCATGTGCTTTCATGTGCTTAGCCCTAGCCGGTCACATACTTAGTTATATTTCAAATATAGTACACACATGCAGGAGATATACCTTGTACTTATTTCCTGTGATTCCATGATACCATGTTCTTTTATGTGCTTACATATCATGTACTTTCATGTTCTTACATACCATGTTCTTTCATGTACTTTACACACCATGTTCTTTCATGTACTTATTCACATGTTCTTTCCTGTACTTTACTTTCCATGTTCTCTTGTACTTTCATATCATGATGTCTTGTTCATTACCTAGAATTGTACTTTGCTCTGCTCCTGAATAGGATATGTTGCAGGTATGCTTGCAGGACATTGTTCTACTCTATGGGCCAGAGCCCAGGATTTAGCTGAGCAGGATGAGGCTTAGCTTGAGGTTTCAGGTTTAGACTGTTAGCTTTACTCTTAGATATTGTCTTTAGAATTCATGTACATTTCATTCTTGATGACTCGTACATTTATATACATAGAATTGTGGATTATGGTGATCATTCTGGGATACGTTTTTAGATGCTGTGATTCTATACTTTCATGTTTATCTGGTTAGTTTTCCCTAGCTTGGTACAGCTTACTTCGTCGTGTCTAACGACGAAGGCTGGGCGTGTCCGACTCGTGTCCGATTATTCGGGAGCGGGTCGTGACATTGATGACTAGTCATTACTTCAGCTAAAGGTACGGCTTCAATCCATTTAGAGAAATAATCGGTTATAGCCAAGATAAACCGATATCCTTTAGATGAAGGAGGATTGATAGGACCAATTACATCCATGTCCCAAGCTTCGAAGGACCATGAGGCAGCAGTCGGATGAATAAATTTCGACGGTTGGTGAATGAAATCTGCATGAATTTGACATGCTCTATATTTCCTTGCATAGTCAATGGTATATGATACCATAGAGGGCCAGTAGTAGCCCATATGTCGGATACGATCCTGTAATTTGGGACCGGGCTGATGTGCTCCACAAACGCTATCATGAGCTTCGCGTAATATCTGTTTTGCTTCATCACCAGTAAGACATCTTAAAAGTAATCCATCAAAAGTTCGTCGAAAGAGAGTTTTGGTGGTATGATTATAATAAAATCGAAGCGATCATCGGCGAATACTTGTAGCTTCTTTAGGATCTTCCGGTAGTATATCATGTACTGCAAAGTCGATGAAAGGTGCTCTCCAATCTTCGCTGATGACATTGACTTTAGTTGAATTAATGAATTCAATGTTATGGTTGTTTTCAATGCAAAACAGTTCTCTATTGGAGATAACAACCATTTGTTGTCTTTTGGCCGGAATTGCTAAGATCGTAGCTATGTTAGCTAAGGCATCAGCTTCTGTGTTGCATGCTCAACGTACATGTTCAATGAAGAACCCTTTGAACGAGAAAGCTATTTTGATTGCCGCCTCGTGCTATGGTACCAGATCTTGATGTCGAACTTCGTATGTACCTCTAACCTGATTAACAATCAGCTTAGAATCACCATATACTTCGAGATATTTAATATCCAGTTGTTTGGCTAATTGGAGTCCAATGAGTAAAGCATTGTATTCTGCCACGTTGTTGGAGCACGACTCATCTAAAGAATAAGCTCTCTGAATAGCTAAACCATCTGGTGAAACAAGAACAATTACCACTCCAGCGACAAGGGTGCCTCCAGGTCTAATTCTAGATGCTCCGTCGAAGAACAGACGCCAAATAAGAAATTCTTCTGAGATCATATTTGATTTCAATGTCTCATCTGGAATCTCATCATAGAGCTTAGATGTCTCAGGGACAGGATGAGCTACTAAGAAATAAGCAAGTGCTTGGCCTTTCACAGATTTTTGTGGAACATACACCATATCATATTGTGCTAATAATATAGCCCATGTAGCAAGCCTATAATTGAGTGTACTGGGCTTCTTCATTAAGACCCGAAGAGGATTGAGTCGGGAAATAACATGAATGGTTTGGCCGATGATGTAATGCCTTGTCTTTTGAACGACAAATATTAAGGCTAAGCATTCCTTCTCAACCGGACTATAACGATGTTCAGCTCCAATCATTGTCCGACTAAGGTAGTAGATGGCTTGTTCATGACCTTCTTTGTTCTTCTGTGCCAATAAAGCTCCCAATGAATGGTCCATTGCCCGGACATACAACAAGAAGGGTATTCCTGAGATTGGTGGTACTAGGACCGGTGGACTCATCAAATACCGCTTTATGTCATCAAATGCTCGTTGACATTCTTCTGTCAAATGAACGATACACCTTTCTTCATTAACTGAGTAAATGGTCTGCAACATCCAGATAAATTCGAAATGAACCTCCTGATGTAGGCAAGACGACCCTAGGATCCTCGTAGCTCTTTTAGGTTGCGTAGATGATGCATCTCTTGAATGGCTTTGATCTTCTCGGGATCAACATGTATACCTTTAGAGGTAATAACGAATCCAAAAAATTTGCCACTAGAACTCCCAAGAAAGACTTGGTGGGGTTCATTTTGAGTTGATGCTGGCGCATTAGATTGAAGATATTTCGTAAATCTTGGATATGATCATCTTTTAGACGAATTTTGACAGCAATATCGTCAACATAGCATTCGACGGTCTTTCACAAATGATCTCGAAAGATAGTACTCATAGCCCGCTGGTAAGTTGCACCGACATTCTTAAGACCGTAAGGCATGAGTGTATAATAGTATATTCCACGAGGAGTACGAAATGAAGTGTGTTTTTTATCTTCAGGATTCATCCGGATTTGATTGTATCCAGAAAACCCATCCATGAAAGAGATTCGTTCGAATTCACAAGTATTGTCGATCATGACATCAGTAATTGGGAGAGGAAATTCATCTTTAGGGCAAGCATCTTTGAGATCTCGAAAGTCTATATACACCCGAACTTTTCCGGTCTTCTTCAAGACTGGTACAACATTGGCTACCCAGTCAGAATGCTGTTCTTCTCTGATAAAACTACAAGCGATAAGCTTTTTGACTTCATCATCTATCACATCCATCATCTCAGGCTTGAATCGCCGTTGCTGTTGTTTGACTGGCTTGGCATTAGGTAAAATGTTAAGTTTATGAGTTGCGACCTGAGGATCTAAACCCGACTTATCTTTATAACTCCAGGCGAAGACATCGATATATTCACGAATGAGATGAATCAGTTCTTATTTATCATCCCCTGGGAGATTTTTGCTAATGAAGATCGGTATACCTTTTTCTCCAACATCGATCTGGATTAGTTGATCTTTGGTAGGTGGTTCTCGTTGTTCAAAACGGAGTTTCCACTGAGTGTCCATCCTTTGTGCCCAAGGATCTGCTTCAGGAGCTTCTTCAATATCATCCTCGTCATTTTTTGAGAACTCGACATACACTATATTGGAAGATACTGTCACCTGATGGACATGACCAATACTGGTGTGAGAATCCCATGAAATAGAATCAGAAGAGTTAGATTGTTCTTCTTCATCGGATTCGAAAGCTTCTGGAGTCGAAATTGGTGAAGTATAACCTAATTCCCGCTTCGTTTTGCTATAGTATTGTTGTAATTTTTCTTTTGGAACAAAAATACGAATAAGAGTTCGCCTTCCATTACCGCTATTGAGACCAGTTTTGAAATCATAGCCCATTTTACGGATGATTGCCTTAGATTGTGGACTATAACGACTTAGTTGTAGCCTTCATGTATCATCCTTATTATCGCTGTCAAGCATGATTTTTTGTTCTTTTATTTTACTAAAAAGTATAAAAGTTTCGCCTTTTTTTCGAGACGGCACTAGAAAGAGCGATTCTTGTATTGATTCAAGTGATACCACGTTTCAGAGAGATGGTACGACTCCTATTGTAAGTGGTTTGAAGCTATCTAGCATATCCAAATAATATTGAGTATAATAAGAGACATCAATATACTGCAAAGGAGATGCTACTTTATTGATCTTTATATCATCATTTACAATAGGACCTTTAGCCTTAGAAGGCTTAGTCAGATTGATAACCAGAGGAGGAGAAGAAGAACGAGAATGAGGGAGGGTTTTTTTCAACGAAGGTCGATTTCAAGTGGCTCAGAAGAGGTGAGCTCCCTTTGTTCCTGTCTATCACTAGGAGGCTGCTTCTTGTGAGAAGGAAAGTAAATAGTCAATGTCTTGGAAGACTGAGGACATGAAGTACGTCCTTTGACAGGGATCACCAGAGTATCATTTGACATGTCTTTCTGTTCTTCATCAGTATCCATTGCCAATACCACCTTCATGAATTTCTTTTTGTACATGCAAGAATCGTTGCAATACGCTTTAACCCCCTTGAAAGGATTTAAGTCTGCAACTTCTTTCTGTACTTCTCTATTACCATCCACATATTTGAAACATTGATGACGAGTAGAAGGTACAATATGTGTTCGTGGAGGAATGGTCTTCCCAGCAAAGCATTGTATGAACCATGATTATCAATCACGTAGAAAGTCACCTTCGTACGAAGATTACCGATTTGAAGTTTCAGGCGTATCTTCCCCAAAGGTTCACTTCTTCCTTGATTGAACCCCAAGATAGTAGTGATAATTGTAGAAAGGTTATGCACCGTGATCTTCAAAGCATCCAGTAAAGTCTTCGGCATAATGCTAAGTGCAGACCCTGGGTCAATCAGAATGGGATCGACTTTTATAGTGTCGACATACCCTATGAAGTAGAGAGGACGATCATGACGATTGTCTTCTTGTGTAAAGGTGATATTGGGTATGAGTTCAAATACACTACGACAATGTGTACAGCTGACAGGCTCCTTTTCAGGCTTTTTGAGGAGAGCAAGACAAGCATCAGCCTGCATCAAGGCCTCACTCAGCGTTTCTCGAGTCTCTTTTGAGAGACGTAAGAGTTCGAAGATTGACAATCTCGCTGGAGTGTTAGCCAATTGAGCCAGTATGTCAAAATTATATAGCTTCTCAAGTCCGAGAGATGAGGACTTCTTCAATGCTTTATCAAAGCGGACATGTTGCTTTCCCTTATTTGCTGATGTTGGTTTGGGAGGAATTGGTTCCACTACTGGCGAGGATGTAGATGTTATATTCTCAGCAGGGGAAGATAATGCAGGAATAACATCAGGAGATGGGGCAGGATTCTCTTGAGTTTTGGGATACTCTCGGAGGTAAGGTCTCCCAGATCTGGTATCGATTACAATTTCTTCTTCTACTGCAGGTTCAAAGGATACTATGTTGTAGCTCTTCGATTTAGTTTTAGAACGCTTCTTTTGATTGAAAGAAGAAGGCGCTTCAAAGTCTGCCACTAGATCTGGATGAATCTACATAATTTCTCCTTTGTCAGTGGATAGCGGAACAAGACCTTCATTTTGGGGAGGTAGAAGATTCACGATCTCGAGAGTAACCCACGGAATGGGGACAACACCATCTTATACTAGTTGTGGTGGGAAGTCACCAAATTGCACAGAGACGACATTGGCCGTCACAGTCTTCTCATCATGTTGGAGAGTAACTGCACCAGAGTTGATCATCTCTTGAATTTTGCTTTTGAGCACGTAGCATGCTCGAGTTGGATGCCCTATAAACCTGTGATAAACACAATATTTAGGGTGGTCAGTCTTACCCACTTCCTCTGGCCGTTTTGCCTCTGGCAGTTGAAGCTTATTGCTTTTGATCAAGCAATCGAAGATGCTCATAATATCATCTTGATCGAAAGAATACTCTTCTTTTGGATGAGGTGCTTTTTGTGGTGGTGCTGATGGAGTGGGTGTAGTCTGAGCAACATTAACAGCCAATGATTCCTTGCCCTTGAGATTAATAGCTAACGTTTTCTTACCTTTAGGATTGTTCTGGCGATTATTGCTGCCAGATGTAGGATGTTCATCTTGATTAGGATTAGCCATTTGAACTCCTAACTGTTTGAACTTCTCAGCACTAACCTCCGCAGCTTTGACATTTACAATGAAAGAAGGCCAGTCTTGGAATTGTGTTGATCCTGTCCATATGCTGATAATAGGCAACAAGTTTGATTTACAAGTGTCTATTGTTACAGCAGATGGAGTTCCTAGTGGCATTTTAAGTGCCTCTCGGCGGAATCTTTCAATGAAATTCTCAGTGGTTTTTTTATGTCTTTGTTTGATTTTGATGAGGGCAGACATAGTCATATCATTGACCCCCTTATAAAATTATTCTAAGAACATTTGCTTGAAATCTGTCACGACCCGCACCCTAGAGTTAGGGCACGAGAACGTAACAACGCCCAGCCTACGCCGCAGTGTCGGCGGTAGAACGCTGTCCTAGGTCTCAATGCATCTAACAGTATAAGACTAAACAGTTTATACTCCCCGAATGGGGGTGACATAGCAGAATATAAACTCAATCACATCTAAGGTAGAGCATAAAGGAAGATAGATAAAACATGAAATCGAAAAGAGATACAACAGATAGAAGTCTAAATGTCTAAGATACAAACTCAGAATACATCTCAAAACTCAAATACAGTAATCCATAAATACAACTCAAGACGACTGAAAATAAACTATAAGCAAAACCCTAGCTATCTATACAACCTATACTGTCTCCTCTAGGCTAGCAGGCAACCTCCAGGCTATCTGTAAAATTTATCAACAGGTCCAGTCAGGACTGGAGCGAGCACAATACATCTCAACAAGTCATAACAGGAAAGAAAATGTAATCATGCTAGAGAATAAAATACAGGATCTGAAGAAATAGCATAATATAAAAGAGAGACTGTAAGTAAATATCTATGATATATATAAAGAGAGACAGTGCTAGTGATTCAGAGTACTGCATAAACATGTGAATGGCTAAGGACTGATTCATGATTACACTACTGGAAATTGATTCATGATTATACTACTTGGATTTATTCACATGTTCATTTATACTCCCCCATCCCCAATCAATACACAAGGATCCATTCAAGTTACGTTAAGATTCATGGTTATACTATGTTGCCTATAAAGGGTGATTCATGAATTGATTCGTGAAGGCTCGGTGATCAGGAGGGTACATGAGTCACTAGCTGATTCCCGAAGATTCATGATGATAGAAGCATATGATACGTGATGTAAGTGAAACACACATGACAAAAGTATCTGATGCTCCCGAGAAGGATAACATCTCATGAAGGGATCCATATAGTACCAATCCGTGTTACCAACATGTCAGCATCAAGTAAGATAGTCGAAAGCAGGAAATATAATCCTAAACATGATATAAAATGATCAGAGAATGTACTCGCCTGATATCTGAATGTCCAAGTTAAAGATACAGTCCGAGGAGAGGTGTTTGGCTCCTAATTAGAACAGCACAAGTCACAACATGTCCAGAATGGTAATATAAAGCACTACAATGTATTCTACATGAATCTAGGTCAAACTAGGCCAAAGTCAACCCTTGGTCAACTCTGGTCAACTGCACTAGTCAAACTAGGTCAAACTAGATCATGTCCTAACCCAGCAAGTCTTACTAGGCCTAACCAAGACTATCCTAGCAAGCACACATCAATACAAGGCTATACAAGCCAACATACACCCAACTCTATATAGCATGCAATTATTCAATACTCAAATAGGCAAGAATTCACATTGGATATACACTAGGTAATCTATTACTTTAAGCTATATATGTCTACACATATATACATATGCATATATTGGTATTCAACATTAGGTCTATAATCATGGCATTTCAAATGGTTATATAAACTTATATATTACAACACAATATGCTAACATATATATAATATACATACATAGCTAAGTTAACTATATTCATAAATACTTATTTAAGAGGCTATGTGTGTGTATGTGAATATGGCAAAGGGACAAGTGAGGGTTAAATGGGCATACATAGTGTATACATATCAAAGAGTGTCAATGTGTAAGTGAACAAAGTGTCAAGTGTGATAGTGTCAACATAGTGTAAGGGGGTACATGAGGTAATATAGGATTTGTGTTAACATAGAACATTATATCTCATTAACTTGTATATTGCATACATTACATCTATTATTACATTACATTCATGCTTGCATTCATTCATCATTCATTTATTCTCTTGTATTACTATATGCACCATACATTACATACTATGGAACTTACATATTCATTACAAACCATACTTATACATGCTTACATTAGATAGGATACTTACACCTCATACATTATTTATTTAACCATTTACTCATGCTTGCATTCTCTATTTAATTACATAACGTATATACATTAACATGGATTAAAATCAAATAGAACATTATATTACACACAAGGGTGCACAAAATACATATGCCGAATAGTAACTCCTACTAATAATCAATACTGTACTATCTCAGCATGAATAAAATCTAGGATTAAAGTATGTTATAGATCTATGTGTTAGCTTTCCGAAACTTCAAACGGATCGCGTTTTCGTTTCCGGAAACTCCCGGAATCGCGAAAACATCGAGAACGCGTTTGTCTTTCGTATAGCTGACACTCAAATAATTCTCCAGAAAGTTACACAAAGAATTAGGCCTATTAATACATGTTTTTAGAAAGCTAACTTCAATACGCTTCTTTTAAAAAAAATGGAAGATTAAACCGAGCTTTGAGCTAGAAGTTATGACATTTCTAAGTTAGGGCTGAAATTAAAAACGTGGATAAAAATCATGACGGATTTAGATAGTTTGAGCCAAAAAAATACACAATATATATCCTAATTATCCACAACAATAATGACAATAATAATATGAGGAACCACACTTACAAACTTGATTATCATCATGAACCATTTATTACATATATAAATATAGATACACTCTCATTACAATATATATATATATATATATATATATATATATATATATATATATATATATATATATATATATATATATATATATATATTATTTTTTATATATATATATACATACATACACAAATCTATATATGTTACATAAACACATCTATAAGAGATACATGAATGAAATGTAAAGTACTCAAGAACACATCTCTACATATTCAAATCTGAGATTTAATATGAATTAATTCATTTAATCAATATTTTAAATATAAAGTGTGTCCAAGTTTGGGGGTTTTCCCCATGAACACAAGACACAACAATAATACAATAGAAATCCCTAAAGGACACATAATGGACACAAGAGGACACAAAATAGGGACACAACAATGGGGGTCATTCCTATGGTTAAAACTTTCCTAAATACAAAATGGAGAAATAAAAGAGAAGGAAATATTACCTAAAGGAGATAAAATCCAAGGAGAAAGGTTTCTTCCTTGGGAGAGCTTGAGAGCACTTGGGGAAGAAGACTTCTCAAAGAAAGGAAATAAGATGGGAGTCCTATTAGGGCCGGCCACAATGGTTATCCCTCCTTCATTGAATATTACAAGTTTGCCCCTCCCTTAGTTATAAGTGTTTAAAACAATTTTTGGTTAGGGTTTGGGGGTAAAAGGTTCAAAATAAAAACTCTAAATGGTTAACCTAATAGTTAGGATTATGACTAATCTTTCTAACATGACTAATTAAAATGTGGGCCATGGCTAACTAATGCATGGGTCCAACTAGAGTCTAAGTTACCCCGGGTCCCCGTTACAAGTCGGATTGAGATGAAATTCGAACCCGACTCAAATAATCCCAAAACAATATCATAAATAATAAAATAATATCAAAATAATTCAAAGAGGTCAAATGCAAAAATATCCTTAGACCAGAAATGACATTAAAATATCATAATCATATGGTTAGGCTCTAGGTCAAACAGTCTCTAGGATTTTACTAGCAAAACGTCAAAACCACAAGTCATTGATTTAAATAATTTTAAAATAATTTAAAATCACCAAAAATTATATCATAAATTAAATATTATTATTAAAATAATTATAAACATGAAATTTTAAAATTATCCTCATTTGGAAAACTGGGTGCTACAACTCTACCCACCTTAGAAAAATTTTGTCCTCGAAATTTAAGATCGATAGTACTCCTTCTAGAGCCTCTAACCTACCCAATATCTAAGGTAACACTTCCTAACACTGGAATAATAAACGGACATCTAAATAGTGTCAATCTAGGAATACCTCCAACACTGCTCTGCTGTACGGCGGTAATGGAACTTCAATAAAATATGGACTGGAACCTATATCCAAGGGACTGGACCTATTTTAAAGTGGTCTTAACTAAGGATGAAAAGGACCTGATCATAGGCTATAGGTATGCTCAAACTATTATCTTCCTATTAACCATATATTAATACATTCTATTACCATAGGAACGATGCATTACTAAGACATATAGGCCCTTATCTCTCATAACACATTTATACTCACCAAAAGACTAGTACATCCTATCAAGGCTGATACTATAATCTCTCATAAATCTTATAAGCTACATGTTTATAGACACACATCCCCACATCAAGGACTAACCTATATATATCTACAACTGATACTAATGGGGTGACGACCCTATTTCCCAACAATTAAGGTCTAAAATTTTTTATCTAAATCATGCAATTTGAAGGAATAGTATACAAGGTCAGGGCATACCGTAGCAGTTGGAAGTCTCACCTAGGTACACTAATCATTCTAGGTCAAAACAATACTATGGTATCAACACACAAACAATCTAGAGTGTCCTAATTGGGAAGGTAAGGGAACAACAATCATCAAGGTTGTAGGGCTGTCTACCATCCTATATAAAAATTGGTCATTAACAAGCAACTAAGAAATTATTAAAAGGTTACTATTCCATAAAATGGCAAAAATTGAAAATTTAGGCACAACAAATCACAAATAGATTTTTGGCTTGACACGATCTAAGTTGATCAATTTCGGGATAAAACGAGATTTGGACAAGAAGGGAAATCAATGAAATCAAAGTATGAGCACGAGCATCCAATGATGGAGGTTCAGGTCATGATTAAATTTAATTCGACTGAGTACGAATACGAGGTTCATAGGCGATAAAAAGATTTCAAAGAGAATTGTCAATGATGTCGCGAATGAGACTCTAGGGTCAAGTTTAACTATGTCTCCATTCTCGTAGATTGATACATGAAAAAGCGAACCAAAGTGCAATAGGTTGATCAGACCATCATGTACCGGTTCTGATTAGACAATATGTTAGTGGGTGGCCACCCAATAAAATATATCATGACCAAGCTCGAAAATAGATAAGCTTGCAAAACTAAGGCTAATTTAGCAGCACAAGATATAAGGGTGGTAATGATGAAAGGAATTACATGGTCCAAGTTTCTTAACCAACGGGTCAAGTAATCAGATAAGGTACAAGGTTAAGCATCTAAGGAAACAAGCAGAACACCATCACATGTCGGGTCGAAAGAATTGAGTCAAGGATGGATTTCTAATTGAAATAAGAAGAAATTTAGTATAATGGTAGAGGTTATAATTTAGCCAGTTGATCAGAAAATCATATCGAGAAAATAGAGTACAAGAAGACGGGTTTTAGTGGGACATGATATACCTACACGAAGGTGAGCTCGTCTTGGTCTTGCATATAAGATTTGTTGGAGGGTAACAGCTAGTATTACATTCCGAATATCAAAGTCACGATAAGGAACGTCAAGGATCTCAATTAGAAAGTGGGAGTTCAAGAGGTGGTAATTAATGCACAAAAAAATGAAGATCGAGTTAGTCATCTGCTTCTGATACTCTTAAGTTCATCTGGTCATAACTTGCCAATCATATCTTTACCTCACCAGTCTCCATATGAAAATTTAACCTTTACTTAAACCCTTACCATGACTACCGTAGGCAATTTCCAATTTCCAAACATCACTCTTGAAGCACAGCCCTCACATTTAGGAATCAACATTAACCATTTATTTAAATTTCCAAGTTCTTTCATCTTGTCTTAAATTTGACCCAAAACCTCTAAATTCCGTTTACGAATTCCTTGAACTTGTTCAAATTGTTCTCCTCGTATTATTTAATTTAAATCTCTAGGCCTTACAAAACTTATCTTCCATCATAAAATCAACTTCCGTATTTTTTTCGACATACACCCTTGAATATTATTCTCCTAAAAATATTTTACAACAATCTCTAAACTTCCATAACTTTGTGTTCTCTCTATCCCTAGTCATTTTCTCGCAACATCTTGTTTAATATCCTTATTAAACACAATTAACTTCTCTTTTCCATTACTAACCTTCTACATAGCCTCAGAGTAAAAGTTTTTCCCATAATCAATAACCAAGATTTTCTAAGTTCTCAAAACTAGGTTGACCTCTGATATCCTCATTAGTTTTGAATACACCTATAAACTATCTCATAACCCCAAAATTTCTCTAAATGTAATTGTTTCCAGATTGGCAGTATACATCTCTTTATTCTATTCGAGACCTTTACCACATTTCTATCTCAAGTTTCCATATGGAACACTCCACATTTGATTTCCTTTAGATCATCATAAAATAACCAGTTACGTCTTCTCTGAGCTACATAATTTACGTCACTTCCTTAGCCTTTTTGTCACTTTCCGATCCTGGAATACGTATTTTAATACGTAAACCGATAAATTGTATTTACTTTGTATTTATACGATATTTATATGCTATATTTCTTCATGCATTTCCCAAAATATTCGACAAAATATTGTTTCGTAACTTATTTTCTGCATTTGGGCCTACAGTTTTGGCTCATTTGGGTAACCTATTCTTGGTTCACCAATGGTTCATCATGAACCCATGGGTTCAAGATTCTATATAATAACTCATCTCATTCTCTCTCCTCTCATTTATTTTCCTCCACCAACCAAGACAAGTACCAACTTGCTCAAGAGATGGATCCATAAATGATGTTGATGTTTTCTTACAAAATTATTTGCCAAAATATGTTCTTCTCCTCATTCTATACTAGTTTAGAACTTGAAGTTTTTCATTTTGAAGCTTTAATTTTTGAAGATCTAGGTTTTAACCATTTTTGGATCTTCTTGGTTTTGATCTAGCAAACTTCATTATTTTCAAGTTTTTATGGTTCCATGTTGTAGAAAATTTTATTCTACCCAATTTTGACCTTTAAAAAGTTGGATTTGGACTTGTTTTGACCAAGTTATGGACATTGAAGCTTGGGTTCAACCCATGGAGTTCTTGCTGATTTGGAGAAGACAGTGAGCAGTGCGCGAGCTTTTTAGCTTGCGTCACTGAGTTGCGCGCGCTTTTTAGTGCAGCGCAGTCCGATCCATACGCTGCCTTTTGGGAGCGTATGTCTTGCATACGCTCACTTGGGTGACAAGGAGTCGTATGGAATCCATACGCTGCCTTTTGGGAGCGTATGTCTTGCATACGCTCACTTGGGTGACAAGGAGTCGTATGGAGTCCATACACTGCCTTTCGGGGAGCGTATGTCTTGCATACGCTCACTTGGGTGACAAAGAGTCGTATGGAGTCCATACGCTGCCTTTTTGGAGCGTATGTCTTGCATACGCTCACTTGGTTAAAGAGGAGTCGTATGAAGTACATACGCTGCCCTTTGAAAGCGTATGTCTTGCATACGCTGACCTGAGCGTACGCTGACCTGAGCGTACGCTGACCTGAGCGTATGACCTGAGCGTAGGCTGACCTGAGCGTAGCCTGACTTGAGCGCGCTCTGACCTGGACTCCCCTATACCTTATATTTTTATATGTATATATTATATTGTATATATATATGTAAATGTTTGTGTATGCTATATATCCTTACGCCTTTTGTCCTGAGCATGATATGAGCACTAATGTGACCCCGGTGAACAAAGTGTTCCTACCTGATACTTGTACCTGAATGTCCCAGTTCTCGTTCATGCTTGACAAATGACACATAACTCCACGTGGCATATTTGTAATGATGCATTACACCAAGGAAGGTAGAACATGTTGACATACTGATTGACATGGATCCTCTTTTGGGGTACTCGTACTTGAGTACGACATTTAGGAGGATAATCATGCAGGCCACAGCATGTGAGTCCAAGATTTCACCTAGGGTTAACTAGGCAACTAAATATACTAGATGCATGGGGAGGGCTGAATCCCGAGATCGTGTTACACCAGCCGCCTTGAGATATTGTCTTGACGCGCCGGCTGGTCTCCACGGATATTGTGTCATTCGCAACGAGTGGATGACTGTATCCGATTAATTCCTGCTACATATTATATGTCTTGGCAAGGTGGCCTTACGAGGGACCTGTGCTCAATGACACCTGTCTACGCGAACCCCTGGGTTGGCTAGCCTTGCTGGAAAGATACGATCTGAGGATTTTGAAATAATATGATGCGAGGATAACCTCGTCCCACTAGAAACTCGTAGACTTGATTGGCCGCGAAAACGACTTGCGTGTATCTTATTACCTTCCGTGAATAACTGAGGGAAGCGGACTGTCATGGTACGTGATCCAACCCATGTTCTTGTTTGATTGTTGGGTTGGTTATCGTACTATGACAGGCTGTGGACCGAAGTTATGAACGGAAGACTTATTCTGGTTGTGAAGTGCTACTTCTGTGAATGACTGAGGAACATGGTCTATCATGGTACATGATCCAACCCATGTTCTTGTTTGATTGTTGGGTTGGTTATTGTGCTGCGATAGGCTATCGACCGAAGTCACGATCAGGAGACTTTATTGTTTATACCTTTTAACTTATGTGAAAGTTATAGAGTACGACACGTTCCGACTCCATGCGGCATCTTTTGTCCTTGTTTGGTTGTAAGGGTGCCATATGGGTTCGAGGATGTTGCGCTACCCTATAATAGTTGCATACGTATTACTATTATCAATCATTCTATTATCTGGGTTTTTAATCTTAACTCTTGTGCCCCTTTGGCGGTACTTGCTATTCGGGGCTGATCCCGCTGGTTTTGTTTGGCCAGATCTCGTAGCAGAGCCAGAGGACACGATCTTCCTCCCTGACATCCATGGTGCATACTAGGAGCATGGCAGTTCGGGGACTCGAGTGGGTTTCTTCTCCACCACTCCTGCTTATATTTTGTGCGGCATTTAGCCACCGGCACCTGTTAGCCGGATTACATGATATTTTGTGTCAGTACAGAATTGTAAATAAATAGACTGCAGCTGTGTATAATTTTGTACTCCTGACTCTCCGAGATAGCTAAATTATAAAGCTAGTCTCTCATGATCATTTTGATAAAGCGTCGGGGATGCCTTACTGCTTTATCTTTAATATTCATTTAATTGCTGATGTGATTTGAATGATTGAGACATAGAACTCTGTGGGACCATAGGAGACTTGATTGTAGCATGTACCCCCAGTCTCTTGACAGCCACGATCGCCGTATGATGTTACATACCTCATATGGAGTAGCTGGCCTAGTCCGTCTCCGTATTTCGGTACTGGGGCGTGACAAGGTTTTAGTGGTGGCCCATGCAGGTCTGTTTTTCAGACTTGTGGGGTATTGCGAATTATTAGGAGTCTCAATCAAAACTTGTTCCCCTTGAAATTCTGTTTCGAATTCTCTGTCCTTGCCTTGATCTCTAACCTGACTTGCATCCTCGAAATCTTCCTCGTTCGGACTTGATAATCTTATATCTTTCTCTATAGGGGTGCTTCATTCTCAGTAGCGGGTGAGGCCCAAGAGGAAGAGCAGCGAGCATGGCTCGACTGGGCACCAGCAGGGGAGAGAACCTTCCCCAGGGCGGACACGAGCAGGAATGAAACCAGAGGCAGTGCAGCCGCAGG
Source organism: Iris pallida (assembly GCA_029216955.1). NCBI lineage: Eukaryota > Viridiplantae > Streptophyta > Magnoliopsida > Asparagales > Iridaceae > Iris > Iris pallida. The sequence continues at coordinate 6,185,308 of JANAVB010021796.1, forward strand.
TTATTGAAACTCCTGCAGCACCAGCAGCGACGGCAGTACCAGATGCCGTATCACTCCTGGAGATCATCCGGGGGATTCTTGTCACTCACCAACAGCAACAGACTCAGCAGCAGGAGCAGAACGTGTTGCTGAACCAAGGGATTCAGTTAGCTCTTGAGAGGAGTGCCGGGGTTGACTCGGGAGCATCAGGAAGGTTCCGTCGCTTGAACCCGAGGTATTTTGATGGCACGGAGGATGCCATCACTGCGGATGCATGGATTCAAGACATTGAAGCCATTCTTGTGGCAGCCAAGGTTCCAGATGATGAGAAGGTTGATCAGGTCAAATTAGTACTTCAGGATCTTGCCCGCGACTGGTGGGCATCAGAAGAAGTTGGTATAAGACGCCCTGTTCGTTGGACCACCTTCAGTGAAAGATTCAAGGCCAAGTATTTTGGCGTAGTAGCTCGATATGAGCTCCAGCAGAAGTTTATTAGTCTCAAGCAAGCAGGCAAGACCGTAGATGGGTATACAGCAGAGTTCTGCAGATTGTGCCATTTTGCCCCAGCAATGGTGGCAACGGAGCCAGAGAAAGCTATGAGGTTCCAGCAGGGACTTTATTTAGAACTATTACAGCTTGTGGAGGGACATGACTACCAGACGTTTGATGCTGTTTTGACGGCCGCTCGGAGGCACGAGCTTACCCAGCAGAGGTTGGCATCGAGGACAGGAGGTCAGAAGAGATCTCATTCCCAGGTTGGAGGAGGAGCAATGCAGCAAACATAGGCACCAGCACCCGGTGTACGTATTCATGATGCAGGAGCGCTGCGGAGGACGGCCGTGTCAACTACTACAGCGCCAGTTCGGCACCAGCAGCCGAGGAACCAACAACAGCGTCAGGGAGCACCCCAGGGCTGTACATTCTGTGGGAAGGCAGGACACACGAGGGAGGTGTGCCGGTCAGCGAATGGCTTATGCTTGAGGTGTGGTAGTTCAGACCACCGTATCTCCACATGTCCTGTGATACAGAGGCCAGGAGGGCCAGCTCAGCAGTTTCCAGCGTTGCCAGCCCCGGTGGCAACCCCGAGTGGAGGGCCAGTATTAGCAGTGAGGCCCCTAGCCCAGCGTCTACCAACGCAGGCTCAGATGTTCCGCCAAGCACAGGAAGCCGGAGGCCCTCAGAGGCAGCAACAACATGGTCGAGGAAGGCCGCAATAAGGGGCTCCGCGGGGCCAGGGCCAGGATCTCACATTATCTTTGGGAGAGGCTCTAGCGTCTAGTGACGTGGTGGCAGGTAAAATTCTCGTCACCTCATTTCCCGCTGTAGCATTATTTGATTCAGGCGCTACTCATTCATTCATCTCTTCACAATATGCTACACGGATTGGACTAGTGTTTGAGGCATTGCCGGAGAGGATGGATATACTCACCGGCAATAGGCTCGTAGAAGTGAGCAGAGTGCGCTTTTCATGTCCGGTAGAGGTGTGTGGGTATTTACTGCCCGCATCATTGATAGAATTCCCTATGGGGAATTTTGATGTTGTTCTTGGCATGGACTGGTTGAGAGACAGTCATGCGACAATTGATTGTAGAGGAGGTAGGGTCATATTCAGCGTTCCTAGGATGGAACAGTTCATCTTTACTCGAACCTTGAAGAATCAGGCCGGAGGCGTCCTCTCAGCAGCAGTGTCAGAGCCAGGACATATTCCGAGAGTGGTCGAAGATTTTCTCGACGTTTTCCCTAATGAGCTCCCAGGGATACCCCCAGTCAGAGAGGTAGAATTTAGCATTGAGTTGAACCCTGGATCGAGGCCTATTGCAGACAGAGTTTACAGAATGTCGCCGTCAGAACAGGATAAGTTGTATCAACATGAGGAAGAGTTGAAGTCTAAGGGATTCATCCGAGACAGTAAATCGCCCTGGGCTGCGCCAGTGATTCTAGTTCCCAAGAAGGATGGGTCGACGAGGATGTGCATCGACTACCGCAAGCTGAATGCAGTAACAGTGAAGAATAAGTACCCGCTACCAAGGATTGATGACCTGTTTGACCAGTTGAGCAAGGCCAGCGTCTTTTCCAAGATCGATCTTCGGTCGGGATACTATCAAGTAAGAGTCCGAGAGCAAGACATACCGAAGACAGCATTCAGATCTAGATATGGGCATTATGAGTTTTTAGTAATGCCCTTTGGTCTAACCAACGCCCCTGCAGTATTCATGGATTTAATGAACCGTATCTTTCTGCCGTATTTGGATAAATTTGTGGTGGTGTTCATAGATGATATCCTTGTCTATTCCAGCAGTGAAGAGGAGCATGAGAAACATCTTAGGACTGTCTTACAGACATTGAGGGAGCATCAACTTTATACGAAGCTCGACAAGTGTGAATTCTGGTTAGACCACATTTCGTTCATGGGACATGTAATTTCTGGAGCAGGAGTGTCAGTGGATCCGAAAAAGATTGAGGCCGTAGAGCATTGGCCGGTCCCGAGAACGGTTGCAGAAGTACGAAGTTTCTTAGGATTAGCTGGTTACTACAGAAGGTTCGTGGCGGACTTTGCCAGGATCTCTGCGCCCTTAACGCGTTTGACGCACAAGGACGTAGAGTTTGTTTGGTCAGCTAGCTGTCAGGCATCGTTTGAAGAATTGAAGAAGAGATTGATCTCAGCCCCGATCTTGACGCTTCCAGTAGGAGCGGGAGGCTTTACAGTATATTATGACGCATCAGGGAAGGATCTTGGATGTGTATTGATACAGCATGGAAAGGTGATAGCATATGCGTCTCGGCAGCTTCGAGACCATAAGAAAAATTACCCGACTCACGATTTGGAGTTAGCAGCTGTGGTGTTTTCACTCAAGTTGTGGAGGCATTACTTATACGGGGATCGGGTAGAGATCTATACTGATCATAAGAGTTTGAAATACGTATTCACGCAGCGAGATTTGAACATGAGGCAAAGAAGATGGTTAGAACTGCTGAAGGATTTTGATTTAGATCTTCAGTATCATCCAGGCAAGGCGAATATAGTTGCAGATGCACTGAGTAGGAGAGACAGTACCTTTATCTTGACCTCGCAGAAGCATATTCTAGAAGACCTTCAGAGTATGGGAATCGAAGTAGTTTTGCCAAGGGATATAGGAAGAATGACCAGTATACAGATTCAGTCAACCTTAGTAGAGAGGATAAGGGCAGCACAAGCAGGAGATCCACAGATTCAGAAGTTGCGGTCGGAGTGTGAGTCAGGTCGTAGGAAGGAGTTAGTGATTTATGAAGATGGTACGCTCAGGTTTGGAAACAGACTCTGTGTACCGAGTGGAGACCTTCGGCAAGAAGTTATGTCCGAAGCTCATAGTTCTATTTACTCCATTCATCCAGGAGGAACGAAGATGTATCGAGATATCAGACAGTTCTTTTGGTGGAATGGCATGAAAAGAGAGATAGCGAGATTTGTATCCAAGTGTCTGGTATGTCAGCAGGTGAAAGCCGAGCAGCAGAGACCAGCAGGATTGCTACAGCCGCTTCCTATCCCAGAATGAAAATGGAAGCACATTACGATGGATTTTGTGACCGGTTTACCTAGATCCCCGGCTGGCAAGAATGCAGTCTGGGTAATAGTAGATCGACTCACGAAGGTCGCTCATTTCCTTCCCTTCCGAGTTGGATAGACTACTGAGCAGCTAGCAGAAATGTACATGAAGCAGATAGTAAGACAGCACGGTGTTCTAGTTAGTATAGTATCAGATCGGGATACGCGGTTTACTTCCCATTTTTGGCGGAGCTTACACCAAAGTTTGGGAACCAAGTTAAGATTCAGTACTGCTTATCATCCACAAACTGACGGGCAATCAGAAAGAACCATTCAGACATTAGAAGATATGCTACGGGCGTGTACCTTGGATTTTGGCGGATCTTGGGAGGATCACCTTCATCTAGTAGAGTTCTCCTATAACAACAGCTATCAGGCTAGCATTCAGATGGCCCCGTTTGAAGCATTGTACGGAAGAAAGTGTATGTCCCCTTTGGTATGGGACGACGTCGGAGAACGGAAGTCGTTGGGGCCAGAGATGATCACGCAGACTGTGAAGATAGTTAAGTTGGTCAGAGAGCGCCTTCGAGTTGCACAGGACCGACATCGTCATTGGGCAGATCAGCATCGTAGGCCTCTAGAGTTTAGAGTTGGCGACCAAGTGTTTCTGCGGATTTTGCCTACTCGGAGTATCATCAGATTTGGAACCCGGGGAAAGCTTAGTCCAAGATACGTTGGTCCTTTTAAGATTCTCGCTCGGGTAGGCGATGTGGCTTATCGACTTGCCCTTTCGCCTTCGTTAACTGGCATACATGATGTGTTTCATGTGTCCCAATTACGTGGGTATGACCCGGATCCGAGTCATGTCCTCGATCATTCTGAGTTAGTCGTTGGTACCGACCTAACTTACGAGGAACAACCCGTGTCTATTTTGGACCGGTGAGAGAAGGTACTCAAGAATCAGACGATAAGCCTTGTCCGTGTTTCTTGGAACCATCACTCTTCGGGAGAGTCAACCTGGGAGCGCGAGGACGAGATCAGATCTCGGTATCCGTATTTGTTTGACTAATGAGGTATATTTTTTTTACGCCTTATTGACACGATTCCATGCTTATCTGCACCTGCTTGTTTTGCACTTGTGATGTATGATAATAACTGCTAAGATAGTTAACTTGTATATGATTGTGCCTTGCTTGCCCTGATTTCACTATCCTGTCTTGGCTGGAATTCCGAGGACGGAATTTTTCTAAGAAGGGTAGAGATGTCACTCCCCGATCCTGGAATACGTATTTTAATATGTAAACCGATAAATTGTATTTACTTTATATTTATACGATATTTATATGCTGTATTTCTTCATGCATTTCCCAAAATATTCGACAAAATATTGTTTCGTAATTTATTTTCTGCATTTGGGCCTACAGTTTTGGCTCATTTGGGTAACCTATTCTTGGTTCACCAATGGTTCATCATGAACCCATGGGTTCAAGATTCTATATAATAACTCATCTCATTCTCTCTCCTCTCATTTATTTCCTCTTATTTATTTTTCTCCACCAACCAAGGCAAGTACCAACTTGCTCAAGAGATGGATCCATAAATGATGTTGATATTTTCTTACAAAATTATTTGCCAAAATATGTTCTTCTCCTCATTCTATACTAGTTTAGAACTTGAAGTTTTCCATTTTGAAGCTTTAATTTTTGTAGATCTAGGTTTTAACCATTTTCGGATTTTCTTGGTTTTGATCTAGCAAACTTCATTATTTTCAAGTTTTGATGGTTCCATGTTGTAGAGAATTTTATTCTACCCAATTTTGACCTTTGAAAAGTTGGATTTGGACTTGTTTTGACCAAGTTATGGACTTTGAAGCTTGGGTTCAACCCATGGAGTTCTTGCTGATTTGGAGAAGACAGTGAGCAGTGCGCAAGCTTTTTAGCTTGCGTCACTGAGTTGCGCGCGCTCTTTAGCGCATCGCAGTCCGATCCATACGCTGCCTTTTGGGAGCGTATGTCTTGCATACGCTCACTTGGGTGACAAGGAGTCGTATGGAATCTATACGCTGCCTTTTGGGAGCGTACGCCTTGCATACGCTCACTTGGGTGACAAGGAGTCGTATGGAGTCCATACGCTGCCTTTTGGGAGCGTATGTCTTGCATACGCTCACTTGGGTGACAAGGAGTCGTATGGAGTCCATACGCTGCCTTTTTGGAGCGTATGTCTTGCATACGCTCACTTGGTTAAAGAGGAGTCGTATGAAGTACATACGCTGCCCTTTGAAAGCGTATGTCTTGCATACGCTGATCTGAGCGTATGTCCTGAGCGTACGCTGACCTGAGCGTATGACCTGAGCGTAGGCTGACCTGAGCGTAGCCTGACTTGAGCGCGCTCTGACCTGGACTCCCCTATACCTTATATTTTTATATGTATATATTATATTGTATATATATATGTAAATGTTTGTGTATGCTATATATCTTTACGCCTTTTGTCCTGAGCATGATATGAGCACTAATGTGACCCCGGTGAACAAAGTGTTCCTACCTGATACTTGTACCTGAATGTCCCAGTTCTCGTTCATGCTCGACAAATGACTCGTAACTCCACATGGCATATTTGTAATGATGCATTACACCAAGGAAGGTAGAACATGTTGACATACTGATTGACATGGATCCTTTTTTGGGGTACTCGTACTTGAGTACGACATTTAGGAGGATAATCATGCAGGCCACAGCATGTGAGTCTAAGATTTCACCTAGGGTTAACTAGGCAACTAAATATACTAGATGCATGGGGAGGGCAGAATCCCGAGATCGTGTTACACCAGCCGCCTTGAGATATTGTCTTGACGCGCCGGCTGGTCTCCACGGATACTGTGTCATCCGCAACGAGTGGATGACTGTATCCGATTAATTCCTGCTACGTATTATATGTCTTGGCAAGGTGGCCTTACGAGGGACCTGTGCTTAATGACACCTGTCTACGCGAACCCCTGGGTTGACTAGCCTTGCTGGAAAGATACGATCTGAGGATTTTGAAATAACATGATGCGAGGATAACCTCGTCCCACTAGAAACTCGTAGACTTGATTGGCCGCGAAAACGACTTGGGTGTATCTTATTACCTTCCGTGAATAACTGAGGGAAGCGGACTGTCATGGTACGTGATCCAACCCATGTTCTTGTTTGATTGTTGGATTGGTTATCGTACTATGACAGGCTGTGGACCGAAGTTATGAACGGAAGACTTATTCTGGTTGTGAAGTGCTACTTCTGTGAATGACTAAGGAATATGGTCTATCATGGTACATGATCCAACCCATGTTCTTGTTTGATTGTTGGGTTGGTTATTGTGCTGCGATAGGCTATCGACCGAAGTCACGATCAGGAGACTTTATTGTTTATACCTTTTAACTTATGTAAAAGTTATAGAGTACGACACGTCCCGACTCCATGCGACACCTTTTGTCCTTGTTTGGTTGTAAGGGTGCCATATGGGTTCGAGGATGTTGTGCTACCCTATAATAGTTGCATACGTATTACTATTATCAATCATTCTATTATCTGAGTTTTTAATCTTAACTCTTGTGCCCCTTTGGCGGTACTTGCTGTTCGGGGCTGACCCCGCTGGTTTTGTTTGGCCAGATCTCGTAGCAGAGCCAGAGGACACGATCTTCCTCCCTGACATCCATGGTGCATACTAGGAGCATGGCGGTTCGGGGACTCGAGTGGGTTTCTTCTCCACCACTCCTGCTTATATTTTGTGCGGCATTTAGCCACCGGCACCTGTTAGCCGGATTACATGATATTTTGTGTCAGTACAGAATTGTAAATAAACAGACTGCAGCTGTGTATAATTTTGTACTCCTGACTCTCCGAGATAGCTAAATTATAAAGCTAGTCTCTCATGATCATTTTGATAAAGCGTCGGGGACGCCTTACTGCTTTATCTTTAATGTTCATTTAATTACTGATGTGATTTGAATGATTGAGACATAGAACTCTGTGGGACCATAGGAGACTTGATTGTAGCATGTACCCCCCTAGTCTCTCGACAGCCACGATCGCCGTATGACGCTACGTACCTCATATGGAGTAGCTGGCCTAGTCCGTCTCCGTATTTCGGTACTGGGGCGTGACACTTCTCTATGCAAAAGATACGAAGATTCAAGGGTTTCGAAGTACATCTGGTAGGGACGACAAGATATGAGTAATTAATGTAATGAGACAGAGTTTAAGATAAGAGGTAAATAAGAATGCAAGGGAATAATGGCGAGAAAGAATAATGAAGATATGTTCCTTCTCATCGATTCAGACGAGAGGACCCATCAAGCTTAAATTCAATAGCAAGGAATGAGGGTGAATCCAAACAAGAGGAAAAGGAATTCCTATTGAAGTTCAAAATGAGTTTATCAGTGGGTCGTCCCAGAAATCTCTCAAAGAATCCTAAGTGTGATTGAGTACCTTGGATTTAAAAATATTAATCTAAATACAAAATTAAATCAATAACTACAAAATTTTATCAAAATCATTAACTAATTCCAGGATTCAAAGTTCTACAATGAATCCCCAAAATCAAATTCAAATCAAGGAAAAAGGTGAATTAAAACAAGGAAAAGGAGTTTAAATCGGAATTCAAAATGAGATTCTCAAGGGTCATCCCAGGAATCTCTCAAGGAATCCTAACAGTGATTGAGTATCCTCTCATCCTAACATCTTAATTTATAAATCCTATAGCAGGCTCGTAGTAGTACAACTAAGTCGTTGCGCTACTACGAAATCGCACTAATGCGAATCTCGACCTGCATGGGCTACCACTAAAAACGTGTCACGACCCGCACCCTAGAGTTAGGGCACGAGAACGTAACAACGCCCAGCCTACGCCGCAGTGTCGGCGGTAGAATGCTGTCCTAGGTCTCAATGCATCTAACAGTATAAGACTAAACAGTTTATACTCCCCGAATGGGGGTGACATAGCAGAATATAAACTCAATCACATCTAAGGTAGAGCATAAAGGAAGATAGATAAAACATGAAATCGAAAAGAGATACAACAGATAGAAGTTTAAGTGTCTAAGATACAAACTCAGAATACATCTCAAAACTCAAATACAATAATCCATAAATACAACTCAAGACGACTGAAAATAAACTATAAGCAAAACCCTAGCTATATATACAACCTCTACTGTCTCCTCTAGGCTAGCAGGCAACCTCCAGGCTATCTGTAAAATTTATCAACAGGTCCAGTCAGGACTGGAGCGAGCACAATACATCTCAACAAGTCATAACAGGAAAAAAAATATAATCATGCTAGAGAATAAAATACAGGATCTGAAGAAATAGCATAATATAAAAGAAAGACTGTAAGTAAATATCTATGATATATATAAAGAGAGACAGTGCTAATGATTCAGAGTACTGCATAAACATGTGAATGGCTAAGGACTGATTCATGATTACACTACTGGCAATTGATTCATGATTACACTACTTGGATTTATTCACATGTTCATTTATACTCCTCCATCCCCAATCAATACACAAGGATCCATTCAAGTTACGTTAAGATTCATGATTATACTATGTTGTCCATAAAGGGTGATTCATGAATTGATTCGTGAAGGCTCGGTGATCATGAGGGTACATGAGTCACTAGCTGATTCCCGAAGATTCATGATGATAGAAGCATATGATACGTGATATAAGTGAAACACACATGACAAAAGTATTTGCTGCTCCCGAGAGGGACAACATCTCATGAAGGGATCCATATAGTACCAATCTGTGTTACCAACGTGTCAGCATCAAGTAAGATAGTCTAAAGCAGGAAATATAATCCTAAACATGATATGAAATGATCAGAGAATGTACTCGCCTGATATCTGATTGTCCAAGGTAAAGATACTGTCCGATGAGAGGTGTCTGGCTCCTAATTAGAACAGCACAAGTCACAACATGTCCAGAAGGATAATATAAAGCACTAAAATACATTCTACATGAATCTAGGTCAAACTAGGCCAAAGTCAACCCTTGGTCAACTCTGGTCAACTGCACTAGTCAAACTAGGTCAAACTAGATCATGTCCTAACCCAGTAAGTCTTACTAGGCCTAACCAAGACTATCCTAGCAAGCACACATCAATACAAGGCTATACAAGCCAACATACACCCAACTCTATATAGCATGCAATTATTTAATACTCAAATAGGCAAGAATTCACATTGGATATACACTAGGTAATCTATTACTTTAAGCTATATATGTCTACACATATATATACATGTATATATTGGTATTCAACATTAGGTCTATAATCATGGCATTTTAAATGGTTATATAAACTTATATATTACAACACAATATGCTAACATATATATAATATACATACATAGCTAAGTTAACTATATTCATAAATACTTATTTAAGAGGCTATGTGTGTGTATGTGAACATGGCAAAGGGGCAAGTGAGGGTTAAATGGGCATACATAATGTATACATATCAAAGAGTGTCAATGTGTAAGTGAACAAAGTGTCAAGTGTGATAGTGTCAACATAGTGTAAGGGGGTACATGAGGTAATATAGGATTTGTGTTAACATAGAACATTACCTCTCATTAACTTGTATATTGCATATATTACATCTATTATTACATTACATTCATGCTTGCATTCATTCATCATTCATTTATTCTCTTGCACTACTATATGCACCATATATTACATACTATGGAACCTACATATTCATTACAAGCCATACTTATACATGCTTACATTAGATAGGATACTTACACCTCATACATCATTTATTTAACCATTTACTCATGCTTGCATTCTCTATTTAATTACATAACGTATATACATTAACATGGATTAAAATCAAATAGAACATTATATTACACACAAGGGTGCACAAAATGCATATGCCGAATAGTAACTCCTACTAATAATCAATACTGTACCATCTCAGCATGAATTAAAATATAGGATTAAAGTATGTTATATATCTATGTGTTAGCTTTCCGAAACTTCAAACGGATCGCGTTTTCATTTCCGGAAACTCCCGGAATCGCGAAAACACCGAGAACGCGTTTGTCTTTCGTACAGCTGACACTCAAATAATTCTCCAGAAAGTTACAGAAAGAATTAGGCCTATTAATACATGTTTTTGGAAAGCTAACTTCAATACGCTTCTTTTAAAAAAACGGGAGATTAAACCGAGCTTTGAGCTAGAAGTTATGACATTTCTAAGTTATGGCTGAAATTAAAAACGTGGATAAAAATCATGACGGATTTAGATAGTTTGAGCCAAAAGAATACACAATATATATCCTAATTATCCACAACAATAATGACAATAATAATATGAGGAACCACACTCACAAACTTGATTATATAATCATCATGAACCATTTATTACATATATAAATATAGATACACTCTCATTACAATATATATATATATATATATATATATATATATATATATATATATATATATATATATATATATATATATACACAAATCTATATATGTTACATGAACACATCTATAAGAGATACATGAATGAAATGTAAAGTACTCAAGAACACATCTCTACATATTCAAATCTGAGATTTAATATGAATTAATTCATTTAATCAATATTTTAAATATAAAGTCTGTCCAAGTTTGGGGGTTTTCCCCATGAACACAAGACACAACAATAATACAATAGAAATCCCTAAAGGACACATAATGGACACAAGAGGACACAAAATAGGGACACAACAATGGGGGTCATTCCTATGGTTAAAACTTTTCTAAATACAAAATGGAGAAATAAAAGAGAAGGAAATATTACCTAAAGGAGAGAAAATCCAAGGAAAAAGGCTTCTTCCTTGGGAGAGCTTGAGAGCACTTGGGGAAGAAGACTTCTCAAAGAAAGGAAATGAGATGGGAGTCCTATTAGGGCCGGCCACAATGGTTATCCCCCCTTCATTGAATATTACAAGTTTGCCCCTCCCTTAGTTATAAGTGTTTAAAACAATTTTTGGTTAGGGTTTGGGGGTAAAATGGTCAAAATAAAAACTCTAAATGGTTAACCTAATAATTAGGATTATGACTAATCTTTCTAACATGACTAATTAAAATGTGGGCCATGGCTAACTAATGCATGGGTCCAACTAGAGTCTAAGTTACCCCGGGTCCCCGTTACAAGTCGGATTGAGATGAAATTCGAACCCGACTCAAATAATCCCAAAACAATATCATAAATAATAAAATAATATTAAAATAATTCGAAGAGGTCAAATGCAAAAATATTCTTAGGTCAGAAATGACATTAAAATATCATAATCACATGGTTAGGCTCTAGGTCAAACAGTCTCTAGGATTTCACTAGCAAAACGTCAAAACCACAAGTCATTGATTTAAATAATTTTAAAATGATTTAAAATTACCAAAAATTATATCATGAATTAAATATCATTATTAAAATAATTATAAATACGAAATTTCAAAATTACCCTCATTTGGAAAACTGGGTGCTACAAAATCAGCAAAGTAAGTTATGCAGCCATCAGGCAAACTACGGTACCGGTCATATGCTGTACCGACTAAATAATCGACGAACACCCTGGTAAGAAAAGCATCATTTGGCTACAATTGATCAGTCATCATTTCAAAGTGATTGATGTACTGACTTGGAGAAGTGCTGCCATCAAACAGCATAATGGTAGGAAGCTTATATTTAGGAGGAAATTGAACCTCCTTCCATTCCGCAGGATAAGGTTGTTTTATCCCAAGTCTTTGTAGACCATCATTCTGCTTATAGGCCTCGAACTGGGTGCATAAGAGTTTTACAGCCTCACTAGCATCCTCTAATGTCTGTGAGTTGGTGGGTTGATTCGAATTGTTAGGAGGAGGAACAACATGATAATTACCACCCCCAGCACCAGACTGACTGGGAGCAGCTTGAATCGGTACAGAAGCAACCTGGGGAGGCGGTACCCCCAGACCAACATTAACAGGCACAGAAAATGCTGTGAGCTCGGGATTTGTAGCAGAATTCATAACTGGTGGCACTGCATGTTGAGCCACGATTATTGTGTACATACTTGCGACCATTTCAGCCATGGTCTTTAGTTTGTCTTCTAGTACAGCAATTCGTTATTCTTGACTGGCTGAACTAGAAGCGTCTTGGTCTTCTATAATGGCATATGCTGTCACCTCTCTTGCCACTATTGACGAGATAGTTTGTTCAGAGCTTTCACTATCTGCGTCAAAGTTAGACAAAGAATCCTCTCCTAGATGAGTGATGTGAAGATTTTCCTGATTAAAGACATCCTGGTCCAAATTCTGATTTTTCGATCTGGTGTGTTGAAAGACCCCTTCACTAGATTCACGGAGTTGACCCAAGTACTGCTGACTGGGATTGCGAGACGTGCCATGCTTTGAAGATTTTCTACCCCAGTGTCCCGGGAAGTCATGTTGATAGAAGCATATAACAGTTCATCTTTATCTTCCATCGTGGGTTCAGGAATTGAAGCATAGTTCAGACGATCGAAGATAGATCGTTTAGCTAATTGGCAACAACACTTGATAACCACTTCATGAAGGCAATGGCGTTCTGATGGATGGTTTAAAGGTGAGTGAGATGTCTCCGTAATATTCCGTTTTTGTGTAAGACGTTTTCGGAGATCAGTTACCACCACGGGACAAGAAGAAGTCGGAAGAACATATTCTTTAATGATGTTAGGAATATGACTCCGGTTCTTAAGATGCTTAGTTCCGTGGGTGTACAGAGAAGTACTTAACTCATTGGCATAAGTGATTGGATCTTTCTCTTCAAATATGTATTTCTAGTGCAAGTTGGCCCTTGGCATAGGATACTTGCATTTCACCGAGGTTGATACTGATTGACGCCTGTTGAGATAGGAACGTAAATTAGATAATTCTGCTCTCGGTGCTTCTGTTTGAGATACCAGCAATTTTCCTTGCTTGGATCTTGAGATATGCAAGGTTGGAAGATCTTGAGTAGTTATCATAGGGGTATGCAGGATGCCTCTTTGGTCAGCATTCTTTCTCCTGACAGAGATTTGAAGACCTCTGTTGAGAATAGAGGAATCTCTGTTCAAGGGAATACCATATGAGATATGTTCTTCTGAGTCATAGACTTGGTAAGATTGAGAAAAGACCAAAGGGTGCTTTCATTTATTTTGTAAAGGGTTAGCTAAGAAGCGTTTCCGTCATTTTTGTTGTTGAACCAGATTAGGCATAGGTTGCGCCAGTTGAGGAAGTGTCAAAGGGCCCTTCCCTTTGTTCTGTCTAGTATTGGCACTAGAACATTGCTTCTCCAAGTTCAGAACTGGAGAAGAAGAGGGAATAGCCAAAACACTATTTCCTTTGGGTTGCGCCAAGGCAACATGGTGTGCCAACTGCACCTGGGCAGCAGGATGCATAGATTGTGCTATAGTAGCATGGACTACTGATTGTACCTTGGCAGCAAGGTGAATGGATTGCGCCTTGGCAGCAAAGTAAGTGGATTACGCTCTGGCAACAGATTGAGTGAGTTGTGCCATGGCAACAGAATGAGTGGACTGTGCCTTGGCCACAGAGTGAGTGGACTGCACCTTGGCCACAGAGTAAATGGGTTGTGCCTTGGCAACAACAGTAGGCTGGGCCCCAGAGGCAGATTGCGCTTTAGCCACTGAGCGCTCAGGTTGCGCCTGGGCAACAGCAACCGTGGAAGGCTTAGGAGTCCACACAGTTCTCTTCTTGGCAACAGCCACAGTGCGCTTATTGCTCTTGGTGTTAATCATATCTTCATAGGCTGTCTAGTTGACTTGAACAACCAGAGTCTTCTGCGTCTTGCCGATTGACGCAGTATCAGCAAAACGATAATTTCGGACCAAAATGATGTCCACTGTTGGACTCGCTTTGTACCAAAAAGCGTGCCAGTATCTACGATCTTTAAATTTGTCAAACTATACATCTATAGGTTCGATTTGACAAGACGAACCCAACAGTATGTCCAAAGTTGGATTCTGGCGGGTCGTGCACAAATTCGCCCGTTGGATTGGGTCGCAGGCCTGCCAAAAGGGCGTTCTGGTCGACCTTCTTAAAATTGGACCAAATTTGGCATATAGGACCAAAAAAATGATACGGTCCTGTTGGCGTAAGTTTCCTCTCAAGATGACAAACATGCACGAAGTTATGTGCTAGTTTGCACAGAGGCCGATACGGGATATCTGGACGGATACGCCTCGATTTCATCGCGTACGCACAATGAAATTGAGTTCCGTCGAATCTCACACGTCGACAACACCCATACGCATCTTTTAATGCTCATAGGTTATGACCATGTCTTTCGGTTTGTCGGGACGCATGCCATATCAGGGAATATTTCTAAAATTTTCAGTTTTCGGGGACATATTTTTCTTGGTTTTCGACATCGCATAACTTCTCGTACAATAGATGAAAAATAGTTCTACAAAAAGCGTCTTAATCTCGTATATGTTGTCAATAGAGATGTTCAAATAGATTTTTGTGTTCAATGATCTGCTGTCCAGAAATCGGCTTCCAAATAGGATGTTGGGGCTGTTTTATTCCCTGCCCTGTTTCTCGAAAGATCAAGTTTTTCTCTCGATTTCATCTCGATTTCCCTTCAAATATGGATTGATTCACTACGAACTAATTAGAGGGGTTCCTAGATGGTTATTTAGGTGTTCTAAAAAAATTTACGGCATCAGAAACGATGTAGTATTTGTTGAGAGATCATATAGCAAAGCGACATACCTGGCTTTGTTGTTCTGTTTTGATGCTGCTGATGTTGCCGCTGTAATGCCTGTGGTTCGTATCACGTATTCTTGGAATACGTGTACGTATTTTATTGTATGATTTCCTGGCTTGGCATTTCCTTCTTGGCTTGGTCTATTCCTGGTTCGGGTTGGTTGGTTCGGCCTGGCTTGGTTTTGCTTGGGTTCATGATGAACCCTTGGATGAACCCCCTACCTACCACCACCATTTGTATTTATTAGCCCATTCTTTTCTTTCTCTTCATTAATCTCAACTTCTTCTTCCCCATTACTCCTTCACCTACCAAGAGAGAGAGAGTGAGCTCTAGGCAAGTGCAACTTGCTTCATGGAGGAACTCTGATTTTATTACTTCATTCTCTTTCTTACAGCATTTTAACTCACTTTAGTTCTTGGCATTCCATTTTTCTTGGCTAAATTCTTGTAGATCTAAGTTTGCATTATTTTTGGATTTCTGGGGTTTTGATCTACTAAATCTTTTTATTTTCGAGTTTTGATGGTTCCATGTTGTAGAGAATTTCGTTCTACCCCATTTTGACCTATGGAAGTTCGGATTTAGGCTCCGGATGATGGAGTTATGGAGCTTGAGGACTTGGCTCTCATGGTGTTCTTCTTCTCTGAAATTTTGGAGAAGATGAACAGTGCTTCACTTGACCGCATGAATATTCATACGGCAAGTGTTCTCGTCAGCCGCATGGCTGGAAGTACTTGAGCCGCATGAGGGCCGAACTCATCTGGCCGCATAACTCACTCAATTCTCAGCCGCATAAGTTCTGAACTCTGCAGCCGCATGCGCCATTTCCGCTGGCCGCATGAGACTTGCTTGACCCAGCCGCATGAGGACTTCACCCTGAGCTGCATGAACTCAACACTCGCGAGCCGCATATGCACACTTGCTCCCAGCCGCATAGACATTACTCCCCGCAGCCGCATGAGTACTCTTCCCTTCTGAGCCGCATATGGTTCCCTTCCCCTGCAGCCGCATGGGTTGCTTCTTCTCGAGCCGTATGGAACCACACTTCCCCCCCCGGCCGCATGTACCTGATTGGCCAGCTAGCCGCATAAGACCCATTCCCCCAGCCGCATGAGTTTCCTATCTTCCTGACCGCATGCGCCCCCTTGTCTTAGCCGCATGGGATCCAGTGACCCTGGCCGCATGCGCTCTCCTAATTGGGCCGCATGAGTCTACCCTTTCCTGACCGCATATGACTTAGCCGCGTGACTCTTCTATAGCCCTGAATATTGATATTTTATTAGATATTTTACGTCCATTTTATATCCTTACGCCTTTTGTCATGAACTTGATAATCATGAATTTGTTTAATATATTTGGAAATGGTACCTGAGCATGACATGATAGTGACCCGTAGTGGTGCACTTTTGACAAGAAAACCTGGCATGACCTGATAGTGGTCCGTCGTGGCGCACTCCTGACAAGAACACTTGACATGATAGACCTGACATAATTATCTTGAACAGCTGTTGCGACGGCTACCTGGCATGACATGACCTGACAAGAATGAACATCCTGGACACCGTGGACGATTGTGCTTGTACAAATAATCCAGTTCTGTCTTGCATCATGTCTAGGAGGGGACTCCAGAGTACCACGGTCAGGAGTACCTACTAAAATGGACTAAGGCTAATAACTAGATTAATACAGTAGTCATGAAGAGATCTTCCAGCTACAGGCAATCCCGTTACCTGGGCGCGCTTGGGATCTGTAGCCTGCCGTCGAGTAGGGCACATTTCCAGCACACTGTCATGTGTTGCACCCTTCAAGCTACCTAGGGGTGCATGCGTTTCCTGGACGATGTACCCACCTGAATTTAACCCTAATCTTTCGTCCTGAGTAACCTGGATGGTCTGCAGGGCTTGTGGCTATGGAATAATCTCACTGCATTTTGCTAGTAATTAGGTCTGTGATAACCCTAGTTAGTTAAAGTATCAAGCCGTAATTCTTGCTTGGCCGTGATATGATTGAATGGAGTTTAACCAGTCTAGTCTTGTCCTGATCCTGCTCCAGATTGCTATATGACCTGAATGCCTGTATTTATTTTACCGATAAATGGTGAGAATTCCAAGTTCTATTCAGACGAAGGGTTACAACCCCGGTCCTTGTTTGGTTTACGGGTTGTAACCTGGTAATCTGAATAGTTCCATGGTTATCTCGTCGTATATCATCCTGATGTGTTTTCTTTATTTCCAGTTCTTACTTTTATTTATATCTTGTGCTGATTGCTAGTTTTAGTTCCTAAGTGAAGCTTCCTTTGTGGCACTTGCTCTTTCTGGGATCTGACCCAGCTGGTTTTGTATGGCCAGATTTCGGAGCAGCTCCAGAGGATCCACCGCTTTTCCAGCCCGATGGTGAACACCAGACGTAACCCAGGCAACGAGTGGGTTTATTTTTGCTCTCCCACTTTACTGTAAAAATATTCTTTTGAGGCGTTTAGCCGACGAGCACCTGTTTAGCTCGATTGTATTTACTTACTGTCTGCCTACGGGCTGTAACATGATTGACAGATCCTAGGGTTGATCATGTATGACTAAACTCTTGCTAGTCCTCACATTTTGTAACAACTAGCTTCATGATCAGCTGAATATGTAATATTTGGGACGCCTTATTATTGTATATTTAATGATCATACATCTTGTAACACTTACTTACTTGCTTGTGATTGAGACACTAGGCTTGTTCATGACCTTAAGAGACTGTTGGCTTGTAGATAAACCCTCATGTATCTAAACAGCCGTGACCGTATAGCGAGATGGAATCCATTTCAATATACGTAGCTGGCTATGTCTGCCCCCGCTCTCCAGTATTCTGGTTCTGGGGCGTGACAGCCGCTGCTGCGGCTATGTTTTTGGTGCGTCGTGGCTGGCCGTTGGCCGCACACAGCGGCATCAGGAATGGGGGAGGGGGTCGCCATGGTACGCACGGGGTAGGGTTAGGGTTTCGATGTTCATCGATATATATATATATATATATATATATATATATATATATTTATATATATATATATATATATATATGTGTGTGTGTGTGTGTGTGTGTGTGTGTGTGTGTGTGTGTGTGTGTGTGTGTGTGTGTGTGTTATTTGAATAAATATTTTTTGTAAAATATCTCCTATTATGATTATAACAAGGCTCTAAAATAGATTAAAATCACCCACAAGATATTTAAATTACAGTACTATAATTTATATTAAATAGAAAATAATTATAATAGTAATATTAACTATTTGAAAACTTATTAAATAAGACTAACTTATAATTTACAAAAACTGTAAAACCCACACACTTTCATACCATGCAATTTATTTAATATCTAAAATATTTATACTTAATAAAACCCCAAAACTCGTATATTAAAATTATCCATTAATAAAATTGATTAAATAATATTTATAATTTTTTTGGAAAACATGGGTTTACAACAGCCGTGACCGTATTGTGAAGTGTGTTGCACTTCAATATACGTAGCTGGATGTGTCTGTCCCCCACTCTCTAGTATTCTGGTTCTGGGACGTGACAGTAACCAAGACCTGGAAACCCATATAACCTAGAAATATAATAGTTGTTCAGTTTTACTCTTAATATTGATTATCATTTGATTGAACTAATATAGGTTTACTGGGCATCATTTTGGACATCGGTTCGATTTAGCTTTCAGCTTGGAGTACAGGCGAGTACATACATTGATTTTATTTCATTTTTCGATAGTATCTCTATTTCATAATTTAGATATTTCTATCATGTTTGTGTCACTCTCGTTACATGTGATTAGTATTTTATGGATTTACTTTAGTATTATTCGTGATTCGTGTCTTATCATGATTTTCGTGATTCGTGCATCTTACCTACGTGAATTAAATCCATGAATGCTATTATCGGGAGGAGAAATATCTCAGTAGACATGTGAACACCCAATCTGTTCTCCGTGTCCAATTGTGTGGATAGCAATCACACATCTAACGTGTGATTTGTCGTATCGTGTGGATAGCAATCACATATTATCGTGTACGATTTGCTATATTACCTGAGCCATTCACAGGTCGAATCTGTTATTTCAAATAACACCTAGAAGCTAGGAAATTGACACTGTTTACTTTGTTCACGCCATTATTACATGTTTCTCATATTTTACTATTTTGCCTGTTTCCACTAAACTGTTAGTAGTTACATGATTACCTGATTACTCTGTTCACTGTCACACTCACTTTTCAATTTCAAGGGTATTTTAGTAATTGTAATTTAGTTGAAATTTTATGATTTTTATTTATAATTTTTATCTATTTATTAATTAGATTGATTGCAGTGTGATTTGATTGATTATAGACTGGTGACTTGGTAGTTTGACCTTAGTCAACCTTCACTGGAAGCCTAATAATGTAATTAAAATTCACATTTTTGTTTTTAAATTTTTATTTAGATTTAATCTCTATTTTTGGAGTGGTTTAGATTATTTTAGTCTTTTAGCCATTTTGGCCTTTTTGTGATTTTCTAGATATGTTGACTTGTGTTGTGCTAGAAACCGGTTTAACCTTAGTGGACGTTGTATAGGGGCCTAACCATGCCTCAGAATTATTATTTTCATTTTTAGAATTTATTTTTATGCATTAGATTATTTTAAGGCTTTAATTGATTTAATTTAGCTTTTTTGTATGCTAGCTTTTAACCTTTTGACTTGGGCCCATTTCTACTTGGGAAGGAGTTGGCCCAAGTGAAATCCTAACCCTAGGAGACCCCCTTGGCCACCCAACACAGCAACACCCCCTCCCCCTTTGCATTCATTTGTGAAGTTTTGAGCCTCCACAAAGAAACCCTAAAAGATCCACCTCTCCAAATCTCATAATTCCTTCATCCGGAGACCGTTTCTTCCCAAACGAACTCCGTTGTGCTCGTCAAGGAGAGGAGGATCTGCTGGAGCATTTCTAGAGTGGAGACGAAGGTTTTTGCTGGAGGAAAATCGGCCGACACGACAACCGAGGAGCCTTGTTCATTGAGTTTTGACACTCAATAGGTAAACCCTAATCTACCATTGCAAATCTGGTTTTTCTTTCATTTTGCATCCATATAGGTGCCCTAGTATTGCCCACAAAATTTGGTGGGATTTCGGCTCCATTTGATGGAGGTATCGGACACGTGTCGGTCCCTTACGGCACGTGTTCGACGAAATGCCGCTTAGGATAGAAAGTTGTTGTTTTTCGATTCTGACTTCATGGATGTTTAGATAATATGATTTTGATAAACTTTTGTGAAGACGGTTTTGGTTTTGGCATCGTATCAGCGGCGTTTCGGGAAACGGACGCACGTGCACAGATCCCGTGCACGAGGCCGTGCGTGCCCTGCTGTCCGCGTGTGATTTCTCGATGCACAGAGCGTATTTTTGCGTAAAAATTTGTGAGCACATGGGGGCAAACTCTGCCCTCATGCTCGTAAAATTTTATGACTTTTAGTTGAGCGAGCGCGGAGAAATCGTGCATGCACCGCTCAGCCACTGTGCATTCAGCCTGTCGTTTTTTTCGCGAAGACGGACTTCGTGCGCGCACACGACGCAGCGAAGACCCGTTCCAGGACCCAGAACATGTCGACCTAGACCTAGACGACCCGTAGGACGAACCCCGAGTCGCGGCGTGGCCCGACGAGGGAGCAGCGAGGCCGGAACCACGCGTACGAGGGCGCGCGCAGCAGGCTGCGCGGGTGCGGGGGCTGCGTGCGTCGCTTCGGGCGGCGTGTCACTGTGTCCTAGACCTACCCCAGGACCCCCCAGCTATGTGCACAAGCACGTGGCATTTCGTTGCGTGTGCGGCGCTCAAACGAGCGAGAACGCACGCGTACCACGCGGTATCGAGAAATTCTGATACGCGTTCTGTGGACACGACACGGACACGCTTTCGAACCCGAGAGTATACGAACGCATCACGTGGGTCGAGACCAACGTGTATGCCGAGTTTCGCGGGTTCGTTTGGTATATTTTGCATTTTGGGTCGTTGTGTGAATTGGATGAGTTTCTTTGATTTCGATTTTTCGAGTTAAATGTGATATTTTGATTTCCAGCTTCTTAGCTTCTAAAATCTGAGTTTTCAGGACTTATATGAGTTTTCGGATATGTGGGAACCAACGCTTTGGTTTATTTCATAATTTTTCATCAATTATGAGTATTTGCACTTTTCTATATATATATATATATATATATATATATATATATATATATATATATATATATATATATATAACCCCGTTGAAACCCATTGCTATGTTCATATGCATTGAGAATGGGTCGAGGGATTTAATTCCAGATTTCTAATTCTTTAAACTATTTCAACCATTGCGAATCTTTCTATTTAAGAGTTTGTATTTATATATATATATATATATATATATATATATATATATATATATATATATATATATATATATATATATATATATATATATATGTAGCTTCTTATTTTATATATATGTATATAGTAGTATATTAATTTGGGTAATACCATGGGTATGTTTTACTGTTTTTAATCTCAGATTTACTCCATTTCAGTAAGCACCAGTACACACACACACACATCATCTTTTGTTAGAAATAGGGTTTGGTTTTATTGTATATACACATGTGTGTGTATATATCTATATGTATATAGGTTTTATGCTTGGAAACCCTCTTGGAATAGATTATAGTCGTGTATATAACTATAGGAGTCCTAGGACAGATTTGGTTTGTCATTTCGAGCTTAGTTTAGTCGAATTGGCCGACAAGTTGACCAAATTGACAAAAGTCAACTTTGGGTCAAACTTGATCCAATTCAACTCAAACGAATTCCAAATGACCTAGAATTTTGTTTATGGCCTAGAAATTAGTAGACGGACTAGTTGACCCAAGTTTGACCAGGTTTGACCAGCGTTGATCAGGTTTGACCAGAGTTGACCGAGGGTTGACTTTGACCAAAATAGACCTAGAAGTATGTAGTCTTGCATTGTAGCTATTTCTTTTGATATTGTGGACTTGGTTGTGACATGTGTATATTTTAAATAGGTTTATATTGCCCTAGTTTAGTTATACCTCATCATCAGCAGTTCGATTTGCCAGGCGAGTACATTCTCTGATCTTTTCATACTTCTTTGGATATGTTCTCTTGTTATAGACTAGTATACTTGATGTTGACACGATGTTCACACGAATTAGTACCCTCTGGATCTTTTCATGCGATGTTATCCCCTCAGATACATCGAGTATATCATGTTCATGTACTTTATCATGGCCATCATGTACTCCATGTATTTATATTTATCTATGTGCACTCATATGTTATTCATGTACATTCATGACCATATGAGCTCCATGTATACAGTAGTTGTTATCCATGTGCAATAACATAACATGCATTGATCCTTGTGTATTGATTGGGGGCAGGGAGAGTGTAGTTGGTTATGTGATCATTATCCCCAGTAGGTATCCATGTGCACTCCATAGCTGTATCCATGTGCAACCCAAACCGTTTACATAACCAATTCATGCTCTAAATCATGTAGAAGGTTACACTTCTCTATTTATCATATTATATCTCATTTATAGTCTCTCTCTCTTGTTGATTCTCTTTACAGCGATTCATGTATAGTTTTCTATAGCTTGCTTTATATGTCCATTCTTGATATGAACTGTTGTGAGAGATATGTGCTCGTTCTGTCCTAACTGGGCATGTTAAAATTTTTACAGGTGATGATGAGGAGTACTGGCCTACTTATTATGGCATTGGCTTAGATGACACTGGCGACGTGGACCCTCAGGAGGATCCAACAGTCGCTGAGGACATGCTCGTAGTCTAGCTGTGACTTAGTACTTTATTGGTCTTTCTATTTGAGACTTTATGAGTTGTACTTGAGATTTATTCTTGTGGTTTACACCTAGACTTTTATTTTTATCTGTGACTCTCTTGAGATTCATTCTTCTATTCCATCTTAGTATTGTGATTGAGTTACTTATTATTTTACTCTCCATTCAGAGCTTATTCTAGACTGTGTTAGATACTGTGACCCAGGACAGCGTTCTACCGCCGACACTGCGACGTAGGCTGGGCGTTCGTCACTTCTCGTGCCCTTTCACTGGGTGCGGGTCGTGACATTCACATATATTCTAACTCTTGTTATATAGTCATTATCATGTTTTAAAATGTTATTCAGTGTTTGTACTTGCGCAAATCTTGACTGGATAATCTCATTTTTAGGCGACGATTTAGAGGCTTGTTGTCCCACATATTATGAGCTGACAGAGGACCTAGCACCTGAGACTGAGTTGGGTATTTTGGAGGGTCGGGCCGTTGCAGAGGCTGCGATGCCGACAGAGAATGCTTAGCCCTAGTTTAGTTTATATTTCATAATTTGGGTCCGAATTTGTCTCTGAAATTCATACTTGGGCTGTATTATACTATATTGGTGTTTTCTCTGGTTTTGCTGGTGGTGATTTGACTCTGGATTATTGTCACTCCCCAATCCTGGAATACGTATTTTAATACGTAAATCGATAAATTGTATTTACCTTGTATTTATACTATATTTATTATGCTGTATTTCTTCATGCATTTTCCAAAAATATTCGACAAAATATTATTTCCTAATTTATTTTTTGCATTTGGGCCTACAGTTTTGGCTCATTTGGGTAACCTATTCTTGGTTTACCAATGGTTCATCATGAACCCATGGGTCCAAGATCTTTATATATATAACTCATCTTATTCTCTCTCCTCTCATTTACTTCCTCTTATTTATTTTCTCCACCAACCAAGGCAAGTACCAACTTACTCAAGAGATGGATCCATAATTTTGTCAATGATTTCTTACAAAACTATTTGCCAAAACATGTTCTTCTCCTCAATCTATACTAGTTTAGAACTTAGAAATTTCCATTTTGAAGCTTTGATTTTTGTAGATCTAAGTTTTAATCATTTTCGGATTTCCTTGGTTTGATCTATTTTCGTTGGGGTTTTGTGGGTTTTGATGCTTCCATGTGGAAGAGAATTCCATTTCACCCAAGATGGAACTTTGGAAATCCGGATTTGGAGTTCGGATGGCCAAGTTGTGATGCTTTGAAGCTTTGGGTTCATCCATGGTGTTCTTGCTGTTTGGAGAAGACAGTGAGCAGTGTGCAGAGCTTCTAGCTCACGCCACTGAGCTGCACGCGCTCCTTAGCGCTGCGTACGCAGGCTTGGGTACGCTTCCTGTTGGAAGCGTGTCTCTTGTGTGCGTGACTTTTCACGCACGCTGCCTTGAGTGAGCCTGCGTGACTTTTCACGCACGCTGCCTTGAATGAGCCTACGTGACTTTTCACGCACGCTGCCTTGAGTGAGCCTGCGTGACTTTTCACGTACGCTGCCTTGAGTGAGCCTGCATGACTTTTCACGCACGCTGCCTTGAGTGAGCCTGCGTGACTTACGCTGCCTTGAGTGAGCCTGCGTGACTTTTCACGCACGCTGCCTTGAGTGAGCCTGCGTGAATTTTCACGCACGCTGCCTTGAGTGAGCCTGCGTGACTTTTCACCCCTTGAGCGTGCGTGCTTTTGTGCGTACGCTTTTGATATTTTATCAGATATTATATGACCATTTTATATCCTTACGCCTTTTGTCCCGAGCATGATATGAGCACTAATGTAACCCCGGAGAACAAAAAGTTCCTACCTGATACATGTACCTGAATGTCCCAGTTCTTGTTCATGCTCGACAAATGACTCGTAACTCCACGTGGCGTATTTGCAATGATGCATTACACTAAGGAAGGTAGCACATGTTGACATACTGATTGACATGGATCCTCTTTGGGGTACTCGTACTAAAGTACGACTTTAGGAGGATAATCATGCAGGCCACAGCATGTGAGTCCAAGATTTCACGTAGGGTTAAACTAGGCAACTAAATATACTAGATGCATGGGGAGGGCAGAATCCCGAGATCGCGTTACACCAGCCGCCTTGAGATATTGTCTTGACGCGCCGGCTGGTCTCCACGGATACTGTATCATCTGCAACGAGTGGATGACTGTATCCGATTAATTCCTGCTATATATGTTTTAGCAAGGTGGCCTTACGAGGGACCTGTGCTCAATCATACCTGTCTACGCGAACCCCTGGGTTGGCTAGCCTTGCTGGAAAGATACGATCTGAGGATTTCTAAATAACATGATGCGAGGATAACCTCGTCCCACTAGAAACTCGTAGGCTTGATTGGCCGTGAAAATGACTTGCTTGTGTCCTATTACCTTCCGTGAATAACTGAGAGAAGCGGACTGTCATGGTACGAGATCCAACCCATGTTCTTGTTTGATTGTTGGGTTGGTTATCGTACTATGATAGGCTGTGGACCGAAGTTATGAACGGAAGACTTATTCTGATTGTGAAGTGCTACTTCTGTGAATGACTGAGGAACATGGTCTATCATGGTACATGATCTAACCCATGTTCTTGTTTGATTGTTGGGTTGGTTATTGTGCTGCGATAGGCTATCGACCGAAGTCACGATCAGGAGATTTATTGTTTTTATCTTTTAACTTATGTGAAAGTTATAGAGTACGACATGTCCCGACTCCATGCGGCACCTTTTGTCCTTGTTTGGTTGTAAGGATGCCATATGGGTTCGAAGAGGTTGCGCTACTCTATAATAGTAGCATAAGTATTACTATTATCAATCATTCTATTAACTGGGTTTTTAATCTTAACTCTTGTACCCCTTTGGCGGTACTTGCTATTCGGGGCTGACCCCGCTGGTTTTGTTTGGCCAGATCTCGTAGCAGAGCCGGAGGACACGATCTTCCTCCCTGACATCCATGGTGCATACTAGGAGCATGGCGGTTCGGGGACTCGAGTGAGTTTCTTCTCCACCACTCCTGCTTATACTTTTGCGGCGTTTAGCCACCGGCACCTGTTAGCCGGATTACTCGATATTTTGGTGTCAGTACATAATTGTAATTAAACAGACTGCAGCTGTGTATAATTTTGTACTTCTGACTCTCTGAGATAGCTAAATTATAAAGCTAGTCTCTCATGACCATTTTGATGAAGCGTCGGGGACACCTTACTGCTTTATCTTTAATGTTCATTTAATTGCTGATATGACTTGATTGATTAAGACATAGAACTCTATGGGACCATAGGAGACTTGATTGTAGCATGTACCCCCTAGTCTCTCGACAGCCATGATCGCCGTATGACGTTACGTACCTCATATGGAGTAGCTGGCCTAGTCCGTCTCCGTACTTCGGTACTGGGGCGTGACAAGGTTTTAGTGTTGGCCCATGCAGGTCTGATTTTCAGACTTGTGGGGTATTACGAATTATTATGAGTCTCAATCAAAACTTGTTCCCCTTGAAATTCCATTTCGAATTCTCTGTCCTTGCCTTGATCTCTAACCTGACTTGCATCCTCGAAATCTTCTTCGTTCGGACTTGATAATCTTATATCTTTCTCTATAGGGGTGCTTCATTCTCAGTAGCGGGTGAGGCCCATGAGGAAGAGCAGCAAGAGCATGGCTCGACTGGGCAGCAACAGGGGAGAGAACCTTCCCCAGGGCAGGCACAAACAGAAGTGGAACCAGAGGCAGTGCAGCCGCAGGTTATTGAAAACTCCTGCAGCACCAGCAGCGACGGCAGTACCAGACGCCGTAGCACTCCTGGAGATCATCCGGAGTTTTTTTGTCACTAACCAACAGCAACAGACTCGGCAGCAAGAGCAGAATGTGTTGCTGAACCAAGGAATTCAGTTAGCTCTTGAGAGGAGTGTCGGGGCTGACTCGGGAGCATCAGGAAGGTTTCATCGCTTGAACCCGAGGTATTTTGATGGCAAGAAGGATGCCATCACTGCGGACGCCTGGATTCAAGACATCGAAGCCATTCTTGTGGCAGCCAAGGTTCCAGATGATGAGAAGGTTGATCAGGTCAAACTGGTACTTCAGGATCTTGCCCGCGACTGGTGGACATCAGAAGAAGTTGGTGCAAGATGCCCTGTTCGTTGGACCACCTTCAGTGACAGATTCAAGGCCAAGTATTTTGGCGTAGTAGCTCGATATGAGCTCCAGCAGAAGTTTATCAGTCTCAAGCAAGCAGGCAAGACCGTAGATGGGTATACAGCAGAGTTCTGCAGATTGTGCCATTTTGCACCAGCAATGGTGGCAACGGAGCCAGAGAAAGCTATGAGGTTCCAGCAGAGACTTCATTTGAAACTATTACAGCTTGTGGAAGGACACGACTACCAGACGTTTGACGCTGTTTTGACGGCCGCTCGGAGGCACGAGCTTACCCAGCAGAGGTTGGCATCGAGGACAGGAGGTCAGAAGAGATCTCATTCCCAGGTTGGAGGATGAGCAATGCAGCGAACATCGGCACCAGCACCCGGTGTACGTATTCATGATGCAGAAACGCCACGGAGGACGGCCGTGTCAACTAATACAGCGCCAGTTCGGCATCAGCAGTCGAGGAACCAACAACAGCGTCAGGGAGCACCCCAGGACTGTACATTCTGTGGGAAGGCAGGGCACACGAGGGAGGTGTGCCGGTCAGCGAATGGCTTATGCTTGAGGTGTGGTAGTTCAGACCACCGTATCTCCACTTGTCCTGTGATGCAGAGGCCAGGAGGGCCAGCTCAGCAGTTTCCAGCATTGCCAGCTCCGGTGGCAACCCCGAGTAGAGGGCCAGTATTAGCAGTAAGGCCCCTAGCCCAGCGTCTACCAACGCAGGCACAGATGTTCCGCCAGGAACAGGAAGCCGAAGGCCCTCAGAGGCAGCAACAGCATGGTCGATGAAGGCCGCAACAAGGGGCTCCGCGGGGCCAGGCTCTCACATTGTCCTTGGGAGAGGCTCTAGCGTCTAGCGACGTGGTGGCAGGTAAAATTTTCGTCACCTCATTTCCCGCTGTAACATTATTTAATTCAGGCGCTACTCATTCATTCATCTCTGCACAATATGCTACACGGATTGGATTAGAGTTTGAGGCATTACCGGAGAGGATGGATATACTCACCGGCAATGGGCTCGTAGAAGTTAGCAGAGTGCACTTTTCATGTCCGGTGGAGGTGTGTGGGCATTTACTGCCCGTATCATTGATTAAATTCCCTATGGGGAATTTTGATGTCGTTCTTGGCATGGACTGGTTGAGAGACAGTCATGCGACAATTGATTGTAGAGGAGATAGGGTCATATTCAGCGTTCCTGGGATGGAGCAGTTCATCTTTACTCGAACCTTGAAGAATCAGGCCGGAGGCGTCATCTCAGCAGCAGTGTCAGAGCCAGGACAGATTTCGAGAGTGGTCGAAGATTTTTTTGACGTCTTTCCTGATGAGCTCCCAGGGATACCCCCAGTCAGAGAGGTAGAATTTAGCATTGAGTTGAACCCTGGAACGAGGCCTATTGCAGACAGAGTTTACAAAATGTCGCCGTCAGAACAGGATAAGTTGTATCAACATGAAGAAGAGTTGAAGTCTAAGGGATTCATCCGAGACAGTAAATCTTCCTGGGCCGCGCCAGTGATTCTAGTTCCCAAGAAGGATGGGTCGACGAGGATGTGCATCGACTACCGCAAGCTGAATACAGTAACAGTGAAGAATAAGTACCCACTACCAAGGATTGATGACCTGTTTGACCAGTTGAGCAAGGCCAGTGTCTTTTCCAAGATCGATCTTCGGTCAGGATACTATCAAGTAAGAGTCCGGGAGCAAGACATACCGAAGACAGCATTCAGATCTAGATATGGGCATTATGAGTTTTTAGTAATGCCCTTTGGACTAACCAACGCCCCCGCAGTATTCATGGATTTAATGAACCGTATCTTTTTGCCGTATTTGGATAAATTTGTGGTGGTGTTCCTAGATGACATTCTTGTCTATTCCAGCAGTGAAGAGGAGCATGAGAAACATCTTAGGACTGTCTTACAGACATTGAGGGAGCATCAACTTTATGCGAAGCTCGACAAGTGTGAATTCTGGTTAGATCACATTTCGTTCCTGGGGCATGTAATTTCTGGAGCAGAAGTGTCAGTAGATCCGAAGAAGATTGAGGCCGTAGAGCATTGGCCAGTCCCGAGAACGGTTGCAGAAGTACGAAGTTTCTTAGGATTAGCTGGTTACTACAGAAGGTTCGTGGCGGACTTTGCCAAGATCTTTGCGCCCTTAACTCGTTTGACGCACAAGGACGTAGAGTTTGTTTTGTTAGCTAGCTGTCAGGCATTCTTTGAAGAATTGAAGAAGAGATTGATCTCAGCCTCGATCTTGACGCTTCTAGTAGGAGTGGGAGGCTTTACAGTATATTGTGACGCATCTGGGAAGGGTCTTGGATGTGTATTGATGCAGCACGGAAAGGTGATAGCATATGCGTCTCGACAGCTTCGAGACCATGAGAAGAATTACCCGACTCACGATTTGGAGTTAGCAGCTGTGGTGTTTTCACTCAAGTTATGGAGGCATTATTTATACGGAGATCGGGTAGAGATCTATACTGATCATAAGAGTTTGAAATACGTATTCACGCAGCGAGATTTGAACATGAGGCAAAGAAGATGGTTAGAACTACTGAAGGATTTTGACTTAGATCTTCAGTATCATCCAGGCAAGGCGAATATAGTTGCAGATGCACTGAGTAGGAGAGACAGTGCCTTTATCTTGACCTCGCAGAAGCATATTTTAGAAGACCTTTAGAGTATGAGAATCGAAGTAGTTTTGCCAAGGAATATAGAAAGAATGACCAGTATGCAGATTCAGTCAACCTTAGTAGAGAGGATAAGGGCAGCACAAGCAGGAGATCCACAGATTCAGAAGTTGCGGTCGGAGTGTGAATCAGGCCGTAGGAAGGAGTTAGTGATTCATGAAGATGGTACGCTCAGGTTTGGAAACAGACTCTGTGTACCGAGTGGAGACCTTCGGCAAGAAGTTATGTCCGAAGCTCATAGTTCTATTTACTCCATTCATCCAGGAGGAACGAAGATGTATCGAGATATCAGGCAGTACTTTTGGTGGAATGGCATGAAAAGAGAGATAGCGAGATTTGTATCCAAGTGTCTGGTATGTCAGCAGGTGAAAGCCGAGCAGCAGAGACCAGCAGGGTTGCTACAGCCGCTTTCTATCCCAGAATGGAAATGGGAGCACATCATGATGGATTTTGTGACCGGTTTACCTAGATCCCCGACTGGTAAGAATGCAGTCTGGGTAATAGTAGATCGACTCACGAAGGTCGCTCATTTCCTTCCCTTTCGAGTTGGACAGACTACTGAGCAGTTAGCAGAAATGTACATGAAGCAGATAGTAAGGCAGTACGGTGTTCCAGTTAGTATAGTATCAGATCGGGATACGCGGTTTACTTTCCATTTTTGGCGGAGCTTACACCAAAGTTTGGAAACCAAGTTAAGATTCAGTACTGCTTATCATCCACAAACCGACGGGCAATCAGAAAAAACCATCCAGACGCTAGAAGATATGCTACGGGCGTGTACCTTGGATTTTGGCGGATCTTGGGAGGACCACCTTCATCTAGTGGAGTTCTCCTATAACAACAGCTATCAGGCTAGCATTCAGATGGCCCCGTTCGAAGCATTGTACGGAAGGAAGTGCAGGTCCCCTTTGGCATGGGACGACGTCGGAGAACGGAAGTTGTTGGGACCAGAGATGATCACGCAGACTGTGGAGATAGTTAAGTTGGTCAGAGAACGCCTTCGAGTTGCGCAGGACCGACATCGTCATTGGGCAGATCAGCATCGTAGGCCTCTAGAGTTCAGAGTTGGCGACCAAGTGTTTCTGCGGATTTTACCTACTCGGGGTATCATCAGATTTGGAACCCGAGGAAAGCTTAGTCCAAGATACGTTGGTCCTTTTAAGATTCTCGCTCGGGTAGGCGATGTGGCTTATCGACTTGCCCTTCCGCCTTCGTTAACTGGCATACATGATGTGTTTCATGTGTCCCAATTACGTAGGTATGTCCCGGATCTGAGTCATGTCCTCGATCATTCTGAGTTAGTCGTTGGTACCGACCTAACTTACGAGGAACAACCCGTATCTATTTTAGACCGGCGAGAGAAGGTACTCAAGAATCGGACGATAAGCCATGTCCGTGTTTCTTGGAACCATCACTCTTCGGGAGAATCAACCTGGGAGCGCGAGGACGAGATCAGATCTCGGTATCCGTATTTGTTTGACTAATAAGGTATATTTTTGCACCTTATTGACACGATTCCATGCTTATCTGCACCTGCTTGTTTTGCACTTTGTGATGTAGGATAATAACTGCTATGATAACTTGTATATGATTGTGCCTTGCTTGCCCTGATTTTACTATCATGTCTTGGCTGGAATTCCGAGGACAGAATTTTTCTAAGAAGGGTAGAGATGTCACTCCCCAATCCTGGAATACGTATTTTAATACGTAAACCGATAAATTGTATTTACCTTGTATTTATACTATATTTATTATGCTGTATTTCTTCATGCATTTCCCAAAAATATTCGACAAAATATTATTTCCTAATTTATTTTCTGCATTTGGGCCTACAGTTTTGGCTCATTTGGGTAACCTATTCTTGGTTCACCAATGGTTCATCATGAACCCTTTGGTTCATCATGAACCCATGGGTCCAAGATCTTTATATATATAACTCATCTCATTCTCTCTCCTCTCATTTACTTCCTCTCATTTATTTCCTCCACCAACCAAGGCAAGTACCAACTTGCTCAAGAGATGGATCCATAATTTTGTCAATGATTTCTTACAAAACTATTTGCCAAAACATGTTCTTCTCCTCAATCTATACTAGTTTAGAACTTGGAAATTTCCATTTTGAAGCTTTGATTTTTGTAAATCTAAGTTTTAATCATTTTCGGATTTTCTTGGTTTGATCTATTTTCGTTAGGGTTTTGTGGGTTTTGATGCTTCCATGTGGAAGAGAATTCCATTTCACCCAAGATGGAACTTTGGAAATCCGGATTTGGAGTTCGGATGGCCAAGTTGTGATGCTTTGAAGCTTTGGGTTCATCCATGGTGTTCTTGCTGTTTGGAGAAGACAGTGAGCAGTGTGCAGAGCTTCTAGCTCACGCCACTGAGCTGCGCGCGCTCCTTAGCGCTGCGTACGCAGGCTTGGGTACGCTTCCTGTTGGAAGCGTGTCTCTTGTGTGCGTGACTTTTCACGCACGCTGCCTTGAGTGAGCCTGCGTGACTTTTCATGTACGCTGCCTTGAGTGAGCCTGCATGACTTTTCACGCACGCTGCCTTGAGTGAGCCTGCGTGACTTTTCACGCACGCTGCCTTGAGTGAGCCTGCGTGACTTTTCACGTACGCTGTCTTGAGTGAGCCTGCGTGACTTTTCACGCACGCTGCCTTGAGTGAGCCTGCATGACTTTTCACGCACGCTGCCTTGAGTGAGCCTGCGTGACTTTTCACGTACGCTGCCTTGAGTGAGCCTGCGTGACTTTTTACGCACGCTGCCTTGAGTGAGCCTGCGTGACTTTTCACGCATGCTGCCTTGAGTGAGCCTGCGTGACTTTTCACCCCTTGAGCGTGCGTGCTTTTGTGCGTACGCTTTTGATATTTTATCAGATATTATATGACCATTTTATATCCTTACGTCTTTTGTCCCGAGCATGATATGAGCACTAATGTGACCCCGAAGAACAAAGAGTTCCTACCTGATACATGTACCTGAATGTCCCAGTTCTTGTTCATGCTCGACAAATGACTCGTAACTCCACGTGGCATATTTGCAATGATGCATTACACTAAGGAGGGTAGCACATGTTGACATACTGATTGACATGGATCCTCTTTGGGGTACTCGTACTAAAGTACGACTTTAGGAGGATAATCATGCAGGCCACAGCATGTGAGTCCAAGATTTCACCTAGGGTTAAACTAGGCAACTAAATATACTAGATGCATGGGGAGGGCAGAATCCCGAGATCGCGTTACACCAGCCGCCTTGAGATATTGTCTTGACGTGTCGGCTGGTCTCCACGGATACTGTGTCATCTGCAACGAGTGGATGACTGTATCCGATTAATTCCTGCTATATATGTTTTAGCAAGGTAGCCTTACGAGGGACCTGTGCTCAATCATACCTGTCTACGCGAACCCCTAGGTTGGCTAGCCTTGCTGGAAAGATACGATCTGAGGATTTCTAAATAACATGATGCGAGGATAACCTCGTCCCACTAGAAACTCGTAGGCTTGATTGGCCGTGCAAATGACTTGCTTGTGTCCTATTACCTTCCGTGAATAACTGAGGGAAGCGGACTGTCATGGTACGAGATCCAACCCATATTCTTGTTTGATTGTTGGGTTGGTTATCGTACTATGATAGGCTGTGGACCGAAGTTATGAACGGAAGACTTATTCTGATTGTGAAGTGCTACTTCTGTGAATGACTGAGGAACATGGTCTATCATGGTACATGATCCAACCCATGTTCTTGTTTGATTGTTGGGTTGGTTATTGTGCTGCGATAGGCTATCGACCGAAGTCACGATCAGGAGATTTTATTGTTTTTACCTTTTAACTTATGTGAAAGTTATAGAGTACGACACGTCCCGACTCCATGCGGCACCTTTTGTCCTTGTTTGGTTGTAAGGGTGCCATATGGGTTCGAAGAGGTTGCGCTACTCTATAATAGTAGCATAAGTATTACTATTATCAATCATTCTATTAACTGGATTTTTAATCTTAACTCTTGTGCCCCTTTGGCGGTACTTGCTATTCGGGGCTGACCCTGCTGGTTTTGTTTGGCCAGATCTAGTAGCAGAGCCGGAGGACACGATCTTCCTCCCTGACATCCATGGTGCATACTAGGAGCATGGCGGTTCGGGGACTCGAGTGGGTTTCTTCTCCACCACTCCTGCTTATACTTTTGCGGCGTTTAGCCACCGGCACCTGTTAGTCGGATTACTCGATATTTTGGTGTCAGTACATAATTGTAATTAAACAGACTGCAGCTGTGTATAATTTTATACTTCTGACTCTCTGAGATAGCTAAATTATAAAGCTAGTCTCTCATGACCATTTTGATGAAGCGTCGGGGATGCCTTACTGCTTTATCTTTAATGTTCATTTAATTGCTGATGTGACTTGATTGATTGAGACATAGAACTCTGTGGGACCATAGGAGACTTGATTGTAGCATGTACCCCCTAGTCTCTCGACAGCCACGATCGCCGTATGACGTTACGTACCTCATATGGAGTAGCTGGCCTAGTCCGTCTCCGTATTTCGGTACTGGGGCGTGACAATTATGTTCATAATATATTCTAGAACTCCTTATCTAGTTTTAGTGATTGAGTATAGAATTTATATTATTCCCATCTCTGATTTATCTTATCATTGCGAGATGATCATTATTGTGTGGTTGGGATATTATATGTTGTTAAACAGCTTTCTACCGTCTATGCTGCGGCGTAAGCTGGACGTATTCACGATGTCCAATTTTTGGGTGCGGGTCGTGACAGTGGTTGCCTTGAACGGAGGATCCAAGAAGGATTCCTTCTTCTTCCTCTCATTCTTCTTTCCTCTTCTCTTTTCCTTCTTCCCTTTTCTTTTCCTTATCTTTTCCTTTTTCTTGCCACTTCTCATCCTCCTCACTTTTGCTTCTCCAACCCATACACGATTTGGTTATGGTCCGGTCCTCTATATAGATAAGTCAGTTTATGACATGTAAGGTATAAATATATTTTTTTAAATCTCATGCATACAAACAATTGGGGGGCTCGAACCTTGCCAGCCCCTACAGGTGTCCGCTCTAATACCACTAGGCTAAAGAGATCGAACATAAGATATAAATACTTTGTACACTGCATACAAATTATGATATATTTTTTACATCTAGGTTGGCCCATATTAAGGTGGATTATATGGATCTAGATTCTATTCATTTTCACTTTGTAGTCCACATTGCAGTGCGTTTGCAACCGCCGCCATATTATACACCTCATTATTAATTATGGGTATGAACACCTTCGGTAGTTATGTTTACAATCAAGATCGTTTCTTTATTATTTGTGTTACTTACTGCAGGTCAACTACTATATGTAACAAATATTGCCTGATAACTTTTGTAAACGAACTGGATTAGTTAGCATAAGTCATTTTTTTCTTAGTAAAGTTCTAACTTATCAACTTGAATTGTATTTACATTTCAGTTTAGCCCAAAGTTATATTTGAGAATGACTAAATTATTCTAGTGGCACAATAACTATAGCCCAAAGTTATATTTACGTTTTAGTTTAGCCCAAAAGCATACAATGCAGTGTAAAAAAAAGTTCTGAACGTTGCGTCGGGCAGCGTAATTTTTTTTCACTGCAGAATTTTGGTACCACAACTTCATAAATTATTATTTTAAAGTACATTTCGTCAATTTTTTGATATTTAGTAGTTGTGTTTCTTGTTAGGTGAGGTGTTAATTTTTGTAATTAAATAACTAACAATATTATTTTGCTCATGATCAACTATCATTTGCAGCTAAATTTGGATGAAAAGTATTTTAAAAAATATTTTATAAAATTTGGGTGTAAAAATTGAACATTGAACACTTAAGATGCAAAAAAATGTCCGAAATTTGTAATTGGAAATGTCACATAATTTTAGCCTTTAAGAAATTGGGATTTGTTTGGGTGGAGGTAGCGTGGCACGTCCACATGCTTATATATTGGTAGGAGTCCCCCTTCCTCCCCACCAGTAACTCTTTCTTTTCCTTCCTTCTTATTCTCATTAGAAAGGAGAAAAAAGAAAACGAAGAGATTTCTTTAGAAGAACACAAGAAGAGGGGAAAGAAGAAGAAAAACCTTCACCTTACTCTTAAATCCTCGCATAAAAATCCAATCTTTCCTCTGCTGTTGAAGAATTTGATTTGCTTTGTTATTGATTTCTTCTTGGAAAGGAATGAACAGAGGAGGAGGAGGAAGAGGAAGAAGAAGAACACAGAGACAGTGATATTAGCAGATTCTGATCATCGAATTCTCCAATTTGGTCGTTCTTCACTCCGATCCATTGCTTAAAACGTGGGTAGATCAAAGTTTATCAATAGCAGCTTTCTTTCCTTGTTCAAGTTTCTTCCGATGATGAGTTTTGTTGAATTTTTAGCACGTGGATGGCTTAAAGTTTGGATTTTGCCATCTGGGTATGTGTTGGTTTCGTTAATTATGTGGCGGCAGTGAAGATTTCATCACTCCCTCATGTTTTGTGGTCACTTTTTGGTCTTTATTTTGGCAAAGTTTGGAGGAGATTAGATCTGATTTGTTTGGTTGGTTATAGATTTTCCATTTGCAGTTAGATTTGGGAGGAAATGT
Organism: Iris pallida; assembly: GCA_029216955.1. NCBI lineage: Eukaryota > Viridiplantae > Streptophyta > Magnoliopsida > Asparagales > Iridaceae > Iris > Iris pallida. The sequence continues at coordinate 6,221,895 of JANAVB010021796.1, forward strand.
GTGAACTTTGCTTTCTTGGGTTTGGGGATTTCTTTTCCTTAGTGGTGTGGTGTCTTTAGTTTGGGAATATATGGTTGGATTAAGAAACTAGTATAATTCACATAGGATGCTTGGTCTTGCTTGACGGATCTTTCAATTTCTTTTCTATTGATTGATTCATCAGATTATACTTCCCAAGTGTTTGTTGTTGTACAAACCTTGATCAAGCATTCTTTGGTAGGCTATAAGCTTGTGGCATTTTTCTTTTTTATTCGTTTCGACAGTTTTTGTTGTACAAATCAATGGAAATGAATGTGCTATTGACAATCCATTATGGACTGGCCTCATTTTTCCAGACTGGTACCTTGAGGATTGTTGTGGATAAAGATTTCGGCACTGCGAATTTGATCAGGGCAGTGCCCAAATGGATGCCGCTACAAGTGAAGCTACGGCTACTAGTCAAGTTCAGTTCCACAACATTGTAGACCCATCCCTCGCTCTCGTCACCCCGTTGCAGCAGAGCCTGCAGCGCATCCAGCGCCACTGCTTCGGCGAATCCCACCCCGGGGAGTTCCCCCTCGCCACCAACCCGTCCATCGTCCTCCATGTGCTCACTGCCTGCAATTTGGACCCCCAGGATCTTGCTAGCCTAGAGGCAAGTCGCCCATTACTATGTAACTTAACTCACTTAGAATTGATAATGCCGCTGATTTGTTTCCTTGGTGGTGTCAGGCGACATGTACATTCTTCAGGCAGCCTGCCAATTTTGCTCCAGACTTCGATCTGTCAATATCGGAGCTTGCTGCATTGGACATGTGCCAGAAGAGAGCCATCTTTAAGCCAATGAATGCTGAGGAAACGGTTGCTCTCAAGCAAAAATGTGGTGGCTCTTGGAAGCTGGTCCTTAGGTACTTGTTGGCAGGGGAGGCATGTTGCCGAAGAGAGAAGTCCCAGGCTATCGCTGGGCCTGGCCATAGCATTGCTGTGACCTCAACCGGTGCGGTCTATACCTTTGGGTCCAACAGCTCGGGCCAGCTTGGACACGGCACTTTGGAAGAGGAGTGGAGGCCACGCCTTATCAAGTACTTATACAAATTTCCAATTGATTCATAGTTCATGATGCTCACAATGTAGATTACTAAGAAGAACAAGAACATGAAACCGACTCATTTCGTGATGCTTCACAGATGCCTACAAGGCGTCCGGATTATACAGGCTACTGCTGGAGCCGGAAGGACAATGCTGATTAGCGATGCGGGATGTGTGTATGCATTTGGGAAGGACTCTTTCGGGGAGGCAGAGTATGGAGTTCAAGGATCTAACCTTGTTACCACTCCCCAGCCGGTGGAGTCTCTCAAAGACATATATGTCGTTCAAGCAGCAATAGGGAACTTCTTCACTGCTGTTCTCTCCAGAGAGGGCAGGGTGTATACCTTTTCCTGGGGAAACGAGGCAAAGCTAGGCCATTCGACCGAGCCAAGCGATTTGGAGCCTCATCCTCTTTTGGGGCCACTGGAGAACGTACCAGTGGTACAAATTGCGGCTGGATACTGCTACCTCCTTGCATTAGCCTGCCAACCGAGCGGCATGTAAGCCTTCCTCCAATACCATAATTTTCGTGCTTTTTCACTTCAAGTTCTTGCAGCTCAATTTTTTGCACTAATGGAGACACTAAAATGCTTTCCAACTTAGATGGTTATAACACAGAGTCATAATGACCAGACCGTCATAGTTTAATTCTTTGGAAGAAGGTTTGCACTTCCCACATTTGATTTGGAGGGGACATAGTTCAGTTTCAATTTCATTGATGTTTTATTCTAGCCACTTGGATGAATATCAATCTAATGTTTCAAAGTTGTGGAACTGTTTCCGACGTGGCATGGTTGTATCTTTCTTGCTATTCTTCAGATTGAAGTAAAATCAGTCAGGCTTAATAAGATACAACCACACTAGCCAACAACCGAAGGACATCTATTTTCTGTCTGCACAGTCCATTTACAAATACACACTAGTACACAACATGATATTTCTCAATTTCGTCACTTGAAACTACGCTAAGGAAGACTATCATGATATTTCTCAATTTCGTCACTTGAAAACATATGTATACAGGTTTGCTGCTAGTTTTCTTGGCCAACGATGACCCCTTGGGATGAATTTTCTTGCATGTCCTATCCTTCTTTATCTTCACATCTTCCATAATGACAATGTAACACAGGTCTGTTTACTCTGTTGGTTGCGGATTGGGAGGGAAGCTGGGACATGGTTCCAGGACCGATGAAAGGTATCCCAGGTTGATCGAGCAGTTTCGGACTTTAAATTTACAGCCGATGGTGGTTGCAGCAGGCGCCTGGCATGCTGCTGTCGTTGGTCGTGATGGGCGTGTGTGTACCTGGGGTTGGGGACGCTATGGCTGCTTGGGCCATGGGAACGAGGAGTGTGAGTCGGTCCCCAAGGTTGTGGAATCCTTGAGCAAAATCAAGGCAGTCCATGTAGCTACAGGCGATTACACCACCTTTGTGGTCTCTGCAGATGGGGATGTCTACTCATTTGGGTGCGGAGAGTCTTCTAGCCTGGGGCACTCGACTGCTATTGAAGGACAGGTAAGAGGCGATCTTATCACTTAATAAGCAAAAATTTTCTTAATTTTGTAGCCTAGCTTTGCACTAGATTTCTATCCCGGGCAAACACTGCTATGATGGCGTCACCACCTGTGCCGTACAATTGCAACCGGGAGACATGGTGTAGGCTTTGATATCATTTGACACGATTCTTGGGAGAACTCATCCTAAAAGCTAACCATTAGGTGGAGAGAGAGCCCAAGATTATAACAATCCACATCGAGTTCCCCATATAGCCGATGTGTGGGACTAGATGATCATAACAGTTTTATATGTTCTGCTCATGTCAACTGCATATATACGTAGTCTTAGTTGGATCATGATTCAGTTAAGACCATACGATTGTGAGTTAAGACCATATGATTGTGTGATGTCCTCCTAAGATTTTTGCCTTGCTCGAGTAATATCACAAGTCAATATGAGGCAATCTTCTAGCAGGAATATTTATTTTGCGAGGACTTATCACATATTTATAAGGATCAGAGTCGAATTGAGCAGCAATATTTATTTTGTGAGGACTTCTCACATATTTATAAGGATCAGAGTCAATATGAGGCAATGCATAATCAGAGTTCACACTTTCTGATTATTTTTGATCCCCAAATAAATGAGATTACTACTGAGGGTCTAGGTTAAGCACATTGACATCCTCTGTCTCATCTCTGAACATGTCTCGTGTCCAGGCCAACAGACATGCGAACGTGCTGAGCCCGGAGTTGGTGACGTCGCTCAAAAGCATCAAAGAGAGGGTTGTTCAGATCAGTCTCACCAACTCCATCTATTGGAATGCACATACATTTGCTCTCACAGATTCCGGGAACCTCTATGCATTCGGTGCCGGGGACAAGGGGCAGCTAGGGATCGAGCTCGCCTCTCAGCAGAATGAAAGAGGGAACCCAGAGCGGGTCGACGTAGATCTCAGTTAGCCCTCATTGCATCCTCTACTGCTTCCTAGGATCATCTGTTCATATGTTTGTTCAAGTCTTGTTTATATGTAAATATGTGTTTGTGTTCAGTTTGTTGCATAAATTAAAAGCTAGAAGCTGGGGCCTGGCTGTAGCACACCATTCATTTCCAGACTTTCATTAGGTTGCAAAGTTTAAATGCATGCATCCTAGTCTCATGCCATGGATACATGTTGTTGGTCATTGGTCGAGGGCCATTTAAGATAACTATCCCTATGTTTACACTTATTTCAGAAATTACTCCTACTTTGAAACTAATTACACGGACCACCATATAGTTTATATTTTCTATAGAAACTTATAACACTGACCATCCTTATGTTTTATAAACGTTGTTAAGCAGAGGGGAGGGATGGTCAGTATAATTATTTTCGGAATAGGGGTAATCCATGTAATACTCATGAAACATGGGGGGGGTCATGTGTTTCATTAGACATTATAAATGATAATCGATGCTGACTAGGAAGTGTTTAATATCAAAAGAAGAATATAGATGATGAGTGTTCTGTGGTCCATCTATTGACTTAACCATAGGCATTTACCAAATAATTTTTGAGTGCCAAGCCTTACTGTCGATTGAAATGTACGAACCATTATTCTCAAAGGGTTTTTTTTTATTGGGTATTTGGAAGCTGATGCAATGACCACTGAAAGTGACCTGTTAATCTTTATATTGTCATGGCCATAGCTACAAGCTAGAATATGATGGAGAAAGAAGTCATAATATACATACGTCCACTGCTCATCTTTCACTTTCCTACGTTCCTATGCAATGTGCTTTCGTGTAGATGACGGGACTGACTTCTATATATCCCTAATTTGAAGGGACTTGATCCTTAGGGAACTTGAGAGATCATCTTCCTGTTGTGTTAGCTTGTCTGCAAGTTTTTGCTTAAAACGAATACTGTGGAGTGTGGGCTCTTCCATTCCATGTTGACATCATGTTGAAGTTATAAATATAGAGTAAAGAATCAAAGAGAGTTGAGCACAAGGAGGAGAGCTGTTGTTGAGAGTGCAAAGAAAATGGGTTTGCTTGTGCACTTGTGTGTTGCCGTAACCTCTCTGCTATGTTCTATGAAACTATCAATTGCCTTGGTCAATTGAGCCTTCAGACTTTCAACTTTGTTACTTGTGTGTGTGGTTATAGAGTTTAGACCTGACCGAGAAATCTTGAAGCAAATTGCAAAGAGTATAGGAAACCGTTCAGACAGAAATCTTCAAAGATAGAATAACTATGCAGCGTGCACAAAGTCTCGTGCGTATCGCCGATCATCTCAAAAAAAAGATAGAATAACGATGAATTTATTAGTTTATCTTGAAAGCTATTTTATATCTCTATTATTATAAAGTGGCTTAGAAATGGCTCAAAAATAAGCCGTCTAAGATATATATTCTCACGTAATTAAAAAAAATTTAAAAAATTTTAACTACCGTGATAAGTATATCCTTACGTTAAAAAAAACAAATCCTAAAATCGTATCTAATTTAAATTAACTAGGGTAAACATGTAAACTACACACCTCCCAACTAACATAGTTACTAAATAATTAAACACTTATAACTATAATAAATATTTACTATCTCAAAAATAAATTTACTTAGAAATATTTTATACTATTTCAAAATAGGTTTGTCATGCAAGTATACATTTAAAAAATAATGGAAAAAAAATACAGACAAAAGACACGTGCAATGCATGTACACGACTTCTAGTATATCATAACGTGAATTGATAGGTTGGCTAATGTTGTTTAGGTTATTAATTTGGTAACGAGCCTATTTTTCACACGCCGAAACTTGGGTGATGTTCACCATTCTACTTGATGGTTGTCACGTGTCAACCTAAAATTATTTTAATTTAAATTGAATTTCTCTCATCTTATAATAATGTAATGGATGGTTTTAGGTTGGCACGTGATAACCATTGTGTTTTTTCATCTAACACTTGGATTTTTCATCTAAAATAAAAGAGTAATGCTATTCGTACCTCCAAATTGTTCCTCCAATACATCCCTTCTTATATGGCAGCTGACTTGGCATGTTAAACAATATTATGTGATCTGACATGGTCGATAACATGACAAATTTTAATCCAAAAAGTTAATTACCCAATTTTGTCCATGTTAATTTAATGTTAATATTAATATTAATTAATGTTAAAATTAATATTAATTAATATTAATGTTAATATTAATAATATTATTAATATTAACGTTAATATTAATTTTAATGTTAATGTTAATGTTAATGTTAACATTAATTTTACTGTTAATTTGAATTTGAATTTTAAATTTTGCCACGTCAGCTGCCACATCAACATGCTACGTCAGCTGCCACGTAAGGAGGGACGATTTGGAGGTACAATTTGAAGGGACAAATAGCATTATTCAAATTAAAATTATTGTTTACGTGTACTTCATGATTTTTGTGTTCATCTTCTTTATTGTGGTGATGTTGATTCATGTTAGTGATTCATACAATTCTTACAAAGATGTCAGAAAATATTAGTACTAAAACAAAATTGATGATAGAGATATAGAAGACAACCTATTGGGTGGTTAGAACCGCAGTTGCTCAAAGAAATATTCACATTTTCCTAGTCGATTCGTTCCTATGAACCGACAAGTGTCAATTGCATTAACTTAGCAATCAGAATTCTAGAACGGTCCTTTGTGTCACCTCCCTTCGGAGCACGTGAACTCGTGCAGTCGACGGATCGTGGCACGAGGCGCTAATGAAAAAAAAAAAAAAAATGGCGGCTATTGTTGAATTTTTGTGTTATTTTTTGGTATGTTTCTACCAAGTGATGCACTTGGTTTGTTACGATGTGTTTCTACCGAGTGCCGGTGCTCTCCTTATATAGGAGAACCAACACTTGGTCAGTTACAAAAAAAATATGTTTCTACAAGCTAATGGTGTTTTTCTTATACCAAATAAAGACAACAAATAAATTAGTGTTATATTAAGAAGTGTAAGATATAAATGTTTTAAAGATTCAGCTCTCCAAGAGAGAGACTGAATAATATAATACCACAATGCTATTGAAGAAATCGCTCCTGGAGTAGCATATCTAGTAAAGATAGTTCATGACAGTCTGGATGATGTCGTGAGCCAAGTATTCAATTTCTCCAAAACAAAGGATATCGCACAAGTCAAGGATGCCTTAGTTCCCAAAAAGGACTAACAAAAAGGTACCGGTATCCAAAAATCTATATTTTATATCTATTCAGAATAAATTTGGAATCAAAAAAAATTTATCATAGATGACAATAACAAATGAGAATAAAAAGGTGACAAAAATAAGGATAACACTGATTCACGAGTAATACTTGAATGTTAAAAAGGACAACATTGATCAAAAATAGAATATGTGACTCAAGCAGAACTAAATTCTCTCGCAAAACGTGGAGTGTTCGATCCTATAATATAAAACCCGAAAGAAATAAATCTGGTAGGTTTAAATAGGTGTTTGTAAGAAATAGAGAGATCCAAAGATATATATATAGTGCAATGTTAGTCGCCCTCAAAATGACCATGAATAGAATATGAAGAAACATATTCTCTAATCTTGATAACCTAGGCAATAAAATATATATAAAATTCTCGAAGGATTTAAATTTCCAAGTATATCCCCAAAGAATTTAAAACTACCAAGCTATCTCTGAAGGATTTGCAAAATGAGCCATGTATGGACTAAAAACCATATGGAAGAATGTGATGACCCGCTCCGCCCTAGCGGAACGCCGATTCAAACGGCAAGTATAACGACTCAAATGAGCCGTCGACTTGAAGAGTTGCGTCGACCCGATGAAGTATCGATGCGAATCGATGCAAGACTTACAATGGCCCGTCAAAGATGAATCCAGACTTAGACTATCAAAGGCGCGCTCGGAGTATCGCTCGGCCGATGCGAACATCGCTAAGGTGGGTAGCTCCGATGAACCCGTCTTTGCTTAGCATAGACACATAATAATACGGACACTATCACTGAAATCGCTAGACGATAATACCGCGCATGCTAATAAATGACCCAACGCACCTAGCTAAGGGATTAATCCCATCTTGCATGCTTGTATAGAATATGGAAAGGAACATGGAAGAATGTGAGAACCCTCGTACCGCGCCCTACGCTCGTGCTACGGCACAAGCTTACGTTCAAGTCCCTTACGCGTTCAACAATGAAACAATGAATGGTTCACAACAATAAAACGGGAAGACTATCAACATAGTCATTCCGAGTAGAGTTTAGCAACATTGAAAGACTATGGGACCGATGGGTCGCCAAGGCGACTCCCGCACGTGGAGTTGCAAGATGTATGAATGAACGAATAAGTGAATGAATGGATCAACGAATGAAAGAATGAATACGTGAATGAATCGATGAACAAACGGGCAAGTGAAAGAAAGAAAAGAAAGAATGGTTAGCGATAGGTGTGACGGGCACGTGCAACGGGGCTCGCTACCCGCGCTGCACGGACGCCAACCTGGTCGATAACGCATTATGGCTAAGGGTTAGCCTATGGCTCGGAGACAGCCGTTAAGTTAAAAAGACAAGTTAATACGAAATGGTCGTGGACAAACGGCACGAGCGAGGGGTGGCGTATGCTGTGGCCGTGGTAGTGGAAGGATTCTGCGGCACGGACGTTGAGTGGAGTATACCGTGGCCGGCCTAGGCGGAATCAAAAGTCGGGGCTTACGGGCTGTCTGGTGCGGGCTTGGGCACCGGGGGACGTACGTGCGGGGTATTTCAAGAGACTTAACGGGGTGTACCAGCCATCACCCTACGCTAAGTTGAGAAATACCAAGGGAAAATGTCCAAAATGGCTTGTCATGCCAGTGACCGGTGCATATAGATTAAGTGGGCTTTGCTGGTGGCGATCCACGTGCAAGCCCTTGCATTGAAATCAAAGTAGTCTAAAGTTAATTGAATGAAGCGCCTTATGTATAGGCTTGAAATGTAATGCACCACATGATAAGGAGTACTTCGTGTAAATAAACTTGAAAACATGCCTACGACGCGTTAAAATCTAAGACAGGAACACGCCCTTGGCACTAAAATGTTTACGTGAATCATGTTAAGTTAAAATATTGAATTGTTGACTAACTTGGTTTACTTTGGACAGGGAAGGCCGGACGGTAAGTATGGGTAAGTCGTGCATTCATTTCCATGCACACACTTCAATTCGTCAACACGAGATAGGTCATGAAATATGCCATGAAACTGATCCTAAGGCAAGATTAGAAAGACAATGAATGATAGATGTTGCACAAAAGTAAATAGAACGTGTTTGGTAATGATAGCGTTGTGGGCGAGCTAGCCTCCCCACCAGTGCATAACAATGTACTGATAACCCCACAGTCTACTTGCAGGATGCAGGAGACGTCGGCGGGTACGGATCTTCCATCGAATGTGCTAAGGCGCGGAGCTATCTCTCGAGCCTTGGAGCGTTGCAAGGAGCTGGAGCACCATATACAGGACGTAATGTATCGGAACATCGCCATAAATCATTCCATCTTGTAAGCCACTTGGCACGCCTTTTATGTTTCAGAGAGAGAGAGCTTGAGCGAATTGTAATATCGGCCTAGCGCCGCTTGTAAACTTCTTGAATATCAATAAAGAATTTGAATTCGCTTTAATTTGTGTTCATTTACTTTCCGCTGCAAATGGGGACACTCTGTGCGACTCTGTGGCCTAGCTCAAATCGGCCGTTTCTGGACTTGGCCTTGTAAGGGCGCAACCTAGGCCCGTGCGGCATCACGCCTTAGCGAGGACGATCGCTCCTACGGGAGCGGGGCGTGACATATTGGTATCAGAGCACGGCTTCACGTCCTTGGACTTTATTTCGATTTTCTCAGTTTTGAAAGCTCGGTTGGAAACAAAAGAAGTGTACGCTCTCTCTCGTTGTGCCTTGGGATGTTCCATACAATAAGTCTAATATTTTTAAAAGCTCGTACGAGTACTCGGTTGGACGGGATCGATAGGCGAAGGCCTTTGTGCCACCACGACGGACTTGAGTTGGAAGGAACCGATGCTAAGAGTTAGCAAACGCAGTGCGTGCTTGAATGAGCTTACGCTGACATCAAACGAGTACACGAGACCCAAGTATAGTTAGAACGGGATGGTTATGCACGCAGTCTTTTGGCTAAGTTGTGCAGAGTATCGCGCACCTAGACCTTCTGGTGCAACCGAGTTGCGAGTGAAATTGATTATCGCTCGAACGAGGATAAGTAAGCATGCGAACTCGAATATAGTCCGCACGAGATAGCTATGCACACGGCCTTTTGGCTAAGTTGTGCCATGTGTCGCGCACCTCGACTTCTGGTGCAATCGAATTGCGAGCGATATCAAGTACCGCTCGGTCGGGAACGGAGATACACTTAGAGTGTATATCGATAGGAACGCTATCAAACTAACGCTTAGGCGTGCATGAAAGATTTGCTTGGATTTTGAGGATTAGTCTGAACGACTTAGTACGTCGAGGCGACATGAGCGATTACACTAGAGATTCGTCGAACGAATCTGAAGGATGTCTTAGCACATGACGCGAACGTGATTGAGGACTAGATCATATGGCTTGAATCCGAGTGGTGTATGTGATAGGCTCGAAGAAGAATAAGAATGAGTGTCGACGACTAGTTGAGTGGCTCGAACCCTGAGTGGTGTATGGACGTTATAGAAATTGTTCGAGCGAGACTACAAGATATAGGGATAGAACGGGTATGTCGGCGAGGCGATGCGATCGCGCAAAGCCTTAGAACGCGTCACGCTTAGTTGATCGTGACTTCGAATGTCCCGAACGAGATGTCGTTCGGACAACTTGTGAATGGGCAACGCATGTTAGAAAATGATTCGGAATGATGAATGAAAGTGAATGGTCGTGATCGAGGAAACTTAGAGGATCGCGCGTACGATTTGGGATTGATTCAAATGAAATGTGACTTGAGTTTTGAACAACGATCTTGAAACGAGCTTGAGGAATAGCGATCGAACTTGATCTTGAATATCGAGGAAATTGTGGAATATCCAACTCGGACAATAGCATCAGTCGTACGACTCAAAATCGGTTGCAAAGGAAGATCGTCAGGTTACGCATATCGTCGATGGTATTGAGGCGTATCAAAGATCGATATGCGATAACTCGGGGGTACTCTGACTCGGCGAATGACGATCGTGCAAATGTTATTGTCCCGTTGGATGCTATACTTGGGATGTTAAAAATGTGTGTCGAGGAAAAGATAGATTTAGCTCGAGGATTTCTAGTTGAACGTATGACGGTTAGACTATCGAATTGTTTTGGCTTGGATGAAAATATGAATGCTTGAATTTGCTTCGTTGACAACCACAACGTTGACGTTCTTGTCTTATGCGAGTGCAACTCCAGCCTCGCACATGCGTCGCATCGGATTATGACAATCACTTCGCGTGAGCGCTGATATGGTGATTCATACAGCGGGAGTGATTGAACTTGGATGGCGGGCAATCTGATTGCTTCGACTTGTGGTTTGATGCGAAGGTGGACTCGAGAATGGAATTGTATGCTTGAAGAATTGAACTTGAGGATTGAGTAGGTCCAATCCGCGTATCGAGAATGGATTAGTCTAAAACTCAAACAAGAGTTACGCCCCGATGAGAATGATTATTCCGCGGGAGCATTGTATGGTGATTCATGAACCACCGTAGATAATCGGACTCGCGTGAGTTTGGGGCGCAATGTATTGTCGAGCTGGATGACCTCGTGATCGAATACACGAATTGGTTAGAACTGGTGATTGAACGGAATTGAATGTGTGCAACGTAAATCTTGATGCGAATTAGGTGATAATGCTCGATGTTTAGAAAAGTGAGTAAAACGAACTTGGGTAGAAACCCCCGTACAAGCGAACAAATGGCTTGACCATAGGATTTGGGGCGAGCATCGTGCAACGACCTTGCACGATGAGCCACGGACTTGACGTGTAACTATGACCTTGTGAGCTGACCTAGCGGATAGGCGGACGACCCTATGCCGAGTGATTGAACCTGTGCGATGGCATTTAAAGTATCGTCTGGACGGACGATAGACTTGGGGGAAACAAGACTTAGAGTAGGACGGGAACTGGGAGTGTGCGTGAACGACAACGAGAATGGCCCCCTAATGATGGGAATGATAGGAATGGATGATACGCAAGTGAAGTTGGAATAACAAATTGAATCATTGGTCGGAAGACGTACTCGATGATAGTGAAATACTTGGTTTTGAATCAGACGGAAATTACTTAGGCTTGGTCGACCCTGCTAAGAAGAAATCATACTGATTTCGTGGACAATAACGCTTGAGAAGCGAATCGAATCATCTCGAGGACCGAGATAAATGATATGTGATACGCAAATGAGTTCGGTTTTAAATCGAAGTTAGCAAAGCGATCGGCAAATCAAAACTATCACAAGTAGCTTGTCCGACTTCGCTAGTCGCTAAGCTTGGTTGAAATGTACGCATTCGAGGGACGCCTTGGATACGTGCACGATCCAAACTCAGCGATATGATGAACTCGAATGCAGCTGCAAGTGGGTGTTGCGATGCGCATGAACGAATGAGTGAGTTTGCCTCAGCCTACGACTCTCGTGTTTGACGAATTTCAACGCACCTCGTGCGACCGTTTCAGTCCCATGATACGTCAAAATAGCAACCGAGTCGAAGAAACGCTTGAATTGAATAAAAACCAACAACTCTGAAATGAATGAAAAGCCATTCAATAAAATCGACCAAAACGTAAGCGACGCGAAACTTGGAAAGGTATCGAGCATTGTTCGATGCCATCGAACGATAGAGCCGTTCGATAGAATTGTCTATAAAACACGATGACACGAGTTAAGGAATGGTAGGGTGGCCTGCACTCAGGAAGTCTCGAGGACGAGACTTATTTTGAGTGGTGTATTATGTGATGACCCGTTCCGCCCTAGCGGAACGCCGATTCAAACGGCAAGTATAACGACTCAAATGAGCTGTCGACTTGAAGAGTTGCGTCGACCCGATGAAGTATCGATGCGAATCGATGCAAGACTTATAATGGCCCGTCAAAGATGAATCCAGACTTAGACTATCAAAGGTGCGCTCGGAGTATCGCTCGGCCGATGCGAACATCGCTAAGGTGGGTGGCTCCGATGAACCCGTCTTTGCTTAGCCTAGACACATAATAATACGGACACTATCACTGAAATCGCTAGACGATAACACCGCGCATGCTAATAAATGACCCAACGCACCTAGCTAAGGGATTAATCCCATCTTGCATGCTTGTATAGAATATGGAAAGGAACATGGAAGAATGTGAGAACCCTCGTACCGCGCCCTACGCTCGTGCTACGGCACAAGCTTACGTTCAAGTCCCTTACGCGTTCAACAATGAAACAATGAATGGTTTACAACAATGAAACGGGAAGACTATCAACATAGTCATTCCGAGTAGAGTTTAGCAACATTAAAAGACTATGGGACCGATGGGTCGCCAAGGCGACTCCCGCACGTGGAGTTGCAAGATGTATGAATGAATGAATGAACGAATAAGTGAATGAATGGATCAACGAATGAAAGAATGAATACGTGAATGAATCGATGAACAAACGGGCAAGTGAAAGAAAGAAAAGAAAGAATGGTTAGCGACAGGTGTGACGGGCACGTGCAACGGGGCTCGCTACCCACGCTGTACGGACGCCAACCTGGTCGATAACGCATTATGGCTAAGGGTTAGCCTACGGCTCGGAGACAGCCGTTAAGTTAAAAAGACAAGTTAATACGAAATGGTCGTGGACAAACGACACGAGCGAGGGGTGGCGTATGCTGTGGCCGTGGTAGTGGAAGGATTCTGCGGCATGGGCGTTGTGTGGAGTATACCGTGGCCGGCCTAGGCGGAATCAAAAGTCGGGGCTTACGGGCTGCCTGGTGCGGGCTTGGGCACCGGGGGACGTAAGTGCGGGGTATTTCAAGAGACTTAACGGGGTGTACCAGCCATCACCCTACGCTAAGTTGAGAAATACCAAGGAGAAATATCCAAAATGGCTTGTCATGCCAGCGACCAGTGCATATAGATTAAGTGGGCTTTGCTGGTGGCGATCCACGTGCAAGCCCTTGCATTGAAATCAAAGTAGTCTAAAGTTAATTGAATGAAGCGCCTTATGTATAGGCTTGAAATGTAATACACCACATGATAAGGAGTACTTCGTGTAAATAAACTTGAAAACATGCCTACGACGCGTTAAAATCTAAGGCAGGAACACGCCCTTGGCACTAAAATGTTTACGTGAATCATGTTAAGTTGAAATATTGAATTGTTGACTAACTTGGTTTACTTTGGACAGGGAAGGCCGGACGGTAAGTATGGGTAAGTCGTGCATTCATTTCCATGCACACACTTCAATTCGTCAACACGAGATAGGTCATGAAATATGCCATGAAACTGATCCTAAGGCAAGATTAGAAAGACAATGAATGATAGATGTTGCACAAAAGTAAATGGAACGTGTTTGGTAATGATAGCATTGTGGGCGAGCTAGCCTCCCCACCAGTGCATAACAATGTACTGATAACCCCACAGTCTACTTGCAGGATGCAGGAGACGTCGGCGGGTACGGATCTTCCATCGAACGTGCTAAGGCGCGGAGCTATCTCTCGAGCCTTGGAGCATTGCAAGGAGCTGGAGCACCATATACAGGACGTAATGTATCGGAACATCGTCATAAATTATTCCATCTTGTAAGCCACTTGGCACGCCTTTTATGTTTCAGAGAGAGAGAGCTTGAGCGAATTGTAATATCGGCCTAGCGCCGCTTGTAAACTTCTTGAATATCAATAAAGAATTTGAATTCGTTTCAATTTGTGTTCATTTACTTTCCGCTGCAAATGGGGACACTCTGTGCGACTCTGTGGCCTAGCTCAAATCGGCCGTTTCTGGACTTGGCCTTGCACGGGCGCAACCTAGGCCCGTGCGGCATCACGCCTTAGCGAGGACGATCGCTCCTACGGGAGCGGCGCGTGACAAAGAATGTGATATCATAGGTGCATTGAGTATCTGTCTAGGAAATGATATAATGATGATCCTAAATGTCCAAGCATATTCTAATATGAAGAAAATTTCGGAATGAATTCGTCAAAGTGACCGTCTAAATAAATGACAAAATCTTCTGTCAAAGCATCAGTCTATATACATGACAGTATCTCCTGAAAAGATTAGAAATACCTCTCTCCCGAAGAGATAAATTTTTCGTAGAGATATTTTGAAAAGAAAATATTCCGAAGATATCTCCTGAAGAGAAGATCTCCTAAAGAGATTTAATATGAGCAACTGACATTCACTCAGAACACCTACAGTGATCAGGTCAATGAGACCTAACTTTTGGCCTAAAGAACACGTTATGGGTCCTAAAGTACCTATTTAAAATAAGTGCAATTCTATATTGACATTCATTCAACACGATATTGTTTATGTGAACATGCTGATAAGCAACTACATATATACACTAGAATGATATAAAGTACATTTATATATATATATATATATCAAAGGAATCATTCTTAAAGTCATATGAATGTGTTCATCTTATGTGATATGTAGATTCATGTTATTTATCTAATCCCCAAAAGGGGATATTACAAACAAGATATATTTTCTAAATAGAGTTATAGGTATTTCGAAGATCAGTCAAGCAAATCACTACGACAACTCGACCAATCATCCTTGCATATAATGAGGCAAATAGAGAATGTCTGTGACTATGGTTTCACCAGTTCAATATATCATGAGGAGTTACGATCTTCCAGAATCACAAATAAGCCTACAACTTTTCATAAGGATATGAGGATAATAGTGACAAATGTATAGGCAAATAAAGTATTGGGGAGATGTAATATTCAAACTGGAAATTGCTGAGAAACCCAATTTCGGGATGGGCTTTTATGAAATGCCCACCCGCTGGATAAGTTTTATGAAATGCCCAGAATTAAGTATTTTCACGTTAAATATTCCAAGATTCCCTTTTAGATGCCACCCGCTAGAAACTGCTATTTTTATAATACCGAAACTACCCCTCCGCACAAATTGGTCATCTATATGTATTTGAATTCAAAAAACTCAGATCTGGATTGCGATTTTCATCTTCTTCTTCTTCACGAAAAATCTGAATTCCACTGCTCTCATCTTCAGCAGAGATCGCAAAGATTGTTCGTAGTTCGGTGTGCTTTTCTTCGGTCGAACTCAGATCATCGCTCGTCATCATCATCACCATCATCATCATCTTCATCGACATCAATTGTGGAGAGAAGATCTTTCTTCTTCTTTTCCATAAGAATTATCATCGCTTTGAAAGAAGAACGAAACTCTTTATTCCTGAAAAAACTAAATTACACGGAGAATGGCCATTCTCCTACGTTTTAACACTGGAAATGACCATTCACCGTGTAAATTAACACGGAGAATGCCATTCTCCGTTTTATTTAAAACGGAGAATGACATTCTCCGTGTTTCTAACACGGAGAATGGCCATTCTCCTGCGTTTTAACACTGAAATGACCATTCTCCGTGCTAAATTACACGGAGAATGATCATTCTCCGTTTTATTTAACACGGAGAATGACCATTCTCCGTGTAAATTAACACGGAGAATGCCATTCTCCGTTTTATTTAAAACGGATAATGACATTCTCTGTGTTTCTAACACGGAGAATGGCCATTCTCCTGCGTTTTAACACTGAAATGACCATTCTCCGTGCTAAATTACACGGAGAATGACCATTCTCCGTTTTATTTAACACGGAGAATGACCATTCTCCGTTTTATTTAACACGGAGAACGTCATTCTCCGTTTTATTAAAAACGGAGAATGCCATTCTCCTGCGTTTTAACACTGAAATAACCATTCTCCGTGCTAAATTACACGGAGAATGCTATTCTCCGTTTTATTTAACACGGAGAATAACATTCTCCGTTTTATTTAACACGGAGAATGGAATTATCCGTGTTTCTAACACGGAGAATGGTCATTCTCCTGTGTTTTAACACTGGAATGACCATTCTCCGTGATAAACTACACGGAGAATGGCATTCTCCGTGTAAATTAAGACGGAGAATAGTCATTCTTCGTGTAATTTAGCACGGAGAATGGTCATTCTCCGTGTAAATTAAGACGGAGAATGCCATTCTCCGTGTTAGTAACACGGAGAATGTTATTCTCCGTGTTAGTAACACGGAGAATGTCATTCTCCGTGTAAATTAAGACGGAGAATGACATTCTCCGTGTTACTAACACGGAGAATGACCATCCTCATGCGAAATTAACATTTTTCGTGTTCTAACACGGAGAATGACCATTCTCCTGCATTTTATGGTCAGCTGAAACTTTGGAGAGCGATAACTTTTGACTGGGAGGTCGAAACGAGGTCCCGTTTGTCGCAAAATGAGCGTATCGTCGAGGAGACTGAAAGTAACCGCTTCACCATTAGAAGGCCTTCCGAAATTTTAGAATCGCAAAAAAATGATGTTTAGATCTCCGTTTTAGCACTTTTGCCGTTTGTCCCGCTCTTTCCGAAATTTTCCGACGAGTTTTTGAAGATTTTTCAGGAGAAAACCTAGATTCGAAAGTGAGCAGCGTATGGAAGAAGATGAAGTATCGAAACGTTTTTTTTAAGAGCAGTTTCGTAGGTGTTTTCAATAAATTAAAAGGAAGGGCAAAATGGTCATTTGGAACCCGCTTTGGATAAGTTTCTCTAATTCTGGGCACGCGATGAAAGTTTTTTTAGCGGTGGGTTTTACATAAAACTTTTTTAGTTTTTGGGCATTTCATAAATCCTCCCATATTCAAATGTATTTGGGGGGTTTGATTTTTTTTATTTGAATTGATGTAAGAATTAAATGTAATATTTTTTTTGAAGGTGAGCGTCGTGTAGATGGAAGCATCCTGAAGATACTAATGAAGACATCTTGAAATATGTTTTTGCGTATTGTACTATTTTTCTTCGATAAGATTTTTTTTTTCTCATCGTGTTTCCTTCAAAAGGTTTTAATGAGAAAATGTAAGTTGCACCCACTTTGATTCCTCAAGAATCATATTCATTAACAATGTTATTGTACTTTTTTTTTACTATGAATTTTCAAAGATGTTTTTTTTTCTTAGAAAAGTTTTTAACGACCCAATGATTAAAGTGGACATCCAAAAAAAATGTTGTGAATTGTGGATAAACCTAAATATGGATGCCTTTATCCCTTTCTACAACCACCATTATCATATTCTACTTTATATATATTCTTAATAAGACAAGTCCTAGAGTGATTCTATCCCACTACAAAATTTATTTTTCTCTTTTTTTTTTTTATAACAATATTTCCTTCTTCTTCTTTTCCCATTTTTTTCGTTAAATGGAACCCATCCTACTATAATATGTTATGTTGTAACTCAGTTGAATGCTAGATTACTCAAGTCGAACTTACTGATTTGAGATCATATTACATTGATTGTGCACCTAATCGTTCTTACATCCACTTTTAAGTCTACTTTTAAAATTCCAAGAGTTTCTAGAAGGTCCTATATTTTTAATAGTGGTAATTCTGTGCAACTCCAAAACTCAGAGATTGATATTTGTAGTTAAATTATTTTTGGCTAATTCTAATGGTACTCAAAAATTTATTTGGGACTAGTCCAAAAAATTTCTAAATTTTTTATAAGTTTGTCACTCAAAAATTGCTTCGAGCTAGCCCATTTTTTTTAGGACGGTCAAATAATTTGACAGTCCTCCTAATATAAAGGACTGCCAAACAATTGACAGTCCTTTCTATTGAAAGGACTGTCAAAAATTTGATAGTCCTTTCAATAGAAAGGACTGTCAAAAATTTGACAGTCCTTCTCCTGCTTCTCCTAATCGCTTGCCATGGACGGGAGGTCGAGTTTTCTCTTCCTCCTCCTCCTCCTCCATCCCCCCCCCTCCCCCCCAATTTCTTCATCGGGCTCCTTGAGGCGCCGCGGCCGACGGGCATGGGATCCTCCGACTCCGCCTCCTTCCGCGCCCCTCGCCGACTCTGCATCCTTCCGTGCCCCCGTGAACCTCTCCGACTTCGTCTCCTTCCGTGCCCCCGCGAACCTCGACGGCCCGCTCCCCCGCGCCCCCACGGGTGTCCGCCTCTAGAGAAATCATAATTCTTTGGGTGTTGGGCTAGCCTAAAGTAAAATTGGGACTATTTTCAAATAAAAGTTTTACCAAATTGGACTGTCCGCTAGTGAGGACTAGTCCCAAGTAAGTTTGAAAGTGCCCTTAGAATTAGCCTTATTTTTACAGTACACTTTATTTTGATGGTGAAAAATATCTCCAATTTGCGATTTGACGCTTTTACTGCTAGCTACTAGAATTGAATGTTATCTTGAGTTTCAAGGGTGTTGTTTCGTTACTTGAAACTTGGTTGAAAGTGAGGGATTCTTTGGTCTACAGCATGTCCGGGGTACAGTGTTTGGTTCGAGTGAGAACTGCCAACAGGAATTTGATATACTCCACAATTTTGAGTTCGTATTGGCTGACGTGTTCTCCAATTTGATGAATGTCTACATTCGAGACAGAATAGACAGGAGTCCATTTTTATTCACTCACAAAACTAGAATGTTTGTTCACCTTCCAATAAAAGATTGACATGTGTCAAATACTTTAGTCAAAACCACTTTGAATGTTTACAAAACCACTTCCAGTGATTTATGTTGAATGGATTTAACACGTGTTAATTTTTTATTGGAGGATGAACAACATCCTAATTTTGGTGGGTGAACAAAAATGGACTCGAATAGACAGTGGTGGAAGAGGAGATGGAGGAGACGGAGAGGAAATGGGGAGGTGCTGAGTATAATTAATTACAATAATGCTAAGTCTACTACCAAATGTTTACAACCCACTTACAACCACTCACCCATTTGCTGACATGTAATCAGTATTTTTATTATTAATTATAAATAGTAATCAATTTAACAATTAGTATGAAATAGTAACAGTGAATAATTAACTTAATTAAGATATTAGTTTAATTAGAATAGTTAATTAATTTTTTTAAATATTTAAGTTAATTATTTTTCTTATTGTTATAATACAATTTTTTTTATTTTACCACATCTTTCAATGCAATTCATTACACTTTCAAGCAACCTAAAATTTAAGCAAATTTAATCGAGCCACAGGTGGTAAAAAGATTTTAAGGATTAATTACACCGGCTCTCCTATGTTTTATGAGTATTACATGAACTACCCATATTCAAAAAAATAATTACACTGACCATTCCTCTCCTTTATACATTTTATTAATAATAGGGACAGTCAGTGTTATTAGTTTATATAGAAAATAGAAACTATAAGAGAGTCCATGTAATTAGTTTCCAAGCATGGGTGACCTGTATAATAAGTGTAAAATATAGAGATAATGTAATTAAATCAAAATGTGAAGCGCTTTCGAAAGCTGGTTGGTCCCCTAGATAGATTTTATATGGATCTAGACCCTACATGAATAGACATAGGCCCACTGGCTGCTTTGCAATCAAAATACCCGAGACTAAACTAAAGCTACCTAGAATCATACAGTAATCTTAAAATTTTGCAAAGATGCTAAGTTTACTACCAAACTGTCACGACCCGATCCCAATTTAATGGGTCGAACCGGACCATGCCCAGCCTGCACCGTGGTGAGACGGCGGCAGTAAGCTGTTCCATTGCAGGTATTCACAACAACACAAGTACATTTGCCACAACTGTTCTATTCGGAATTGAAACTTTATTTGATAAAATATTCAGAAATACAACTGGAAGGAAAATGCTGAAAATAAAACTACAAACTCCAAATAAAAGAAAGATGCAGGAAAGGGAAACTATCTAAGCATCAGGTTCAGTGGTCCCAGGATCAGCGTCCTCCAGAGACGGCTCCGGTACCGTCGCAGGGTAGAGAACCGGGTCAAAATAGCTATTATAGTATAGCTCATCATCCTCAGTGTTACCTAAAATGTTGTCTCCAGTCAGGAGGGAGCAAAGTACAATTCATGCTAATTAAACAGTTAAATAAGAAATAGAATCATGCAGTTCTAAACAGTTTTAAAACATGTTTGTTACAGTAGAAAACAGTGATTTGAATAGGTAATGACATATGACCGGCTTGGGTTTGTTACAGTAATGGATAAGGGGTTTTGTTACAGTATGGTCATAATCATTACGCTATTCCCCAGTCCCCAATAGCTACAGTAGTTACAGTACAGTACTCTCGGTGAGAGTTTCGTGTTTGAGACGTGGTTTAGACATGCAGTAAAACGATTAAGTAAATAACTGTAAACTAACACAAACTATACTTGCCTTGTATTAGATTGACTGGAAAGACAGGTTGATACCGAGGAGGAACGTCAAGTACGACTTCGAGTTCCTACAGTTGAGAACTCGACTTAGATTCCTGAATAACCAGACTAAGTGTGCTAGTTACAATCTCTAGTAGTCATGTCCTAGTCAGGTTTTAAGTTGTATTAATCTACAGCTAACGTTTACGTCGCAACTACGTACGTTTGATTAAGCCGGTTAACTGGATTATTTGGAAATAACGCGAGAATCAATTTAACTTTGGAAAACTTTGTGTTTTCGTAATATATTTATAAAAATACAGTTTTTTTAGTGATAAATCGTGAACTAGTTATTTACTAATATTTTATCCATTTTAATTAATTCTTAATTAATCAGTAAATTTACGCTCTAACTACGATTATGCGTCTAATCACAAACCATCCAAATTCACATCCACCAGAAAATAAAATAAAAACTACGGTACACAATACAAGGGCACAGCTAATCATCCTAGGGTGGGCTTATGCCCTGTACAATTTTCTTTTACATCAAAATAAGAGAAAAATGACTTAATTAATAAATAAAGAGCAGTAATTAAATAACTATAATAAATAGCTTTAATATTAATTAAAATAATTAAAAAGAAAGCTAAGAGTCTCAGACTCGGTCCATTCCTCAAAATTCGGCTAATACCACAACGTCCGGTCGGACCGGTGCGTTTGCATTTCGCCGGGGCCCACAGACCGGTACGGTCGTCGCCCGAAAAATCAGTTTAAAATTCATTTCCGAAAACCAATTTTGAAATCAATTAAATATAGTTTTGTAAAAATTTGGGCAGCACTTCCTCTATTTCGGGACAAACCCAAAACTGGGAAATGCGCCACGGAAAACCTGCAATTATTCCAACCCAAAAATAATCCCACAAATATATCCACCAAAATATTTCCAAGCCACCAGAAAATAATTCCCAATCCACAGAACTTCCTGAAATATCCGGGAATCCCATAATCAAACCAAACCACACAACCAGCAGATAAAAATCACAGAAAGTATGCTAACGCAGCTAACCGAAAATACTACGCAGCTAACCGGATTTCCCAAAGGGAAACCGGGGACCGATAATCATCATAGACTCGACACGGGAGGGACGAACTACTCTGATTATCAAGAAATTTACCGAGAGGCTCGATGACGGAGTCCGAAGGGTGGCCTCGGACTCGGGACGCGCCGTCATGGACTCGAGAGTCTCCGGACAGCGTTACGATGCGCTGCGAACATCACGGACAGCAGGAAATAGCCGAGATCGACGGAAGACGGATCCACGGGGACAGCCAATGGGCACCGCGGAACTTGGCGACGCTGGAGGCTGTTGGCGGGCGGATCCCGCGGGGACAGCGCGGGGAAAGGCGCGAAGGGGGTCGGCCAAGGCCAGCGCCGGAGTCGGCGGAGATGGCGGCGCGCGAGGGGGTCCGGCGTGGTCGGGGTTTCGCGCTGGTGGCGCTGCAACGGGGCTCCGCCGCTCGGGAGGGGTGCCGGCGAGAGAGGCGGGCCGCGGGAGGGAGGCTGCGCCGGAGAGGCGGCCGGGCGAGGAGGGGCGGTTGGCCTCGGGGATGGGCGCGAGGGGGCGCCGAGCTTCGGGGATGGCCGGGAGATCGCGCGCGGGGCGCGGATCTGGCTCGGCCGGCGGGGAAGGGCGCGAGGGGGCGCCGAGCTTCGGGAATGGCCGGTGACCACGCGCCGGAGGGGAGCTCGGCCGCGAAAAATTAGGGCTTGGGGTGAGGGGTTAGGTACGGAGAAGTTGGAAGAGGGGTTTCCCAACAGAGTGGAGTTTTTTAGGGAGAGTGTGTAGAGAAGTGGAATAAGTATGCTTTCTCTTCTCTGTGAACGTGAAGGGGGAGTGTTCTGTTATGAGGAAGAGTGGGGAAAAATGATGGGGGTGCGTGAGTAAACAATGGGGAGTGGGGGAGTGTTCTATGTGTGGACAGCAGCAAAAAGGGGAGGAGGAAAAATAGGAGAGCTTTTACCAAATCGTGGGGGAGCTGGGTTTATCAAATCATGCGGTGATGGGGTGCTGGTCCCACGGGACCAGCCCAAATAAATTCTTTTTTTTTATAATAATCCTCAGTCCAAATAATCAGATTAAGAAATAGGAAAGAATGGGGCTCAGGCCTGGGTCTGGGCTCGGACTCGGGTCTGGGTCCGAAAACAAAAATCCTTGTTATAATAATTTTTCGAAATTCTTTCCATCCCAAAAATATTTAATAATAATATATTTATAATAATAATAATCTTGAAATATTAATGAAAACACTAATTAATAATTATCTGCAAATTATGGGTTTCACAATCTTCCCTCCTTAGAAAATTTCGTCCTCGAAATTTAAAGGTAGGGTAGACAAGACAAACAGGTACGGGTACTGCGCCCGTAACTCAGGTCCAACCATAAGAATTTCCAAAGCAGTCGTGGATGAGACGGTTTAGGGGCAAGTTTTATTTATGATATACTCTACGCAGAAAAATACAAAAGCGAACCAAAGTACACGAGGTTGATCAGACCATCATGCACCGGTCCTGATTAGACAATATATTAGTGGGTGCACCCAATAAAATATCGTCATGATCAAGCTTGATTTAAAGAGATAGCTTGCAAAACTATGCTAACTTAGCAGCATTAGTCAAATTTAGAACGGAAAAAGAAAGGATAAGGAATAGGAGTTTAAGTGATGGCTCAAATTCTGATTACTTCTCATCTCTGACTACTCTTGCAACTGGTTTCTCTGGCTCTGAAAGGTTGAGTCCAATCTTCAGCTCTGAATTATCCAATATGTGACTCGGATCCAGAATGTAGCGTCTGAGCTGTGACGTAGAAGACGTTGCACACCCTCAAGATTAGCTGGTAGAGCTAACTGGTACGCTACTTCCAACTCGTCTTAAACTTCAAATGGCCTGATGTACCTGGCCTCAATTTCCAGCTCCGTCAAAACTGATTGTTCCTCTGATAGGAGAAAACTTCACCAAAAGCAATTTGGTCTTCCCAAGACCTACCAAAAATCCAAGACGCAAAATCTCGATACATCATCAAGCGTCTGGATTGACCTCTCTGCTTGCTCGTTTCGCGGTACTCCATGAATCCGGTAGATGTGCTTCTCGTACAATGCTGCCAACTTCTTTAGTGGATAAACCAACTTTGAAGGGAATAAAGTGTGCTGACTTAGTCAGTCGGTCCACTATAATCCAAATGGTATTCTTCCCTCCTTGGAATCAAGGCAAACCTAACACATAGTCCATCGTTATGTGCTCCTACTTCCGGTCCGGAATGTCCAACGACTGTAGAAGCCCTGCGGGTCTCTGTCGACTAGCCTTCACTTGTTAACAAATAAAACATCTAACCTCAATTCTGAATACATCCTTCTTCATTCCATACTACCCAATAATAGTACGCATATCCCAATACGTATTGCTAGGATGTATGGAATACTGGTGCGCTTCTTGCATTAGTTCGTTCCTCAGTTCGCCAGATAGTACAAAAAGCCTCGAACCATTCTTCAGAGCTCCATTATTGGCGATTTGAGAAACCTTCAAGTGTTCCTGCCAACACTTGATCTCTAAGTTTGCAAAGTGTCTCGTCTTGAAACTGAGTCTCCTTGACTTTGTCCATCAGACTCGAGCTCATTTGCAACTTCATCACCCTGAATCAGCATCCAGCTTCTTCATTCCATTTCCAGGCAGCATAATCTCCAGTCCAAACTTCTCGATGTCTTCTAGCAGGTGCTAGTCCTTGGTTAAGAACTTCGCCATCAGTATCGACTAAGTGCATCAGCGACCACATTAGCCTTACCTGAAAGGTACTGCAGGTTGATGTCGAAATCCTTCATCTGCTTCAGCCATCTTCTTAGTCTAACATTCAGCCATTTCTGAGTGAAGACATATTTCAGACTTTTGTAGTCCGTATATATTTCACTCCCTTTCCATAAAAATCATGCTTCCATAGCTTCAAAGTAAAGATAATTGCAGCAAATTTCAAATTAGGCGTGGGATGATTCTTCTCATGAGTCTGTAGTTGCCTACACATGTAAGCAATTACTTTCCCATGTTGTTGAAGAACGCAACCCAGTCCTCTTCCAGAGGCATTACTGTAAATTGAGAACCCACCGGTTCCTGCGGGTAGCGCAAGGATTGGTGTAGTGGTAAGTCTCTTCTTCAGCTCCTCAATGCCGTCTGGCAAACTTTCGTTCAGATGAACTCTTCATCCTTCCAAGTGAGCTTCGTCACTGGCTCAGCAATCTTGACGAAATCCTTCACGAACTTCTGATAGTAGCCGGCCAAGTTCAAGAACTTCCGAATTGAACTTGGGGTATAACACTCTTCGACAACAGCTATCTTCCATCGAAATTTCTTCTCTTGACAACATGGCCAAAAATCCACCTTGTCAAAGAAAATCCACGTTCAGATAACTTACCAAAAACTTCTTTTCTTCAAAGTTTCCAAAACTTCCTCAGGTGTTCTTCATGCTCTTCTTCAATCTTCAAATATATCAGAATGTTATCTATGGAGAAGATAAACTGATTCAAATACTCATGAAAAATCTCTGTTCATGAAATTCATGAACACAGCAGGAGCATTTGTCAGTCTAACGTCCTGACCAAAGAAACTACCCATACTTGGTGTTTAAACGTCGGCTTGGAAATGTCCTCTTTCCTGACTTTGATTTGATGGTAGTCAAATCTTAAGTCAAACTTCGAAACACCTATCTCCACATAACCAGATCAAACAGATCCTCGATCCGGGCAGAAAGTACTTGTTCTTTAGTGTCTGGTAATCGATGCACATCCGTTGTTCCATACTTCTTGGGCAAAAACAAGATAGATACTCCCTAAGGTAAAGTTCCACTCTGAATAAATCCTAGAGCCTTCATTGATCTGGTCCTTCATCTTCTTGGCCACCTTCGGGTTGACTCTGTACCATCCTTTAGAAATAGGGAAAGAGCCAGGGACTAAGTCAAGGGTGAATCCTATGTCTAGATCTGGGATAATTCGGGGAGACTATCAGAGAAACATCTGCCGTAAGGGTGTAACTAAAAACTTCTATCCCTGTGGAGAATTACAACAAAACTCTTATGATTGATCTAAGGACATCATGTTACAACTTCCAAAACGATGATGCTATACAGCGGTTCTAGGTATTTTTTCTCATGGTTCTGGCTCTTGTATGAGCAGTCTCCAACTGCTTCCTTTCCTTTGAACCTCGAGTATGCATCATGCCTTATTGTAAAGGCAGGGTCTGCTGGTTAGGAAGAGGGTCCCTAGGTTGTGGCCTAACAGGTGTTGCTGGGTTATGAGCTCTGGTTTGATGGAAAGATAAGGGGCAGTCCTTTACCCGATGTTCAGCAGATCCACATGCCAAATATTGTCCCAATCTCTTGCGGCAACTATCGACCTGATGACCAGGCCTATTGCAATAGTTACAAGCCCATAGCTTCTTACGACAAGGCTGCCGAAAAGTAGAGTACTTGATGGGACCCCAAATATCTTCTAGATTCAAGGGTATCCTTCCTAGGACAAAAGTTCTGCTCTAACTTGGTTGGAGATAACTAAGGCTACATCATGACGTTCTTCATATCTTCCCTCGTGATATTCTTCTGTTCCCGCTGGGCTTCATCTTGAACTTTCTGGAACTCCAGGATTTCTTGAAATAAAACAACCATTTGGAAGATGATTGCTGGTACTGGTGGAGCAACAAAATGAATAATCCACCAGGGAATGCAACTCAGTTGGAGATGAGGTAGGAGTCGCCAGTGTAGGGAAAACTTTACTGGGTGCACTAAGGGAACGGTCAAACAGCCGCGAGGGAAAGGACCCTGGGCTTGGGGTATGATCCGGAGATGACACCTCATTGCCAGCAGGATTTGGTCAATGGTCATTCTCTGGAAGGTTTAGGATGCACACATAAGCAAGGTAGCCTACCAGTCTATAATCAAGCAAAAATATTTATTTATATATAAATCGGACCTATGTCGTGACAAATCAATGTTCTAGTGTTCTAATTGTTTCTAGGTATGTTTTTCTAAGTTGTTGTTTGTTGTGGGACCTGCATGGGCCACCACTGAAAACATGTCACGACCCGATCCCAATTTAATGGGTCGAACCGGACCATGCCCAGCCTGCACCGTGGTGAGACGGCGGCAGTAAGCTGTTCCATTACAGGTATTCACAACAACACAAGTACATTTGCCACAACTGTTCTATTCGGAATTGAAACTTTATTTGATAAAATATTCAGAAATACAACTGGAAGAAAAATGCTGAAAATAAAACTACAAACTCCAAATAAAAGAAAGATGCAGGAAAGGGAAACTATCTAAGCATCAGGTTCAGTGGTCCCAGGATCAGCGTCCTCCAGAGACGGCTCCGGTACCGTCGCAGGGTAGAGAATCGGGTCAAAATAGCTATTATAGTATAGCTCATCATCCTCAGTGTTACCTAAAATGTTGTCTCCAGTCAGGAGGGAGCAAAGTACAATTCATGCTAATTAAACAGTTAAATAAGAAATAGAATCATGCAGTTCTAAACAGTTTTAAAACATGTTTGTTACAGTAGAAAACAGTGATTTGAATAGGTAATGACATATGACCGGCTTGGGTTTGTTACAGTAATGGATAAGGGGTTTTGTTACAGTATGGTCATAATCATTACGCTATTCCCCAGTCCCCAATAGCTACAGTAGTTACAGTACAGTACTCTCGGTGAGAGTTTCGTGTTTGAGACGTGGTTTAGACATGCAGTAAAACGATTACGTAAATAACTGTAAACTAACACAAACTATACTTGCCTTGTATTAGATTGACTGGAAAGACAGGTTGATACCGAGGAGGAACGTCAGGTACGACTTCGAGTTCCTACAGTTGAGAACTCGACTTAGATTCCTGAATAACCAGACTATGTGTGCTAGTTACAATCTCTAGTAGTCATGTCCTAGTCAGGTTTTAAGTTGTATTAATCTACAGCTAACGTGTCACGCCCCAGTACCGAAATACGGGGACGGACTAGGCCAGCTACTCCATATGAGGTACGTAACGTCATACGGCGATCGTGGCTGTCGAGAGACTAGGGGGTACATGCTACAATCAAGTCTCCTATGGTCCCACAGAGTTCTATGTCTCAATCAATCAAATCATATCAGCAAATAGATGAACATTAAAGATAAAGCAGTAAGGCGTCCCTGACGCTTCATCAAAATGATCATGAGAGACTAGCTTTATAATTTAGCTATCTCAGAGAGTCAGGAGTACAAAATTATACACAGCTGCAGTCTGTTTAATTACAATTATGTACCGATACAAAATATCGAGTAATCCGGCTAACAGGTGCCGGTGGCTAAACGCCGCAAAAGTATAAGCAGGAGTGGTGGAGAAGAAACCCACTCGAGTCCCCGAACTGCCATGCTCTTAGTATGCACCATGGATGTCAGGGAGGAAGATCGTGTCCTCAGGCTCTGCTACGGAATCTGGCCAAACAAAACCAGCGGGGTCAGCCCCGAATAGCAAGTACCCGCCAAAGGGGCACAAGAGTTAAGATAAAACCCAGTTATAATGATAAGAATAAAGCTTATGCTGCGACTATAGGGTAGCGCTACATCGTCGGACCCATCTGGCACCCTTACAACCAAACAAGGACAAAAGGTGCCACATGGAGCCGGGACGCGTCGCACTCTATGACCTTCACATAAGTTTACAGATATAAGCAAGAAGATCTCCTGGTCGTGACTTCGGTCGACAGACCATCGCAGCACGATAACCAACCCAACAATCAAACAAGAACATGGGTTGGATCACGTACCGCGGTGGGCCATGTTCCTTAGTCATTCACAGGAGTAACACATCACAATCAAATTAAGGCTTCCGTTCGTAACTTCGGTCCGCAGCCTGTCATAGTACGATAACCAACCCAACAATCAAACAAGAACGTGGGTTGGATCACGCACCATAACAGTCCGCTTTCCTCAGTTACTCGCGGAAGGTAAAAGAAAAATACAAGCAAGTCATTTTCACGGCCAGTCAAGTCTACGAGTTTCTAGTATGGCGAGGTTATCCTCGCATTAATTATCAGAGTCCTCAGATCGTATCTTTCCAGCAAGGCTAGCCAACCCAGGGGTTCGCGTAGACAGGTATGATTTGAGCACAGGTCCCTCGTAAGGCTACCTTGCTAAAACATATAATATGTAGCAGGAATTAATCGGATACAGTCATCCACTCGTTGCAGATGACACAGTATCCGTGGAGACCAGCCGGCGCGTCAAGACAATATCTCAAGGCGGCTGGTGTAACACGATCTCGGGATTTGCCCTTCCCATGCATCTAGTATATTTAGTTGCCTAATTTAGCCCTAGGTGAAACCTTGGATCCTCATGCTGTGGCCTGCATGATCATCCTCCTAGAATGTCGTACCGTAGTACGAGTACCCCAAGTGAGGATCCATGCCGATCAGTATGTCAACATGTTCTACCCTCCTTAGTGTATTACAACATTGCAATGCGCCACGTGGGATTACGAGTCATTTGTCAAGCATGAACGAGAACCGGGACATTCAGGCACATGTAGCGAGTAGGAACACTTTGTTCTCCAGGGTCAGATTCATGCTCAGGACAAAAGGCGTAAGGATATATCGCATACACAAACCAATACATATACACGTATAAGCCAAGGTAGCATGAAAAATGGAAAACCAGGGACAGGCTGACTAGGTACTAAGGCAAGGTCGGCCAACCAACGCGGGCGCGTCACCTCCATGGCGCGGGCGCGTGGCGGGCGAGGGCGCGGTCATGAGCGCGGACGGCCACACGGGCGCGGAAAAAACGGCCGGGCGCATGACGACCACGCAGGGCGCGGGAGACCACGCGGGCGCAGGGGCGCGGACCACGCAGGGCGCAGGCACCACGCAGGGCGCAGGAGACCACGCGGGCGCGGGCACCACGCAGGGCGCAGGAGGCCACGCGGGCGCGGGCACCACGCAGGGCGCAGGAGACCACGCGGGCACCACGCAGGGCGCAGGAGACCACGCGTGCGCGGGCACCACGCAGGGCGCAGGAGACCACGCGGGCACCACGCAGGGCGCAGGAGACCACGCGTGCTGGAACCACGCGGCGCGGGAGACCACGCGGGCGCAGGCACCACGCAGGGCGCAGGGGCGCGGACCACGCAGGGCGCGGACACGCGAGGGCGCGGACTGGTGCTGGAACCACGCGGCGCGGGGGACCACGCGGGCGCAGGCACCACGCAGGGCGCAGGGGCGCGTCCTCCCATAAGCGCGGCGCCGGATGCGCGCGCGCGGAGGGCGCGGACACAGGGGCGCGGGACCTCCCATAAGCGCGGCGCGGGATGCGCGCGCGCGGAGGGCGCGGACACAGGGGCGCGGGACCTCCCATAAGCGCGGCGCGGGATGCGCGCGCGCGGAGGGCGCGGACACAGGGCACTGTTCATCTTCTTCCCCTCAACTGAGAGGGAAGAACCATGAACCCTAAAAAAACTCCAAAAAATCATAACTAAGTCAAATCTTAACCAAATTTCGATTTTCAAAGTTCAATCTTGAGTAAAATTCAATTCTCTACAACATAGAACCATTAAAACTTGAAAATGATGGAGTTTAGTAGATCAAAACCAAGGAAAACCGAAAATGTTTAAAACTTAGATCTACAAAAATTAAAGCTTCCAATCAGAAAATTCCGAGTTCTAATCTAGTAGAGAATGAGGAGAAGAACAAGTTTTGGTAAAAATTTTGAAGTAAAAATGAAAATGATAGATCTCTCCCTTGTGCAAGTTGATACTTGCCTTTGGTTGGGTGAAGGAAGTAAATGAGAGGAGTTATGAGGAATGAATGAGGGGAGAGAAAAGGAATGGGGTTTTATATAAAAGCCTAAACCAAGTTGGTTCATGATGACCCAACGGGTTCAAGTGAACCGAGAACATGTCACCCAATTAGAGCCAAAACTGTAAACTAAAATCACAGAAAATAAATTACGAAATATTATTTTGTCAAATAATTTGGGATATACATGAAGAAATACAACAAAATAAATATCATATAAATATACGTAAATACAAATAAGCAGTATACGTACTAAAAATACGTATACCGGAATCAGGGAGTGACATAACGTTTACGTCGCAACTACGTGCGTTTGATTAAGCCGGTTAACTGGATTATTTGGAAATAACGCGAGAATCAATTTAACTTTGGAAAACTTTGTGTTTTCGTAATATATTTATAAAAATACAGTTTCTTTTAGTGATAAATCGTGAACTAGTTATTTACTAATATTTTATCCATTTTAATTAATTCTTAATTAATCAGTAAATTTACGCTCTAACTACGATTATGCGTCTAATCACAAACCACCCAAATTCACATCCACCAGAAAATAAAATAAAAACTACGGTACACAATACAAGGGCACAGCTAATCATCCTAGGGTGGGCTTATGCCCTGTACAATTTTCTTTTACATCAAAATAAGAGAAAAATGACTTAATTAATAAATAAAGAGCAGTAATTAAATAACTATAATAAATAGCTTTAATATTAAT
Organism: Iris pallida; assembly: GCA_029216955.1. Taxonomy (NCBI): domain Eukaryota; kingdom Viridiplantae; phylum Streptophyta; class Magnoliopsida; order Asparagales; family Iridaceae; genus Iris; species Iris pallida. The sequence goes on from JANAVB010021796.1 coordinate 6,253,353, forward strand.
TAAAATAATTAAAAAGAAAGCTAAGAGTCTCAGACTCGGTCCATTCCTCAAAATTCGGCTAATACCACAACGTCCGGTCGGACCGGTGCGTTTGCATTTCGCCGGGGCCCACAGACCGGTACGGTCGTCGCCCGAAAAATCAGTTTAAAATTCATTTCCGAAAACCAATTTTGAAATCAATTAAATATAGTTTTGTAAAAATTTGGGCAGCACTTCCTCTATTTCGGGACAAACCCAAAACTGGGAAATGCGCCACGGAAAACCTGCAATTATTCCAACCCAAAAATAATCCCACAAATATATCCACCAAAATATTTCCAAGCCACCAGAAAATAATTCCCAATCCACAGAACTTCCCGAAATATCCGGGAATCCCATAATCAAACCAAACCACACAACCAGCAGATAAAAATCACAGAAAGTATGCTAACGCAGCTAACCGAAAATACTACGCAGCTAACCGGATTTCCCAAAGGGAAACCGGGGACCGATAATCATCATAGACTCGACACGGGAGGGACGAACTACTCTGATTATCAAAAAATTTACCGAGAGGCTCGATGACGGAGTCCGAAGGGTGGCCTCGGACTCGGGACGCGCCGTCATGGACTCGAGAGTCTCCGGACAGCGTTACGATGCGCTGCGAACATCACGGACAGCAGGAAATAGCCGAGATCGACGGGAGACGGATCCACGGGGACAGCCAATGGGCACCGCGGAACTTGGCGACGCTGGAGGCTGTTGGCGGGCGGATCCCGCGGGGACAGCGCGGGGAAAGGCGCGAACGGGGTCGGCCAAGGCCAGCGCCGGAGTCGGCGGAGATGGTGGCGCACGAGGGGGTCCGGCGTGGTCGGGGTTTCGCGCTGGTGGCGCTGCAACGGGGCTCCGCCGCTCGGGAGGGGTGCCGGCGAGAGAGGCGGGCCTCGGGAGGGAGGCTGCGCCGGAGAGGCGGCCGGGCGAGGAGGGGCGGTTGGCCTCGGGGATGGGCGCGAGGGGGCGCCGAGCTTCGGGGATGGCCGGGAGATCGCGCGCGGGGCGCAGATCTGGCTCGGCCGGCGGGAAAGGGCGCGAGGGGGCGCCGAGCTTCGGGGATGGCCGGTGACCACGCGCCGGAGGGGAGCTCGGCCGCGGAAAATTAGGGCTTGGGGTGAGGGGTTAGGTACGGAGAAGTTGGAAGAGGGGTTTCCCAACAGAGTGGAGTTTTTTAGGGAGAGTGTGTAGAGAAGTGAAATAAGTATGCTTTCTCTTCTCTGTGAACGTGAAGGGGGAGTGTTCTGTTATGAGGAAGAGTGGGAAAAAATGATGGGGGTGCGTGAGTAAACAATGGGGAGTGGGGGAGTGTTCTATGTGTGGACAGCAGCAAAAAGGGGAGGAGGAAAAATAGGAGAGCTTTTACCAAATCGTGGGGGAGCTGGGTTTATCAAATCATGCGGTGATGGAGTGCTGGTCCCACGGGACCAGCCCAAATAAATTCTTTTTTTTTTTTATAATAATCCTCAGTCCAAATAATCAGATTAAGAAATAGGAAAGAATGGGGCTCAGGCCTGGGTCTGGGCTCGGACTCGGATCTGGGTCCGAAAACAAAATTCCTTGTTATAATAATTTTTCGAAATTCTTTCCATCCCAAAAATATTTAATAATAATATATTTATAATAATAATAATCTTGAAATATTAATGAAAACACTAATTAATAATTATCTGCAAATTATGGGTTTCACACAAACCTTTACAATCTTCTTACAACCTACTCTACCCCCCCCCCCCCCCCCCCCCCCCCCCCCCCCCGGGTAACATGGTCCCACCCACGTGGCAAGTTGTAAAAGGAAAACTTCGGCACACAGTGCTTGCTTTTCTAACAATCAAACCAATGGACAAAATTGCAGTCTGGGAAAAGCTTGAAAAGAACCACAATGGAAATATGCAAAGAGGAATATGAAATGATGAGAAGCTGTTAAATTAAAATATGTGCGTATGTGTCAGATTAAAATTCGGGTATGTAGGCACGTGCTCCATTTTTGCTAATCCCAAATTGAAACGCAACATGTTTGGGACTCGGGAGAGAATGGACTTCCTCTTTCCCAACTGGTCGAACCAAGAAATATGGTGGTTTCAGCATGTAGATCTGTATACCGAACCAATTGTAGTTGCACAAAGGTTCCCCAGTAATTCCATCTCCATGAACAAAGCACACACTTTCCTTCCAACATCAGCACAATGGCAACCTAGTGAAGTTTTCAGCACACTTTGAGAAAGAATCCAGAAACTCTATGAGAGAGTTCTCTCTTGAAGCAGAGAGATTTCTCACTGATAGCAATATGTAACTTTGGTATGGCTGCCAAACAATTGCTCCCAGACTACGTGACAGTACAAATGGTCACAAGATTCCAACAAAGATGACGAATCATGGTTTGGTTAACATCACAACATAATCCTCATAACCTAAATAGTCATAAAATGCGACAATTTGAACACCAAGGTCCAGTCTAAGGCAAGGGTACATACACATCCAGCAGGCACTTGCCTAGACACAAAGCACTTGGTCCCCTAAAACAGTTTCACCATAAAAGCCCCATAAGAAAACCAACAGTACTACCATTCCAAGGAAGTCGGGGCTGTAAGAACAAGCCACCAAGAAAACCACGGACATAACTCGCTAATCCGTTCTAACAAGAAAGGACAACATAAGGGTGGATGGAAGGGGACAAGGAACAGTTTGACTAGGGAAGGGGGTCAAGGACCAGCATCTGAGGATGTAGTTAGTAACTAGAAAAAGAAGACGAGAGCCACCCGTGCTTATTTGCATGCTCAACATACGACCCAAACTTCTCTTCTGCATTCGGAATATCAAGAGCCAGGTCATCCAGCGCATCTCTAACCCTAGTGAAACCCTTAGTCATCTGGTTGATGGTGATCAAACCCTCGCCAAAGCTCTCCTGTAGTAAATCTAAAATCCTATCATTCTTCTTTTCCATCGCCATGACCAAAGCTTTCTTGACTACCTCATGGTTGAAAAAAGGCATCCCAAGGTCACGAATGCACTGGCAGGCTTCCCCAAGATCGCCTCCGCTTTCATACTCCTCCAGAAGCTTTGTGATCTTGTCCTTGGCGTCTTCCACTATCCAACCTGTGCCTCCACCCCAGCATCTCAGCAGCCTCTCACCTGAATGGCGAGCAGAAACAAGCGAGCGAGCCATGTGAACGGTTTCAGTTCCACTGCAATTGGCTGGAAGCTTATTGCTAATCTCTTCTAGATTAAGGGGGACCAAAACTTCGTCTATCAATGCCCGAGCAAGAAACAAAGCAAGCTCATTAGAAGCATCCAGAATATCTAGGGCAGTATCTTCTGCAGACTCGAGAAGCATTGTAAATCCATCCACAATATCATCAGACGAAAAATTTTCCATCCGCAGTGCAGATAGCAGAACAGATGCCATCTCCTTTTCCCTGTTTTTCCTATCCATGGCAACTGTGATCAGTTTCTTTAGAAAAACAGGATTGTACTCTGGCACAGCAAGGTCTACAAGGCTCCGAACCAGTTCAGGAATGTCATCTGAAAGGAAGTATTCATGAATTATGCTCACAGCTTCTTTCTTGAACCATGCTAGCTTCTCATCTTCACCACTAGCACCATCTTCACCAGACGGCTTCAGAAAAGAAGAATCCAGCCATCCATCAGAAATTGCTGAAGGCACAATTACCTGGAACTTGGCTTTGGCAGAGGGGATATCAAGAGTTAGGTCATCAAGACTTTCAGCAAGTCGAGAAAATCCCTTCATCATCTGACTAGAACTGATGAGGCCTTCTTCTGCAGCTTCTTTCAGCAGTTTCGATATGGATGACTCTGAAGTTTTGGCCTCCATGGCGAGGACGAGAGCACGCTTCACAACCTCGTGGTGGAAAAATGGGACACCCAATTCCCTTACACACCTACAAGCCTCTGCAGTATCACCGCTTTCAATATATTCTTTCAGCAGATCTGAAATCTTCTTCTTCACCTCTTCGACAGTGATGTGAGTGCTACCACCCCATCGTCGTTCTACTAATTCTGCATGGTGGGGAGCAGATAGGTAGCTCTTTTCAGTAGTTTGAATCACCTCAAGCCCCTTAGAAGATTCAGGGAGACTTCTTTTAGCCCGAGTAAGAAAAGCCGGAGCCAAGATGTCATCAACTACAGCACGAGCAAGAAAAAGTGCCAAGACATCAACAGCATCAAGGATGTCAACTGCGAGATCATCTGCAGATTCAAGAAGCATGAAAAAGCCTTGGCCAATCTGAGCAGACTTTATCACATCTGCATACAAACTAGACAATAATACTGATGCCATTTCTTTCTCTTTGTCATGCCTATCCATTGCCATGGAGATGAGTTTCTTAACAAAGTAGTGATGGTACTCCTCTGAGCCAAGCTCCCTGAGATCGGAGGCAGCCAATTCAACATCTCCGGTGCTAAAGTACTCCTCAATAATAGTAAGTACAGCCTTTTTGTAATCATCCAATGGGGATAACACAGTAGCACCCACTAACTGATAAGGCTCCTGTATCAACGAGAACAAAATCAAGTCAAAGAGAATAGCCCGGCAGGTTCCATATGAATAAACCAAGGCAGCATATGTTTGCAATCGCCTAGAAAAGATATTATGTCAAATCCCAGAGATTAATCGTAAACACAAAGTCACATCCCATACAAGGAAAGAGAGCATACACAGGCACAACAGTGATTTCAAATATTCATCCTGTCCATACTGTATAATTTTGAAGGGATAGGAGAGGGTACCATACCTCAGCACTATCGTAATTGGGGTCATTCCGGTCAATATGTGCATCAGAGCCAGTATCGAGGAGCTTACCCCATGTACCTTTCCCACCAGCACCATCTATCACCATAAAAAATAGTTTAGACAAAAGCTACTGCAAATCAAAATCGTGAATAACAAAAACATCTTTATATGGACACAAAAAAATATTAAAAAAATCATTCCACATTCATCTCATCAAAAAGGTGATTGGAAAAATGGAATATTCCTAATCCACCATGGTAGTGTCGATTGTTTTGGTTGAACTAAGCATCAAAAATAACTGTATGAGCATTCCAAGTTCCAACTTGCAGTTATTGATAATCGTTAATGCATCTAGTGTGCTAAGCCTCGCAAGGAAATCCTAACATCCAAGGATAATGATCAGGTTCAGCAGTGTCACCAAGCACAAATTGAAGCAGTTGCAGTAGTCCATCTAAATCAATAGTATACCATTATAAAAGATGGGACTAATAGAATAATTTGCTATCTAGTCAAAAAGAGCAGATGCTCTCCAAAACAAATGTAATAAGGCGAGTAATTTATTTGGTCCAAAAGTTAAGAGCTCAAAAACAGCAGAAACGTAATTAGAATAGCTATCCCTATTATTAATGAGACTGGATGGCTAAGAGAAGTTACAATGAACATATCAAAGTGTAGTAGGACAGGTACCAAGTTCTTTAGCTAGGAACCGGGCATGTCCAAGAACTATAGCTGAAAACAAAAGAGCATGTGAAGCTTATGCTAGTTGCATTAACAATCAACACCTTCTATTAAGGTGAATCGGTGAATGCCATGTGTTCTGGTAACTCTAGATGATGCTGACCTAAGTTGGTAGGTACCCACTCACAAATATAGGCTATAGTTCCAATAAAATGATAATTTCATCAGACACAAGGAATCTCCTAGATATGCTTAATAGTGATCCTATACTAAGCTGAGAATGTTAAGAGCTCAAAAGGCATATCTTAACTAGTCATTATAAAAAAAATCAATTATCTATTAATGATACAACCTCAATTATCTATGGATGATGCAACAGCATCTGACATAAAAGCTGCAAAACTAAAATGTCAAGAAAGTAGCACATATAATGAGAACCCCTGACATTCGTTAACACAGCGAGATAGGACTTCCACAAGATCCAACATTCACAATTTTTTCAACTTGTTAAACCATGACAGGCTGAAAATGAAGAGTATCCTCTTAAAAGAGTTCGATGATCATGTTTACCAAGAAAGTTAAAATTAGTCTTCTCCACAAGGTTGAGTAAGAGTAGGTGATCCCAGGTGTGGACCCCTTCCAAAGTGGAACATGTATTTTAAAAAAATATTAGAAATGTTGTCACTTATAGTTTTCATAATTATATAATTATAGATCTAAACAAAAATAAATAATGATGTTGTATGCAAGCTCAAATATCTAAACATCAGTACACAACGAGATAGGACTTCCACAAGATCCAACATTCACAATTTTTTCAACTTGTTAAACCATGACAGGCTGAAAATGAAGAGTATCCCCTTAAAAGAGTTCGATGATCATGTTTACCATGAAAGTTAAAATCAGTCTTCTCCACAAGGTTGAGTAAGAGTAGGTGATCCCAAGTGTGGACCCCTTCCAAAGTGGAACAAGTATTTTTTAAAAATATTAGAAATGTTGTCACTTATAGTTTTCATAATTATATAACTATAGATCTAAACAAAAATAAATAATGATGTCGTATGCAAGCTCAAATATCTAAACATCAGTGTTGTAAATGGTGGTTGAGGCAGCCGCCTAGGCAGCGCGTAGGCGGTCAATCTCCGCACCGCCTTTGTGGTAGGCGGTGGAGTAGGCGGCTAACGGAACTTTGGCGGTGTAGGCGGGCGACTAGGCAAAGCAATACCAACCAAGATGTTTTGGCCAAAAGGTTTTGCAAGCATTATGGGCATTATGGTTCACTTTCACAAAACTAAAACTTCATAAATTTTCGTTCCACAACTTAGTTATGCATGAAACATTCTTAAAATATGTATATTATTCAAAAAACAGTGGTAAAATAGTAAAAAAAAAATATCCGAAATGTATCAACCGCCTAGGCGGTAGGCGGATTCTCTCCGCCGCACACCCACCTACCACCATTTAGAACCTTGAAACACGTTTTACTTGGTTCACGAGACTGCAACATATGTAGTTATGTATAAACATATTACGAAAGATTGTTACTTAAAATCTAAATAATATCTCACACACCAAAAAAATAACACAAAAGTAATACGATAAAGTGAAAAACAAAAAGAAATAAACTTATTTGTAGTATTACAACATAAATGTTTCCATTATATATATATATATATATATATATATATATATATATATATATATATATATATATAGAGAGAGAGAGAGAGAGAGAGAGAGAGAGAGTCAAAGCCTCCTAGCTCCAGTAGTTATTAGGTTGAGACATAACGCATTATGGGTGGGTTAGATCCAAGGGGAAGCGGATTATTCCTTTCAATTAACGGTGAGAGTTATATATATATATATATATATATATATATATATATATATATTTGGTTAAGCCCACTACTTCTACAAGAGGTCGTGTGTTAAAATCTTGCCACAACTGCATTTAATCTTTGATTTACCTGGGAATTGTGAAGCGGGCCTTTGCATTCTCCCACATGTAGCCGGTCAGTTGCGAATCTTGCGATCGTGCCATTGGTATATATATATATATATATATATATATATATATATATATATATATATATATATTGGAAAACGGGATATGAGCTAATGGCTTATATTGTAGAATGAGCTATTGCCATGTTGGACAAATAGGAGAAAATTTTCAAAAATGGAAAACAACATTGTCCCTAAGCACTAGTACGCCTCAAAAAAAAAAGTTCTAACAAGCATATTGCTACCAAACCAAGAAGCACAGAGACGAACACATGATAGGAATATGACACATGAGAGGGATGTGGCAAATTGTAAAAGTGGACCACAGAAAGATGTGTGATAAAACACATCATTCAATCAAAACACTAAACCCTTTCATTGTAGGCATGGTACCATATGGACTCAGTAGTCAGTATGAAAACATTACTTAAAAACTAGCACAATAATAATAACTAAGGATGCAAAAGTGATATGTATTTCAAAATTGCAATGAAATTACTAGAATCACTAGCAGCATAAATTGGGCAGTGGTCTGTTGCTTCATGAATGCTGGTGTAAAATTGAGTTGCTAGCATCCAACAGAGTCTACAAAGTCTAACCCTTCTTATCCTTTCATTTGCAAAGTCTATCCCTCTATCGTGCAGGACTGAAGGTTGGTCATTTCCTCTTCATATTTCTATCTAATTTGGATGAAATTTTCAAAACCCATGCCAACCAATTAATTTAAAACACTCCAAAATGACCTTACCAACCCAAAAAGAACCCAAAAAGGTCCTCCCAGACATCCTTTGTACAGGGTTTCAAACTTGCAAGTGCTGAGCACAGATAGCCTGTCTGAGAGATGGACACGAATTTCAAGTGTCTCAATTGACAAAGGAGTGTTTGGAGTGTTGTTGTATGTCACAGATACAGTAGATGTGCCTGTGCTCCCTAGCGGGGTAGTTTTTTCAAATTCCATTCAATGTAAATTTCCTTTGTAGTACTTGAGAGTTTACATGATAAAAGATCTACTTCAGTCTAAAGCTAGTCCAAACAAAATGTATTAAAACAGTGCATCCACCATGTAAAGTTGATATAGAGACATTAGGCGGCGTGCTTAAATCCATGAATTTCATATTATGATATTTCTCATACTTAACGTCCATATGAAATTTAAAGGTTCATTCAAACAACCCATATTGCTGTAGGCAATTCTGTTTACATATTGTCATCAGTGAATTACTAAACAATTACTAGGATGATAATAGTCCACTTAAAACGATTAATCGGGTGGCTGAGCAATTGCGATTAATCAACAGGGAAATCAAATTAATCAGTAGCCATCCAAGGAACATGCAAATAATGAAAAAACCGTTTTAACATAAAATTGATCATAAAAAAATTTCCCGAAGGCACAATGAAGTATTGAAGAATACATTATAGAGTTATTAGCACTAAAGCATGCAAAATGCATTGTATTTTGACCCTCAACATGCATTGTATTCACATAATGAAAACCGTTTTAACATAAAATTGATCATAAAAAATTTCCTGAAGGCACAATGAATTATTGAAGAATACATTATAGAGTTATTAGCACTAAAGCATGCAAAATGCATTGTATTTTGACCCTCAACATGCATTGTATTTTAGCACTAAGGCATGCAAAATGCATTGTATTCACAGTCAAGTGGCTCAAAGCATGAGCAGCCCCATCAGCAAGGGATCATTCTCTGAGTTGAATTATCAATAGGTTCCACCCTCCCAACTTGAAGTGAACTGCTACATGAGTAATGAATCGGTTGTAGTTTCGGCGGTATCGACAGTTTCAATATCAATATTGGTATTGGTATCAATTTCTGTATCGGCAAATACTGCAGTTATCATAATAACCATCACAAACCACACAACTTATCCAGATTACAGTAAGAATGGAAAGAATGCAACCTAGAGAAGATCTCAACATATAGTTTTGGCCTTGTCTAGATGTACTAATCATTAATACAAATGAGCGTAATGATTATGCTTGATGCATCTTAGGATGTCACATACTATGTTGTATGGGGCTAGGCGCTAGGCAGGGTGGGTGGGTCTAATATTAGAGGGGTGGTGCGGGGTCAAGGCGCTCTTCATAGTATCCTCCCTAGTATACATTATGTAAAATGCGTCGCTCATGCCAAAAACTCAAATTAATTATTAAAAATAAACCTTTGTGATTCATAGTCTCAATATTCATTGTATGTTACTAAATGCTAGAAGTAAAAGTAAATTAGTAAGCATGAGAAATAATGACAGTGCCAAAAATGCTACTAGTATAAAGTAAGGGAATTGTAATTGCCAGGGAAGTTTTTATAATGTCCCCAGATTTTCAAGATCGATTACCAAAAATGTCCTCAATTTATTACAGTTTTTTAAAATGAAATTTATAGCTTTCCTTATAATTAAGGATAATTTTGGTAACCCACTTTGAAAATCCGTGGGCAATGTAAAAGCATACTTGGCAATTAATGACTCTAGCAAAATGCTACTAGTATAGAAGTGTGTGTGTGTGTGTGTGTGTGTATATATATATATATATATATATATATATATAAATAAATAAATAAAATGCTACTAGTATAAAAGAGTGTGTGTGTGTGTATATATACACCCAACAGTCTTTTTGAGAAACCAACAATCCAAAAGACTTCCTAAGAAACCAACAGTCCAAAGACTTTTTGAGAAACCAACAATCTTCTTCTGAAATAGTGTCCAACTACCCTTTCTTTTCAATGAACATTCCAGGGAACGTTTTGATGGAGGGTGTTCAGCACAACACCCGCCTTGATGAAGTAAATTACAAAGTATTTCTCTTTAATTTCTTTCAATGTTTTGTTTAATTGCAAGTAAGGTTCTTTAATCATGATCTTCACTCTTATTCTTACAGAGTACTATTAATAATTCTGCAACTTTAGTTGTAAATATGATATGTACAAAGCATATTAGATAATTATTTTTAAGTCTCTTATTTTATGAAAAAAGCCTAGTCCAGGCAGTAGTCACTGCCTGGGTAACTGAGTCCAAGTGGATTTTTCAGGCACCCAAAGGCACCAAAGACGTTGTGGGGCGCTAAAACACATGGGTGGGGTGCCCTGTATAAAACAACCGCCGTTTTGGCGCCCTGAACAACATAGGTCACAGGTAGATAGAGAAGATGTCAAAGCTACAGCAGGCTACTTTCATTATGTGGTTGGTCCATAAGCGGTTACTGATTAACCGGAGTACCCAGCTGACCAATCGCAATTACGCGGACATTTGACTTCCGATTAATCGGTCTGTCCAACTACTCAGCTGATTAATTCTGATTAATCCTTTTCTACAACACTCTAAATTGCATATATTTTCATCCCGGACTAACATTGTTTATTTAGATAAATCAGGTAGGCATGTCCACATGCTTTCATTCAGAACACTAATTAAGAGACAATCACATGACCATCTATGACACATCTGTAACTCGTTATGCCAAAAATAAACCAGTTGAACCACAAAAGAACCGCACTTAATGGATAACTCACCTAACAAGAAGTAAATTCATGATTCATGTGAATCTCATGAATATTTGTCTATAATTGTTACGTTCTTTAAACATGTCTTTACTCTTTACAAAGTATAATGTTTAGTTCATCATGGAGGATCGAGTACGGAATATAAGAAAGCTACAAAAGCGAATGAGTAATGCTATGGGGACGCACTTTCCTTGACACACTCCATAGCCACACTGATATGGCAGTGCATTATTGGATGTCAATTATTACCTCCCTTTTATGGCTTTCCTTGACATCCAATAATGCATTGTCACATCACTGTGGCTATGGAGTGTATCAAGGGAAGTGTGTCCCCATATCATTATTGAAAGAGAATGGAATAAGTTCTTTTGTGAACGGCCGTCAACCTCATGTCAACCCTCTATATTGGTGCCGAATTCCAAGCAAGGTAGCTATGAGGAGGTCCATGCCATAAAACCTCGACAGCTAGTTGACAGCTAAGTGGTTATACAATTTAAGCTCATGCAACTAAGGAGCACTCTCCATGTTCCCTTGACTATAGAGTCTACACAAAGACGTGATATGATACAATTAGGAAAGAAATGGAAGAAAATTTCTAACACTTGACATCAATTCTTCACGTAGAATTTTACACTAAAATTAGGTTTTTATACCTGGGAGGTAAAGGCTCATCAAATGAGATTGCTGGATAAGGTTTGGAAACTCACTCTTGGTTATCAGTTCAGAGTTTCCATTGCAGGAGTCGAGTCCAGAGTTTCCATTACAGGATTCAGGTGATTTTGGTTAGGTGACAAGTTTTCCTGGCTTCCGCCCAATATTGGTTAGAATTGGTCTAGCTTGCTTTTGGATCAGCTCTAATCAGAACAAAATGGACTTAACTGACAGCTGTGATCATGGTTCAATACATGTCCAAAAATGGTAAGGAATCAGTTAAAGAATCCAATAAGCAGAGTAATGTGCATGCATCATAAATGGACAAAAGAACCATCATCATCATCAAAGCTTTCTCACATATGGAGCATAAGTGACCTCCATAACAGAATTGAGGACGTTCTTATTGCATCTGATGTTAATCCTCTATGTTGGTGACAAATTCCTAGCCGAGGTAGCTAAGAGCATGGAGGACCACACCATAGAACCTATACATGTAGTTTAAGCTCGTGCAACCAAGGAGCAGACCCTAAGTTCCCCTAGTCTATAAAATTTAGCCGAAGAGGTAAGAAGGTACAAATTGCTTTAGGGAACTCCGTTCACCTGTATGACACATTAAGCAAAGATTAAAAAGGAATAATATTCCCATAATGTACCAAAGAAAATCTGACGCCATATTCTAGAAGACACAGAAGGACATGTGGGACAGACGGAGACACATGCACCAAGTTTGCCGTGTGCTAGTGTATTATGGAGAATTCATGCAGTGTCGTGTTTGGCATGTGTTCAACATGTGCGTGCTTACTATATTTCACATATTATAGTACGTATGTAAGCAAAGGACATTTATGTGACCGAAAAGAATGAGAATATATCATTCTACAATAAAAAAATCTTGACAACGGAAAAAAAAGGCGCAGAATTTCATGACTAAAAACAAGAAACAAGTGAACAAAAAGAAGCAGATCCGGTTATAGGCTAAAATCCTATAGAAGTAACACTTAAAATCATTGAATTTACATTTTGTTTTCTCAATCTTTCCTCATCAACATTAGTCCTCTAAGGCCTCGTTTGGTTGGCGGAATAATGGGGTTGGGAAAGGAAAGTCATTCCTTCCTATTCCTTTCCTATGTTTGGATGTCAAAGAAAAGTATGAGAAAAGGAAAATAATTCCCATAGGGAAGGAAAATAAGGGGGAAAGTGATTCCCACCATCTAACCAATGATTCACTTTCCCGCTATAGGGAATTCACTTTTCCTTCTAATTTCCTTGTCCTCTCCAAACACCGGAAAGGAAAATGGATGAAAATTACAATTTCCCAAGGAAAGAGAAAGAACAAGGAATTGATTTCCTTTCCTTTCCTTTCCGCGAACCAAACAAGGACTAAAAGTAAGTGAACATCCGTATCAATCGCCATTACTAGAAATACAAAATTCGGGTGTGTGAGAGGCACCAAATTCTGACTTCAACCCATGCAACTTGCCACTAACCTTATAAATTAGAATCTCTAATTAGACCTTGCTTTGCTCCAACAAACACAAAACGTAACCAACTAGTGGTGTGCTAATCAAAGAAAGGTTCTGTTAAATGATAAGATCACATGTGAAATATGTTAAGACATCATGTACCCTAAATTTGCTAGAGTATAGGTCACAAAATAGAGGAGGATTATGGCTTGAAATCGAGGATGTAGTGGATATGAGAGTTGCAATTACATATAAAATAAAGGAGCCAAATCGGATGTATCCAAAGGAATGGCCTAAATTTGATAGGTAACAATAACACAAGATTTTGGAAGAGTTTGGTCTCACAATCAATATTCAATTGATCTGTGCCGAGGAGAGCGTTTTGGCTTGTACTGAAGGAATCAAGAGCAGTCTACTTCCTATTCAAATAACTCTTGTAGAATTATATAGATGCAAAAAAAGGGAGAAACCAGCAAGTGTTAATGAAGTCATTAGAGGAAGCACATAAAGCTCAGGCACATCCCAAGGCCAAACCCTACAAGAGACAAGATCCAGGTCGAGTTACTTGAGTTCATCAAGCCAAAACAGGGTATATATGTTTGGAGTTTGCTTAAGATCATTGATGATTGACCATAAGGCTTTTAGGTTAAAATACTTAACATATGAATTTCCAAATAATGTTGTTTGTTAAATATTAAGCTGTGCTAATGTCTCAGAATATCTACTAGTATAACTCAATATTCAAAGCATTCGAAAAAAGGAAGTTGGTAAAATAGTAACCTATAAATGCACAGATGATTCAGATCGCACCGACACAATTCATTAGCCTTCCGATACGGAAAAGGAGGCAACTTAGAAAAAGAGTGTTGACAAAGTTCCATTCCCAGCTTACATTTGTGGATCATGTTGAGCTGAAAGTTATGTATTTATTTCTTATCAACCTAAACTAGCCATCACGAATTGTAGATTAAGCATACATTTTATATAATAGATTATTTTTCTTTCATGTATGTATATTTTTATTATATTTATTGCTATACAAATTGATGTTTGCAACTTTACTTGTTAAGGATTTTTGGTGCTTATCTTTCTAGTACTATGATATCCATAATGAGACGAGTCCTAAATCTAGCTTTTGTTACTTAAAATTAAATGGTTACTAACTGGAAGAGTTGGGTACCCTGAAACTTATTGTGCAGGTTCAAAGTTAGGTAGTCCCAAAGTGTTTCTGAGAAAAAGGTACTCCTAAATGATGTTATATTTTAGTACCAACAGAGTAGGACAACCTGTTGTCAGCCCTAGCCTATAGAAATATACAGACTCCATACTGTTTCATGCAGTAGTGAGAAACCTACAGACATTGCTTCATTAAAATTTCCTCTGCAAAAACACATGTTTGCAATATCTATGCAGAGAATCCTTAGCAGTCAAAGGGATAGTTCTAAATTTCAAAGTAAGGGATGGATAATTTTCCATTATAATATCTATGCCACATAATCTAGACTCCCAAAAACATGGCATTAATCTGGCAATGGCGTTATCCCCATAAAACCCATTATTTCATGCAAACGAGCTTGTTAGACTGGGACTTACCTACATTACACAAAACAAAACTAACCAGATTCTTTTGCTACCGTATCGTACTCAAATCATAACTACTTGATGTTCAACCCTCTAGAATTATGGGAACTTGTTTTATATAACATTCAGATTTGGAAGGCACAAATTTCTTCAGAATTTGCTCATTTTCAGAATGGTTTGAGGTTTGCGAAACCCACCAAAAAACCAAGGTCCAAATACTTTATAAGATGCTCAATGATTCCAATTGAGAATGTTGTTTATCACATTCATAGATATAGATGTGAGTAACTTGAAAAGGAAAGCAAGAGAAAAGACACAAAAAATAGGGTTTCGTCTCATTAAGAATCCACAAAAATTATAGACCTTTAAAATTCACATCTATCCGAGATTCCGATATTGGGACCCAAACTATACCAACCAACAGCATGGCCAGAAATTTCCAGACATGATATCTAGAATTTCAGCCCCACCAAATCTCTGGTTTGACGGAATTATAGTGGTACGCATCAAGAAACCAGCAGGTATTAATGAAATTATTAGAGAAATCTTACCAAGCTCAGGCTACAGCCCAAGGCCAAACCCTACAACTGACAAGATCCAGGTCAAGTTACTCGGGCTCATCAAGCCAAAATTAGCTATGTTACTTGGACTCGGGTACGAGTGTCAGGTACGGGTACATATTCACGAGTCGGGTCCTTCAAACTCATAAATGAAGGACATACTAACTCGGCTAAAAAGGATCTAAAATTTGGGTATGGGTATGGGTACGGGTATGGGGATACGGTTATTAAAATAAATATATTTGCTAAATGAAGAGAACCATGTATTAAATGAAGAATTTGGGAAGAGATTCCATTAAAAATGCTTAACAAATTACGAAGAGACCACACCTACCAACATCTCAAAGCATCCAAATAGGCCTTAATATTAATAACTTTCATGCTCAACTGGATTGGGATTGAAAAAGCTTTCATTGTAGCTTTGTATATGTTAACTTGACCTATTAATTCATTGAATGAAGAGGGACAAACACAACCAAATTTGAATAAAATGAATGCATGCATTTCATTTTACAATTATTATAAAAGTTCGAGTAAGAGTCCCTTCAGCTTCCATGTTTTTTTTTCAATTTTTTACATAAATGAGCCTAATACTCCCAAGAAACAATTGCCTAGGTGGAGCTCTACTAGTCCCAAGATGAAATTAATAAAAAAAAGTAACTATATAATAAAGCATGGAGGATCTACTACTGTCATAAAGCATACTTACCTTCTTCTTCTTCTTCTAATTTGTGCAACAGTAGCAAATTATAAAAAAAGGTAAACATAGAGCTCCCGATTGTCACCATGGAGGATTCGATTGCCACCATATAGGATCTGATCCGGATCCTATACCCGAGCCATGTCTGATCGACACGGATAATGTGCCTTAAAGTGGCGAGTCTAGGTAACAGAGAAAATTAGGTGGTATATATGTTTGGAGTGAGCTTAAGATCATTGATGATTGATCACACAACTTTCAAATGAAAAAATACACTGTTCTAAAAGGCGGCGCATAGGCGCATGGTGTCCGCCTAACACTCCGACGTCCGACTATGCATGTTTTGGGATTTTATGGACGTGTTCTACAATTTTTAGTAGATTTTTTATTATTTATTTATTTTTGTACCGCCTAGGCGAACTAGACGCTAGGTGGCGGGTGCCCGCGACTAGTGCCTAGCACTTTTCACAACCTTGAAAAATAAATAATAATAACATATAAGTTTCCAAAGAATGTTGCTTTTTAAAGATTGCAACTATATATATATATATATATATATATATATATATATATATATAACTTAAAGCATTCAAAAAAGGAAGTTGGTACAATTGTGCCTATAAACGCACCTAATAAGGAAACAACTCATTGGCCCTTTGATACAGATAAGATGGCTTAGAAACAGGGTGTTTACACTAGTAATAAATTAAAGTAAATTCCATTAAAGATTTGGTGCTTAAAACGACATTATAAAATGGAATATTTCTAGTACTACCATATGCATATGAAAAACTCCTAATCGAGCCTTTGTACGTAAATGGTCACTCCTAAGGTTGAAATGTCTATGCCACGTACAACGTAAGGTTGTACACTCCTTAAAGCATGGCATTACTTCCGTAACATCCAATATTTCATGCAAATTAAGGTAAGATCTTGTTCGACTGGGCTTGTGTAGTACCTATCTTACACAAAAATAACCTAGATGCCTGTGCTTCCATATCACACTCGGATCATATTCAAGCCTAGCATTAACAAAATTTGCTTTATATAACATCCAGATTTGGAAGAGACCAATTCCCTAAGAATTTGCACATTATCAGAATGCTCCAAGGTTTGCCTAACCCACTAAAGCGCCAAGGTTCTAGTACTCCAAGTGTTGCCCAATGATTCTATTGAGAGTGCTGTTTAACGAGGAAAACAATAGAGAACGGCACCTAAAAGATTGGTTTCGTCTCATTAAGAACCCACGAAATTATAAACCTCTAAAATTCACATCCAGATCGGAATTCCAGTATTGGAACCCAAAGTTTACCAAGTAACAGCATGGCTGGAAATCTCCGGGCCATAGTTTGGACAGAATTCCGATGGTATCACATTTCTACCATATTTACGCTCTCTTATCCAACACACAAAACAAGACTAAATGCAATTATACCATCCAACATTTTTTGGTGCAATAAGAACCCTAATGTCACATTGTAGATTTGTAGTGCACTAATTCCTCAATTATATCAATTCGACCCCTCTAAAATCAAGTGGTACAGTAGTAAAACCTATATAATCTATATTCATGTAATACGTACAGGGCTTGCTTGAGACACTACGGATGAACAAATCTTTTTGATTCCTACGCAATCCGTCCACACCTCGCCAACCGCCTACACTATTTGATGCCATAACCCACATTTGAAAATTGGTGCCGGGTCGGACACGACACGGACATCCCAGGTCACAGCAAAATAGTTCCCGTGTCCGCGTCCGCACGACATGGATTAGCAACAGACCCTAATAAAGTTTCGACTCAGCATGCTATTAACAAGGGGGGAAAAACCCCAAGCACCAATTCCACCGACCTTTCTTGACCTTCCCGAGCTTTCCCGAGTGCGTGCGCCTGACGTTCCTGGCGGCGCTAGCCCTGGCCCTGGGCGGGTGGTCGGCGGAGGAGAGAAGCGACGTCGGGGACTTGGGCGACGACGAGAGCGCCGACATGACCTCCGCGTTCTGCGCCGCGATCTTCAGCACCTCCCTCTGGTGCTCCGTCAGGAACCCTCCCTCCTCCTTCCTCGGTGACGCCATTGAAACAAAAAATCAATCAGCAATTTTCCTCTCTATACAAAAAAAAAAGAGAGAATCAAAACCCTAGTTTGTAGAGAGAGGGGGGCACGTCAGCAGTTGTGATGTGTATAAATGAGAGGCGGAGAGGGACACGTGGCGGAGGTTCGGACAGCGAAAGAGGGGGCGGGAGGGAACTGACGAAACTGGCCCTCTTTTCGGTCCTTATCCATTTTTGCTCTCTTCTCACCCGTTTCTACGAAATGGTTTTGCTTGTTCGTTTTTCCAACTTTGCAATAGCACCCACAGTTACAACAACTATTTATTTATTTAAATTTAGTAAGGGGACGTTATGTAAAAATAGTAAACGTAATTTTTATTTTCCTTTGTGATATTATTGAAAACAGTTTAAATATTTGAATAGATATTTATTATATGTATTTTTATATTTGAATTAACATTTGTTATAAATTTATTTATATTATAATTATAATTTGTTATGGAAATATGTAGAATTTAAAAAAAAAATCAGTCAATTTTTTAATTAATTGATTGAAAAAAATTCTATTTTTCAATATGGCATAGTTATTTGTTGCATACGACAATTATATTTTCAATATTATCTTTTATTATATTAATTTGTAATATTTTAATATAAAAATTATAAATATTTAATAATGTTTTTGCTGACATATATCTGTTTTATCAAAAAAATCACTCGTTTTTGTCATACATGTGGCATATATATGTGCCATATTCTTTAGTCATTGCAAAATACCACCATGTTTAATATTAAATATTTAACAATATTTTTTGTAATAATTATTTCTTGTCAAAAATTATATATATATATATATATATATATATATATATATATATATATATATATATATATATATATATATATATATATATATATATATATATAGCAAATGACCTCTAGCCTAATGGTTAAGAGAGATGCATGCGGTCCGAGTGGTCAGGAGTTCGAATCCCAGTGGGAGTGGTTTCAGAAATAATTTACCTGGTTCCAATATATATATATATATATATATATATATATATATATATATATATATATATATATATGGGAAAACGGTATATGAGCCATTGGCTCGTAATGTTAATATTTAATGTTAATGTTAATGTTAAATTTTAAAACCACCCAATACTATAATATATTTAAATTTTAAATTATGTTTAAACTAACTACATAATATTATCTAATTAAACACATATTCATAATTTAAAAAATAATCATAACAAATTATATTAAAATATATTAAATTATCTCTACTATTATAAAGGGGGCTTCAAAACGGCTCAATCTTGAGCCGTCTAAGCCGTGTATATCATCAAACATTTTCTTTTTTAAAAAATAAAATAAAATATTAAAATTAACTATCTTTTTTATCTTATGTGTCGATAACCGCTCTCTCCTCACGTTAAAAAATTAAAAACCACCCAATACTATAATATATTTAAATTTTAAATTATGTTTAAACTAACTACATAATATTATCTAATTAAACATATATCGATAATTTAAAAAATAATCATAACAAATTATATTAAAATATATTAAAATTATATTTAAAATATTCTATTATAATTTAAATTCTTATATACTTTTATTAATCCTATTATTGATTTTTTAAATACGTATAACGCACGTGAAGACGACTAGTTTTTATAAGCTAGTTTATTTTGCATTGGAGACAACACATCAATTTCTTATATATTTTGAGTATGACCCCAGTTATTGTACGTCCTATTAATTAGCAAAATGTCTAAGGGAATAAATCGAACAAACAAAATTTATTACATGGCTATGATGTTCAATTTGATTTTTGTTTGAATTTTAGATACTCAGTTTATTCGGTTATAGAATTTTTTTTTTTTTGAAGGAAAATCTTTTATTAAATCAACCAGCATTGTTTACATCAAAATAGCAGTCCTCATTGAGAGACTGGGTAATACAATGAGGAGGGGAAGAAAATTTCTCAGAAGTATGAGTGCACCGAGCATGTCCGGCGAGAGTGTGGGAGACGATATTGCCCCTTCTTCTAACGAATAAAAGCTTGATGGAATGAATAGCAGCCAAATCCTTTTGGATGTCTTTAACCAAGTCCGAAAGTCGCCATGGGATGAGACGAGATTCCCCTATGAGAATCCTGAAAGTCACCATAGAGTCTCCTTCAATGAATACGTGACTCTCAGTCATATTCCGAGCCAAGCCAATCCCAACCTTAATAGCCTCCAATTCAGCTTGAAGACACTGATCAATCGGGTTGTGGCAGAAAAAGTACTTCGTTTAAGCCACTATAAAGGAACCCATAGCATCCCTAGCAACTGCAGCTGCAGCACAGGCTGTCGGGGATGTCGCCCCATCGACATTGATCTTTACAGAACCAATGGGAGGCGCCTGCCATGAATTAACATCATTGGCCTCAAGCCTCAGTTTACAGATCTCATTTGATTTGTTTTGGAGCTCCTCAGTATGCATTGAAAGAAGGCTCAAGGCATGTTTGATAATTTTCTGGGGGCATGGAGAGATTCCCCGATAAACACATTCCCCGATAAACACAGTCCCCTCTAGATTTCCAGATAGCCCAAAGTATCGAAGCCCCCATCCGGACAACATCACTATCAAAATTGTCATTTATCCAAGCAGATAAAATGGAATGTAGACCACCACAAAAATCCGTGCGCAAACCCAGGGGGCTTAAGAACCAAGCCTCCCTGGCAATGTGGCATTTGAGGAACATATGATCCGCAGTTTCATCCTCAGTTTGGCAGAAAGGACACATTGGACTCACCTGATTGTTTCTCTTGTTGATGATAGAGAACAAGGGAAGTCCATTATGCCACAATCGCCATACGAACATCAGGATGCGGGGGAAGATGTTTGGTAATTTCCACAGACGATCCCATTTGAGATTAGAGCCAGGGGTGTTCGAGCAAGAGGGAAATCCACACCGAATGGATTCGTATAGAGATTTAGAAGAGAACTCACCCGATTTGGAGCACGTCCATATGAGTTTGTCTGTTTCCTCAGCCAACTGGAGGTTGATGTAGGTGATGGCCTTTGCTTCCCAGGGATGGAAAAGAGAGTAGATCAGAGGAATATTCCAATTGTGGCCAGAAGCATCCATAAGTTCTCGAACAAGTCTGGGCTTATGTTCAATGCCAGTGATGGCACTAACTTTGAACCCAGGTAACCCAGGTACCCAAGGCTCATTGAAGATGTGTATATAGCCTCTTCCCACCTTCCAAAGGATATTCCCTTCCAGATGACAGCGTACATCGAGTATACTGGCCCATGTAGGGGAAGCACTCCTGCATTTTGTAATTTGCCAAATAGAACGATTTTAAAGGTACGTGCCAGTAAGAACCTGGGCCCAGAGTTGATGTGGGTTGGTAATGAATCTCCACAAGAGCTTGCCAATGAGGGTTTCATTCACCCAGCGAGGATTGCGGATTCCCAGGCCACCCTCTTTCCTGGGTAGCACGAATTTCCTCCAGGCAATATGGTGCATAGTCCTGTTCACATCGTCATGACCCTACCAAAAATCCCTGCACTGGCGATCAATAGAGTTACTAATGACTTTAGGAATTTTGTAAGAAGACATATAATAAATAGGAATGGAACCCAGTGTGGATTTGATCAGAACAGTGCGCCCCGCGTGAGAGAGTAATTTCGACTTCCATCCCTTCAGGCGAGAGGATATTTTCTCCATGAGATTGTTGTATGTGCTGAGCCTGGATTTTGGAAGAAGAAGTGGATGTCCCAGGTACTTATCACAGCTGCGCATTGGTGGAAGATGGAGCATGTTTGAGAGTACTCTTCGTTCCTGGAAGGGAACACTATAGCTGAAATGGATGCTCGATTTCCCGAAGTTAATCAATTGTCCAGACCATGCAGAGAATTGCTCGAATATTCTTTGTACGGTTGAAATAGAGTTTGAAGCAGCTTTGCCAAACACCAGAATATCATCTGCAAACAGGAGATGAGAAATAGAGGGAGTATAACGATTGATACGCATACCTCTATAGAGATCTTCTTGTTCAAACCGATAGAATAGTTGGGATAAAACTTCAGAGCAAAGGATGAACAGGAACGGAGATAATGGGCAGCCTTGCCCGATCCCACGTTTAGCTCGGAACTAGCCCTCCGGGGAGCCATTTATCAAGATCGAATAACTGGGAGTAGTGATACACTCCATAATGAGGTCATTTGCTCGATCACGAATCCCCAATCCGTGTAACACGGATTTAATGAACTGCCACGAAAGTCGATCATAGGCCTTTGCCATATCGATCTTCATAGCAAAGTTTTTGCTTTTCTTGGTCCGACTGTTCATAGCATGAAGCATCTCATGGGCAATAACACAGTTGTCAGAAATCTGTCTTCCAGGAACAAAAGCAGTTTGGAATGGGGATATCAATTTGTCCATTAGAGGACGCAGCCGAGATGTAAATATTTTGGTGATAATCTTGTATGTCACATTGCACAATGCAATAGGCCTAAAATCCGCGGCGGATTTAGGAATATCACATTTGGGTATCAGAGCAATGTGGGTACGATTCATACCCCTGTTAAGTTTACCCAGAGCAAAAAAATCTTGAATGGCGACTGTGGGATCCTTCCCAATCACTGACCAACACTTTTGATAGAATAACGCAGGAAACCCGTCGGGGCCAGGGGACAACTGATTGGCACATTATTAAACATTTGGGAATTTTTGACTTTCATCCCACTTGTTAATATAAATTTTTGACCCAATTAATCCAAATACGTCACAATCAGTTTATTATTTGTCACGAAAAGTGTTCGTTTTGTCACAAATAATATTTTTCGTGACAAAAGTGGGATGTAAGTCAAATAAAATTAAAAAGTGGGATGCAAGTACAAATTCATATTAATAAGTGGGATGAAAGTCAAAAAATTCCTAAACATTTTGATAGATTCATACCCAAAAAAAAGTAATAAATATTTGTTTACTTGACTCTTATAAATTATAATGAAATTGACAATTATTCCATACACATTTTGAATTTTTTAGACAACTTAGGAAATGTATCATAATATCAAATAATAATTCGAGATAAAATTAAATTAAATTCACAGGAGTATTAACGGGACACATGATGCTATTTTAAGTTACTAGTATATTACCCGTGTGATGCACGGAATTTATTTCTAATATTATTTTATTTAAAAAAATAAATAAATGAATGTTCTTGAAATCTAAAAAAAATTGTAATTAACTGAATGTAAGAAACAATTTCAGTAAATTTAAAAAAAAACACAAATTTATCACTACATTGATCTGGATGCAAATCGTTAACTAAATTTTGTATCTTTGAGAAATAAATTAGGTAATAACATACTTGAAGGCTCCTTATCTTTAGTCAAATCAATTAGTGTTGAAGAATTATGCTGCAAATTTGTAAATGTATTCTTCGAGCAATTAATTGAACTTTGGTTCATTGAAGTAGTTAACTCAGCTGCTTGACTTGATCCACACACTGCAGAAAATGATTTTATAAAATACGCAAACATGTATATATATATATATATATATATATATATATATATATATATATATATATATATATATATATATATATATATATATATATACACTTTACCAATAATAATTAGTAAACAAACAAATAAATGTATAACATACCATTGGTGATGTCACTAAAAGGGTATGTAGATGACGAATAATGTGACATGTTCAGCCCACCCATGAATAATACATGTTGTGAATAAATTTTACTTCAGATAGGTCTACATTGTTCTCCATATGAATTTAAATTTTCTGCATAGATAAGAATAAAAACTTAGAAATATTATCACAATATAATATCTTTTTAATTTTGCTAAAATTTGATCTTATAAAACAAATTAATTTTACTTGATGTGCTCATACGTTGATCTCTATCTGAATCTATGTTTTCTACAAAATAAAAAATTATTAACCTTAATTCTTAATAATAAAAAAATTAACGTGAAATCATGAAAAATGATTTAAACAAAAATAATAAACAAAAGTTGTTTTATCTAATATTTTAAAAAAAATTATACTTTAATTATTTGGATCAAATTTTTTTCTTCTTTGTTGTTAAAAATGTGTATCTATAATATTACTCTAATTTTAGTTATTGGACAAATGGTTTTGGTACATTGAAAAAATATCTGCAAATGATCATTTTGTATGTAAAAGTTAATATATATATTTTAAGTTTTTAGTAACCTACAGCTGCCAAATATAACTCAATACAATCACAAGTAATAAAGAGCGAGCCCGGCACCAACCAAATATAACTTATTTAAAATGACAAATAATAAAGAGCCAGTCCACAGTTGCCAAATATAACCCTTTTACAATCACACTAAACAAATAACCGGTCAACAACTGCCAAATATAACTTTTTGGCAATCACGAATAATAAATAACTGGCCCACAACTGTCAAACACACGTTAAAATGATAATTTTCTACAGCTGTGAAGAATATTCTTCTCTCCTTTCGACAGTTGTCAAGTATTAAATATTTACAATGACAAATAAAAAGAGAAACCCGGCCCAAAATTTTGTCCACACGTTAAGTAGCCCATAAGCTGTGATAAAAACACACACATGAATCAAGAAATTGAACATTCACAAACCCTAGCATTCTCAGAGCTCTCTCCTCTTTTATGATGGCTCTTCTTCCCTTTCAATTTTACTTTTTTGGGTTGTTATTAACTTTTTTTTATTGATCTACACACCCATGCTACGGTTTGGGGAATAAGATTTTTTTTTTCTTTTTTCTCCTTTTATTTTTCTTTTTTTTGGTATGTTACATCAACCGATTTTTGTACTCATTCTTTGGTGATTTATCACTTGATGTATTAGATCTACACATGCATGTTAGAATACGAAAATTTTCTCCATTTTTTACTCTTTATACTTTTTTACTTTTGATTTTTTGGTTAAGTCATGAGAGCCATGTGCTAGATCTACAAATAAATATTATGATTTGGGGGTTTTCTCCTCTTTTTTTTTTTTTTTTTTTTTTTTTGCTCATTTTCGGTTTTTTTTTGTTCTTCTTGTTTCTCGATTTTTTTTGCTCTTCTTGTTATGTGATGTTTTAGATCTACCAATGTATGTTACAAATTTTTTATTTTTATTTTTGGTGATCTGTCACTTGATGTGTTACATCTAGACATGCATGCTACAATACGAAGATTTCTCGATTTTTTGTTCTTTTTATTTTTTATTTTTGGTTTTATGGACGAGTCATCAGGGATGTGGTAGATCTACAAATACATGTTGTAATTTTTGCTCTTTTTGTAATGAGATGTTTTAGGTCTACCCATGTATGTTAGTAATAATTGTTCTTTATTTTTTGGTTATTTATCACTTAATGTGTTAGATGTACAAATGCATGTTACAATACGAATTTTTTTTTGGATTTTCTGCTCGTTTTTTTTTTTTTTTGGGTGAGTCATCAGGGATGTGCTAGATCTATAAATACATGTGCTGATTTTAGGGGTTTTTTTTCGATTTTTTGCTCTTTTCGGTTTATTTTATTATTACTATTTTTTTTTTCTATTTTTGTTTCTCGATTTTCTTGCTCTTCATATAAGAATAACATTGCAAGGATCCTCCAAGAAGATCGGTTACATGTTATCATCGCTCTTTTTGTTATGAGATGTTTTAGGTCTACCCATGTATGTTAGTAATAATTATTCTTTATTTTTTGGTTATTTATCACCTGATTTGTTAGATCTACACATGCATGTTACAATACGAAGGTTTATTTCGATTTTTTGCTCGTTTAATTTTTTGTTTTTTTTTTTTTTTTTTGGTGAGTCATCAGGGATGTGCTAGATCTATAAATACATGTGCTGATTTTTTCCCTTTTTTCGAATGTTTTTGCTCTTTTTTGGTTTTTTTTTATTTCTCGATTTTCTTGCTCTTCATGTAAGAAGAACATTGTAAGGATCCTCCAAGAAGATCGGTTGGTTGCAAAGAAAGAAGGGTTAGCTCCTATGGAGGATGGTAAAAATTGTTTTATGGTGA
Source organism: Iris pallida (assembly GCA_029216955.1). Taxonomy (NCBI): domain Eukaryota; kingdom Viridiplantae; phylum Streptophyta; class Magnoliopsida; order Asparagales; family Iridaceae; genus Iris; species Iris pallida. The sequence goes on from JANAVB010021796.1 coordinate 6,279,431, forward strand.
TGCTTCACAACATAAGGTGACCTAACTTAGTTTTATCATCTGTTTGTTGTATTTAGCAACTTACTATTTCGGCAAAGTCATTTTTTAAATTTTAATTCCATACAAGTTGTAACTCTTCAAGGAGTTACTATCTTGTATTATATTTACTTTTATACTATGTTTTAATCTGGAAACAACAGTATATTCTCAAAAAATTGTTATATATTGTGTGTAATTTTGAAGCATAATCACAATTTATTTTATTCCAAACCTAACTTGGTTCAATATATACTCAACAAAGTTTTTTATGTTTTTAAAAGCTGACCTATATATTTTCAATGTTATCCCAAAAATATTTTTTTAAAAGCTGACCTATATATTTTTTAAGCTAATATGCGTAAGAACATAGATCTACATGTATATGTTAGGATTAATAAGATCTACAAAATAAAAATAATTCATGTGATATCAAATGTTAACCAAATTCGTATGATATCAAATGTTAACCCAAAAAATTTTCTAAGACAGCAAGTTGCCTTTAGTGTCAATTAAATGTTTTACAATATATAATTCAATACATAAAGAACATATACCAAGTTTTTCAATGTTCATTTTAAAAAAACAACACAGATGGCTAACTTAAAATTAGTAGAAATAATAAAATTTACAAAGACGGCTAACTTAAATAGAAAAAAGAAATCATCATTAACTTTTTTTTTTCAAAAGGTACAACAATAAGAACATCTTTTTTGTCCAAAGTATTACTGATTTATAAATGAAGAAAGTGTTTTTATTGTGACAAAATTGTTTTCATTGCATATACATAAAAAAAAAAGTCTGCTGCACTATTACAAAGAAGTTAAAAACTGGAAAATATATTGTTGAATAGATAGAAATACCTTCTCTATCGCTTGTAAGTTTTTGTCGCTTGTTTAGTGTAGTACTCTTTGACAACTTCCTCATTTTCACTTCTTTGCTATGTAGTACTCCCTTGTTTGAAACATAACTCTTGAAATAATAATTGATATAAGAAATCCCATTTTGCATTAGTCATTCCAATATATAGTCTGTAAAGTAATGATTTTTTTGAAAAAAGAGAAAGGAAGAAAACACAAAGGAAGACCAAAGGTTTTCTGGTCAGCACTATTTTTAAAGCAAGTAATGATGTATTGTTTAACTTTTTTTAGATTACCTAACATAGCTTTAATGCAAGTGTATAGGAATGACTAATTGATATAAGAAACCCCATTTTGCATTAGTCATTTCAATATATATAGTCTGTAAAGAAATTATTATTATTTTTTTGAAAAAGGAAAAAGGAAGAAAACATAAAGGAAGACCAAAGGTTTTCTTGTTAGCACTATTTTAAAACAAGTAATGATGTATTGTTTAACTATAAAGGAAACATAAAGGAAGACCTTTGTTGATTGATTTAACTACGATAACTAAGTTTTTTTTACATGCTTTTACAACCTTAATATATTATATATACTTCTACATCCTTATGTTTGTTGGTGTTTTATTCTATGAGTTGTGTGTTCACAACATTCTATTGTTAAAAGATAGTCCCACATCGGAAAATCACACCAATATGTATCTCTATATATTACTTATGAAGGAATAGAGAGATGCACATGGGTTGAGGCCCAATGGAGGGTGCCATGTGGGGGGATTTTACATAGAGGTGAGAATAAGAAACCAACTTTTGGCCAAATAAAAATAGATTTAAATCTACTGGAGCTAAGCCCCGAAGGGGCTTAGCGACTCGGACTCGGACTCGGACTCGGACTCGGACTCGGACTCGGGCTCGGGCTCGGGCTCGGGAGGCTTAATGTGGCTTTTTGATGGCACTTTGCACTTAGCACGACAGCTCGTCGCAAGGCGCATTGTGCGCTTTAGTTGCACTCGTGCGCGAGCCTCTGCGCGGCCCTGCGTGGCGAGCGAGGCGTACGGGGCGTACTAAGCGTACTGAGCGTACGGGTCGTACGGGTCGAGTGGGCCGTTCAAGTTATGTAACGTCCGCTGGTCTTGTGGGCTCAGATCCGGAAATGGCTCAGATCCAGAAAATCCGGATCTGGCATTAAACCAGGGCGTGCGTTCAGAATTTGAAAAGTCCATCTCGTGCCTATAATATCAGAAGCATCTCCTCTCTCCAAGGTTACAGAAAATACTCAGAAAATTTCCAGAGAGAGAGAGAAGTACTGCTGCTATTCCGAGGAGTCGTCGACATTTTTGGCCAGCGTTCTAAAGTTCTCTTCGAACTTGCTGGTTCCTGGAGGCTTGTCCGTAAGGCGGATATAGCTTTGAGCGCCGGTGATCTTTTACCCCAGCAGGCTTTCTTCTTCCTTCGTTGCCTTCGAGAATACTGTGGCTTCTCTTTAGAAGTTATACGGTTCAGTTGCCTTCGAGAAATATTACGAAATCTTTTTAGATTCTCGTAATACAACATCACCTTCTTTAGGGTGTTGTTGCTGGAAACATTGTCTTTACAATAGTTTCTGAAATCGTGTTTTTCCATCGATTGTTCGCTAAGGGATTAACAATCTCAAAGCTATATCGAAAAGATGGATAACTCACGTGCATCGCTCGTCAATACCGACTTTAACAAGTTGGAGAAATTCGACGGCGAACATTTCCAAATCTGGAAACGAAAAGTAACTTTAAACATTCAACTCGTGGAAGTTGACCACGTGCTGAATGAGGAAGAACCGATCGTTCCAACAACCGGAACCGCAGAAGTTATTACCGCTGCTAAGTCCAAGCAGGTAAAATGGATTAGAGAAAACAGTATCTGTAAACTGTTGATTCTCAATAGCATGGAAGACTCTCTGGCAGAGTCTTATTCCAAGAAGAATTCTGCCAAAGAGATTTGGGACTCCTTGGGGAAATTGTACGAAGATGACGAGAATCGGTCCAAGATCTTCTTGGTTGAAAGATACCACAAGTGGACTTTCGAAGATGAGAAGGCTATGCTGCCCCAAGTAAAGGAGTTTCTGAAGCTGCGCCAAAAATTGGATGACGAGAAGATGCCTCTTGTCGACAAGTTTGTCGTTGGAGGAATCGTCTCTAAACTTCCTGCGGGTTGGAGCAACTTCTATGCAAGGATGCACCGCAAGAAGCTGGACATATGTATGGAAGATCTCCTGCAAGAGAGCCATGTTGAGGACGAGATGCGCTCTCAACAGAAGATGGATTCTCTGTCCAAACAACTGGCGAAAGCAAATCTGGTCCAAACCAGAGAGTACAAGGGGAAGCAGGCAGCTTCTCCTCATAAGAAGAAGAAGGACTTCACTAATCTAAAAGTGAAGAGTCCTTCATTCAAGAATCAGAAGTCCAAGTCCCATGTGACTTGTTACAAATGTGGCAAGAAGGGCCACTACAAAAGTGACTGTAAGAAACCAGAAAAAGGTGAGCCTAGTAAGGTTTCTTTGGTTACTAATCTGGTTGCAATGATAAAACAGGTTGCAAATATGGGGGTTGACTCAGACTGGTGGATAGACACTGGTGCTACATGTCATGTCTGCTCAGACAAGGAATGGTTCGACTCATATGAGCCAACTTCCGAGAAAGTCATAATGGCAAACCAGGCACAAGTTGAAGTACTGGGGATCGGGACAGTGGAGCTGAAACTCACATCGGGGAACACTCTGACGCTTCAAGGAGTGAAGCATGTTCCTACAATTGCTAAGAACCTGATCTCTGGGAGCCTGTTTTGCAACGCAGGCTTGAGGATGGACATCAATGCTGGCCAGATGGTGATGTCCAAGAAGGGTACATTCTTCGGAAAAGCTTTCCAGACTGAAAAAATGTACAAAATTCAGCTTGTTGTAACCCAGCAAAATGATATTAATGCTATTTCTACTTTGAACTATTCTTTTGAGTTGTGGCATAATAGGCTAGGACATGTTCATTGTAAAAGAATTAACAAAATGTCTAGCCTAGGACTTATCTCCAAGTGTGGGGGTAAGGTAGAGAAATGTGAAGTGTGTGCTCAGACGAAGATCACAAGGAAACCCTTTCACAGGGTCCATCGAAGCACAGATCTTCTGGAGTTGGTTCACTCAGATATCTGTGATTTCAAGCAATTCTCTACAAAAGCCGGGATGAAGTATTTTATTACTTTCATCGACGACTTCTCAAAGTATGCTTTTGTCTACCTGCTCAAGTCTAAAGACGAAGCATTCGAGAAGTTCAAGGAGTTCAGGGCCGAGGCTGAACGGCAAACTGGACAACAACTCAAAAGGCTAAGGAGTGATCGAGGCGGGGAGTATCGGTCTCATGATTTTTCATCATTCTGTAAAGAACATAGAATCATAAATGAGACGACGGCTCCGTACTCTCCTCAATCCAACGGAGTAGCAGAAAGGAAGAACAGAACGTTGACAGAGATGATGAACTCTATGCTGTTGACTGCGGGTCTTCCAAAGAGCTTCTGGGGAGAAGCTGCATTAACGGCTACTTTTATTCTCAATAGAGTACCGTATGCAACTTCGGACATAACCCCTCATGAACTCTGGTTCAAAGTCAGACCTAATTTGAATGTCATTCGAGTGTGGGGGTGTCTGGCTTATGTGAAGCTCCCAGATCTGAAGATTCAGAAGCTGGGGACTAGGACTACTAAGGCTATCTTCTTGGGTTATGCCGAAAAGAGTGATGCTCGGAGATTCCTTGATATAGAATCAAATCATATCATTGAATCTCGCGATACTGAATATTTTGAAGACAAGTTTGCAAGGCACAAAAATATTGTTCTCGCAGATCTTTCGGAGAATGATGAGAGTGCAAAGCAGACATAAGTCCTTAAAGAACCAGTAGTCCAAGAAGAAGCTATTGTCGAAGAGATACCAGTTGAACCAGAACTCGCTGAACCGTCAACTAAGCGAGTAAGGAGGCCGAAAGACTTCGGAGATGATTTCGTCACCTATCATGTGGAAGCAGATCCGCTTACCTATGATGAAGCGATGAAGACCAGAGATGTTGTATTCTGGAAGGAGGCGATAGACAATGAGATTGACTCAATCACCTCCAATAATACATGGGTGTTAGTTGACCTGCCAGAAGGAGCAAGACCCATAGGATGCAAATGGATCTTCAAGAAGAAGATGAAAGCAGATGGAACCATCGACAAATTCAAGGCCAGGCTAGTGGCCAAAGGGTTTGCTCAGAAATAGGGGATCGACTATTTTAATAATTATGCTCCAGTAGCTCGGATGACAACCATCAGATTGTTAATTGCTCTAGCAGCAATACACAAACTAGTGATACATCAGATGGATGTGAAAACGGCATTCCTTAATGGCGAACTAACCGAAGAGATCTACATGCAACAACCAGAAGGATTTGTCGTCAGAGGTCTGGAAGACAAAGTCTGCAAGTTGATGAAGTCTCTATATGGTTTGAAGCAAGCTCCCAAAATGTGGCATGAGAAGTTTGACAAAGTGATGAGGTCAAATGGCTACAAAGTCAGTGAAACAGACAAGTGTGTCTATACTAAGTTTGCTGACGGAAGAGGAGTTATCGTTTGTCTATACGTTGACGACATGCTAATCCTAGGTACGGATTTAAGCTGTGTCACAGAGACAAAGAAATTTCTCTCGACCAAGTTCAGTATGAAAGACTTGGGGGATGCCGATGTTATCTTGGGGCTCAAGATCATCCGGACAGGCACGGGAATAGCACTGTCACAATCTCATTACATTGAAAAAATGCTCACTCGATACGGGTATCAAGATCTTCCTATAATTGATACACCGTACCGGAGTGATCAGAAGCTGGAGCCAAATTCGAGAGAAAGCGTCAAGCAGTTGGAGTACGCCAGCGTCATCGGAAGCTTCATGTACGCTACTACTGCCACAAGGCCTGACATAGCTTTTGCAGTGGGAATGCTGAGTCGGTTCACTAGCAACCCAGGCGTTGAACACTGGAACGCTGTGAAGCGTGTTATGAGATATCTAAAAAAAACTCAGACATTTGCACTATACTACAGCGAAGATCCGTCAGTAGTGGAAGGCTTCAGTGATGCTAGCTGGTGTTCAGAGGTGGAGAGCGAGTATTCTACAGGTGGATTCATATTCGCTTTGGGCGGAGCTACTATATCGTGGAAATCGAAGAAGCAGACAATGTTATCTCGCTCCTCCATGGAATCTGAATTCTTTGCATTGGATGCTGCTGCTGATGAAGCAGAGTGACTTTGGGAGCTCATGTATGATCTTCCAGTGGTTGGAGCTCAGATACCGACAATCCCGATATACTGTGACAACCAGGCGGCAGCAGCAGTAGCATCAAATGAACTCTTTAACGGGAAGAAGAGGACTGTGCGGTTAAAGCACAGAGCAGTGAACGATCTCATCAAACAAGGCGTCATTGCAGTGATCGATGTTCGGAGTCAGGAGAACCTGGCGGATCCGTTCACGAAAGGCCTCAAACGACAGCTGGTCGAGGACACAGCAAGGAAGATGGGTTTGAAGGCATTCTAATATTGTGTCATTATAATCCTATCAATAAATTTTATGTTATTAGTTCAAAGAGAAATCTACCAGATATCTAATTTTTTGATTCAAGGGAGGACTATTGACTGGAAAAATATTAGTTAACAGTGGGTACTTGTTCTGCGGAACATGGAAGGGTTTCGGACCCAGAACCACTGTTGTCTACTATGAATTTTCTACGGAAAATTGATCCTGTAGGAAGGATGGCATAATGCCTTAATGAGTTCTCAGACTGAGTGAAGGTCTGTTATGCTTTACAGGAAGCATGGTAGCACAGCACTACAAGGAGTGTGACTCCATGCTATGTGTGGCGGTGACTCCACCATGAGGTTCTCGAAAGAGGTATATCCTCGGCTATGTTAGCCAAGTCACAGCGGCGTAGCACCGCAAATAGACAGTTGGCCTAATGCTGTATATTGAATTAAAGAGGGATGTAGTCAGCACTACAAAGAGGAGGTGTTCCTCATGTTACGGGTGGCACGACACCACAATGAGGTAAACCCGGCTAGGGATAAAGCCTCGGCCTTGCAAGCCATGTCGTAGCGACGTAACACCGCACAGAAGCGTAAGGCTTCATGCTGGGTAGTTTGGCACTACAAAGGGGCTTGACCTCATGCTACGGGTAGTATGACACTACGATGAGGTTCCCGGTGATTCGGGATAAGGTCCTCGGCTTAAGGCCATGTCATAGCGGCGTAGCACCGCAAAGGAAGCGTTGGACGCTTCATGCCATGTCTCTTTAAATAAAAAACTCACCTATAGTGTATGGACAAAAAGATATCAGGCCGTCTCTTGAGGGTAAATTTGTAGACGCCCAAAATACATACATTGAAATCCAGGCTGGCACAAGGCCTTTAATGTGCAGCCAGAAGCACAGATAACTACATTATGTGAGTGGGAAAAATTACAGCTGTGGTACAGAATTCAAGGCGTAGTCCATTCTTGTATCATACTGTTGTTCAACCCATGCGGGAAGATTCAAGTCGTCAGCGACATCTATCCTAATACATAATGGACAGTTATTATGTGGAACGCTTAACTCATATATATAGAGATATGTGGAGGATTGTTGGTATTTTATTCTATGAGTTGTGTGTTCACAACATTCTATTGTTAAAAGATAGTCCCACATCGGAAAATTACACCAATATGTATCTCTATATATTACTTATGAAGGAATAGAGAGATACACATGGGTTGAGGCCCAATGGAGGGTGCCATGTGGGGGGATTTTACATAGAGGTGAGAATAAGAAACCAACTTTTGGCCAAATGAAAATAGATTTAAATCTATTGGAGCTAAGCCCCGAAGGGGCTTAGCGACTCGGACTCGGACTCGGACTCGGACTCGGACTCGGACTCGAACTCGGGCTCGGGCTCGGGCTTGGGCTTGGGCTTGGGCTAATGGGCTTTTGAGGCTTAATGTGGCTTTTTGATGGCACTTTGCACTTATCACGATAGCTCGTCGCAAGACGCATTGTGCGCTTTAGTTGCGCTCGTGCGCGAGCCTCTGCGTGGCCGAGCGGGGCGTACGGGACGTACTGCGCGGCCCTGCGTGGCGAGCGGGTCGAGTGGGCCGTTCAAGTTATGTAACGTCCGCTGGTCTTGTGGGCTCAGATCCGGAAATGGCTCAGATCCAGAAAATCCGGATCTGGCATTAAACCAGGGCGTGCATTCAGAATTTGAAAAGCCCATCTCGTGCCTATAATATCAGAAGTATCTCCTCTCTCCAAGGTTACAGAAAATACTCAGAAAATTTCCAGAGAGAGAGAGAAGTGCTGCTGCTATTCCGAGGAGTCGTCGACATTTTTGGCCAGCGTTCTAAAGTTCTCTTCGAACTTGCTGGTTCCTGGAGGCTTGTCCGTAAGACGGATATAGCTTTGAGCGCCGGTGATCTTTCACCCCAGCAGGCTTTCTTCTTCCTCCGTTGCCTTCGAGAATACTGTGGCTTCTCTTTAGAAGTTATACGGTTCAGTTGCCTTCGAGAAATATTACGAAATCTTTTTAGATTCTCGTAATACAACATCACCTTCTTTAGGGTGTTGTTGCTGGAAACATTGTCTTTACAATAGTTTCTGAAATCGTGTTTTTCCATCGATTGTTCGCTAAGGGATTAACAATGTTTTTGTCTTTTTTAATTAAATTTTCTTTGCTGACGTGATTGGAAAAGAGACCTAATGTTAGTATCAATAAGTATCGATATCGGTAGGTGTCAGATTGGGACATGTATTATTATAGGCTGTTTCTGATCGGTATCGGCTGATACTTCAAACTTGATATATGTAGAAGCATGATCCTGGAAGACAGTGAGAAACTATTGACATTTGAGATGACGATAGTTTAATTTCTCCTTGTGGAATAAGATGCTGTGGTACTCGCCTCTGCTCACAATGACAGGCCAAGTTGGTTAACCATTGCAAGCCAAGTTGTTTGATAATTAAGAGCATAATTGCAGTGAAGGGATTTATTCCTCTAGCAATTTGATCACCACCCCATATACACGAATATTGCTATTAATTAAGCATCCATACTTCGATTCCATGATAGTCACAGTAACCTATTACATAGGTGATGCCATGAATATGATAATATATAGATTAGTCGAGAGGGATGTAGGCTTTCTTGCTGCTTGCTGATATTTTTTAGCAGTAGTGGGGAATAAATAAGCTTCTAAGTTGCAGAATAAGAGTACTTGAATTTGTGCTATTCCTGTATCAATTGCATTCACCAACCCATTTTTTATATTGAGCTTGTCATTTAATTTATATCGAATGGGCTTTTTTTTAACTTCAATTGGGCAAGCTTGGTAATCAATTACCAAACAAAATATTCAAAATAAGCAAACAAAATCTAAACAATTGTTATATAATGTTGATTAGTTATTTAGTTTCAATAAATGTTTGCTTGGTATTCCATGTTTGTAGTTTATGTTAATTTACATAGATTTGTGGTAAATTAATTTCAGAAAATATTCAGTATAAGTACGCAAAATCTAAACAGTTGTAATATGATGTTCTGAAATCATTAGATGGACTTATTCTAAAATTTTTTATTGAAATTAGTCACGATTATTAAAAAAAAATTTAATGTATCATTTTCTCGAATATATTTTATGTTGATGGAAAACTATGATCAGTCCTATATTGAATGAGATTATATTTTAATGTACCCTTTGCTCGAAAATATTTTATGTTGATGGAAAACTATCATCAGTCCTATATTGAATGAGATTATATCAAGCTATGTGATCAGTTAGATAATGTCTGTAGTTTCTTATATCGAGCTATGATCAGTACTAACAGTTTTTTGTTCATGCAACTTGAGGGGTAGAATGGACATTATAAATTTTTCTTACAAAAAGTAATGGGTAAAAGTCAAAAATAAAAATAATTTTATAACTGATTTCAGAAAACATTTAAACACAAGTGAATTCACAACTGATTTATGAACTGTTTTACTAAAGAATTTATGGAAATAAGCAAATTGTTTATTTATGAATTTCAGTTATATAGTTGAGCAAATTTTGCATATCTATATGCTCAACTATATAAATTTCAGGTTCAACGTTAAACGTTACCTGAAATTTATGTGTCTATAAATGGTAGATTGTCTTTCAGTTTTGAATGATATTTATTTAAATGTTTAACGTACGATTTTTTTTATTTTAGATAAGAGCAAACATGTTTTAAATGACTAATATAATATTTGGTCATATTTGAATCATATGTTGTTTGTGATATGCTGCTGAGTTAAAAAAATGAAAGATATTTTTATTTTCAGAGAAAGAATCGATTATGTTTTTTATCACTTTATTTTAAACAAAAGAAGAAATTTTTATTTTGATGAAAATAATTTGTAAATCAAAATTACCTCATTATCATGAAAAACACATTCAAGACTGAATGGTTGCCCTTTCCCTCCGTATCCGGGTACCTCATAGAGACGAATGAGTCGGACCTTCGAATTCCAGGAAGTTTTTGAATGACTCACGTCAGGAATAAGTGAAAAGAAAGGAGGCATTGATGTAGTCGGGAAGATGCTGCTGAGTTTTTTCAAGCAAGTTCCAAATTGTGTATGATGTAATCTCTTTTTTTTATCTATTTATAGACAGACTGCATTAAAAGGATGAATGTATCAAACAATTGGAAAACCAACATGTGTCTTGAATGCTGATCTAGTTTTCAAACAGTTGCACAGACACCAAAGGGTTGCAAGGGCAGCCTTCATTTCAAAAGATTGATTCTGGTGTAAAATTTCAAATCTGAAATGTGTGTAATGCAACTTTTAAAAGACTGTTGTGATAAATGTGTACATTTAAAAGTACTATGCAAAACAGTTGTGATTAATGCAGCCTTTATTTTGTTACATCATTGTACAATTTTTTTTGTACTTAATTATTAGTTGAATGAATATTTATTGTGGTAGAGTTTAGGCGGAAAAATGACAGTTTTGCAATTTGTTTAAACTATTTTGCTATTATATATATATATATATATATTTGTGAGGTGTAAGAAGTTTTCACACGTTGTATTCATAGGAAATATTAATTATCACAAAAAAAAAAAAAATCAATTGCAACCAACTATGTATTGACTTGAGGGTGAAATTGACCTTTCTACCAAAACAATTACATCGGGTCAAATAATTGATTGCCTCGAACTGAATATAACACATTGGAAAATATTAAGTCTACAACCAAATATTTACAACTTTTTTACAACCTCTCTCTTTCACCCCTTACACATAGATCCCACTGGATCCCACCTCCTTTTTTACAACCTCTCTCCGACACGTGACGGTTTTAAGAAAATTGTAAGCATTTGGTTGTAGGCATAGCAAAGCTTAAACACATTTGGTTCACGAAATCATGGTCATGAAAAAGATGAAGAAATTATGAGAAAATAAAACTGATTTCTAAAAGAAAATAATATAGGAGAGAAATGGTTACCCCACCCGCCCAAGGATTCACTTTTCCACACTACCGAATCACTTTACCTCCTAATTTTGTTTAATATTTCTAAACACTGAAAAGAAAAATAGATAGGAATGCCAAATTTTCAAAGAAAATAAAATTACAAGTAATTGATTTCCAAACGAGACGTTAACCGAATTAGGGTGGTTGGACCTTTTACACCCGAATCCAATAACTGAACCAATTCAGTTCTAATAAACGGATTTAAAAAAAAAACTGGTGATCGTGTAAGAATTGTCATCTTTACATGCAACCAAATAATATTAGTGGTTTCGACCATACTTGTACGATTATTCTTTCATCTTCCTCCAAAATTTAAGAAATAAAAAAAAATCTTAATATAGGCGTATTTATTAATGTTGTCATTTAGATTTCTTAGGGAGCAGATCTGTTGTCACATATAATTATGTCCATTTCTGTCCCTTTCTATTCCATGTGGGCCTTGGATTTAGATATATGGATGGTGGCCCACATGTAATAGTGAGAGGGACAAAAATGGACAGAATTAAATGGGACAATAGATCTGTTCCTGATTCCTTAAAGTATAACTTTTTGAATGTGAAAATGGTCTACCCCAACCAAAATCAAGAGCTACTTGTAATTCCATTAATTTTGTTTGAATATTTGCTTCTCTGTAAGTCAAAGTTGAGCGCACCAGTTATTAAAAGTAATGCTAAATTTTAATTTAATACGCTTAGCTATTCGGTTGTTTTAACTTAAATCATAAACTTTAAAATTCGACAACTTATGCAATTAACTATTAAAAAAATTCTTGTTGATACCCTCCGTTAGGATTAGTCAGTGTTTAACCCAAGCCTACAAGACCATCTTGGATGCTAATGTAGTAGTCCTAAAATTGGTGCTACAATTTTTTTTTAATGCTCTCCGATGCAAAGATCATATTTAGTTTTGTTTTAGATTATGATCTAAGAAGACAATGTGAAACAATATGTCTATTAATAGAAGATAAACTTTACATCCACATCTCACATTAAAATATTTTAATGTAAAATACTAATAATTATTGGATGTGATTAAGTATAACTATCATGTGTGAAAAAAAAACTTTAATAAGACATATGCATGCACATGACTTTTGTTATAGGATGTATATTTTGAATTTTGTTGCCACATATAAAACCCACAAGACATTGTGGGCTTAATTGTGGTAAACTCGTCACCACTGGGGCTCGAACTTTCGACCACTTACTGCATAAAAGAATTAAGACTTTGCATTGGAGATGCTCTAAGAAAGAGTAGTCTAGGACCTTGTTAGCAATTCGACAAACGGAAAAAATTCGGGACGACAAACGTACGGATATATAATCGGCTCATTGCAAATAAAATATGTTCAAAAATTCGGTCAAAAATTCGAAAAATAAAAATTTTACATTCTTAAATATGTTGTCAAATTTGGTTAATTAAACAGGTTTTCAGTACGTTTTTTTGCCAAAATTTTCAATAAATTATAAAGAACACTTTTAAAACTTCGCATGCTTAAATTTTACTTACTGATTTAGATCTGTCAAAAGTACGCAAATATTATAAGTTTATGAAAGATACGAAAAAATTTACGTATAATACGAGTTTTATTCGGGTGATTGCTAACAAAGATCTAGGATATGTCATCACGCCAATTCACTTTCCACGTTGGATCGTGAGTCGTCAAACATTTAAAATAAGTTTACGGCTGCTCAACAAAGGCAGTAAGGCACCGAGTAAACTAATTAGCATGGTACAAGCTACTTCTTTTTTTGTTTGTTGATAAATTAACTTATTTTTTGGGCAATTGTTAAAATAAAGAAATTGCACTTCAAAAAAAATTGTTATTTTTGTTTGGGATATTTAGAGTTTGGATCTCAAATAAATTTCAAAATTAGTGTTTAGATCTCCATGTTATACATAATTATTATTTGGGTCTCGAAAGTGTCACAAAAAATAATTACTGACACTCTTGGTACACTTTTGATGACACTTTTGAGACATTAGTGATACTTTCAAGACTCAAATACTATGTATAATATAGAAATCCAAACACTAATTTTTAAACTTATTTGAGACCAAAAGTCTAAATATTTTTTTTTTTTCCCCAAAACAACATCCAGAACATTAAACCAGGCCTACCCATTCCTCCCAGCAGGACATGAAATGTGCCTATAGACCACATGTCAGGCAGTTCGTATTGGACATGGTTTAATTTTTAAACAATTTTAGTCACAATTTTTTTATTAAAAAATAAAAAAAATTGTTGTCAATTTACTATTACATTATTGAAAACGTCAAGCAATTATAAACCAAAATATTAGATTTCAACACACGATGAATATGAAATATTATTGGTTATTGTTTATTTAAAGTGTGAGAGATAATCCAAACATAAAAAAAAGTATTTTGGGTTATCAACTAGAGTATATGTTGTTCCTAAAATTTATGTACCAAACTTTTTTCTCCAATAAAAATATGAATTCCACTACCTACAATCAATGAAATTCGATAGAAGTGTAAAAATATTTGATGCATAGATTTTGGGAATAACAGCTCCCGTTGACACCACTAAGGTTTTTATCATACTTGTCATTGTACTTTATATAAATTTCTATCCTAATTGGCAGAGTTCTATATAGAAATTGCACAGATAAGAAGAAATACTCTCTAACGGTTATCCACTTGTATCAGACGTGAACAAACTAAACGATTAATTTAATGGTGTGAGGCACAATATTAATTAGTATGAGAGATACATACGAGGACTTCTACATATAGAAATCATCGCAAAAACTCTCCATCCACATCACTGTTAGTCCCTGGGCGTGATTTCAGAAGAAAACTCTTGTGAGATGATTGCAGCACTTCAAAGAAGATGCAAAACAGAAATCCTAGGAGGATTCTGGGAACGAAAAATCTAAGAAGATTTTCGTAATAGCGACAAACGAATATAATCTAAAAAAGATATTCGTTATAGGAGAAAGCCTGCTGGGGTGTTTAGAACACCGGTGTTCAAAGCTAGATCCGTCCACACGGTCAGCTTCCAGGAACCAGCAAGTTCAAAAGAACTCTGGAACGCTCTGTCAATCTGCTCACGGACGGCCTCCTCGAAAAGATGTGAATTTTCAAGTGCCGCTGATGCAAGAGCTCTTTCTTCCCTTTGTATGAAAAATTTCTTGAAGTGATGTTTTTTTCTGAGAGAGAAGAGAGACTCTATATATAAGGTCTCTATGTAACTGTCCAGATCTGGAACATGCGCGACGTTTGAATGTCAGATCCGAAATTATCGGATCCGTTATCGCACGTTACGAAATGGTTCAGTCACGTCTTGCGCGAAATAGTGCCACTGCGCACGAGCACCATATTGCGTTACTGCACATATGTGTGCGCACGCCCAGCGCCCCATTGCTTATGTGTGTATGCGCAACTGCACAAGGGCGCACAGTGCGCACCTGCGCCAATCGCGCACGCGCGCACCAGTGCGAACTTGTGCCAACCGCGCCCGCGTCCGAGTCCGAGTTCGAGCCCCATGAGCCCATGAGCCTGAGTCCGAGTTCGAGTGCAAAGTACGCCAATAAAATGCCACATTACGCCTCATGAGCCCATGAGGCCGAGTCCGAGTCCGAGTTGCTAAGCCCCTTCGGGGCTTAGCCCCTATGGATTAAAATTGAGCTTGGTCAAAAAGTATGAATGCTTTTATATAGGTGTCTTATCCTTACCTCCATATAAAATCACCCACATGGTCCCATCCTTAGGGTCACCACCCCATGTGCATCTCTCTACTCCTCAAGAGGAGTTATATTGAGATACCCATGAGTTTTTCTAGCCAATGTGGGACTAAACTTACATGGCTTATTGAGAGCAAGCTATCTACAAGTCAAGAAAAAACTCCAACAATCCCCATATATCTCAATATATGTATAGGGTTGAGCGTTCTCCACAGTAACCGTCCATTCTGCATTAGGATAGATATCGCTGACGACTTGAATCTTTTCGCATGGGTTGAACAACAGTATGATACAAGAATGGACTACGTCTTGAATTTTGCACCATAGCTGCAATTCTTTCCACTCACAAAATGTAGTTACCTGTGCTTCTGGCTGTACATTAAAGACCTTGTGCCAGCCTGGTTTCAGTGTATAATTTTGGGCGTCTACGCGTTTACCCTCAAGAGACGGCATGCTATCTCTGTCCATACACTATAGGTGAGTTCTTTATTAAAGAGACATGACATGAAGCCTTGTGCTTCCTTTGTGGTGCTACGTCGCTATCGTAGTGTCATACTACTGTAGCATGAGGTTACAGCCTCTTTGTAGTGCCATACTACCCAGCATGAATCCTTAAGCTCCCTTACGGTGTTACGTCGCAACGACATGGCTTGCAAGACCGAGGCTTTACCCTAATCCGGGTACCTCATCGTGGTGTCGTACCACCGTAACATGGGGATCTCCTCCCATTTGTAGTGATGTCTACCTCTCTTTAATTTCATCATACAACATTAGGCTACCTGCCTATTTGCGGAGCTACGCCGCTGTGACTTGGCTCGCAAAGCCGAGGCATTACCCCTAATTGGGAACCTTATGGTAGAGTCACCCCACTGTAGCATGGAGTTACACTACTTGTAGTGCTGCGCTACCGTGCTTCCTGTAAAGCACACAATGCATTCACTCTGCTTGAGAACTCATTAAGGCGTTTAAGCCATCCTCATCACATGATCCATTTTTTGTAGAAGAACATATAGTAGACAACAATGGTTATGGGTCCGTAACCCTTCCATGTTCCCAAGAACAAGTACCCACTGTTACCTGATAGTTTTACAGTCAATGGTCCTCCCTTGAACCAAAAGTTAGATGTCTAGTAGATTTCTCTTTGAACTAATAACATAAAACTTTATGGTAGGATTACAAAGACACAATATCAGAAAGCTTTCAAGCCCATCTTCCTTGCTGTGTCTTCGACCAGCTAGTGCTTGAGGCCCTTCATGAATGGATCCGCCAGCTTATCCTGACTCCGAACATCGATCACAACAATGACACATCTCTTGATGAGATCGTTCACTGTCCTGTGCTTTAACCGCACAGTTCTCTTCTTTCCGTTAAAAATATCATTTGATGCCACCGTCGTAATCGCCTGGTTGTCACAGTATATCAAAATTGCCGGTATTTGTTCCCTAACCACTGGAAGATCATACATGAGCTCCCGAAGCCATTCTGCTTCCTCCGTTGCGGTATCAAGTGCAAAGAACTCAGATTTCATGGATGATCACGAGAGCATAGTCTGCTTCTTTGACTTCCACGATATAGCAGCTCCATCTATTGTGAAAATGAATCCACCTGTGGACCTCTAGCTCTCCAACTCTGAGCACCAGCTGGCATCACTGAAGCCTTCTACTACCGACGGCTCTCCGCTGAAATGCAGTGCATATGTCTGAGTTTTCTTGAGATATCTCATAACACGCTTCACAGCTTTCCAATGCTCAATGCCTGGATTGCTAGTGAATCGACTCAGCATTCCCACGACGAAAGCTATGTCAGGCCTAGTGGCAGTAGTAGCGTACATTAAACTCCCGATGATGCTAGCATACTCCAATTGCCTGATGCTTTCCTTCGAGTTTGGCTCCAGCTGTTGGTCACCTCGGTACGGCGTATCAATTATAAGAAGATCATGATACCCATATCGAGTGAACATCTTCTCAATGTAATGAGACTGCGATAGTTCCAATCCAGTGTCTTTCCGGATGATCTTGAGTCCCAAGATAACATCAACATCCGCCAAGTCCTTCATACTTAACTTTGTCGAGAGGAACTTCTTTGTCTTCGTGACACAGCTAATATCCATACCTAGAATTAGCATGTCGTCCACATATAGACAAACGATGACTCCTCTTCCGTCAGCAAATTTCGTATAGACATACTTATCTGTTTCGCTGACCCTTGTCACGACCCGTACCCGCTTTTCCGGATACGAGACGTGTCCAAGCCAGCCTACGCCGTAGAGTCGGCGGTAGAACGCTGTCAAGCCCGCAAGAAATAAATGCTCAAAAATAAACTTTATTGCTCATTCACATTTCTAAATTTATTACAACATTTATAATATTTATAATTAAAGGAAATACAAGTTCTCACAATTTATGAAAATGATACAATGGCTATCTACTTCTAGGTTGACCTCAGCATACCCATATCTTCCTAGTGCTAAGAATGATCGCGGCTAAACCTGAAAAATGTTAGTTTCCAGTCAGGAATGGAATAAGTACACAAATCGACGACAATACAAAAACACAATAGAATTAACAAGACATGAAAATAACATATGGGAGATAAAACTGGAAAGAACTGATGACATGGCACGGTGGAGAAGAAAAGAAAAATAAATAAAAGACATCTACCTAGGTGGTATGAAATATCTGTTTCGACATGTAAACGGCTAGGGGGTAAATCCGGCACCTGCACGTGTCGTGCACATGTGCTATTGTTCATGAATAGACATCATGGGGATAGTTCTGGGTAGTCCACATATCTACTAAGATATTTCCCCTCCCGACTACTCTGTGTGACGAGCGTGTCAACAAGCAGCAAGATATATGTATAGACATGAAATGAAAAGACTACTATGAATCGAAAGCAATCAGAAAGTGCACTTGCCTGAGGTCCTTAGCTGGAGAAACCAATCGAGTGCTGGATCAGAGTTCAACAAACCTATAATATGAATTTCCATATCAATACGTAGTTTAGGGTACAAGTAGAACTATCTATAAGTTAATTGCTTTCTTCTAGTCTTTCACCCTTATCTTAATTTATTGCATTCATTAGCTGCTATTTGAAACTACCCCATAACAGTACAACCCTTATGGAGACTTTCTCTCATTCCCTTGCTAATTTCTACAGTCATGTGGTACTGTATTATGTACTTGCCATGTTCACAACAATTAAATTGAACTCAACACTATCTGGGTATCCTACATAGGAACCTCTAAGGGGTGCACAGTTGCCTACTACTAAGGGCAAGTGGCTTACTAACAGTTTCTACTTATGTTTTCCCCTTCTAACATGAGGATTTATCTGCCTTATCTATCCCTACATCTATGACCCCTTCTTAATCTCTACAGATATTTGTCTAGGTGCTAATTGTGAAAAGATACAGGTATTTGTGTATGTCTTAGAGCCTCTGTTTTAGGTGTATCACACTGTTATTGCTCTATAGTAGGCAGGGTATCTCATAGCAGGGTATACTCCCATCTACCTTAACTATCCTATTATCCTACACCTCTAAGGCCTGAACATGTGCACAGGGAACTCTCTTCCTGTTCTGGAGTTGTACTCCATGCTCAACACAGCCGATACCCCAAGCATGTTAGGATACATGGTAACCCAATGTAACCCATGACTGATATGATGGTAGTATCCAGACATTTGGAGGAAGCCACATTGCAGCACTTGAGTGTTTGAAAAGCCAATAGGTTATCAGCCATGTTAACTCTAACTCATGTTAATATCGAGTGAACTGATACCAAAAACCCCCAACAACCGATTCTAACCACCAAAGACCCAAAAAGCTTGAAACCAGTACTAATATGATGGGTTCGAAGCCTAGACGCAAAATCGATATTGAGAACCTTTCAACCTGTCTCAAATTCTAATATGATGGTTTACAAGCTTGCCTCCAGTTCTACCAGTTTCAGCCATTAGCTAAAAATTCCCTCAGTCTTAAATAAGACTCTATCCCTTTCATTCTCTGGACTTGGACATCCAATTCAGATGTTGGCCTACTAGACTGATCCTGAGTAAACAGAGAAACCACCATACCAATGTGTACCCAATCCGATGCTAGTTAGCTCACATGATGCCAAATCAATTTGGCCATACCTAGCATGTCAGACAACCAACTGAGAACAGTAATTCTCGATACATCATGCAACAACTATTTATAAGCCAGTCCTATCCCTGTTTTAACAAAATCAGATTATGAATCAATTTATGATGACCAAGAGGCGAAGGTTCACATTTCTCAAAATATACAATTTAGAGCAGGCTCATGAGATTACAGTAACAATGAGCTTTGTCTCAAGGTTTTGGTGTTTACTAATTGAATCATGTCCTCCATTACTCATATGACCTGATATTCAAGTCCCTATGTCTTACCAACTCCATTATATGCAGGAACCCATTACTGTATATGTAACAAACCTGTACTGTTCCTGAATATTGGTACTCCCTAGTATATTAAGACAGTCTCCTCCTTCCTGGGTACTTAATCTTCATGTAGCCTTGGTTACTAAACAACTATTTTGGTATAGCCAATAGCTAAAACCTTTATGATACCCAAACTGGTGTCAGGGTCAATGCATAACTTCTAGGGCTCTACTGAACCACAAATGAGTGGACATCAATGAAGATCACTTATCTGGGTTGAAGGGTCTTGACTTGAGTCCTATATTATTGTCCTGTTGAACATAGATGGAAATGTATGGACAAGAGTACCAGGAAAGCCTGCCCTTAGGTTTCCTACATACCTGAACTAAGCAGGACTCTCATTAATAGGGTGTGCACTGACTTAACCTGTAACTGTCTTAACAGTTCATCTGATACCCCTACTCTCTGTTTTAAGCCTGTACCCTAACTAATTCTCTTTCACTTGGGTTGAAGTATTGTTGTTCTCATGAGGACTGTGACAAAAGGACTAGACTGATGAGTAGACAAGAACATTTGGCTGACACAGGATTATCTCAGGTATGCATATTAGGATTCAACATGGTACATTATTTGGAAGGAAAGGCTGAACAAACTAGGGTGTGAACCATGTAAGGGTGAGTCTAATTACCAGTATCAGTTGATACTTAGATATTTCCACCCCTGTGTTGACCCGGGGTATCCTGCTACTTAGGTAGGGTTTTCATCAAAGGGGTGAACAACTCCTTAGGTACAGGTTGAAGGAGTATGCAGTGGAGGTTTTGGTCAATGAGACAGGACATTTATCTTGGTAGTAATGCAAGGATCACATGCTGTGTATATGTGACCTGGGCAAGGGTTTGATGGATGTGGATTACTTCACAATATCAGGTTAGCAATTGAGGTAATGTCAGTTAATAACTAATACTGTGCAATCAGTCGAGATACACGCATATGACCCTCAGTCTCTATCAATGCCCATTGGTATGCAATCATCTGTCAACCTAACACAGGACATGGATTCGATGTAAGGAGTTTGATATCTCCTGGCAGTTAGCACCCTAACACGGATATGAAGCATCATTAATCCCTGTGCTCGACACAGGAGCACACCCCCACAAGTCCCTTATAGACATTACTACGAACACCCCTCATCCTTCCTATTTTGCTTATTAATGAGAGTTGCAAGCTTATGGTAGATTAGTCCTAACAATCGAAATCATGGTGGTGAGAATTACCTGTCGAAGATTAGCTTTGCTTCAAACTTCAACTTCGAGTAGTTTCTCGATGTAGAGCAGGGGAATTCTTGCGGCAGGAGAACTTAGGGTTCGGAAAAACAGGAGCATTGGTGATCCTTGGTACTTATATTAGGGTTTGGATGGATCAAGAAGATAAGATTGAATTCCCTGCTGCTATCTAGAGTTGATTCGAATCTGTTGATTCAAAGGATTTGAATCCCTGGCCGTTTAGTTCAAACTTTGGAAGTTTGCAACTTAGCCCCTCTCATTTGTAATATCTGGAAAAAACCCTTCCTTTCCCTTTATATTTACAAAGAAACCCTATTTTGTATATATATTACTTATGGACTTAATTATTTAATGATTCATGTGCACTAATTAATAATTTAACAAAAATTTAATAATATGAAATGGAAAATTTAGGCCAAGGGCTCACAACCCTGTAGCTATTTGACCTTATGACTTTGTCAAACTTCTCGTGCCACATTTTGGGAGCTTGCTTTAAACCGTACAGAGATTTCATCAACTTGCAGACTTTGTCTTCAAGACCTCTGAAATCTTCTAACTGTTGCATATAAATCTCTTCGGTCAACTCGCCATTTAGGAATGCCGTTTTCACATCCATCTGATGTACCTATCACTAAAATACCCCTAGAGGGGGATAGGGCTAAGCGGAGCGAAAAGGGTTTTCCATGAGATGCGAAATGAAAACTATTAGCCCCACACGAGGTTTGTGAATAAGTGATTGTCTGATAATGAGCAAAGAATATCCGTCTTTCTGCTAAACAGGATCCATTGAACTCACACCCGCTTGTGTATTACTGTAAGAGCAATTAACAATCTGATGGTTATCATCCGGGTTACTGGAGCATACGTGTCAAAGTAGTCGATCCCCTGCTTCTGAGAAAACCCCTTGGCCACTAGCCTGGCCTTGAACTTGCCAATGGTTCCATCAGCTTTCATCTTCTTCTTGAAGATCCACTTGCATCCGATGGGTTTTGCTCCTTCGGGTAAATCAACCAACACCCAAGTGTTATTAGAGGTAATTGAGTCAATTTTATTGTCTATCACCTCCTTCCAGAAGACATCATCTCTGGTCTTTATCGCCTCATCATAGGTTAGCGGATTTGCTTCCACATGATAGGTGACGAAGTCATCTTCCAAGTTCTTCGGCCTTCTTACTCGCTTCGTTGATGGCTCAGCGAGTTCTGGTTCAATTGTTGTCTCCTTACTAACAACTTCATCTTGGACTACTGGCTCATTTGAGATCTCAGTCTCCTTTGCACCTTCATCATTATCCGAAATGTCTGTGAGAACAATGTTCTTGTGCCTTGCAAACTTGTCTTCAAAGTATTCAGCATCGCGAGATTCGATGATATGATTTGACTCAATATCAAGAAATTTTCGAGCATCACTCTTCTCGGCATACCCTAAGAAGATCGTCTTCGTAGTCCATGTCCCCTGTCACGCCCCGACCCGGAATCCACCCGAATTATTGTCCTCGCAGGGGGCGTGATGCCGCACGAGCCTGGAGTTGCGCTCGTACAAGGCAAATGACAAGTTCTCAAAATGGTTATCTTAAATTTGATATTTGCAAACGGAAGAAAACAGAGTATACGAAACAATTCTCTTTATTGATAATGAACTGAGATTATAAAGGCTTTTAATAGCCCAACTGAATTTGCAGGATTGGCTATAACACTCAAGTTCTCTCCTGCCCACAAAGGATTTTACCGTTCCATACATCATGCCTTCTATATCTCGGCCACATCTGTAATGCCCCGCTCCGCACGGTACATTATGCTGAGTCGTTGACTCGAAGAGTTGCGTTGACCCGATTACGTATCGATGCAAATCGATACAAAGTGTTAAGTTGTCCCGAGCAATGCATCGAACTAAGTCGATGCAAAGAGTTGCCTTATCCCAAAGAATGCATCGAGTGAATCGATGCGATGCCCCGTGTTGCCTCGAAGGATAAGTGCGTTGAGACGGCTCGAAGATTCTAAGAAATCGAATCGACCAAGGCGTAAGTCCGAATCGATGCAAGTATTGATTTTAGTTGGTTTCATGTGCAGGCTATACGTTTACGCTGAAATGTTAGAGGTCGATCTTTTGCCTTATTCAGTAAGGGATCCACGAAAACAAATCGTCGCCTTGCAACGGACGGAGGCATTGGCACGGTAAGCCCAAATCGGACGTATAACTCAATGAAGCACGAAGTGCTCGAATGGCTAAGTCAGGAGAGTTGCCCGTGTGATGAAGTTATAAAATCGAGCCGCAACGGCTCGGCGAAACGACAAGGCGCATTGATTCAAGGTGGGGGGACATTAACTCTCTTTCCTACTCCATCATGCTTAAGTAAAATACATATCATTGAATGCTGAGTTAAACTATCAACGCCACGGGCGTGGCTCGATAGAGAGATAAACGTAATGCGTGTCGAACACTAGATAGAACAATTAAAATGAATCGTACGGCAGACGTACGAGTCGCTATAGAACATTGGATATCGCAAAGGCGAGCGCCTCGGTGCGCAAGCCGCAACAACGTGGGATAACTGTACTCGGCGAGTGCCTTAGTGTACGAACCATACCGTGCCTTCGCGCACGCGTTAGAACGGCTAGAACATTGAAAGACAATAGGTGAGCGCCCTAGCGCGCAAGCCACGAACATTGAATACTAAAGCATGGAAATACGGCTTCGACGCGTGCAGCAAGTGCACGACTCGAAGGATAGATGATAAATGTGTCGAAACGTGCCTACGTGCACAAGATCATAAAAGATGGCTTCATTACGAAAGAATACAGTTGTGGCATGAATATGGTGGAACTGTCGGATATGACATAATGTCTCGAAAGGTGTTCGGGACCTTCGGGTCGTTCAGTTGACGAGCATTGAGTTGAGGGATGATGCTATTGAAACATTGAAACGAAGTATGAAACGTAAGAACATAAAAAGTTAACGAAAGAAATATGAGATGATAATGCGGCATGGTACCCTTCGAAATGTTCGCGACCTTCGGGCGTTCGGTGAGAACATTCGGGTGTTGTGCCAATTGAAATAGAGATAAGCGAACTTGTTTGGTTGTATGAAAGATACGATTCGTTGCATGGTCAAATGGACTTAAAGATATAAAGGCCCGTGCATGGGTATTCCCTCGAACGCAGCGCGCCAGGGCGCTGGGACCGTTCGGCCTAGGAGGGATTCGTTTTCGGTATTGTTGGTGCACTTCATTTAGAAGGGTAGCGACCTTCTGGTGAATGTGATAAGCCACTTGCTGCGATTATTTCGATGGCCTCTGATGTTGGTTAGCAACCGCACAGAGTTAACATCGTCTTATGTTTCGATTCGATAAATATAAGTCCATTCTAGCCCGAAAAGCTAGTGACCTTCATATAGTTAAGGGCGACGGGTTTGGAAGTGCAAGGTATGCATATATCCTGCATGGATGGATCCTGAATAGCGAGCACTTATAACATGACAGGGAAAACGGATAGGCGTATTCACCTTGCATCGGTGCAAGGGCAAGTGCGTCGATATTGCTAAGTTGTGCCACGAGACAAACACAAGATTGCTTGCTTGTTTACTTATGCGAATTGAATAACATGCTTGCCATGCTTTACAGTCTTCGAATATGCCGTGAACTCATCCTAAGGAGAACATAGAAAGAGAACTAAATTGTATGCTTGTATGAATCAATACAATACTAAATGTCGGTTTGTTAAGTGGATTTTTGATCAGTACAGCGAGGACGAAAGTACTAATCCCCCACTAGTTTGCTAGGAGGTTCAGGGATTGGTCTGCTCGCGACGGAGCTTCGCTTGAACGCATTGAGGCTTGGAATGCCGAAGCGTATTGAAGCGTGTAATTGTATTGACGCTCGGATATGCAACATGATTGATGCGGCCGAGATATAGAAGGCATGATGTATAGAACGGCAAAATCCTTTATGGGCAAGAGAGAACCTGAGTGTTGTAGCCAATCTGACAAATTCCGTTGGGCTATCGAAAGCCTTTGTAATCTGATTTCGAATATCAATAAAGTGAATCGTTTTCGTATACTCTGTTTTGTCTTTCGTTGTTAACGTTCAACTCAAAGATAACCATTTGAGAACTTGTCATCTTGCCTTGCACGAGTGCAACTTCAGGCTCGTGCGACATCACGCCCCAGCGAGGACGATGATTCGGGTGATTCCGGGTCGGGGCGTGACAAATTGGTATCAGAGCTCTAGGCTCAATTTCCTCTGGATGCTTGCTTCATTACAATTCCAAAAACGTTGCCCACCACCAAATCGAAATCACTCTTGGCTCTACTCGATGCCGTACTGGATGTTCCATACAATAAGTCTAATATAAATCACGTAATTTTGCCCGTGTTGTTTGGAAATTACATGGTATTTGCTGGAAAAGTCGGAAAAGACATGTTGCTGCAAGTGCAACAAGTTGCGAGATGTGAATTCAAGGATTTGTTGTCGCGTATGCAACACATCGTAAATTGTAATTTGAGATATTCGTTGTTTGCAACGATCGATATGAGAAGTGTTGGTTGCATCGATACAATGATAGTCGTGGAATGTTGCTGCAGTAATTGCCACGCGTTGATTGTAAATGATGTATTGAAAAGAAAATAAAAGTTGATATTGAATGTGTCGAACGGATTCATATATCGATTTCGAATAAGCGTTGCGATGAAAAACGATAAGTCAATATCGAATGTGTTGAACGGATTTGAGCATTGACTTTGAATGTCGGAAATAAAATGTTGCACGAGGTACAACAGATGTCGAAGATAAATCGATGCACGAGGTACGATAAATATCAGAAATAAATCATTGCACAATGTGCAATGCGTATTGAAAGTAAAATTATTGCACGTGGTGCAACGCGTATCAAAGTAATCGATGCACGAAGTGCAACGGATATCAAGAATGAATTTTTGCACAAGATGCAACGGAAGAAAACGAAAGTCATAAATCGAGAAACGAAATCGGTTTGGTTGCGCACCGAGCTTGTGTTGGCAAATGAATGCATTGGCCGAGTTACGTCGGATTTTGATTAATCAGAGTTAGGGTTGTGATCAAGCACGATCACTGCAGAAATCGTGAGTCGGAAGAGATCGTTGGTTCGTAAGGAGTACGTTACGACGGAAGTAACTTGATTTCTGGATGGTATATGGCATACCACCGATGCAATGAATGGCTCGATTCCGAGTGGTATATGTGATACCACTTGTGCGATGAATTGCATCGACGTTTTATGAGAATTGCGGAAGGTTTGTCCGCAACGGACGGGATAGAACCGAGACTCGATTGAGAATTTGTATAACGATATGTTGATGCAAGTGTTCTTCGATGATCGGATAGAACAGAAAGGCGTGACTTGTAACATTGAACGATACGTCGATTGAAAAGTTTGTGTCGAACGAATGACGGGAACTAGCGAAACGATTATGCCTTGAGTCAACAATCGGATCGACGGGATAGAAAACTCGAAACGTTGAAATCGAACCGCACGACTTGCGAGCTCGATGAAAATGTTGGGCGATACAAATTATAATCGAATCGCATGACTTGCGATCCCGATAGAAATGTTCGGTTAGGCGAATCGAATTGCACGACTTACGATTTCGATAGAAATGTTGGGCAATGCAAATTGTAATCGAATCGCACGATATGCGACTTCGATAAAGAGTTGTTTGACGCGAGTAATCGTGCCTAAGGAAATAGTTGGTTACGTCACGGCGAAACTCGTTTGAGTACAACTGAAAACACGCAAAACTTAGAGGACGAGATCGCATGACTTGAGGGTTCGATGTTGGATAATCGGTAACTCAGTTACGCGATCGAAGTATAGCAAATCGGAGAATGAGTCGATGCGTATGGAAAAGTTCGTTGTGAACTTGGATGTATGTGATGCGAGTTAAGTTGACGTTGAAACGGATTCAAAGTTGACCCTTACGTTTTCGAAATGGATACGACGTATCGAGATCGATATGTAAGGAAACATAAGCGATGTGAGAATACAAAATAGAGTGTGCCTCGTGCTATAAAATTTTTATAAGTAACAATGCGAGAATGAACGAACTTGGTTGATCGTAAATTTTGTGATTGATCAGGACGAGACTATAAGTCATCGATGATTGTTCGATGCGTATGGCATCTCGTATGTCGACCGTAAAATAAGATAGACTTGAACTCGATACGGGTAGATGTTTCGTAAATTGCAGAATCATCGACGGCAGGGCATGACTTTACTCGGAGGATAGTTGCGCATCAGTTGCGCCGATAGAAATGGTTTTGTCCGAAATTGGATAGTCGCGTAAAAATCGTCGGAACGTGATTTGGCTCCGAAATAAGATATAGCATAGTTCGTAGTAAACTGTCCTTCGGTGATGATCCACAATTATCGAGCGTAGCTTCGGGGCAACTGACCCTAGAAGACTTGACCGCCAAATCAAATTGAATGTTGCAGACCGTAAGATGACCCATGCGATATCGCATATGAGATTGCATCGATAACAAATACAATATGGTACATGTGACGATAAGTCTAGGCGATCGAGAATTGTTGGAACAACTTTCGATTAAGAATGATATAATTAGATTTGCGTATTCGTCGGATGAATACTTCAATGGTTATGTTGGTCGATGAACAAAACGAGAAAATCACCAACGAACTTGGTGATTCGGATAGCCGAGTGCGAGAATCGTGCTATGCACGAGAGGAAACGATAAGGGAATGACTTACGAGTCATGTCGTTAGATTCGGATTCACCTTGCAATTGAGCTTGTGTGAATTGAAATTATGTTCGATGTTGCGAGACGGATAAGTCGAGAATTCGGAAAGTGAATTCCTACTCGTTAGAAATCGAACGTAAGGCGTATCGTAAGGACCTTCGTGTAAAAAGGCGATCGTTGTCTTGAGCACGGTCGCCTCGATGTAAACTGTTATGTCGGATAGATTATGGCCTTTGTGCAATGTCAATTTAAACTTGCGTCGGAAAGATTTGAGCACGATGTCTAGGTAAGTCACCTAGCGGACGTAGTCCTGAATGTTGATGCTTTTGCAAGTCAACAGAAGAGAATCATGTCAAGATAGGATACGAAGTGAAACATCAAAAAATGTTGGATAGTGACGTCGAACGCAAGGCGTTGCGGAGACTCGTTGTGATCGGATGCGCGACGGCTTGACGCGACGCGTAGAATTGATAGTCCTGATGAAACATACAAATTCAAATTGAGAAATATGAATTTTGAATCGCATCGTGTGCCTTGACTTTCGTTGGAGGATCGCGTATGTATCAATATACATGTGCTCTAGAATTGCGAGAATAAATAATAGAGCCAAGTCCGATCGAGAATACGAGATGGCAAGTTATTGAGAATGAGAAGTTACGTATTTGTGTTGTTTCGATATCTTACAACTGAGCTTGGCTGAAATACATATATTGGTGGGATGCCTAAAATATGTGTATGATTTCAAACTAAGTTGTACGATCCAAACGATAGTGAGACGAGATTATGGAACGATCTAATGAAACCCTTGGAAATTTAGTATTGGTTTCGGTTCGGGACGAACCTTGTTTTGAGTGGTATATTCTGTAATGCCCCGCTCCGCACGGTACATTATGCTGAGTCGTTGACTCGAAGAGTTGCGTTGACCCGATTACGTATCGATGCGAATCGATACAAAGTGTTAAGTTGTCCTGAGCAATGCATCGAACTAAGTCGATGCAAAGAGTTGTCTTGTCCCAAAGAATGCATCGAGTGAATCGATGCGAAGCGCCGTGTTGCCTCGAAGGATAAGTACGTTGAGACGGCTCAAAGATTCTAAGAAATCGAATCGACCAAGACGCAAGTCCGAATCGATGCAAGTATTGATTTTAGTTGGTTTCGTGTGCAGGCTATACGTTTACGCTGAAATGTTAGAGGTCGATCTTTTGCCTTATTCAGTAAGGGGTCCGCGAAAGCAAATCGTCGCATTGCGACGGACGGAGGCGTTGGCACGGTAAGCCCAAATCGGACGTATAACTCAATAAAGCACGAAGTGCTCGAATGGCTAAGTCAGGAGAGTTACCTGTGCGATAAAGTTATAAAATCGAGCCGCAACGGCTCGGCGAAACGACAAGGCGCATTGATTCAAGGTGGGGGGACATTAACTCTCTTTCCTACTCCGTCATGCTTAAGTAAAATACATATCATTGAATGCTGAGTTAAACTATCAACGCCACGGGCGTGGCTCGATAGAGAGATAAACGTAGTACGTGTCGAACACTAGATAGAACAATTAAAATGAATCGTACGACAGACGTACGAGTCGCTATGGAACATTGGATATCGCAAAGGCGAGCGCCTCAGTGCACAAGCCGCAACAACGTGGGATAACTGTACTCGGCGAGTGCCTTAGTGCACGAACCATACCGTGCCTTCGCGCACGCGTTAGAACGGCTAGAACATTGAAAGACAATAGGCGAGCGCCCTAGCGCGCAAGCCACGGACATTGAATACTAAAGCATGGAAATACAGCTTCGACGCATGCAGCAAGTACACGACTCGAAGGATAGATGATAAATGTGTCAAAACATGCCTACGTGCACAAGATCATAAAAGATGGCTTCGTTACGAAAGAATACAGTTGTGGCATGAATGTGGCAGAACTGTCGGATATGACATAATGCCTCGAAAGGTGTTCGGGACCTTCGGGTCGTTCGGTTGACGAGCATTGAGTTGAGGCATGATGCCATTGAAACATTGAAACGAAGTATGAAACGTAAGAACATAGAAAGTTAACAAAAAAATATGAGATGATAATGCGGCATGGTGCCCTTCGAATTGTTCGCGGCCTTCGGGCGTTCGATGAGAACATTCGGGCGTTGTGCCAATTGAAATAGAGATAAGCGAACTTATTTGGTTGTATGAAAGATACGATTTGTTGCATGGTCAAATGGACTTAAAGTTATAAAAGCCCGTGCATGGGTATTCCCTCGAACGCGGCGTGCCAGGGCGCTGGGACCGTTCGGCCTAGGAGGAATTCGTTTTCGGTATTGTTGGTGCACTTCATTTAGAAGGGTAGCGACCTTCTGGTGAATGTGATAAGCCACTTGCTGCGATTATTTCGGTGGCCTCTGATGTTGGTTAGCAACCGCACAGAGTTAACATCGTCTTATCTTTCGATTCGATAAATATAAGTCCATTCTAGCCCGAAAAGCTAGTGACCTTCATATAATTAAGGACGACGGGTTTGGAAGTGCAAGGTATGCATATATCCTGCATGGATGGATCCTAAATAGCGAGCACTTATAACATGACAGGGAAAACGGATAGGCGTATTCACCTTGCGTCGGTGCAAGGGCGAGTGCGTCGATATTGCTAAGTTGTGCCACGAGACAAACACGAGATTGCTTGCTTGTTTACTTATGCGAATTGAATAACATGCTTGCCATGCTTTACAGTCTTCGAATATGCCATGAAATCATCCTAAGGAGAACATAGAAAGAGAACTAAATTGTATGCTTGTATTAATCAATACAATACTAAATGTCGGTTTGTTAAGTGGATTTTTGATCAGTACAGCGAGGACGAAAGTACTAATCCCCCACTAGTTTGCTAGGAGGTTCAGGGATTGGTCTGCTCGCGACGGAGCTTCGCTTGAACGCATTGAGGCTTGGAATACCGAAGCGTATTGAAGCGTGCAATCGCATTGACGCTCGGATATGCAACATGATTGATGCGGCCGAGATATAGAAGGCATGATGTATGGAACGGCAAAATTCTTTGTGGGCAAGAGAGAACCTGAGTGTTATAGCCAATCTGGCAAATTTCGTTGGGCTATCGAAAGCCTTTGTAATCTGATTTCGAATATCAATAAAGTGAATCATTTTCGTATACTCTGTTTTGTCTTTCGTTGTTAACGTTCAACTCAAAGATAATCATTTGAGAACTTGTCATCTTGTCTTGCACGAGCACAACTCCAGGCTCGTGCGGCATCACGCCCCAGCAAGGACGATGATTCGGGTGATTCCGGGTCGGGGCGTGACAGCATCAATCCTGTTGCAAGCCCGAGCGTCAATGCGATCGCACGCTTCAAATGCTACGGTATTCCATGCCTCTGTACGATCAAACAAAGCTTTGCCACGAGCAATCCATTCTCTGTATCCTGCATGAAAGCTGATGGGGGATCAGTACGTTCGTTCTAGCATGTACTGATAAAAAGACCCACTTTCTAAACCGATATTTAGTGTTTATGTTGAATCATGCAACTTAGCTTATGATCTTGCTATATTCTCCTTAAGGTCGATTTTATGGCATATTCGAAAGCGGTAAAGCATGTTATCATGTCAAGCATGTTATTCAAATTGAATAGGCAAGCAGACAAGCAATCTCGTATTTGTTTTGTGGCGCGACTTCTTACCAGCATAGATGCACTCGCCCTTGCACCGACGCAAGGTGAATACGCCCCCATTCCTTTCCTGTCATGTTATAAGTGCTCTCTATGCAGGATCTATGTGTGCAGGATACATACGTGTCTACACTTTCAACCCATCGTTCCTTAACTATATGAAGGTCGTTGGCGTATTCGCGCCAAAATAGACTAAAGGCGTTTTTTCTTTTCTTTTCTCTCTTTCTTTTCTTTCTTCTTTCTTTTCTTTCTTTCTTTTCTATTTTTCTTTTCTTTCTCGAATTGGGTAGCCCAGCGCCTCTCGTAGTGGGTTGTTGTCCCAATTACGGAGACCTTTCATTGCATACCATCATTTACGGCTTTTTACATCTCGCTAAGCGGTCGCTAATCGTCTTACGGATGTACGACTCTCAAAGATTATATCCCTCCTAGTGTCATGATCCGCTATCCAAATTGTTGGGCCGGACCGAGTCATGTCCAGCCTACGCTTGAGATAAAGCGTAGTAAGCTGTTCTAAAAACAAACAATATAAGATCAAAGTGTGCTAACAGTTCTATTTGTCATATTGAGTTAAAACAGCACAAACACAAAATCATCTAGTATATAAATATGTTCCAAATACATAGCCAAGACGTAAAACTGGATACAGGTCCAGTAACAAAATACATAGTCTAAAACATGTCTGCTCTCAAAAGTCTCGAGCAACTAAACAAACTAGACGAGTTTTCCCACAGGTACATCCTCGTAGGGTAAAGCCTGATCCTCGATGGCGACCCTATAATAGGAATCACATAGCAACTCCTCATCGGTAAGTATACCTATAACGTTATCCTGTCAGGATGGGAGCAAGTACTGATTCTACAAACTAAATACACGAAACATGAA
Organism: Iris pallida; assembly: GCA_029216955.1. Lineage (NCBI taxonomy): Eukaryota > Viridiplantae > Streptophyta > Magnoliopsida > Asparagales > Iridaceae > Iris > Iris pallida. Next base: position 6,311,542 of record JANAVB010021796.1, read on the forward strand.
ATGAACAGTGGTGTAATAAACAGGAATCATGGCATATCACAATCTATCATGGCAATGATACATATGTCATAGCGACAGATGTATATGTAATATTTAAAACTAGAGCAGGTACGTGATCGTCAATAGGTGTATAATGTACTATGGCACATGTAAATAAAATATTCTTTCGTACAAATAAAAAGGCGATAGATGTACATACGTACAAATACAGCTGGATAAGCACATACGGTGCGATAAACATATAAAATACAATCTTGCTCGAGTTCGGTAGAGGGGGCATGATCACGTACTCAACTATCAGTTTTCCTATAACCCAGATTCTAACATGTGAGAGATACGAGAATAGTATAAAATATGGTAGGTACTGAGAGAAGTATAAAGTATATGAAACATGTTGAGATATCCCAGAAATGACTTACAGTTTAAGTATCGGTATTAACATGGTTTATCACAATTCATTATATGCAGTAAATAAAGTTTGTAAAGGTACTTGCCTTGTGCAAGGGTGTGAATATGTAACTATAGATGTCCGGTGTCCTGTTACTGTCAAAAAGGATATATAATCTTAGTTTTTATACTAAGCTAAATACTAGGACACTAGTGGTGTGACACGACTTCCTGACTGGACACCTAGCCAAGTGATTACTTTAGCATAGGAGACCAATGTAAGGTGACACAACACCTAAACCAACATTCTAGGGTCTCTATACTAAGGTAGGGTAAGGCCCCGATACTAAATATCCCAGAATCACACACAACTTTACAAGACACATTTATTTAATTATTAAATCAGACTATTCACTGTGTTCCAACAATTATTAAGATAGACAAAAAAATCTAATATATATGAAATAAAGTTCCAAAATGATCCTTGTTAATTATAGAAATTTATATTAATTTTTCTGGAATTTATAAACTAATATAGATATTTATTAAAAATCAGTAAACATAAGTGCTTTGAAAATGAGTTCTGTTTTCCTATTTTTATAAAATGACAAATGTAGTAATTAAATCCTCAAAAAATTATATTAAATTAGCTAAATTAACATAGTATTAAAATAAAAATTATCCCAAATTTTTACAGCATTTATATTATATATAAAAAATTCAAATACAACAAGTTACAATTTCTAAAAAATAAATAATTAACTATTTAATATTTTATCCACGTATACGAAATTGAACCGGAGTCCAGATACGGGACCCAAGGCCATGAATAAAGTCCAATATGACTTGTACAGACCTTGAATATATTTAGACTTATTTGAATCCACAAAACCCATACTGGAATTAGACTCAAACAACCATAATTCACAGTTTACAAAAATACGAATTTCAGATACGTAAGTAATTAATAATAAAATAATATATTTTAATGCAGTAAAATATATATATATATATCAATAGTATTTATTGACAATAAAATAACATGTAAATATAGCATAACTATATTTGTATACATAAAAACACAAGTGTATATATATATATATATATATATATATATATATATATATATATATATATATATATATATATATATATATATATATATATATATATATAGTATTTATTGACAATAAAATAACATGTAAATATAGCATAACTATATTTGTATACATAAAAACACAAGTGTATATATATATATATATATATATATATATATATATATATATATATATATATATATATATATATATATATATATATATATATATATATATATATATATATATATATAGTATTTATTGACAATAAAATAACATGTAAATATAGCATAACTATATTTGTATACATAAAAACACAAGTGTGTATATATATATATATATATATATATATATATATATATATATATATATATATATATATATATATATATATATATATATATATATATATATTTATAAAAAAAAATATATATAGATATTTATAAATATAACAAATATATACATACATATATATATATATATATATATATATATATATATATATATATATATATATATATATATATATATATATATATATATTACTTAATATAATAAAAATATATATATAAATACAATATTTAACAATATACATGTATATATTATATATAAACATTATATATATAATATATATAATAGTATATAATATATATAAAATACATATACATATACATATATACATATATATATATATAAATTAAAAATAAACCCAGCCCAAACCCATTGGGCCTGAACCCGAACCCAATATAAACAGTAAACCCGAATACTGTTAACCCATTACTGTGCGGGTTTAAACCCGTTAACATTAAATCAAACCCGAAACTCAAAACCAAAGTTTCGTATCCTGACAGTTAAAGACACGAAATGATTATATATGACACGTGTCTTGTGTCTGAGGCGAATACCCACGTTCTGACACGTGTCAGTTGTGTCCAAGCCCCGTACTAGACTCCTCGACACACGGCGACTCTTCCACGTGTATACGAGACACAGACACGACCCACGAAAGGAGTGACATGTACGTGTCCGAAGAGTGGGGCTGTCGGGGTTGCTGCATGCGCGGAGGAGACGTCGGGGCGGTCAAAGAAAATTAGAGCCGAGTCGCCTCGCTGAAACGAGTCGATTGGTGGTGGTGGCTCGTCAGGAAGTGGCCTAGGGCGACGGGAATCCTTGATCTAGGGTTCCGACGAAGTTTGTCGGAGAAGACGAGTGTGGGGTGGTGGCTAGGGCAGTCGGGGTAGTGATTAGGGTTAGGATTTCGACTGGGGGGGGGTTATAGGCCAGGATTTGGGGTCAATTTGGGGTTTTCGGATAGGAAATAGGAATTAGGGTTTCGGCTAGTTCGGTCGCCGGTCGCCGGTCGTCCAATGGCCAGCCGACGACGAGGATAGGTTTTGCAAAAAAACCCTCGCAAAAAGGCAAATGGCAAAACAGCCCACCGCCATAGGTAAATGCAAATTTTATATTTGCAACTATTTCCCCGCTGATGTTCTGTATAAATTTAAATTTGCACAAACAAAATGAAATTTGCAAACTAATTTAAAATAATTCAATAAATTACAAACTGTTTATAAAAACAATTTAAATAATTGCAAAATAATATTTTAATTTTTAAAAACTATTTAAAAATCATTTAAAAGTTCTAGAAAATTCTTAATAATTATAATAAATTATTTTAGGGATAAAATAATCATTTGTAGTTTATAAAAACCCTAATTTAAATAATAACTAAATTCAGGGGCTCACAAATCTTTCCTCCTTAAAAAAATTCGTCCTCGAAATTCACAAGGATAGAAGACTCTACAAACATTTAATATAGCAATCAATTTAAACAAATGACTAAGTCTACTATTAAGACTAACCTCTAGGGTATCAAGCGGGAACGGATGGTTCCCTCGCGGCTGGTGGGTCGAACAAATAAGGATATCTCTCCCTCATATTCGACTCCCTCTCCCAAGTAGATTCTCTCGGAGAGTGACGGCTCCAAGCTACTCGGACTAAGGGTATGACTTTGTTCCTCAGCCTCTTCTCCCTCCGGTCCAATATCTCCACTGGCTGCTCAGTAACCGCAAGACTCGGTCCGATCTCCAACTCTGAATGATCCAGCATATGGCTGGGGTCGGGAACGTATCTCCTTAGCTGAGACACATGAAAACATCGTAAACTCCCGCCAGGTTGGGTGGTAGTGCAACCCTGTAAGCTACCTTTTCGATCCTGCCGAGTATCTGGAACGGTCCAATGTATCTAGGGCTCAACTTGCCGCCTCGTCCGAATCGGATCGTCCCTCTGGTAGGTGATATCTTCACCAACACCGTATCTCCGTCGACGAACTCCATCGGTCTGCGACTAGCATCGGCCTAGTGTTTCTGCCTATCCTGAGCAACTCTGAGTCCGTCTCTGATCATCCTGACCTTCTCTGCTGACTCAGTAATCATCTCCGGCCCAAGCATAACTCTATCTCCAACATTATCCCAAAAGAGCGGTATACGACATCTTCGTCCATATAGTGCCTCGAATGGAGATATACCGATGCTGGCTTGGTAGCTGTTGTTGTATGAAAACTATACCAAGTGAAGATGACTCTCCCATGATTTGTCGAAGTCCAGTACGCAAGTCCTCAACAAGTCCTCGAGCGTCTGAATCGTCCTTTCGGACTATCCATCGGTCTGTGGGTGGTACGCTGTACTGAACTTGAGCCGACTGCCCAACTCCTCCTGCAAGCTCCTCCAGTAATGGGATATGAATCTGCTGTCCCGGTCTGATACGATGCTCACCGGTACTCCGTGCAAGCGAACTATCTACTGTATGTATAGCTCCGCCAACTTTTCGGTAGAGAGCCCCACCTTGAAGGGTATGAAGTGAGCACACTTCGTCAGCCTATCAACGATGACCCATATGGCATCCTTTCCTCCTTGGGAACGAGAAAGCCCTGAGACAAAGTCCATCATAATGTGTTCACACTTCCACTCAGGAATGGGTAATGGGTACAACAGACCAGCTGGCCTCTGACGTTCCGCCTTGACCTGCTGGCAAGCTAGGCACCTCAAAATAAAGCGTGATACATCTCTCTTCATCTCGTGCCACCAAAGATGCTCCCGCAAGTCATGGTATATCTTGTTGGCATCGAAGTGAATATAATATCGCAATCTGTGAGCCTCCTGCAAGATCGCCTCTATCATCTCACCCTTCGGCATGCATAACCGGCTGCCATGCCTCAAGGATCCATCCTCTGCTATGGTGAAGTCATTTAGCAATCCAGCTAAAGCCTGAACTCTGAGTCTGCGGAGGCTCTCATCGGTAGACTGAGTCTCCTTGATCTGCTCCATCAGACTTGACTGAATATCTAGCGCCATCACCTGTATCACTGATCCTGGCTGAATCACCTTAATACTGAGCTTCTCCATATCCTCCCACAAATGCCGATCTATCATCAGATACTATACCATCGGATGCCTGCTCAGCGTATCCGCTACCACATTTGTCTTTCTGAGGTGATACTGTAAATCGATGTAGAAGTCCTTCATCAACTCCAACCATCTTCTTTGCCTCATGTTCAGCTCCTTCTGCATGAATACATACTTCAAGCTCTTGTAATCAGTAAATATTTCCACTCGCTCTCCGTATAAGTAGTGTTTTCACAACTTGAGTGCAAAGATCATCGTAGCTAACTCTAGGTCGTGGGTAGGATAGTTCCGCTCATGAGTCCATAATTGCCGAGATGCATAAGCAATCACTTTTCCATGCTGTTACAAAACACATCCTAGCTCCTTTCTCGAAGCATCGCTGTAAATGGTGAAACCTCCAGATCCTGAAGGTAATGTCAGAACTGGAGCGATTATCAGCCTCCTCTTCAGCTCCTCAAATGCTGCCTGGCAGTCCTCTGACCAGATGTACTCTGCGTCCTTCCGCGTCAGCTTCGTCATGGGTTCAGCTATTCTAGCAAAGTCCTGGACGAACTTTCTATAATAGCCTGCTAATCCCAAGAAACTCCTGATCTCTGAAATCGATGTCGGAGCCTACCAATTCTCGACGGCAGCAATCTTTCTGGGATCTACTGAGATCCCCTCTCCAGTGACCACATGACCGAGAAACTCCACTCGGTCTAGAAAGAACTCATACTTCGACAATTTGGCATACAACCTCTCCTTCCTCATAATCTCCAGAACTGTCCGCAAGTGTTCTGCGTGCTCTTCCGGCGTCTTCGAGTATATCAGGATGTCGTCGATAAACACCACGATGAATTTATCCAGATACTGGTGAAATATCTTATTCATCAAGTTCATAAAGACAGCTGGCGCATTTGTGAGATCAAATGGCATCACCAAAAACTCGTACTACCCATACTTCGTGTTAAATGCAGTCTTCTGGATGTCTTCAGCTCTGACCTTCACCTGGTGGTAATCGGATCTCAAATTTATCCTGGAGAACACCTTCGCCCCACTCAACTGGTCAAACAAATCATCTATCCGAGGCAGAGGATATTTGTTCTTAATGGTGATGGTATTCAATGCCCGGTAGTCGATGCACAACCGGACTGTACCATCCTTTTTTGGCACAAAGAGTACTGGCGCTCCCCATGGAGAAGCACTAGATCGAATGAAACCCTTTTTTAACAGGTCATCGATCTGCTCCTTCATCTTTACGGCCTCCTTGGGGTTCACTCTATAGCAAACCCGGGATACTGGTGATGAGCCCGGTACTAAATCTATAGTGAACTCCATATCTCTGCCAGACGAAAGTCCTGGAAGATCCTCTTGGAATACATCCATAAACTCTCCAATGATAGGGTGTGGCGGTGCTAACTCCCCAACCGTCGTACAACAGTTCGGCTCTAGGCTGATCTTCGGCCCTGTCCTCTTGACACTGAATGGTGTCGTTCCTGGGGGACTGAACAGAATACTACCCTCATGACAGTCTATAGCTGTGTGAGCACAACTAAGCCAATCCATTCCCAAGATTATATCATATCCGGGAAGTGGCATGTAAGCCCCCTAAATTTTTAGGATTTATTTTCAAATTTTCTAAATGATTTATTCTCGATAATTCTTTTAATTGATTAATTTTGATCATTAAATGCTCTTTACCGTGACTTGGATTTTTAGAGCATCAGGGATGCCAGTCTCTGAAAATTTTCTTCTTGAAGTTTGTAGTAGACAAGATTATCTTCATGTTGATAGATCGTGTCCCACTCGAACTTGTTTCTTTGTGCTCCATTTGCTTCGCGCAACTTTCGAGTCAATTTAGACCAATTTATCGTCTACCGTAATTCGTGACTTAATTTCCAACTTAATTTTCGGACCCGACATCGGTTCAATCCAGTCGACCCAATATATGGCCCTAGCCTGTTTTGAGTCTACTATGCACGTGCCACTTGCGTGCCACCAAATTGATCTCCCTTGTGCTCCCATTTCATTTATGATTTTAATTGATTTAAAATTATTATTTGTAATGCCTGTGGTTCGTATTACGTATTTTGGAATACGTGTATGTATTTTATCTTATATTGCATGATTTCTTGCTTAGTTTTCTTCATGGCTTGGTTTATTCTTGGGTTGGTTCGGCTTGGCTTGGTTTTGCTTTGGTTCATTATGAACCAAGGGTGAACCCCCTACCTACCACCACCACTACCATTTATTAACCCCACTTCCTTCTCTCTCTTTATTACTCTTCTTCTTTCCTCCATTACTTCTTCACCTACCAGAGAGAGAGGGGTCTAGGCAAGTGCATCTTGATTCATGGAGGAACTCCAATTTTATTGCTTCATTCTCTTCCTTACAGCATTTTAACTTACTTTAGTACTTGGCATTTTTACTTTCCATGGCCAGATTCTTGTAGATCTAAGTCTATTTTATTTTCGGATTTCTTGAGTTTTGATCTACTTAATCTCGTTATTTCTAAGTTTTGATGGTTCTATGTTGTAGAGAATTTTATTCTGCCCCGTTTTGACCTAAGAAAGTCTGGATTTGGACTTGGAATGAAGAGATTATGAGCCTCGGAACCCTGAACTCCTTGGTTCTTCTTCTCAGACAAGTGGAGAAGAAGAACAGTGCTGACCGTATGAACCCCCTTAGCCGCATGGCAGCACTTAACCGCATGAACCTTCATGCGGCGAGTCTTCCAGTCGCATAGGCTTCGGCATAATCCGAGCCGCATGGACTTCGTCTACTTGTAGCCACATAGGCTCGTATTCCTTATCCAGCCGCATGCGCATTCATATTTTTCCCAGCCGCATATACCCAGTGGCGCAGCCGCATAAGACTTAGGCATGATGCAGCCGCATATGCTCATGATCATTCAGTCGCATGTGGACCCGCTTCCTCCCAGTCGCTTAGGCCTTCTTCCCAGTCGCATGAATGCTCTGACTCAGTCGCATGCGCCCTCTCTTCCCGCTAGCCGCATGGGGACTGATATCTTTAGCCGTATAGTTCCTGTCCCTGTCCTTAGCTGTATAGGCTTTTCCTTTATTAGCCGCATGCGCCTGATCCTATTCAGCCGCATGGGCTGTTCTCCTCCCAGCCGCATGAGATCATTCCTGACCGTATAGGCCTGAGCCGCATGGTTCTCCTATAGCCCTGGGGTACTGTTATTTTACTATTATTTGCCCATGTCTTGTAACCCCCCTGTGTAACTTGAGTTCTTATGGCGTACACCTTTACCTTTATTGTATATTTTTTTACGCCCATTTTATATCCTTACGCCTTTTGTCCTGAACTTGATAAATCATGATTTGATTGACATGATTGAAATGACAATTGTACATGACATGGTGTGACAAGGAACTAGCATGACATGATAGTGGCCCGTCGTGGCGCACTCCTGACAAGTAAACTTGACATAATATATCTTGATAAGCTGTTGCGACGGCTACCTGACATGATATGACCTGTATAAATGACCTGGACACCGTGGACGATTGTGCTTGTACAAATAATCCAGTCCTGTATTGCATCATGTCTAGGATGGGACTCCTGAGTACCACGGTCAGGAGTACCTACTAAAATTGAACTAAGGCTAATAACTAGAATAATACAGTAGTCATGAAGAGATTTTCCAGCTATAGGCAATCCCGTTACCTGGGCGCGCCTGGGATCTGTAGCCTGCCGTCGAGTAGGGTACATTTCCAGCACACTGTCATGTGTTGCACCCTTCAAGCTACCTAAGGATACATGCGTTTCCTGGACGATGTACCCACCTGAATTCAACCCCTAATTTTCGACCTGGGTAACCTGGATGGTCTGCAGGGCTTGTGGCTGTGGAATAATCTCACTGCATCTTGCTAGTAACTAGGCCTGTGATAACCCTAGCTAGTTAAAGTATCAAGTCGTACTTATTGCTTGGCCGTGATTGTTGGATGGGGAATTATCAGTCTAGTCTTGCCTTGATCATGTATAGATTATTGCATGTTCTGATTCTTATATTATCTTGCTGATAAATGGAAGAAACCAAGTTCGGTTCAGATGAAGGGTTACAATCCCGGTCCTTGTTTGGTTTTAGGATTGTAACCTGGTTATCTGAATGGTCCCATGGTTATCTTACCGTATATCCTCGCGATGTTATATTTTCTCCAGTTTACTATATATTATTATCTTCTGTGCTAATTGCTGGTTTTAGTTCCTAAGTGAAGCTTCCTTTGTGGCACTTGCTCTTTCTGGGATCTGACCCAGCTGGTTTTGTATGGCCAGATTTTGGAGCAGCTTCGGAGGATCTACCGACTTTCCAGCCCGATGGTGGCGACTAGACGTAACCAGGGCAACGAGTAGGTTTATTTTTGACCTCCCACTTCATTGTAAAAATATTCTTTTGAGGCGTTTAGCCGACGAGCACCTGTTTAGCTCGATTGCACTTACTTACTGTCTGCCTACGGGCTATAACATGATTGACAGATCCTAGGGTTGATCATGTATGACTAAAACTCTTGCTAGTCCTAACATTTTGTAATGACTAGCTTCATGATCAACTGAATATATAATGTTTAGGACGCCTTACTATTGTATATTTGGTGATCTAACATCTTGTAACATTTACTTACTTGCTTTTGATTGAGACACTAGGCTTGTTCATGACCTTAAGAGACTGTTCGCTTGTAGTTAAACCCTCATGTATCTAGACAGCTGTGACCGTATGGCGAGGTGGAATCCATTTCATATACGTAGCTGGCTATGTCTGCCCCCGCTCTCCAGTATTCTGGTTCTGGGGCGTGACATTATTTTAATTAAATCTGGGCCCCAAGCTTGTCCAACTTGACCCAACACCCAACCCAAATTGGTGTGACCCTACCATGTCTACTTATACACCCCACTGATATTTTTCCTTGTTTCCTTACTCAAAATATTCTCCTCTTTACAAATATCAATTTCTTTCTCTCCATTCAAATATAAACATTATATATATATATATATATATATATATATATATATATATATATATATATATATATATATATATATATATATATATATATATATATAAAATATCGCTCTCTTTCCCCCTTTATTACACTCACACACACACATCACCTACTCCTCTATCACCATCAGCACTCTTCCCACCCACATGTGGCCGACACCCCCCTTTCTCTCTCTACTTCTCTTTCTTTCTTAATATTTTCTTTCTCTCTCTCTCTCTCTCTCTCTCTCTCTCCTTCATTAATTTCTACACTCTTTCTCTCTCCTTCCAAATAACTCTCAGCTGACCCCTCCATGGCCGACCATGCATAGACACAGAAACCTTCTTCTTTATCAGCCACCAGCCTCCTCCATTCCTCCTCTTCTTCATCACATCACCATCTCTCTACCACCATGAACACCACACCATCTGTCATGACCCGCACCCTAGAGTAAGGGCACGGGAAGTAGGTACGTCCAGCCCACGCCGCAGTGTCGGCGGTAGAACGCTGTCCTAGGTCACAACATCTAACAATATAATGCTAAGCAGTTTATACTCCTCGAATGGGGGTGACATAGCAGAATGTAAACTCAATCACAAATAAGGAAGAAGAAGCACGATATGATACAGAACTCAAAATGAAATACAGATGATCAGAAGAGTCTAAGTTTCTAAGATAATAACTCAGCAAACATCCAGAAATACAAAGTCTCAACTACAGAATATGAAAGAACATATACAATCCAGATCTCAAATGACAGAAATAAAGCCTAACTAAACTAGTCCCAAGACAACATAAGTAAGATAAAGCCTAACTAAACTAGTCTAGGCAGTAGGGATAATGTCATCAGCTAGAGCTGGGTCCTCCTGAGAGTCCAGCTCGCAAGTGTCGTCTAGGGCTGCTCCATAGTACGTAGGACAGAAATCCTCGGCGTCATCTGTAATATTTTCAACAGGTCCAGTCAGGACAGGAACGAGCACAGTACATCTCAACAGATAATAGCAGGTTAGAAAATATAATCATGCAGTAGAGTAAGATACAGAAAACTGAAAGAAAGTACAGAATATAAAGGAGATAGCTGTAATAGAAATATCTACTATAAATAGAGAACTAACAGTGGCTAGTGAGTCAGAGTACAATATAGACATGTGAATGGCATAGGATGATTCTGATGCTATACTACGGAATGATTCTGATGCTACACTACTTGGATATTATTCACATGTCCACTTCTACTCTCCCGTACCCCCAATCAATACACAAGGATCCAGCCAGGTTATGTTATGATTCATGTAATGGCCCCCGAAGGGTGGTACATGATAGTCCCATAAATGGGGATTCTAGGAATGCCCATAAATAGGAGATTCATGGAAGACTCTGTGATCATGAGAGTACATGTCACAAGTGATTCAATGAACCATGAAGCATAGTGATACACAATGTAAGTGAAACGCACAGAACATGTAGTATTCGATGCTCCCTGAGGGGATAACATCTCAAGAAAGGATCCATATAGTACTAATCCGTGTGACCAACGTGACAGCATCAAGTAAAGTAATCTAAAGCAGGAGAATAATTCTAACAGGATATGAAATGATTAGAGAATGTACTCGCCTGTATCTTGAGTATCTGAAGAATATCTACTGTCCGAGGAGTGGTGTCTGTCTCCTATAGAACAATACAAGTCACTATAAGTCTAAAATGATAATAAGATGCAATTCAATGCATTCTATATGAATCTTGGTCAATCTAGTCCAAAGTCAACTCTTGGTCAACTCTGGTCAACCCTAGAAGTCAAACTAGGTCAACTAGGTCAAACCTAAGTCAAACAAGTCTCACTAGGCCTAACTAGTCTATTCTAGCAAGCCCACATCAATTCTAGACTATACAAGTCAACTAGACACTCACTAGGCATACAGTCACACCCATAGGCCATGAGCTCTAGGCTATAGGCTATATCATGCCTATAAACCAAACCACATCTCACATATACACATATCAATATATGTATCTAAGATATTATAATACACACAGTATGACATATAGGCTACCTATAATATATGCATCTCATATATATATATATATATATATATATATATATATATATATATATATATATATATATATATATATATATATATACATATATGTATATATGTATATACATTGAATATAGGAAACTGGAAATCATGCATATACATAGGGGATAGGAAAAAGGCAATGTGATTGTATATATAAGAGTGTGTGTGTATGTGTAGTGTGGTGAGGGTGTGGCATGGTACATGGGCTATAGGCTATTGTGTGTTAGTTTACATGAGATTGTGGGTGTATGACAGGAAAGTGGGGGGTAGGCTAGTGTGTGACATTTGACAGTGTGTCTCAAGAAAAACATGGCAATGACAGTTGTGTATTGGTAAAACAGGAACAGTTGACAGCTAGCACATCATTACAATCTCATTCGAAATCCCAACAAATCTCCACATGAAACCCAACATCCCCAAAACATATTCAACCATATAACATGTGTAAAAATATGTAAGTTATCATTGAAATTGGATTTTGACCATTCGAAATAGGGAATTAAATACTGCATTGTATCAGGAAAATAAAGGGGTATCCTGTGGGTGTGTGAGAGGTTGATAGGAATGTGTGACTGGTTTGTGTGTGACAGGAATAAAGAGGAAACCTGTGTGTGTTAGACAGGGATGTGCCTCATGATTTAGAATCAGTGAATCCTAGGTTCCATATTCAGTGTAATCAAATGATAGAAATAAAGGAACATGTGTGTGAGAACAGGGAGCAGATGGAAGGAACCTGTGTGTTCTCAGGTTTCCATTCTCCAGTGTGTGTGTGTGTTAATTTCATATGAATGTGGGTGACAGGAACAAAGGAGGCAGCCTAGTGTTCTCAGATTGCCTTGTGTGTGTATATCTTCATGAGTGTCCTGTGTGTGACAGGAAGGTACTCAAGAGTGTCTCAGGATCCCAAAGTGACAGTGAACATCAGTGCCTGTGTGTGATTATGTGTGATCTCAGGTTTAACAAACACTGAGTGGCAATACTGTGTCTCAGTTTTACAGGTTAAATCTCAGGGAATTCGAAGAGCATTGAATGGCAAATGGCTCTCAGTTTACACAAGCATTCATATAAGTTATGAAAATCAGTTCATGTTCAAATTTAAACATTTAAATCTCAGGTTCATAACCCACTGAAACATTAATAGGAAAAGCCAAACAGTGTACAGAATTTACATTCCCACATTCGAATCCAATGCTTCACACAAACTCAGGAATACAAAACAGTCCAAGTGTTCTCAGGTTTTAGAAACCAATGAACATGACATAATTTAGTCTATTAATTCTCAGGAACTCAAAACGAAACCAAAACCTTTTGCATCAACACAAATCAAGGTTAATATGAACTACAATTCTAACACATGTAGGTGATCTAATTAACATTTAAGAAATCACAAAACTCAGAAAATGAAATTAACTCAGAAAAATACAGTGCAGTTAAGAGGTATTAGTCCAAATAGGAATCAATGATTTTGAAACCAATTAACCATCAAGATTGCAATCTAATCTACTCATCACTCATTGCACATGCAGGTAAGCTAAATCTAAACATTCATCATCATTAGAATCAGTAAAATAACAATTTAAACCTAAGGAAACTGAAGAGCAGTGTACCATAAACACTGATATAGACAGTATCAGTCATATTAGGAAATCGAGAAATTGAATCCAATTAATCATCATATTTACAAATTGTTTGCAAAAACAAAAGTTGATCTTTATTTCAACAAACTTTGTAAAGAAGATTACAAAAATTCTGGGAAAGTACAACTATAGGAATCCGATCTGAAGACGATCGCTTTATCCCTTGGACGATGTGAACTTTGAAGACGGTAGCCTCTGAAGATTGCAGCAGCACTTTGGCAAGAACTTCTGATCTCTGGTGATGATTTCTGATCTCTGTATGTGTGTATGATCCCTCTAGGAAGGACTTGAAACTCTATTTATAGAGTTCTAGAAATAACTACTTTTTAGTTATTCTGGACTGCGTAAGTTGGATTGCGCTGCATTGGACCGCGCAGACATCAGACTGCGCTGGCAGTTGTTTGATCGTGGACCAACTGTATTAGATACATGGCATTATTTGATTGAAATACGCATGATCGTGTACAGACGGTTACTACGTAATGAGTCATTGATGGCATGAAGGCCACGTGTACTTTGTCAGTTGTATTGATGGAGTGCGCCAACTGAATTGTGCTGGCTTTGGATTACGCTAGGATGGACGGCACTGGGCTGGATTGCGCTGCAGGCAGATTGCGCTGTATGTACAGCTGTCCTCGAGCGCTATGCTGTACGATAAATAAACAGTTTCCTCGTTCTTCGTGCTGTCAGCTGTCAGAAGATCTGATTCTCTGTCAGGTAATGATGGCGAGGCCACGTCAGCATGCGCACTTGGATGAGTGCGCAGTTCAGCCTGCGCAATCGAATTGTTGCGTAACCTGTCTTCTGCGCAGTTCACTTGAAGGATGTATAATTTAATTTTGATGACTTTATTGATGGGTCCAACTTGATTTTTAGGACCTACAAGATCCCCTTCAAAGTTTTCGAAGTTTGAAAATAATCAAAGCTTTGAAATACTTTAAATTTTGATTTGAAAATCAAGTTGTGCATATGATGACCTGTCTGCGCAATCGGAGGAATTAGCTCCTATTTATCCGACGCAATCTGAGAAGTCTGTTCATTCTCGAAAACTATAAATAGTTCTCCATTCTCTTTCTGCCATTCTTTACTTGCTTTCGAACTTTCAAAAGAGAAAACTTCCTGAGCTTTCCTGATTCTTCTTCTTCTTTCCGTCGATCTCTATGGCCCCAAAGCGATCCGGCGCCGAGAAAGGGAAGGCCCCCGCCGAGTCCTCGACTCGTGCCGCGCCGTGCCCTTCACGTCATGAGGTGGCTCACCCAGCACTACAAGGTAGACATCCGATCAAAAACCCTTTTTAGGGTTGTTCGTCATTGCTGCACCTTCAAACCGATCTCTTTTTAGAGATTTGGTTACGTTGTGCCACCCTGTTTAGGGTTTCGGTTGCACAAAATCCAATAATCTTCATTTTTATGAAGTCTATTTTCATGTACAATCGGTTAGAACGCGCTGGCAAAAGTTAGCGCAGTCTGCTGATTTGCGCAAGGCTATCCAGCACAAACTGATACTTTGCGCAAGTTATTCAGCACAATCTGATGGCTTGTGCAAGTGAATGAGTTGGCGCCACTGGATAGTTTGCGCATAGAAGCTATTGTTGCGCAATCTGATGCTTGTGCAATCTGATGCTTGCACAATCTGATGCTTGCACAATCTGCTGACAAAATCTTTGATTTTACTTGTACTGAATCCTATTTTTTCTGTTTGATGCAGTTAACATCAGAGAGGATCCTGAGTATGAAACATTTGCAGGGTCCCTTGCTAAGCCGGAATTCAAAGAAGATTTGTCCCATATGCTCTTTCCATAATATGCTCTTCCATCCTCCCGCCAAGCTATTTTGATAGCACAGGACAATGAGACTTTGTTAAGTCTGATGAATGGGCAGCCCTTGCAGTCTACTGACGCCATCACCCACAAGAAACCCATGTTCCTATTTGGCGAAGCCATCGATAAGAGTTCTCAACCAAGACCCCGTGTTGAGCAGAGAACTTTCCAAAGGAAGGAGAAACTGATCCTGTTACCGGACATTGCTAGATGCCTCCTGTTTTCCATAAAGAAATTCTTTTTATTTGTTGTGTTTCTGGGAAAATTACAACTGTAGGAATCCGATCTAGAAGACGATCGCTTTATCCCTTGGACTATGCGAAGAAGAAAAGCTCTCAAAATTTTGACAGTAGATATCAATGTATCTGTACAATGAATAAAAAAAGAACTCTATTTATAGAGTCAAAAATAATAACTAAAAAGATAACTGTCTTCACAGCCTGTGCTTAGTTGAAAATCATGCAGGATTTAACATACGCAAGGCTGTGAGCAGTTACTGGACGTGGCCTGTAACTGTTGGACACATGGCAATCATGCATGAGTCGTGTGCAAGTTACAGGACACGCAGGTGAGAGATCAGTGGCATGGCTGCCACGTACTCCAATTTAATGAAATCCACGCAGACTTGTTGAAGACGAAATCCACGCGAACTCGGTGTAGAAAGCTTCAAAATCCACGCAAACTTGGGGCAGGAAGCTTCAGGATCCACGCAGACTTCGAGGCAAAGAACTCAAAAATCCACGCAAACTTGAGGAAGAAAACTTCAGAATCCATGCAAACTTGAGATGAAGATCACAAATACACGCAGACTTGAGATAGAACTGCCAGTTGTCTTGATTCGGCGTGTCTCGACTGACACAAAATCTCTGACAGTGATTGCTTTGTCAGTCGCATTAAATGACAAGAAACCCTTTTGGTACGCCAACTTGACGAAGGCTGAGTCTTGCTGAAGAAGATTTCGAAAATCACGCAATAGACGGCGATGATCTCTCGAAGTCTGTGCACACGTGGCATACGAAGAGACATTCTTCGACTGTTGTGCTGTCAGTCATAATTACTCTCTGACAAATGATGAGCTGTCTCTCCAGCGTGATTTGTTTATATTGTCTGGATCAACTGAGCGTGACTTTTGACTCTGTCTTGATCAACTCAGCGTGACTTTCATTTTTGAGGCCTACAAAACCCCCTTCAAAGTTTTCGAAAAATGATAAATTATTTCGAAATACTTTGAAAACAGAGATGATAAAATGGATTTAGTCATGCTGAGATGACTCCAAAATTTTTCGGAAGTCGAAAAGACTTCGAAGTTCTTTGAAAACATCCAAATGAACTTATTAAATGTCATAATGACTCTTCATTCTCCGAGACTGATTGTATCCAATTTATGGTGGAATATGAACCGCCGGCGAGCTCTATTATATAAACAGGGAGAAGATTCATTTTTAATCTTCATCTTACGTCAATATGACACCAAAGGAAGAAGCTGAGGAAGAAGCACGCAAGTTGGGCTTTTGTTCCCATGGTGACCCCACTCTTGGGGGTGAAGAGCCAGAGCCCCTTGTCTTCGAGCTCAAAGATGATCCCTTGCAACTAGCCAAGAATTTCTTGAGCTATTTTGGCTTGGATGGCTCGTCCTCTTCTGATGGGCGCAGCTTCATAGAGCAGCGTGAAATGTTTAAAGCTCTGTTGCACTGTCTGGAAGTTAGGAGCATAGAAGAACTAGGCACCAAGCTCAGTCGCTCTGGAAAATAGAGCGTGACTTTTATGCTTTTGTTGTACTCTTTTTGTCTTGTCTTTTGTAAGGCCATCAGTGCCTGTCTTGAAGAATGTAGTACAACTTTTGCATTGAACAGCGTACATTAATGAAGAATGTTAATTAGCACTCTTTGACTGTTTCCAATGTTGCGCTGTCTTCCAAAGCACACGTGTCATTCATTCCATGGTTTACGAGCGCTATTTACGCGGATCTTTTCCAAGAATAGACTTGTACTTTGTCCTTTAAATAGGCAGCTGAGTTTCAAAGATACTCATCTCTCATTCTTCTTCTTCTTCTTCTCTAAGAACGAAATTTTTGAGAGATTTCATTCTCAAAACAGGAAAGCAATGCCTTTTAATGTTCAATTTCTGCATACTGTATCAAACATGAATTTGCCAATCCTTAGCACCAAACTTGAAGGTAAGTCCAGTATAGTACGCGTACCATTTTTGCTGTTGAAGATAGGCTTTCTGTTTTTGATTGAACAATGCATGCTTGACCAGTCAGTGCGTATCAAATGATATTTCTGTTGATTAATTCTTTTTTTCCTTGCTGTTTTCTGCAGAAGCTCGGCTAAAGATTTTCTTCAGAACTGGCATTGGTGATGTGGATGCTGTGGAGAATATCCTGCTGACACCAACATCAGGGAGCTCATACGCTTTTGACGCGTACATCAGACAACTCAGAACTCTTCGTGGGATAGAAGGGTCTTCCTTAGATAGTAGGAAGAGCCTTTACACACGAGAGTTGGATGGTGGAGTCAACTCTACCCCGAGAAATCGGGTAGTAGAGTTCCTTTCACGGGAGAACTAGGAATTGTATCCCAAGGTTTGGATACATTCCTATCTTCCTTGAGAGGTTACCCCCAATCCACCAATTGTATTGGCAGCACCACGACTTCGGGCTGCCATACTCTGTGGTTCTCCTCTCGTCTGAGAGAGAAGACCAGAGTTTGATTCCTGCTGATCTGGTCGTGACTGGGACCCAGACAGTCAGGAATTGCCACCAACAACGAACCTGACGGAGAAGGTTCGACGGAGAAGATCCAAAGAAGAAGATAGATCTCTATTAGGTTATTGTTGTGGTGTAGAATGAAAATCCAAGATTTGTAATAGATTTCTATTATGATTTGTAAGAAAGTCTAAGAAAATGTAATAGACTTTTTTGTGGTGAAATGAGAATGGAAATGATAATTCTTCTATGCTCAATGATTTGTATTTGTGGATGAATTATGGACATGATAGATAATAAAATCATCTTTTCTGTTTTAGAGTATATGATATTATCAGAGGTATTATGGACGTGATAATATATAGGAACTCAAAAGAAAATAGATTGATTTCTATGCAGAGGTCAAAACATGACAAATGAGTAAGCAGATTCGGAATTGATTCAGAGGTTATGAAAATATGATCAATAACGAATCCCCACTTTAATAAATTGATAGAAGATTATGAACGGATGAACCGTTAGGAAATGATGAACAGATGAACTGTCGAGTGGATGTAATAAATGAACGGATGAACCGTCAAGTATTAATGAATATGTGAAACGTCGGATGAATGTGAGAAATGAATGGATGAATGAATATGTGAAACGTCGGATGAATGAGGAACTTCTGCCTATAAATATAGCAGAAATCTAGCGAGAACGAATACTTCTACTCCTCAACATAAAAATGTCATCTGGAGAAGCATCCAAGAAGACTGAGATGGCCTCAAAGGTTCAGAAAGGCACTGAAGAACGCCCTGCTGGTCCAGCCAAAACGAAGAAGACGGAAGCATGCAAAGGTTCGTCTGCACCCAAGCCACCAAGGGACATTCTGGATTTTCTGCTCGAACCAGGAAGGACTGAAGAAGAGGAAGCCATGAGGATGGCCGCTTGCAAATTCCTCGTGGGTTCTAACAAGGAGGTTCTCGGCTCTTTTGCTGATCACGTCTTTGAGAAGGACGGTAGTGGCCCACGTCCAAATGTAGAGAAGGATGATAGTGATCTTCCTTAATATCATGTATCATCATTCATGAAAATAAAATAAAAATTTTATTTTTTTAAAACATGAATTTGTCTGATGATTACAAGTATTTATATTTATACATAGTACTTTTTAAGGAATTTGCCATTAATAGGCATCAAAACTTTTCGACCATCCAATTCTGAGAGTTGATAAGCTCCATTTGAGAAAACTTTGCTCACAATATAGGGACCTTCCCACTTTGCGTCAAATTTACCCTTACTCATATGAGTCATAGTCATAGGACGTCTGACTGTTAGAACAAGTTCTCCTTTTTGATATGATCGAACTCTGACTTTTTTATTAAAAGCTCTTGAAATTCTAGCTTGATAGAATTCAATATTCTATTGAGCAGATAATCGCTTTTCATCCAGAGCTTCTAATTCCTGAAGTCGAAGACGATCGTTATTTTCAGCAGTGAGTTCATTAGCGATTGCTATCCTTAAAGAAGGAATTTGAATCTCTAATGGAAGAACAGCTTCGCAACCATACACCAGAGAGAAAGGTGTACATTTGGTAGCATTACGAACTGTAGTGCGATAAGCCCACAAACATTCCCCGAGCTTGTCACTCCAATTACGTTTGTTAGTGGAGACAAACTTCTTTAGGAGTTTGATGATAGTCTTGTTGAAAGCTTCTGCCAATCCGTTAGCTGCTGGATTATATGCGGTAGAAGCCACATTATTGATCCGATGATCGTCACAGAATTGAGTAAATTTCTGGCTGACGAACTGTGGTCCGTTATCATGAACAATGCGTCGAGAAACACCAAATCTGTAGATGACGTGGTGCTTAATAAAGCTGATGATATTAGACGTCTTAACTTCAGATAAAGGAATGGCTTCGGCCCATTTGGAGAAGTAATCGGCTATTGCGAGAATGAACCGATGACCTTTAGATGACGGTGGATTGATCGGGCCGACAATGTCCATGCCCCAAGCTTCGAAGGGCCATGATGCTGCCGTCGGATGTAGAAATTCCGAGGGTTGATGAATAAAATCCGCATGAATTTGACAAGCTTTACACTTCTTTGCATATTCGATGGCATCAGATACCATGGTGGGCCAATAATAACCCATACGTCGAATACGGTCTTGAAGTTTTGGTCCTGGCTGATGTGCTCCACAAATTCCATCATGTACTTCGCGAATGATTTGTTGAGCTTCGTCGCCGGCAACACATCGAAGGAGTAAACCATCATAAGCTCGACGATATAAGGTCTTTGTTGTATGATTGTAGTAGAATCTGAGTGATCGTTGTCTGATAGATGCTGCCTCACTCGGATCATCCGAAAGAATATCATATAATACGAGATCTAAGAAAGGAAGTCTCCAATCTTTATCCGTATTCTGATTCTCAGTCGAGTTACTGAAGATGAATTTCATGCTGGAATCAGATGAAGATGACATCGATTTACGACTGAATCCAAATCCTCTTGTTGTGTTGACATCATGAGATGTTGATTCTTCAATATCAACTGGAAGTCCTAGAGTCAAGTTATTTTCAAGATGAAATAATTCTCGATTACGAACAACAATCATTTGTTGCCGTCTGATTGGAATAGCCAGCACCGCTGCAAGATTAGCAAGGGCATCAGCTTCTGTATTACATGCTCGCCTAACATGTTCAATGAAGAATTCTTCAAACAAAGAAGCCATAGATATAGCTGTTTTATGATAAGGAACCAGATCTTGATGGCGAACTTCATAAGTACCCCTGATCTGATTGACAATGAGTTTAGAGTCTCCATACGCCTCCAAATGTTGAATATTCAGATGTTTAGCAAGTTGAAGACCAATAAGTAATGCGTTGTACTCAGCTACATTGTTTGAACACGGCTGATCGAGAGAATAAGCTCTTTGGATAGCAAGACCTTCTGGCGATATAAGAACAATTCCAACTCCAGCGACAATATCGCCATTAGGACCAATTCTTGATGCTCCATCAAAGAATAGACGCCAAGTAGGATCTTCTTCAGCAATTTGATTTGAATCTAGGACTTCATCTGGGATTTCATCATAGAGTTTTGAATTTTCTGGAATTGAGTGAGCAGCCAGAAAATCAGCTAAAGCTTGTCCTTTGACTGATTTCTGAGGAATATAGTGCATGTCATACTGAGCAAGTAGGATTCCCCAGTTAGCCAATCGAGAATTCAAAACACTGGGTTTCTTCATCATGATCCGTATAGGATTGATCCTGGAAATGACATGAATAGTCTGGCCAATGATATAATGACGTGTCTTTTGGACAGCAAACATCAAGGCTAGACATTCTTTTTCAACCGGTGAATATCGAGGTTCAGCTCCAGTCATAGTGCGGCTGAGATAATAAATGGCTTGTTCATGGCCATTTTGATTCTTTTGAGCAAGTAATGCACCCAATGAATGACTCATTGCTCGAGTATAGAGGAGGAACGGTATTCCTGAGACGGGAGGTACCAATACTGGAGGGCTCATCAGATATTGTTTTATATCATCGAATGCTTTCTGACATTCATCATTCCAGACAAAAGAGACACCTTTCTTCATAAGTTTGTTGAATGGTCTGCAGCGTCCTGATAAATTAGAGATGAATCTCCTGATATAAGCGATTCTTCCTTGAAATCCTCGTAGCTCTTTTAAGGTGCGTGGAGGACGCATCTCTTGGATGGCTTTGATTTTCTCGGGATCCACGTGTATACCTTTAGAGATAATTACAAAGCCGAAAAATTTACCACTAGAGACGCCTAAGAAGGACTTAGTAGGGTTCATCTTTAATTGATGCTTACGCATTAGATCAAATATAGCCTTCAAATCTTAGATATGATCCTCCTTTTGTCGACTTTTGACTGCAATATCATCAACATAGCATTCGACTGTTTTTCCCAAATGTTCACGGAATATAGTGCTCATAGCTCGTTGATAAGTTGCTCCTGCATTCTTGAGACCGAATGGCATAACTGTATAACAGTATGTACCAATCGGCGTTCTGAAAGAAGTGTGCTTCTCGTCCTCTGGAAACATTTTGATCTGATTGTACCCAGAATACCCGTCCATGAATGACATTCGTTCAAATCCACAAGTCAACCATGACATCAGTGATTGGTAGAGGGAATTCGTCTTTAGGACATGCCGCATTGAGATCGCGGAAGTCTATGCATACTCTGATCTTGCCAGTCTTTTTAAGAACATGAACAATATTAGCCACCCAATCGGGATGTTGTTCCTCTCTAATAAATCCAGAGGTAATGAGTTTATTGACTTCAGCTTCAATTGCATCCATGATGTCTGGACGAAATCGTCGCTGTTGTTGTTTGACCGGTTTAGTATTCGGCAAGATATTGAGCTTGTGAGTTGCAATTTGAGGATCAAGCCCTGGCATATCTTCATAACTCCAAGCAAAGATATCGATGTAATCACAAATGAGTTTGATCATGTCTTTCTTATCAGTTTCTGAAAGACTTTCACTGATGAATATTGGTTTGGGAGATCCCTCTTCACCAACATCTATTTGAACAAGTTTATTTTCAGTCGGAGGTTCTTTTTGCTCGAAACGGAACTCCCATTGATTATCTAATCTTTGGGCCCACTGTTCTGATTCAGGTGAGATTTCAAACTCTTCTTCGTCTTCATCACTTTCTTCAGAATGGTCAATGGAAACCATGTTGGAAGACAAAATATTGCAGTAGAGGTCCCCGATACTCGTATCGAAATCCCAAGAAGTGGTACTAGAAGAATCAGATCTCTTATCTTCGTCAGACTCGGGATCTTTATGGATAATATTGATGAAAGGAGTAGGAGCAGTATAACCCAATCCGCATTTCGTCCTTTCATATTTCAAAGGAGGAATCCGGACAGGTATTTTTCTTCCTTTTCCATCATTGAGGCCAGTCCTGAAGTCATAGCCCATATTTTTGATGATGTCTCTAGATTGCTGACTATAACGACGTAGTTGTAATCTTCCAGTATCATCATTTTTGTCATCATCTTCAAGATCAGAAGGATTTTGAGGTCCTTTGTAGAAGAATATTAGAATGTCTCCTGGCTTTCTGTTTGGAACTAGAAAGTATGAAGATTGTACAGGTTCTAGAGATACATCTGTATGAACAGTCTGTACAACTCCTATGGTTATTGTGTTCAAGTCATCTAACAGATGTAAATAACTATGAACATAATTACACACATCAACGTACTGCAAAGGTGGAGACTTTTCATTAAATGTAAAAGCAGCAATATTTACATTGGGAGAAGGCTGAACCTTAGAGATTTTAGCCAAGTCAATGACTAAAGGGGGAGAAGAAGAACGAGAAGAAGCGTTGTTTCGATTAAGATCGATAACAAATGGCTCAGAAGAGGTGAGCTCCCTTGAAGTTTGAGATGGAAGAATAATTCGCCCTCCAACTGGAATTAGCAGAGTATCTTATGAAGATACAGGAACTGTAGTACGCCCACTGACAGGAATGATCAGTGTATTTTGAGTAGATGACTGAGGTAACGGAGAGATCCGTCCACTCACTGGGATGATGAAAGAATCTTCTCCAGAGGGTTTAAGAGATTGTTGCTGAGTAGTTCGACTTTTAACAGGAATTATTAAAGTCTCACTTTGTGCATCTTCTTTCTCCATAGCTTGTATGATCCTTGTATACTCTTCTTTGTACATTCGGGAATCATTGAAATAAGCTTCAACCCCATGGAAGGGATTTATATCAGCAACTTCTTTTTGTACTCTTCCATTGCTATCAATGTATTTAAAATATTAATGAAGAGTAGAAGGCACCACATTATTTTCATGAAGAAAGGGCCTCCCCAGAAGAAGATTATAGGATCCCGCGATCTCGATCACATAGAAAGTGACTTTAGATCTGAAATCGCCTATCTGAAGCTTCAGATGAATCTTTCCCTAAGGCTTGCTTCGGCTTTAATTGAATCCCAAGATAGTAGTACCGTCTTGGAGAGCTTGTGAAGAGGGATTTTTAGTTCATCCAACAGACTCTTCGGCATTATGCTTATAGCAGACCTTGGGTCAATGAGGATACGATCTATCTTCATCGTATCAATATAACCAGTATAGTAGAGAGGTCGGTCATGTCGATTATCCTCCAGTAGCATGTCGTCTTGTGTAAAGGTGATATTTGGGATAATCTCCAGTACACTGTTGCAATGCAAGCAAGTGGCAGGTTCCGCATCTGGCTTTTTCAATTGTGCAAGACAAGAGTCAGCTTGTAGAAGTGCTTCACTTAACGTCTCCCGAGTCTTTTTGGAAAGACGTAGAAGTTTAAAGAGGGACATTCTAGCTGGAGTATTAGCAATCTGAGCTAAAATGTCAAAATTATAAGGCTTCTGAAGTCCAAGAGGAGAGGACTTCTTGATTGGCTTATCAAACCGAGCCTGTTGTTTGCCTTTCTCCAAAGCTGTAGACTTGGGAAGAACAGGTTCAGTGGATGATTCTTCTTCAGGAAGAACATTAGAAGCATTTTTATCAGCTGGAGAGATGTCAAGAGGATCCTCAGGACTTTTAGAATAATCCTTTAGGTAAGGTTTCCCCGTTCGAGTAGCACTAACAAGTGCTTCTTCTTTGTCTTTTGGCTCTGTGTCAGAGGTAGACCCAAGAGAAGTCATATAACATGACTTGATCTTTCCAGCCTTCTTAGACTTTCGAGAAGAAATCTTTTGAGGAGAAGGCGATTCGAAATCTGCCACTAGATCAGGATGGATCCACATGATTTCTCCAGTCTCCAAAGTGATTGGTGATAATCCTTCAGACTATGGAAGAGGAATATTTACTATTTCAAGAGTCGCCTTGGGAATAGGAACAATCCCACCTTCAAGGAGTTGAGAAGGGAAATCTCCGAATTGCATAGAGACGACATTAGAAGTGACAGTCTTCTCTTTTGGAGTAAGAGAGATAGCTCCAGATTTAATCATTTCTTGGATCTTTCCTTTCAGTACATAACATGTACGAATTGTATGACCCAGCATTCTGTGATATGGGCAGTATTTGGGATGATCTGTCTTATCAGCTTCATCAGGTTTTTTGATCTCAGGTAATTGTATCTTATTATCTTTCAGCAGACATTCAAAGATACCAAGGACATCGTCGTCATCGAAAGAATATTCTTCTTTGGGGCGAGGTGTTCTTGATTGTTGAATTGTAGAAGAAGTTTGAACAGTTGATGTATCTTTGCTCTGAAGATTAACTTCAAGAGTTTCTTTTCCCTTGCGAGCATTATTTTTATTGTTAGCACCTTGTCCTGTTTCTTTAGGAGTCATCTGCACTCCTAAACCTTTGAAGGTTTCAGCACTGATTTCTGCAGCTTTGGCACTGACTATGAAGGAAGGCCAATCTTGAAATTGAGTAGACCCTGTCCACATACTGATGATTGGCAACAAGTTTGATTTGCACGTGTCAATGGTGACAGCATCAGGAGTTCCAAGAGGCATCTTCAGAGCTTCTCTTCGAAACCGTTCAATGTATTCCTCTGTGGATTCATTATTTTTCTGTTTGATTCTAATAAGAGCAGACATAGTCATGTCATTCAGCCCTTCATAGAACCTTTCAAGAAACATCTGCTTGAAACCAGCAAATGAGGTAATGCTCCCATCTGGGAGACTCCTATACCATTTATAAGCCGTTCCCTTGAGAAATCCAATAAATACCCGAGTAAGGAGGGCATCACTTGGTTGCAGTTGATCAGTCATCACTTCAAAGTGATTGATAAACTGACTTGGAGAAGTGGTTCCATCATAGAATGAGATAGTAGGAGGCTTGTATTTAGGAGGATATGATACTTGCTTCCATTCTATCGGATAAGGCTGCTTGATGCCTAACCTTTGTAAACCATCCTTTTGTTTGAATGCCTCGAATTGAGTTTTGAGATTCTTCAATTCTTCAGAGACAACTCCCGAAGATTGTGGAGTTGTGGCTTGTAGAGAATAGTTGGGAGGAGGAACAACATTGTAAGCACTACCCCCAGCTCCAGAGAGACTAGGATTTAGTTGAGCTGGTCCAGGAGTATTGGATTGTACTGCTGGAGGAACTTGTACTGGACTTATATCAGTATCAACTGGTATGGCATCTGGTGCAGTCTGTCGATTTTGCAACTGAGCTGTCATGAGTTCATACATCGACTTTATTGTGTCAGTCATAGACTTCATTTACTGTTCCAAAGAAGCAATTCTTTGATCTTGAGGAGTCAACGAAGAAGAAGGTTCATCAGTATTCCCATCAACCATGTAAGTCGTGACTGTATGAGGGATTATTGATGAACTAGTGGATGTTGTATGTTCTGAATCATTGCTTCATGCATCAAAGTCAACTATAGGAGAATTACCCCCAGTAGGAAGAGGTGGGAAGTTAAATTCTCCAAAGAATTCAGAATCAATTTCAGGGATCAAATTTCTTTGACTAGAAGCCAGGACTCTTGCTCTGGTGTTTCTATATACTCCATCTGGACTATCAACTCTACCCCCGGTGTCCCGAGAAGTCATGTTGACAGAGGCAAACAAAGGCTCATCTTCATCAGGTATAGGTTCATACTGAATCCTATTGAAGACAGACTGTCGTTTAGTTTGACATCTGCATTGCATTGTGATTCTTGGCTGGAAGTCACATTCATGATCACCATGGTCTTGAACCGTTGATTGACATCTGCAGTGAATTATGACTCTTGGATAGAAGTCACATTCAGCATGTTCTTTTAACATAGAATTACTCCTTCTCTTCTGTTGAAGATATTCCCGTAAATCTGTTTGTGAAGATTGAGGAGTATATTTTCTGTTCTTGGGTCTTAATGGCTCTTGATTATATAAAGAGTGATTAATGTAAGCCACATAGTTTCTTGCATACTCTGCATCTGGATCTTTTATCTTCATATCCAATTGGTATGGTTTCTTAACACCAGAAGTGTTGAGTTTTGTTCTTAAATCAGTGGAAGGTAACATATTGGTTTTGGAAACATGGAGTTTTCCTTCCATTGATCTGGATATTTGCAGAGAAGGAAGAGTTGAACCACTCCTTTGATTAGGAGTTGGTAACAGACCCTCTTTAATGGACAGATTCTGTGCCCAATTTGAAGAAGTCATAGGAGAAGATATTAAGGAATATTTCTTCTTAGACTCATTCAGATTTTGAGACATAGAATGTCCAGAAGGAAGAGTAGTCAAAAGACCATCTCCTTTCCTTTGACTAACAAAAGTATCAGTCAAAGCTGTTCCTGAAGTAAAAACTACAGGAGTAGAAAAAACAACTAAAGAGTTATTCCTTTTCGAAGGGACTTTGTGTGGAAGACCACCCCCAGTTCTAGTAGAACTCGGTAAAGAAGAAGAGATAACTAAGGAGTTATTCTTCTCTGATGAAATACACGCTGAAACAGATTTGGCTAAAGAACCAGTACTGTTAGCGTGACTTTTGATTTTAGAATTACATGCTAGAACAGATTTGGCTAAGGAACCAGTACTGTCAGCGTGACTTTTGAATGTGGGATTACACACTGGAATAGATTTGGCTAAGGAGCCAGTACTATCAGCGTGACTTTTAGAGTTGAATTTGCACGCTGGAACAGATTTGGCTAAGGAGCCAGTACTGTCAGCATGACTTTTAGATTTGAATTTGCACGCTGGAACAGATTTGGCTAAGGAGCCAGTACTGTCAGCGTGACTTTCAACTTTGGAGATACATACTGGAACAGATTTGGCTAAGGAGCCAGTACTGTTAGCGTGATCTTTGATTGCTGTCATCTTGAGTGCACAAGAGTGTGCGTGCTTGCAGTAGAGCTCTTGCCAGTGTTAGGAGCAGACACTGTGGCAGAGACTTCACCATTGACTGCCAACTGATTCTTAGGGACATAGACAGAGTGTCCCTTCGACTTGGCAGTGATGATGGAGGCTGGAGTGGGCTTGCCACCCTTAGCCCGCTGCATTTCTTCATAGACGAGTTGATCGAATTTGATCGTCATCACCTTCTTCGTCGAGCCGATTGACGAAGTGTCGCATTGAGTTGTTGCCATCTCAGAAGAGGAGATGGTTTTCCCCAGCAGTGTCGCCAATTTGTTTTCCATAAAGAAATTCTCTTTATTTGTTGTATTTCTGGGAAAATTACAACTGTAGGAATCTGATCTAGAAGACGATCGCTTTATCCCTTGGACTATGCGAAGAA
The DNA here is from genome assembly GCA_029216955.1 of Iris pallida. NCBI lineage: Eukaryota > Viridiplantae > Streptophyta > Magnoliopsida > Asparagales > Iridaceae > Iris > Iris pallida. The sequence continues at coordinate 6,339,848 of JANAVB010021796.1, forward strand.
GAAAAGCTCTCAAAATTTTGACAGTAGATATCAATGTATCTGTACAATAAATAAAAAAAAGAACTCTATTTATAGAGTCAAAAATAATAACTGAAAAGATAACTGTCTTCACAGCCTGTGCTTAGTTGAAAATCATGCAGGATTTAACATACGCAAGGCTGTGAGCAGTTACTGGACGTGGCCTGTAACTGTTGGACACATGGCAATCATGCATGAGTCGTGTGCAAGTTACAGGACACGCAGGCGAGAGATCAGTGGCATGGCTGCCACGTACTCCAATTTGATGAAATCCACGCAGACTTGTTGAAGACGAAATCCACGCGAACTCGGTGTAGAAAGCTTCAAAATCCACGCAAACTTGGGGCAGGAAGCTTCAGGATCCACGCAGACTTCGAGGCAAAGAACTCAAAAATCTACGCAAACTTGAGGAAGAAAACTTCAGAATCCACGGAAACTTGAGATGAAGATCACAAATACACGCAGACTTGAGATAGAACTGCCAGCTGTCTTGATTCGGCGTGTCTCGACTGACACAAAATCTCTGACAGTGATTGCTTTGTCAGTCGCATTAAATGATAAGAAACCCTTTTGGTACGCCAACTTGACGAAGGCTGAGTCTTGCTGAAGAAGATTTCGAAAATCACGCAATAGACGGCGATGATCTCTCGAAGTCTGTGCACACGTGGCATACGAAGAGACATTCTTCGACTGTTGTGCTGTCAGTCATAATTACTCTCTGACAAATGATGAGCTGTCTCTCCAGCGTGATTTGTTTATATTGTCTGGATCAACTGAGCGTGACTTTTGACTCTGTCTTGATTAACTCAGCGTGACTTTCATTTTTGAGGCCTACACCTCCCTCTAGCACGATATACTCATACAAGCCATCCCAGGAGGATGGACTAGGACATTACTCCCCTTTAACATGCACGGACAAGAAAGATCTGTGTCAAGAAAGGTCCAAATAATAGAGACATGTTCTATAGCTCTTCTGAGCGACACAGCACTTTACTCAGAGGGTTGAAGCCAGGCTGTATCCCTCCATAGAACTCGTCTTTGTTGTTGCCGGTAAGAACACCAATCTTTGCTAATGAGTATGCAAAGGCGGAGGGCAGATATCCGGATCAGGACATCCGACTGACCGGTCTAGTAAACCCGGAGAACAGGAGGTGGAACTGCATAGCCAACTGGGTATTGGCTCAGTTTGAAGATAAAATTAAAGAGATCGAGCTTTATAATGCGGTATATGCTACCGTGTATGGCTTCCACCCAAACCCTCATCTGTTTCTAGCCCTGGCAGAGAGGTATAACTATAGGATAGGGACATTCATGACGCCCTGCGGGAAGATGGGATTGGCCCTCCATGAGATAAAGTATATCTCATGCCTACCAACGGGAGACTTCCCTTATGAGGAGTATGTTCCCACAAACGATGAGTTAGATAGACTACGTCGGGAAAATGCAGAGATGGTAGCAGTTTCTGACGAACTACTGTGCCATTATAACATATGCTCCCTGTACTACAAGAGCGGCTCTTCCGGCACATGTTATTCATCGAAGTGGTTGCCGTATCTTTTTCTTAACCATATTATTGAGAAAAAGACCAAGGATCATGACTCATGCAACCCAACTTTCTTTCAATCTCTCAGCCACAGTAAAGTAATAAAACTGATGGAAGAGAATAAAAAGATGGATATCAGAGTTACTGATGAACACCAATACCCTCCGCTCAAGCCCGGAGATTTTGTTGAAAGCTTTATAAGAATGGGCTACAGGTCCTTGTCACAAGAAGCCCAGCTAGCAGGATTTTTGACATATTGGCTTCGTCGATTTGTTGTACCCGGAGCAAGCGCCGTGGACCGCTTCCACCGCGACGTACTCTTCGCTGCCGTCCGGTTAGTCTTCGGCTACCGGATGGATTTTCTATCAGCGATGACCTGTAGAATAAATACAGGTCTTCGTCTGTATGTCGACTCTATGATCAAATAGAAGGGTGAGAAGGGGAACTTCTCTAGACTGGAGTTGCCCTACACCTATCTATTCGGGTGGTTGCTTCTGCATCATCCATCTTTGATGAACCCCGACATGGGAGCAGTCGGTGGTAGCTTTCTTCGAAGATTCTTCCGGAGCAAGTGGGTGTACGTTAGTCTGAAGGACTGCAGACGTGCCCTGAACCTTGGCAAGGGATGGAATTTTTATAGCTTTGCCCCTCCAGCTGGTTACGAATTCATGGCAACAAATCTGGTTGACCTTGGGAGGCAACCACTGGGTCGAGCAGCTTTTGACTGGCTGAAGGCGATCAGACCATCGCATTTGGTATACAGATTTGAGGAGGAGTGCTATCTGGAACCATATCTGCCGAGTCGCTTCGCTCGTCAATTTGGTTACGACCAATTCCATGTAGGCAACGCCATAACTTGCCTACAAGGAAAGGGGCATCTAATTGATGGTGCCAGAGCATGGGCCTACTACAACGCTCGAGATACTAGGACAGTGTTCTCGATGCCAAACAAGAATGATAATGGCCCTAGAATGTTATATACGTATTCACTATTTTATACGGCTGCCAACACTTTTGCCGAGAATTTTAGTCTGGTGGATAGCTTCGCGACGGCGACGCGTCTGAAGAAAGGAGCAACTGCTGTACTAGCTCCAGCAAATGATGAACAACTTCTTGGAAGCTTCCAGGAAAGAAAACTTCCCTGAGAAAGTAAATCAACCACTGAAAATTTCTCTGAAAGTTATTAAATCTCCGACCAGAGAGAGGAAAAGAAGGATTGATGAACCTTCTTCCCCAGCTGCAAAGAAGAAACTTATCCTGGATCGACCAGAGAAAGTTACTACCAGATCACAATCTTGGCAGATGGCCGAGTCAATCCAACGAGAAGAGGCAACCACGCCGACTTCTATTCCAAAGCCGGTTGACGTAGTAGATGTGGAGAGCCCAGAAAGGCCTCTTCATAGAAAGAAGCAGGCTATTAGAAAGAGAAAGAAGGTGATCCTATCCTCGGTGGTGGTGAATGCTGCTGCTGGGATTACTATGTCATCTCTTACTCATGTCTCTGAGCCTAGTCCAGAGCGGAGAGAGGAGACTGAACAGAGAGAGGAGTCTGCACAGAGAGATGAGGCTGCAGAGCCTAGGGAAGATGAAGCTTTACGATCTTCTTCATCAGCGGTAGAAATGACTCAGCTTCCTGTCATACCAGAAATAGTCCGCGAAGAGGAGGATCGCCTAATGATTGAGGCATTAAATGATTGCGACTTCGGTCTTCATGAAGATGTCGATCATACCGCTGCAACTGCCAGTGAGGAAGCTCATGAGGATAATGAAAGTGAGGAGAGTACATCATCAGAGGCTATTGATGATACACAGAATCCTGAAGAGGACATTGAAGTCCATATATCTCCCAAAGCAGCTGATGACACCTTGGATCCTGAAAAGGATGTTGAAGTGCAGGTATCTCTCGAAAAGATTGCAAATGAGGAAGTGGCCCTGGTGGAAACTCCTACTGTTGATCCCAAAGGTAAAAAATGAATTTATCAATCTTATTTTCATAGATTAATAGCTGACATCTCTATCTTTGATCCATGCAGAAATCGAATCTTCTCCAGCTCCTCCTGTGTGCACGGATATAGTACCTGTAACGACGATAGCTAGCAGCAGTCGTCATTTGTCAGGTGGCTCCAAAGCAGGCAGTAGCCATGCAGTAATGTCTGAGGCTACTTCTGGTAGATTGATATCTGGGCCAGCAGAAGACCGAATCATCACTGAACCAAGCCATGGTAAGATTGCTTTTACTTTTGATCTTTTCAATAGCTGTAAATGACATACAAAATGATAAAGTTTATCTGTTTTTGCAGAGGAACAACCGGGAGGAGCGACCAGCTCTACTTTAGCTCCCTTATTTAAAGAGCCTCTCGCCCAAGTGGCTGAACGTCCTACTGCTTCATCATCAACAGGAGTCGCTGCTACTCCTGGTGCTTTGGCCACCAATCAATTTGTCATTAGCTCTTTTACCAGCTTTTTCTTTAATTCATTGGGACCCTTAATAGATAGGGTGATAGAGAAGGAAGAAGCTGATTTCTCTACAGTTAGAGGTCCAACCTCTTACTTGATTAATGCCATCCGCAGCCAAGGGGATGAAGCTCAGGCTACTTTCCTTGATCATATATTAGATGAATTGGAGACTTCAGTTAAGAGCTACAAAGAGCTAAGAAAGGGAGAGGTAGAGCCTCTGGTGCAAGCTGAATTTGAACGGATGTCTCAAGAGGCCGCAGTTAAGAAAGTTAACTTCCAAATTCTCTTGGATACTTTCACTGCCAAGTCCGCTGAGTACAACTCCAAAGTAGAAACAATTGCATCTGTTACTGAAGAAAAAGAAAGAAGAGTTGCTGAATTACAAGCAAAAATTACCCGTCTTCAGGAAGAATTGAGACTTGCTCAATTAACTCTGGAGGATGAAGCTACTCAACATCAAGCTGCAATTCAACAACTTGGTGTTCTGACTCGAGAGAGAGATGAATATGCTGCAGCTCACCAAGCTGAAGTTACTCGCAGACTAGTAACCCTGCCAACCTTCGATGATAAATCTGGGATAGAAGAAGCTAGGAAACGAGTGATGGAATCTCGTGAAGAGCGACTACAAATTTTGAAGCAGCAGATGACCAATTTGATGACACCACCGGCTGAGTAGAAGGATCTTTTTGTATCTTCTTGTTTTTCATGATATGAGTCTTTGTAACGTCTTTCATCTTTGATCAATAAAAAGACATTTTTGTGGCTCTATTATTTGTTGCATATCTTATTCAGATATAAATAATAGCGATAGAAAATATATTCAGAGGTACAAGACATGATATATTTCTTGATTCTTGAAAATAATCATATTCAACTATATCTGCTCAGAGGTAATATGGACATGGCAAATATAATTTATTGAATATTATTATTTCAATAGACAACTTAATCAAAGATGACAAGTTGCTGATAAGAACGAATTGGATGATTCGTCAAGGTAAATGAACAAAATGAATCGTCGGATGAATGTAATGAACGGGCGAGCCGTCAGATGATGAACGGGTGAACCATCAAGTGGATGTGTGAACGGATGAACCGTCAGATGAATGTGTTGTTTCATAGTCTTACGACTCTCTATCTACAAATAGAATGAAAAATCAGGTGGGATGTTCACTTTCACTTTTCAACATAAAGATGTCGTCTGAAGATGCATCCAAGAAGGCTGAGATCGCCCCGAATGTGGAAGCAAGTACTGAGGAACATCCAATTGAACCGGCTCAACTAAAGCAGATGGCAGCTGGCGAAGGTTCGTCTACTCCCAATCCGCCAAAGGATATTTTGGACTTCCTTCTTGAACCAGAGAAAACTGAAGAAGAAGAAGCCATGAGAATAGCTGCTTGCAAGTTCCTGGTGGGTTCCAGTAAGAATGTTCTCGAATCTTTTGCTGATCATGTTTTTGATAAGGACGGTAGTGGCCCGCGTCCCAATTTTGAGAAGGATGATAGTGACCTTCCTTGATATTATGTACTATCATTCAAGATGAAATAAAACTGAATTTTATTTATGAACTTGTCTGATAATTACAATCAATGTCTGTTACATTTACACATAATACTTTTTGAGGAATTTGCCATTGATGGGCATCATTGCAACTCGACCGTCTAGCTCTGTGAGTTGATAGGCTCCATTTGAAAAGACTTTGCTTACGATATAAGGCCCTTCCCACTTCGCATCGAACTTGCCTTTGCTTGAGTGAGTCATAGTCATAGGACGTCTGACTGTTAAAACAAACTCTCCTTTCTGAAAGGCTCTGACCTTAACTTTGCGGTTGAAAGTCTTTGTGATGCGGGCTTGGTATAACTCAATATGCTGTTGAGCTAATAGCTGCTTCTCATCGAGCGCTTCTAACTCTTGAAGTCGAAGAAGATCGTTGTTCTCTGTCGTGAGTTCGTTGGCGATAGCAATCCTCAAAGACGGAATTTGGAGTTCCAGGGGTAGAACTGCTTCACAGTCGTACACTAAAGAGAAGGGTGTACAGCCTGTAGGGTTGCGGATCATAGTACGGTAGGCCCAAAGACATTCTCCAAGCTTTTCACTCCAGTTTCGTTTGTTAGTAGATACAAATTTCTTGAGGAGCTTGATGATAGTCTTGTTGAAGGCTTCAGCTAAGCCATTAGCAGCAGGATTGTAAGCTGTCGAAGCGACATTGTCAATCCGATGATCGTCACAGAACCTTGTGAACTTTTGACTGATGAATTGAGGTCCGTTATCATGGATGATTCTTCGAGGGACACCAAATCGATAGATGACATGGTATTTGACGAAGTTGATGACGCTGCTGGTCTTGACTTCAGCCAATGGTATAGCTTTGGCCCATTTGGAGAAGTAGTCGGTTATTGCCAGTATGAACCGATGTCCTCTAGAAGAAGGAGGATTGATGGAAACGATGATGTCCATGCCCCAAGCTTCAAAAGGTCAGGAAGCAGCAGTCGGATGAAGGAATTCTGACGGTTGATGAATAAAATCTGCGTGGATTTGACAAGCTCGACATTTCTTCGCATATTCGATGGCATCAGATACCATAGAAGGCCAGTAATAACCCATGCGTCGGATGCGATCCTGTAGTTTAGGACCGGGTTGATGTGCTCTACAGACACCGTCATGAGCTTCACGCAATACTTGCTTCGCTTCATCACCAGCAAGACAGCGTGAGAGTAGGCCGTCATAAGTTCGCCGGTAAAGAGTTTTTGTGGTCTGATTGTAGTAGAATCGTAGAGACCATCGACGAATACTCGTAGCCTCCTTGGGATCTTCAGGGAGTATGTCATGGACCACGAAGTCGATAAAAGGAGTTCTCCAATCTTCACTGAAGACATTGACTTCAGTAAGATTACTGAACTCAATATTACGATTGTTTTCGACACAGAACAATTCCCGATTAGAGATGACCACCCCCTGCTATTTTTTGATAGGGATGGCTAAGACTGCTGTAAGATTGGCCAAAGCGTCGGCCTCAGTATTGCAAGCTCGTCGGACATATTCGATGAAGAAGGCTTTGAAAGATGTAGCCATGTTGATTGCCGCTTCATAGTAAGGCACTAGATTTTGATGAAGAACTTCATAGGTCCCTCTAACCTGATTAACAACCAACTTAGAGTCACCATAGACTTCAAGATACTCAACGTCTAGTTGTTTGGCTAGCTGAAGGCCAATGTGTAGAGCATTGTACTCTGCCATGTTGTTGGAGCAAGGCTCATCTAGGGAATATGCTCTTTGAATAGCTGATCCGTCTGGAGAAATAAGGACAACTCCAACTCCTGCGACAATGGCACCATTGGGTCCAATCCTGGATGCACCGTCAAAGAATAGACGCCAAGTAGGAAATTCTTCGGAGATTGTATTAGATTCCAATGTCTCATCTGGAATTTCATCATAGAGTTTGGACGTTTCTGGAACAGGATGAGCTGTTAGGAAATCCGCCAGTACTTGACCTTTGACAGATTTTTTAGGAACATATACCATATCATATTGGGCTAGCAGAATGGCCCATGTAGCCAGCCGAGAATTGAGTGTGCTAGGCTTCTTCATTAGTACCCGAAGTGGATTAACTCGGGATATAACATGAATAGTTTGACCAATGATGTAATGCCGAGTCTTCTGAACAACAAACATAAGAGCTAGACATTCTTTTTCGACCGGACTATAACGGTGTTCAGCACCAATCATAGTACGACTAAGATAGTAGATGGCTTGTTCATGGCCTTCTTTGTTCTTTTGGGCAAGTAAAGCACCCAATGAATGGTCCATAGCACGGACATACATTAAGAATGGTACGCCAGAGATTGGTGGTACCAAGACTGGTAGATTCATGAGATACCGCTTTATGTCATCAAATGCTCGTTGACATTCTTCGGTCCAAACAAAAGATACACCCCTCTTTATTAGTTGAGTAAATGGCCTACAGCATCCAGACAGATTCGAAATGAATCTCCTGATGTACGCAAGTCGACCTTGGAATCCTCGTAACTCTTTTAGGTTGCATGGAGGATGCATCTCTTGAATGGCTTTGATCTTCTCGGGATCCACGTGTATACCTTTAGAGGTAATGACGAAGCCGAGAAATTTGCCACTAGAGACACCCAAGAATGACTTGGTGGGATTCATTTTGAGTTGATGTTGGCACATAAGATTGAAGATAGTTCTCAGATCTTGGATGTGATCTTCCTTTAGACGACTTTTGACAGCAATATCGTCGACGTAGAATTCGACAGTCTTGTGCAGATAATCTCGAAAGATGGTACTCATGGCTCGTTGGTATGTTACACCAGCGTTATTGAGACCAAATGGCATGACAGTATAGCAGTAGACTCCGCGAGGAGTGCGGAAAGAAGTATGTTTTTCATCTTCAGGATTCATCCGAATCTGATTATATCCGGAGAATCCGTCCATGAAAGATATTCTTTCGAACCCACAGGTGTTGTCAATCATGACGTCCGTGATAGGGAGAGGAAATTCATCTTTTGGACATGCTTCATTAAGATCCCGAAAGTCGATGCAGATTCGAACTTTGTCGGTTTTCTTTAGAACTGGGACGACATTGGCTATCCAATCAGGATGTTGTTCTTCTCGAATAAAGCCACAAGCGATAAGCTTCTTGACTTCGTCGTCGATTGCGTCCATCATTTTTGGCTTGAAACGCCGTTGTTGCTGTTTGACCGATTTTGCATTCGGCAAGATGTTCAGTTTGTGAGTAGCAACTTTGGAATCTAGTCCTGGCATGTCTTCATAGCTTCAGGCAAAGACATCAATATATTTTTGAATAAGAAAAATTAATTCCTGCTTATATGCCTCTGGGAGGTTCTTGCTGATGAATATTGGACGAGGTGATCCGCTCTCTCCTACATCAATTTGAACTAATTGATCTTCAGTAGGAGGTTCCCTTTGTTCAAATCTGAGTTCCTATTGGGTATCCATTCGTTGAGCCCAAGGATCTGTTTTAGGATTTTCTTCAATATCCTCGTCATAGCCTTCTGGAAGTTCAACGGAGATCATGTTAGAAGATACAGTCAATCGATAAACTTGACCGATGCTGGTGTCAGAATCCCATGATCTGGAATCAGAAGATTTAGAACGCTCCTCACTATCAGATTCAGAGCCTGCTGGGGATAATACCAGAGGAGAAGCATATCCGAGACCTCTTTTGGTCCTGCTGTAGTACACCTCTGACTTCCCTTTTGGCACAGCCGTACGGATAGGAGTTCTTCTACCTTTACCGTAGTTGAGGCCGCTCTTGAAGTCATAAACCATCTTTCGGATGATGTCTTTTGATTGTTGACTGTAACGACGGAGTTGAAGATGGCCCGTATCGTTACTTTTGCTATCATCCGTATAGCTGAATTGTTGTTCCGGTCCTTTACTAAAAAGTATTGGACTCTCGCCTTTCTTACGAACGGGAACAATACGATATGAATCTTTTGGATCTTCAAATGAGACTTCTGTTTGAAGAGATTGTACAACTCCCATTGTAAATGATTGAAAGCTATCTAACATATCCAAATAGCACTTAGTATGATAAACGACATCAGTATACTGGAAAGTAGATACTTTTTTATTGATTTGTACATTTGTATTTATAGCAGGACCTTTAGCCTTAGCAGGCTTGGTCAGATTGATTACAAGAGGGGGAGAAGAAGAACGTGGAGGAGGATTAGCTTTGTTACGACGGAGGTCGATAACAAGCGGCTCAGAGGAGGTGAGCTCCCTTTTATCCTTGTTATGAGATAAATCTATAACAAGTGGCTCAGAAGAGGTGAGCTGCCTTTTTTCCTTGTTATGAGATAAATCTATAACAAGTGGCTCAGAAGAGGTGAGCTACCTTTTTTCTTTGTTATGACGTAAGTCAATAACAAGTGGCTCAGAAGAGGTGAGCTCCCTTTGATCCTGATCATCATCAGTTGGTTGCTTCTGGACTGGCAAGTGGATAGCCAGTGGCTTGGAAGGCTGAGGACGAGAAATACGCCCTTTGACAGGTATGATGAGGGTGTCATTGGGCAATGTTTCTTGCTCTTCTTCAGTGTCCAGAGACAGGACAACCTTCATGAATTCATCCTTGTACATACGAGCATCGTTGCAGTATGCTTCGACGCCTTTGAAAGGATAAAAATCAGCAACCTCTTTTTGCACCTCTCCATTGTCATCGACATATTTGAAACATTGATGGAGAGTCGAAGGAACAATGTTATGTTCATGCAGAAATGGTCTTCCCAACAGAGGATTATAGGAACAACCATGGTTGTCGATGATGTAGAAGGTCACCATTGTGCGAAGATTGCCTATTTGAAGTTTTAGGCAAATCTTACCCAAAGGTTCACTCCTTCCCTGATTGAACTCGAGAATAGTGGTGATTGTACTGGAGAGACTATGCACTGGGATCTTCAGCGCATCCAACATTGTCTTCGGCATGATACTGAGAGTAGACCCTGGATCTATCAAAATACGATCGACTTTCATCGAGTCGACATATCCTATATAGTAGAGAGGACGGTCATGCCTGTTGTCTTCCATCAGCATGTCATCTTGTGTGAAAATTATGTTTGGAATTAACTCTAACATACTATGACAATGGAGGCAAGAGACTGGTTCTGCTTTCGGCTTCTTCAGCAAGGCTAGACAAGTTTCAGCTTGCATGAGAGCCTCACCCAGAGTTTCCCGAGTCTCTTTGGAGAGGCGCAAGAGCTCGAAGATGGACAGCCGGGCCGGTGTATTGGCCAATTGAGCCAAGATATCAAAATTGTAAGGCTTTTCAAGTCCTGAGGGAGATGACTTCTTCAACGGTTTGTCGAAGCGGACTTGTTGTTTGCCTTTGTCAGCGATCGTCGGCTTGGGAGGAGTAGACTCTACAACCGGTGAAGATGCAGTAGGAATATCCTCAGTGGAAGCAGGCTGCACTATAGCAGGCTCAGAAGAAGAGGCATGATTCTCTTGAGCTTCGGGGTAATCCTTTAGATAGGCTTTCCCTGATCTGGTGCCCAACAGGATTTCTTCATCAACTATGGGATCAAAAGATACCATATTGTAAGTCTTTGTCTTGCCTTTGGAGCGGTCCTTCTTCTTGGAGGAAGAGGAAAGTTCGAACTCCGAGGCTAAATCCGGATGAATCCACATAATCTCGCCATTGTCAAGAGACAAGGGGACAAGACCTTCACTTCGTGGAAGAGGGAGATTCTCAATCTCAAGAGTAGCTTTGGGGATAGGAATGACGCCATGCTGTACCATCTGGGGCGGAAAGTCACCAAATTGGACTGAGACCATGTTAGCGGTAACAGTCTTCTCGTCTTGCTGCAGAGTGACAACACCAGCGTTGACCAGCTCTTGAATTTTGCCTTTGAGCACATAACATGCTCGAGTGGGATGTCCGATGAACCTGTGATAAACACAGTACTTGGGATGATCAGTCTTACCGACTTCATCGGGCTTCTTGGAATCTGGAAGCTGGAGCTTATTGCTTTTGATCAAGCAATCAAAGATGCTCACTGTGTCATTCTCGTCAAAAGAGTACTCTACTTTCGGACGAGGTTCCCTCGGTGGAGGTGCTGAAGGAGTAGAAGTGGACGTAGACGGAGCTACATTGACCGCCAAAGATTCTTTGTTCTTATTTGTCAAGTTGATGTTCAAAGTTTCTTTTCCCTTGCGATTGTTCTGGCGATTGCCACCACCTGTTGTCTGGTGTTCGTCCCGGTCGGGGTTAGACATTTGTACCCCTAGTTGCTTGAATTTGTCAGCGCTAACTTCAGCTACTTTAGCATTGACAATGAAAGATGACCAGTCTTGGAATTGAGTAGATCCTGTCTACATAATGATGATAGGCAAAAGATTTGCCTTGCAGGTGTCTATGGTGACAGCAGCCGGAGTTCCAGGAGGCATTTTTAAAGCTTCTCGGTGGAACTTTTCAATGAAACTCTCAGCAGTTTTATTGTGCCTTTGTTTGATTTTATTGAGGGCTGACATAGTTATGTCGTTGATCTCCTCATAGAATCGTTCCAAGAAGATTTGCTTTAGGCCAGAGGAGGAGGTGATACAACCATCGGGCAAGCTTCTGTACCAATCGTATGCTACGCCGGCTAAACAGCCAACGAATACTCTGGTAAAAAGAGCGTTATTTGGTTGAAGTTGGACAGTCATAACCTCAAAGTGGTTAATGAACTGACTGGAAGAAGTGCTGCCATCAAACAGCGAGATGGTTGGGATTTTGTACTTCGAAGGAAATGGGACTTCCTTCCATTCAACTGGGTAGGGTTGCTTGATCCCCAACCTCTGCAAGTTGTCCTTCTCTTTGAAGGCCTCGAACTGAGTACGTAGGAGCTTGACAGCTTCATTGGCATCTTCCACTGATGTAGAAGGAGCAGGCTGAGTCACAGTGTTAGGGGGAGGAACAGCGTGATAAGCACTACCTCCAGCACCTGATTGATTAGGTGTAGGTTGGACCTGTACAGGAGGTACTTGAAGAGATGCTACCCCCAACCCTGCATTGACAGGCACCGACGATGCTATGATTTCAGGATTTGTAGGAGGTACGGTCGGTGGTACTGTATGCTGGGCCACAATAATAGAATGCATACTTGCGACCATTTCAGCCATGGTCTTCAGCATGTCTTCTAGTGCAGCTATTCGTTGTTCTTGACTGGCCGAACTGGAAGCATCTGGGTCTTTATTGACAACATAAGCTGTCACTTCTCTGGGTACAATGGAGGATACTGTCTGTTCTGAGATTTCACTGTATGCATCATAGTCGGAGAAAGAATCATCTCCTGAGTGAGAAAGATGAAGATGATCGGAAGGATTTCGAAGATTCCTTTGACCGATTGTATCTCGGCTTCGGGATCGGGTATGTTGGAATACTCCTTCAGAAGATTCTTGGAGTAGATCCAAATACCGCTGGCTTGGCTTGCGAGGCTTGCCGTGCTTGGAGCACTTCCTACCCCCAGTGTCTCTGGAAGTCATGTTGACAGAAGCATACAAAACTTCGTCTTCATCTTCTGACATAGGTTCAGAGATTGAAAAGTTCAGACGATCGAAGACAGATCGTCTTATTGTCTGACAACAACATTTGATGACAACCTTGTGATTACAATGGTGTCCAAGTGGTTGCACTGGAGGTGTTGAGATGTTGTCCCATTTTTGTTTAAGGTGTTCTCAGAGATCGGGAACAACAACGGGACGAGAAGAAGTTCGAGGGACATGTTCTTTGACAATATTCGGAACATGGTTCCAGTTCTTCAAATATTTTGTCCCTTGAGTGTACAAGGAAGTACTCATTTCATTGGCATAGGTATCCGGATTCTTGATCCTGGAAGTTTGCTTCTGATGATGGTTGGTCTTCGGCATTGGTTGTTTGTGTTTCATCGAAGTTGGTCGATTGAGATAAGTTCTTAGATCAGCAAACTCACCCCCAGGGGTTTCTGTTTGAGACATCAACAATTTTTCTTGTCTTGAACGGGAGATCTGAAGAGTTGGGAGATCTTAGAATTCTGCTACCGGAGTAGGCAGAATGCCCCTCTGATCAGTACACTTTCCTTTAGCAAGGAGAGAAGAAGAACCCTTGTTGGAGAGAGTTCTTGTACTGACTGATGCCGGAGCACATTCAGATTGATCTTCAACGATAAAAACTGAGAAAGACTGAGAAAAGACCAAAGGGCCTTTTCCTTTATTTTGTGAAGAAGGGTTAGCTAAAGAGCGTTTCCCTCTGTTGTCTTCCAAGTCATGGGACGAAGAAGTTTGATAAAAGACCAGGAGCCTTTTCCTTTGTTCTGGAGAGGAGGAATAGCCAAAAGACTACCCCTAGTGGATTGCGCAGGTGCAACAGGGTGTTTGAGAGGAGTAGCAGAGCTTTTTCTCTTATTATGAGAAGAGGAGAGATTAGCCAAAGGGCTGTCTCTCTTGGATTGCGCAGGCACAGTTTGCGTATGGGTTGATGGCGCACTGGTAGGTTGTGCATGAGGAGTTTTGGCAGAATGTCTTCTAGCCTCATTCACAGTGACTTGCACAGCAGGAGTCTTGTTGCCAGAGTGTTTGTGTTGTACTCTGGTTGCTGGAGTAGTAGACTGCGCAGGCAGAGTTGCAGCCAACTACGCCAGAGGAATAAGAGTCTTGCACTTTGACAAAGCAGCATATGAAGTGGTTTGTGTACTGGCAACAGCAGACTGCACATAAGTAGTAGAGACAGATTGTGCAACAGCAGAGACAACAGACTGTGCAACAGTCTTAGCAGCAGAGACATTAGACTGCGCAGCAGTCTTGGTGGCAGAATCAACAGACTGTGCAGCAGTCTTGAGGACCCACACTGGGCGCACTTTTCTCGTGGCAGAAGTTGTCGCAGTACGAGGGGTGGTCCTGGAGTTGATCATGGCTTCGTAGGCCATCTGGTTGACCTTTACAACCAGCGTCTTCTGCGTCTTTCCGATAGACGCAACGTCACATTGAGTTGTCACTTCCTCGTCGGAGGAGAAAGTCGTCCCCAACAGAGTCGCTACTTTGTTTACAAAAACAAAAGTTGATCTTTATTTCAACAAACTTTGTAAAGATGATTACAAGAATTCTGGAAAAGTACAACTATAGGAATCCGATCTGAAGACGATCGCTTTATCCCTTGGACGATGTAAACTTTGAAGATGGTAGCCTCTGAAGATTACAGTAGCACTTTGGTAAGAACTCCTGATCTCCGGTGATGATTTCTGATCTCTGTATGTGTGTATGATCCCTCTAGGAAGGACTTGAAACTCTATTTATAGAGTTCTGGAAATAACTACTTTTTAGTTATTCTGGACTGCGCAAGTTGGATTGCGCTGCATTGGACCGTGCAGACATCAGACTGCACTGGCAGTTGTTTGATCGTGGGCCAACTGTATTGGACATATGGCATTATTTGATTGAAATGCGCATGATCGTGTACAGACGGTTACCACGTAATGAGTCATTGATGGCATGAAGGCCACGTGTACTTTGTCAGTTGTATTGATGGAGTGCGCCAACTGAATTGCGCTGGCTTCGGATTGCGCTAGGATGGACGGCGCTGGGCTGGATTGTGCTGCAGGCAGATTGCGCTGTATGTACAGCTGTCCTCGAGCGCTGTGCTGCACGATAAACGAACAGTTTCCTCGTTCTTCGTGCTGTCAGCTGTCAAAAGATCTGATTCTCTGTCAGGTAATGATGGCGAGGCCACGTCAGCATGCGCACTTGGATGAGTGTGCAGTTCAGCCTGCACAATCGAATTGTTGCACAACCTGTCTTCTGTGTAGTTCACTTGAAGGATGTATAATTTGATTTTGATGACTTTGTTGATGGGTGCAACTTGATTTTTAGGACCTACACAAATAAGGAGTTGGTAAATAATAACCAACATATACACGTGTCACACACTCAATATATGGTATCCAAAAACAGGACACAGAAGTGTCCAAACACACGCACACTCAAGCACGAGACTGACATAATTCGTGCGACCAGTGCATGTGTCCAAACACTCTCGACACGTATCCATTGGACACGAAACTTCGGGGGTGTCATGACAGACACTGCCCCTTCCTTCGTGTCCAAGTACACGTGTCCACGTTGTTTGCCATGAAATATAAAAGAACAGAACAATTATCGGAGGACCGGACTTTTACTTCACGTTACAAACTCGCTTGTACAAAGAAAGCCTAGGGACGAAAGCTTAGGTACAGCAGTCTAAGTATAATTGTTTATTTTAGATTCTGGGGGGTGACGATAGAGGCTCGGGAAGGCGACGGCAGCCCTGCCTTACTCCTTGGACGATCGGTATGCAGCCTTGGCTCCTACGAGAAGATGGTTGGCGTTGACGAAGAAATGCTCTTTTTGCTTCTCTGTTGCTCTTCTGGCTTCTCTCTCTCTCTGTGTGTATTCTCTCTCTGACTATGGGGGGAAGTCTCTCTGTATATACGTATTTCTCTCTGTTATTGTATATCTTTTTCAAGGGAATGGCACCTTGCTATTTATAATAGTGGGATGTGATCATTAGGGTTGCCAATGATTAGCTCTTGGAGATGGCGGTGGCCCATAGATTGGTCAATCCAGGCCGTTCAGTTTTGATTGTGACGAATCCGAGCCTTTAGGTGTAGATTACACTAAATCCCATTAGCAATTAATGCTGATTGGAATAAATTTTCCTTATAATTATCTTCTGACAATTAAATTTATTCTCCTACCACGTGTCCCAGATTATTGGGATTTGACACAATCTTTAATGGCAGCAAATCTGAGGAATTAATCGGTTTAGGGCACGTGTCCTAGGAGCTGCTGGGGGGATCTGGATCGCATGACGAGTGAGCCGTATATGAATTTGAGCCGCATATGGTTAAGCCCACGTGTTAGGGCTGCCTGGGCAGTGGCCCTCACTTGAGCCCTTGAATCACAAGGGAGTAATCCTTGTGGGCCGCATAGGTACATATCCGCCTGAGCCGCATAGACATGATCCTCTTGAACCGCATAAGAAGACCTCGCTCGAGCCGCATGAGGCTTTCTTGACCTGAGCCGCATAAGACAGATTCACTCTGAACCGCATGAGAAGTTCTTTGCTCGAGCCGTATGAGGCTTTCTTGGCCTGAGCCGCATAGGACAGATTCACTCTGAACCGCATGAGAAGTTCTTTGCTCGAGCCGCATGAGGCTTCCTTGACCTGAGCCACATAGGATTCATTCTGAACCGCATGAGAAGTGAGCCGCATACGAACGCCCACGTGGCAAGGCCACGTGGCATTTTTATTGCTCTTGGGGGATTTATGCCAGAGATGTCTTTTCTCTTCCCTAGAGATTCATCATTATGACAGAGCCCTAATTACCTGCTTTTGTGCCAGGGCTGTCAACTTTTCAGAGGGGTCAGCCGTTAAAGCAATTAATACAGCATGGGTCGGGGAGGAGCACTGTCAGGCCACGTGTCTTCTGAGCTGCATGGAATGCCTCGGACCGCATATCTCCTTATGCCGCATGACTCCCTGAGCCGCATGAGTTTTCTGAGCCGTATGGATCTTTCCTGGCCGCATAGATCTTTTTCCATGCTTCTACAAGATTCCCTTCAAAGTTTTCAATTTGTAAAATTGAAATACTTTGAATAAGAAGCATGGCCGTATTCTTCTAGCCGCATATGAAATCCTGACCGCGTAGAAGTCCTGGCTGCATGGATTGTTCAGCCGCATAGGTGACTCAGCCGCAGGAGACTGTTCAGCCGCATAGCTTCTTGCCATGTCATTATTTGCCACGTATGGCAATCTTTATCACTTAAATGTTGTTGATTTTTTAAAGGCCGCTTTTTGGTGCGGGATCCGAGGAGCTTGGCCTTCATTTTCGGCGGCTTATTTTCATAACCGAAGAGTCAGTTTACGTGTATGCACGGGGATCGAAATGCTCCGTCTTTGTTTATAAATACGGGTGACTTTAGCCGGAAGGACTTCTTTACCTTATCTTTCGTTCACTCTTTTTCCTGTCTTCGCTTTCTGATCTTCCTTGTTTTCTCGTCGAAGCAATGGCTCCTAAGTCTTCTAAAGTTATTTCTGCCGCCGCGAAGGGCAAGAGGGTGACATCTTCGTCAGCCGTCGAGCCTGAAGCGCCCGAAGTGCCCTCTGATGTTCGTCCTGCCTTTAAGGGTAAGGGTTGCATTTGGATCTTGAGTACCCATGGCTCTGCTGTATATTTATGCACAAGCCTCCTCCCAGGTTGATAGCAGAGCCACATATGCTGTATGGGCCGCATGACTTTTCATGCCCGAACCGCATAGACCATGCCCCATGTTTGAACCGCAGAAGAAGGATTTAAACACATAAAGTCTCCTCTGGACGGAGCCGCATATGTTCTTAGCAGGCTGAACCGTATAGCGTTTTGCGCCGCATGAGTTCTTCTGTTAGAACTGTGTACATTCGTCCAATCCGCATAAGCTATCGAGCTAGAGTCATATGGAACTCCCATCTGATTTGGGCCGCATGAGACTGTATTGACTCGAACCGCATAGGCTTCCTTGAAACTGTATTTCTTGAAACCCAACTGGACTGGAGCCGCATAAGACATTATTGACCTGAGTCGCATAGGCTTGTGAGAGCTTCAGTAATTTTTTGTTTTAGCCATCTTTTAATCCTGCTTCTTCTTTCTCTCTTTTTTTTCAGTGAACCTCCCAACCAACCCAGCAGGAGAGCTCCTTATGGGTTCAGCTCAGTATGCCGCAGACGTGCAGCTTGACGAGTTAATCCGTCGTATAGGGGATCAGCTTCCCACTAATGAGCCTAGGGAGAGAGTGGCTGCTATTAATAAACAACCTTTTCGCTTTCTTTGTTCGATGATGAATTCGGGGAAGTTGGATGGAGAATTTTTGAAACCGACTTTTCTCTTTGGGGACGCCTTTTCTATAAAGAACTCCCGATTGCTGGATGTCTCAGAGCACTGGGATTTTCTGTAGACGGGGTAGAGATTCATATCCCTGAGATGGAGCGGCATTATCCTCTCTCATGGTTTAACATGGTACCGCGGGGCAGGACTATGGTGGGCTCCCTGACTCCTACCCAACAGGGAATATTTGTGAGCAAAATTCACTACAACAGACGCACGAGTTTAGTATGTGCGGGCAAGGAATCCGTGAGTCGGACTGTGATGGGGCTGCTCCCGGGCACTTTTGTAAACATAACTGGCCCTAATTTTCCCTTCATCCTAGCTGATACTTTTCTGAATCAGCTCGCTCACAAGGGGTCTTATCGCATAGGCAGATTGTCGCTGCTGAATTGGAACAACCCCATTCCCGCATGGACTAATCTTACCTCATGGATTTTGAGGCAGTATGGGGACTTCCTTCAGGAAATTAATCTCTATTACGCCGTCAGGGGTACCTGCTACGGGTTGCCCATTAACAAGCCCTTATTTATGGCTCTATTGGAGCTGTATAATCGGCGTACAGGGACTTTCTTTGCCTCCGGAGGAGAACTGGGGCTTGCTCTTCACGAAATGAACTGGGGCTTGCTCGTCGCCGTGTATCAAGAACTGTTGTGTCATCATAGCGCCTGTCATCAGATGGCTATCAAAAAAGTAAATAGTTCAGAAGGGAACGCCCCTCACACCAAGGCTTGGATTTTGTATCTTTTCAAATTGCGTCCTTCCGGTCAAGTTTCGTCTCGAACTCCTCGAACCCCGGAGGAGGTGAAGGATATGATGTCGAAGGTCAAGAAGTCGAAGTCTACCCGTGACCGGTTTGGGAGTAGCACTGACTCCTTCAGTTATTTCCACTATGGTACCCGGGAGATGTCTGATAAAGTGATCTTAGCTGGGTTCTTGATGGTGTGGCTACGCAACTGTGTAGTCTCGGGCGGCGCGGGTTCTATAGAAAGGATCAGCCGCCATTTCATTCTTCCTGCTGTAAAATTGGTCTTCAAGGTAAGACTGGCGCTCCTTCCGGCCATGGTGTGTAGCATACACCACGGCCTTCGCGTCTTTTCATCCAAAGTCATTGCTCGCGATGTATCGATGGACTTTAAACGGATAGAACTACCATACCACTACCTCATGGGGTGGTTATTAATGCACTATCGGTCGTTGATAAGGCCGGGACCTGATGAAAACGTTTCTGTTGATGACGCCTTCCTTTTCCGGTATCGTAATCAGCCTTGGGAACATGATACCATGCCGGCCTGCCAGAGGGCGTTGGCAAGAATTGATGGGCCCAAATTCTTCGTATCTCTCCCTGAGTTCACCCCCGGCGAAGTAAGGAGGGTATATGTTGACGGCATTGATCCCCCCCAACTTTTATCTGAGAAGATACTTCTTTGGTTACGCAACATCCGTCCCGCGCACCTGGTGTATCGTTACCGGAATAGAGTATACCTGGAGCCTTATCTGCCCAGTAGATTTTCCCGTCAATTTGAGTATATTCAATTGTTCCTGGATCGCCCCAGCGCTTGCTTGAGCTTTGAGGGCAGTATGCTCGATGGCGTCCGGGCTTGGCATTATTATAATGCGTCCCATACCCGAGCCAGCTTCTCACTCCCTGATGCCAAGGTGGAGGGTGACATCTTGTATATAGCGGCCCTTTATCATGTTGCAGCGAGCAAGCCTTCTGTTGGTTTTGATATGAATACTAGCTTCATTGTTGGCACCGGTTTGGCTGAGAAGCCAGAAGGGTCCAAGAAGAGGAAGAGGGGGCGAACAGGGTTCCTGTGTCGGACTCAGAGTCGACTAGGGCGGATGAGGAAGACGACGAACAAGATACTGATGACTTATCTCATTCTTCGGGCGAGGAGGTTGGGAATCAACCCCCTGCCGTGCCGGCTGAAAGGGCCGTGGGTCAATCGTCTACTCTGTCTGACGAAGTGGTGGAGGATCAACCATCTGCGGTACCTGGCCCTTCGCATAAACGAAGCAGGCACGTGACTACCGTCGATGACCGACCTTATTCCACGAAGCACGCTGCGGTAAGACGTCGCCGGCTGTTTATTGATGATGAGGACGTTGTTCCTGAGGTGATTTGGGCTTTTAGCTGTTTCCTTTCTTCTTCTTCTTCTATGTTATGGCCTAATTATTGTTTCTTTTGCTCTTCATAGGCGTCGGATGAGCTCGCTCCTCAGGACCCGATCAACGAGGCTGATCCGGTCTTGTCTTACTTAGTCAGTGATGTGTGCACCGCTATCATTGCTGCTGGGGTGCTTCCGGTTGCGACCGAGGATTCCCACCTTGCTGGGACCTCAACCCAGGAGGACGGGGGCTTTACCGCGCCCGTCCCTGAGACATCCGAACCCCAACATGATGACTCTGTGGGTGGGGAACCTACGCCGGCTGTGAACGAGCCGTCGTCCCCGCGCTCTTCCCCTGGTAATACCAATCGAACCATAGCTCGTGAATAAGCCTATGTGTTCTTGTCATCTTTTCTTTCAGATTATGTCGACTGATGGTTGCTTTGGATGTTCAGATCTCAACCCTTCGTTGCCAGTGATCGATGTTGCTGGATCGCGCCCTACCGGAGAAGGCCTGACAGAACCTCTCTGTATCGAGGGACCTTCGTCTGGGTCGAGCTCGAGGTCCCGGGTAGCAGTGCAACTGGGACAAGAGACGATGCCCCCTGTGTCCTCCTCTGTGAATGTAGTTTCGGGGGTTAACCTCTCCTTCCTGCCGAGCATCCAAGCTCTTCGGGCGACAGAAGAGGAGTTAGCCGCCATCCAAGCATCTTTCCGTACGGAATTTGCTTCCTTGGTGGTGGGTGCAGTAACTTCTGAAGCTGCTCCTCCAGTATCGTCTGCCACTCTCCCTTTGACGCCGTCCTCTACGGAGGTCTTGGATGACGCATTACAGGATGTGGTCGCCAGTTTCCATCGTCATTTGAAGAGAGGGGTCGAGGCAGCAGTGGAAAGGGGGACTCCCTTTACTCTGGTCCGTCGATGTGCCGGAGGCCAGATTACCATCCTTAAGACACTCCCTGGAGGGGGGGAATTGGCTGCAGTTTTGGAGCCGAAGCTATTAGAAGCTGATCGTCTTGTGGCCCAGTTTCGCTTGTTGCAACAGACTGATTTACCTGCGGTCATAAATCAAGAGCGCAACTTTCTCATTACTGCGGTGGAGAAGGTGATGGCTGCCCGGGAATCGCTCAAACCGGCTATATTGAAGGACCGCCGGGATCTGACTCGATTGCACGACCAGTGGAGACGTCGGACTAAAGATTGCACAACTCGGGAAGCGGATGCTTCCCGCGGGGTAGCCGATACCCGGGAACATATCCTTGAACTCCAGAGAAAACTGGCTTTCCTGGAGTCAGAGCTTGAGACCGCTCGTTTTGAGAAAGAGACTGCCATCCAGGAGGCTGATAAGTACAGTAGGACTTCTGCTAATCTAGAGCTTGCCCTCAAGAAGATGAGGACAACTGGCAGGCATATACTCTTCTGAATGAACAGAGCAGTTATCCCAAGAAGCCGAGCGTCGAGCTAAACAGAGGCTTGATCGGGGGACTGCCTTGGTGAAAAACCGTCTCTTGGAGTTGTGCAATGCAGAACTGTAGTCGGCTTTTTCTTCTTGTTTTGTTTTTGTTTTCTCCCTTTCTGAAGGGGACATGATCCCGAAATATGTAATGCCTTTTCTTCCTTCAAATAAAGAGTACTTTCAATTCTACCCTTCATTTGTATTGCTTGCTGCGCCTGTGATAGTGTGGTGATGTTTTCCCCCGTATAGGGGATATATTTGTGGACCTGTTACCCATGGCATACCTTGGTTTTAGGTAGAGGTAACAAGTTTTGGTCAGGGTACCTAAAGCAGCCATAGCGAAGTGGTCATGGGTGCTCTTGGTATTGAGAAAAGGAATACCGTAGAGCAGCTGGGCTCCTGGGGCCTGATGAGGTGATAGGTTTGTGCTGAGAAATCTAGCTGAGGATATTTGTGGGCCTATTATCCTTGGCGTACCCTGGTTTTAGGATACGGATAATAGGATGAGGGGGAACCGACATACTTGCTCAGAGGTAACGAGGACATGGCAAGTGGGAATGTTTTTTAAACGTAGAGTCTTCCTACTCAGAGGTAATGAGGACATGGTAGGAGCGAACTCGACGGAGGATATTGATGGTCAACAGAGGACATTTGCTGTCAATAGAGGACATTTGTGGACCTATTACCCTTGGCGTACTCCGGTTGTGGGTACAGATAATAGGTCGAAAGGGGATCATCATACTTACTCAGAGGTAATAAGGACATGGTAAGTATGAAGGTTTCTTCGACGGAGCCTTTCCATTCAGAGGTAATGAGGACATGACGGGAGTGGGCTCAATAAAGGAGGGCACATAGACCGACTCAGAGGTAATGAGGACATGGAAGTTCTATGTAAGGGGTGATTTATTTTTGGCGGAAGTGGAACGACTCAGAGGTAATGAGGACATGGCCGTTTTTAGAAATTTGTGGATCGATTACCCTTTTTGTGCACTGGGAGTGCGGGTGTTAGATCATGAGGGAGGATCTTCTTCAAGAAGAAAGTTCAGAGGTATGATCATAAATAACTTTCAATCTGAAAGAGTGACCGGGATGTGAGTTCAGAGGCACCAGCGGGTACATGACTCGATAATTTGGAATATTGTAGATGTGTGAGTTCAGCGACACCAACGGGTACATGACTCGATGATCGGAAATATGGAGGATGTGAGTTCAGCGGTACCAGCGGGTACATGACTCGATGATCTGACAAACTATGAGGGTGAGTTCAGTGGTATCAGTGGATACATGACTCAAAAATCTGGAAATTTATGGGGTGAGTTCAGTGGTACCAGCGGGTACGTGACTCGATAATCTGGGATTTTATGGGGTGATTTCAGTGGTACCAGCGGGTACGTAACTCGATAATCTGGGATTTTATGGGGTGAGTTCAGTGGTACCAGCGGGTACGTGACTCAATAATCTGGGATGTTGTTTAGGTATAATATTTCTTCAGGAACTTGCCGTTGACGGGCAACATGAGCAAGTCTCCATTTTGCTTAGCGAGGCGGTAAGCACCGTTGGAGAATACTGTCTCTATGATAAATGGGCCTTCCCATTTTGGCTGGAACTTGTCGGCGGTCTTATGAGTCATGACCATTGGCCTCCGGACTGCCAGAACAAGATCGCCCACTTGGAATGTTCTGATTTTGACCTTCTTGTTGAAGGCTCCTGAGATACGTGCTTGGTACAGCTCGATCCTTTGCTGAGCTAGGAGGCGCTTTTCATCTAAGGCCTCTAACTCTTGCAGTCGACGTCGGTAGTTGTCATCCGTCGTCAATTGATAAGTGAGGGCGACGTGGAGTGAGGGTATTTGAGTCTCCAATGGGAGAACTGCTTCACTCCCGTACACTAGGGAGAATGGCGTATTCCCAGTGGCTGTTCGAACTGTGGTGCGATAAGCCCATAAGCATTCGCCGAGTTTCTCGTTCCAGTCGCGTTTGTTGGAGAAGACAAACTTCTTAAGGAGTTTGATGATTGTTTTGTTTAACGCCTCTGCTAACCCGTTTGCTGCCGGGTTGTACGGCGTCGAAGCGATATTCTTAATACGGTGTTTATCGCAAAACCGATAGAATGCGTGGCTTGCAAACTGTGGACCATTATCATGGATGATCCTTCGGGGCAGTCCAAAGCGGTAGATGACGTGATGCTTAAGGAAGCTGATCACGTTTGAAGTCTTGACTTCTGCGAGTGGGACAGCTTTTGCCCATTTGGAGAAGTAATCAGTGATCGCAAGTATGAAGCGATGTCCTCGAGAGGAAGGTGGGGTGATTGGACCAATGATATCCATTTCCCATGCTTCGAATGGCCAGGACGCCACCGTCGGATGTAAAAACTCGGACGGTTGGTAAATGAAGTCCGCGTAGACTTGGCAGGCTTTGCATTTTCTAGAATAATCTATCGCATCTGCCACCATCGTGGGCCAATAGTAGCCCATTCGGCGAAGGCGATCTTGTAGTTTTGGGCCGGGCTGGTGGGCCCCGCAGACACCGTCGTGAGCTTCTCGTACGGCTTCTTTGGCTTCTGCATTTGACAGACACCGAAGCAGTAATCTGTCGTAGGAGCGGCGATACAGCATTTTTGTCTCTGTATCGTAAAAGAATCTGAGAGAACGTCGTCTGATGGAAGTGGCTTCCTTTGGATTCTCGGGCAGGATGTCGTAGACGACGAAGTCGATAAATGGTTGTCTCCAGTCTGGGGCATTATCGATCGCCTGGGCGGAATAACTCGCCACGAATTGCACATTGTTCTTGGGACAGACTAGTTCGTGGCCTATCACATCCACTGATTGGCGATCATAATTTGGGACTGCCAGGAAAGCGGCCAGACCGGCTAGGGCATCGGCTTCAATATTTCGGAGTCTGGGGACGTGCTCGATGAAGAACCCCTCAAATGACGAGATGATATCGATCGCTATTTGGTGATAAGGAATCATGTCTTCATGGCGGACTTCGTACGAGCCCCGGATCTGATTGACGATTAGTTGGGAATCACCGTATGCTTCAAGGTATTCTACCCCCAGCTCTCTTGCAAGTTGAAAGCCAATGACCAGAGCGTTGTACTCGGCCACATTGTTAGAGCAGGGCTCGGTGAGGGAATAAGCGCGGTTAATCACCAATTCGGAAGGGGAGATCAGCACTACCCCGACTCCGACGACTATATTGCCTTTAGGTCCGGTCCTTGAAGCACCGTCAAAGAACATTCGCCATATAGCCTCGTGAGAGGTTGCATGCGAGTCGGCGACCTCGTCTGGGATCCCTTCATATATTTTGGAGGACTCTGAGCCTGGGTGGGCTGCTAAAAAGTCTGCCAGGGCTTGACCTTTGACTACCTTTTGGGGGACAAAGATCATATGATAAGGGGACAGCAATATTGCCCATGTAGCGAGTCGAGAGCTAAGTGCCCCTGGTTTAGTTATGAGGACTCTGAGAGGGTTGACTCGTGAGATCACATGTATCGTTTGTCCGGCGACATAGTGTCGCATTTTCTGAATGGAGAACACCAGGGCGAGGCATTCCTTCTCCACAGCGGTGTATCGGTGCTCTGGCCCAATCATCATTCGGCTGAGGTAATATATGGCCTGCTCATGGCCTGCGTCGTTGTTCTGTGCCAGCAGAGCCCCAAGGGAGTGTTCTATTGCTCGTACGTAGAGCAGGAATGGTTTTCCAGGAACCGGGGCCACCAAAACTGGAGGATTTGACAAATATTCTTTGATGCTGTCGAAAGTACGCTGGCATTCCTCGTCCCATATGAATGAGACTCCTTTCTTCATGAGGTATGTGAACGGTCGACATCGCCCGGAGAGGTTGGAAATGAACCTTCTGATGTAAGCTAGCCTCCCTTGGAGGCCTCTGAGTTCGCGGAGATTTCTTGGAGGACCCATCTCCATGATTGCTTTCATCTTTTCAGGGTCTACATGGATACCCTGTGCAGTAATAATGAAGCCCAAGAACTTTCCGCTGGATACGCCCAGAAAGGACTTCGTAGGGTTCATTTTCAAATTGTGCGCTCGTATTAGGTCGAACATCGTCCTTAGATCCGGCTATATCGTCAACATAGCACTCCACCGTCTTGCATAAGTGGTCTCTGAAGATGATGCTCATGGCTCTTTGATATGTGGTGCCAGCATTCTTTAAACCGAAAGGCATGACTGTGTAGCAGTACATGCCAATCGGTGTTCGGAATGATGTATGCTTTTCGTCGTTAGGAGACATTTTGATTTGGTTGTACCCCGAGAAGCCATCCAAAAATGACATAAGTTCGAAGCCGCAGGTATTGTCGATCATGATGTCTGTGATAGGAAGGGGGAATTCATCTTTGGGGCATGCCTCGTTCAGGTTGCGGAAGTCGATGCAGATTCGAATCTTCCCATTCTTCTTAAGGACGGGTGCTATGTTGGCGACCCAGTCTGGATGTTGCTCCTCACGAATGAAGCCGCTGGCTATCAGTTTGTTGACTTCGGCTTCGATCGCGTCCATGATGCCTGGACAGAAGCATCACTGTTGTTGCTTGACTGGCTTCGCATCTGGTCGAATGTTGAGTTTGTGAAGGGCGATGTCGGGATTTAATCCTGGCATGTCTTTATAGCTCCAGGCGAACACATCAATGTACTCTCTGACAAGTTCTAGCAGCGACTCACGTTCTTCGTTTGTTAGGCTTTTACTGATGAAAATTAGTTTCGGAGAAGATTTGCTGCCGAGGTCAATTTGTATAACCTCATCTTCAGTAGGAGGTTCTCTCAGTTCGAACCGCTTTTCCCATTGTGCATCCAATTGCTGGGTCCACGGCTCTAGCTCGA
This sequence comes from Iris pallida, assembly GCA_029216955.1. Taxonomy (NCBI): domain Eukaryota; kingdom Viridiplantae; phylum Streptophyta; class Magnoliopsida; order Asparagales; family Iridaceae; genus Iris; species Iris pallida. The sequence continues at coordinate 6,366,651 of JANAVB010021796.1, forward strand.
GGATCTCAAGAATATCCTCGTCTTCTTCGTAAGCGTCGACGAATGCCATGTTGACTGACATGACTTGTCTGAACGCATCTTCGATGCTGGTATCTGAGTCGGAAGTTGGTGATCCGGTTGAATGTGACTGCCAGTCGCATTCTTCATCTGAACTTTCAGGGGTCGTAGTAGGCGTTACATACCCTAACCCGCATCGAGTTTTATTATAGTAGTTCCGTGGTTTGCCCGCCGGGACTGGCGGCTTCAAAGGTAATCGTCGTCCAGTGTCGTAGTTCAATCCTGGCGTCGTCTCCAGATCATACCCCTGTTTCTGCATGAGATATTTGGATTGAGGGCTATAGAGATACAGAGGCAGTCTTCCGGCATCTCACCCGAGGTCGACTTCTTCTATGGTGAGGGGATGCGGGTTGTTCGTCCGGCCGAAGATGATCGGATGATCTCCTCCCTCGAATATTCGGTAAGCGTCTTCTACTGGAGTAAGCTGGATCGCGGTGTACACATTTGTCACCTGTGTGTGTAGGTGAGTGCCTATACCGTGTTCCATAGTATACATTATACATAGCTTATTGAGTTCGGTGTAGTTCAAAGATAACCCTTTACTGATGAAGTAAGGTATCTTTTCTAGGGGGATTACATCATCAGCGGAGGGGATATCAGTGTGGGCAGCCACATACTTGGCTAGCTTCGGTTCCTCTTCGGCTACCCCCTGTGTGAACGAAGACTGAGAGGATGACCTGGGAAGCTTGATTGTCAGTAGTTCAGTTGATGGAGCAGAGCGTGGAGTTGTTGGCAGACTAGCGACCCCCAGTTTGGCATTTGATGTGGGGCGAGGAGTGGCTGGTTCGCTAGAAGTGTCAGACCTTACATCGGGGTGACGACCCTTCCTGGGAAGGCGTATCGTCAGCGGCTTGTCGGAGGGATTGAGCTTCCCTGTTTGGGGTTGACTGACTCTCGGCAGTCTGATTATTAGTGGCCCCGTTGTGGGTCTCGGCACTTGGCCGGACCTTGGTACCCGGATTATCATCTGCTCCTCTTACGCCGAGAGGCTGATTGCGTCCTTCCGCAGAGTGGCAGTAAGGGGTGCGGACTTGCCCGGTTTGCGAGCTTGGAGGTGGATCGTTAGGGGTCCTTCTGATCCCGTAGCTGTCTCGGTATGAGCTTGTGCATCTCCTTCATCAAGGTACCTCTTCGACTTTTTGTATAGGCAGGAGTCTGAGTAGTAGGATTCGACCCCTTTGAAGGGATCGATATCAGCAAATTCCGTCTTCACGAAGCCGTATTTGTCGACATATTTGAAGTACTGGTGTAGCGTGGAAGGCACGATCATGTAATCGTGTATCCATGGGCGCCCTAAGAGGATGTTATAAGAAGTGTCTGCATCTATGACGTAGCAGGTGACTTCGGATTGGAGGTCGTCAATTTGACACTTCAGACGAATCTTCCCAATAGGGTAGCTCCTGCCCGAATTAAAACTGCTGATGGCGGTGCTTGTAGGCGTCAGGCGATGCATTGGGATACGAAGATGATGTAGCAGGCCCTTCGGGATGATGCTTATGGAAGAGCCAGGATCTATGTGCATCCGATCCACCTTCACGTCGTCGATGTATCCCGTGTAGTATAGCGGGCGATCATGTAGGTTGGTTTTGATGAGCATGTCCTGCGGAGTGAAGACGATATTGGGCATTGCCCCCGTGCAGGCACTGTCTTGGAGATTCATGGGTGAGTCCTCCCCGGTGAGGTTGGATTGAGCCAGATAAGCATCGGCATTTTGGAGTGCTTCGCTCAATGCAATACGAACGTCCTTGGAGAGCCTTAGGAGTTCGTATAGTGACAACTTGGCCGGTGTGTTAGCCAATTGTGTTAAGATGTCAAAGTTGTAGGGCCTCTCTAGCCCTTGGGCTGCTTCTTTTCGGAGAGATTTGTCGAAGCGAGTCTCCTTCGGCCTAGGCTTGTCGGTCGTCGAAGGCTGAGCCGGTCCCGAAGCATCAGTTGTAGTGGGTTGATGATTTTCAGCTGGATTGTCAACCACAGGTTGGGATTAAGCTCCGAACCGCGTGACGACGGCTGTAGCTTCCTCGTTGTCTGCTGAGATTGTGTGGCAGGTCCTGATTTTTCCACTCTTCTTTTTGTTGGTGGAAGATGGTGTGGGCCGAGTTACTTCTAACACCATGTCTGGATGGACCCACATGACCTCCTCTCGTGATGTGGTGAGAGGTACTAGACCAGCAGCCTGTTTCCGGGGAGGTGGAAGATTGGTAATCTCCATTGTCGCCAGAGGGACAGGGATTACCCCGTCCTGAGTTTTCGTTGGAGGGAAGCTGCCGAATTGTACGGACACCATATTGGCTGCCACGGTTACCTCTTCGAAATCGATGGCCAGAGCGTTCGAATCGATGAGGCTTTGGATGTACCGTTTTAGTTGATAGCAGTCATGTATAGCGTGGTGTACATAACGGTAGTAATGGCAGAACTTTGGGTTCTCTAGATCAGCCGGCCGAGGTTCCCGTCTTGGTGGAGGGAGCTGAATTCTATCTCCTTGTATGAGCATGTCCAAGATAGGCTTGACGTGGCCGTCTTCGAAAGAGTAAGTGATTTGAGGCCATTGTTTGTCTGCTGGTTATGACTAGGGCTTCTGGGCCGTGTCGGCCACCATAGCCTGCTTTCCTTTGCTGTCCCGATTGTTGGAGGGGTTACCCACATTATCGTTGTTGGGACGCCTATCCTTGTTCTCTCCTTCTGAGATGTGCAATCCCAGTTGGCGAGCCTTCTTCAGTCGTTCTTCGGTGCTTGTGGCGCTGATGATGAACGTCTTCCAATCTTTGAATTGACTTTCGCCCATCCAGAGACTGATCGTTGGAAGCAGTCTCTTTTGGCAAATTTCAATCAAAGAGGAATCTGGATTTCCGGAAGGCAGCTTCATGGCGGTCTGGCGGAACCGATCGATGTAGTTTCTTGTTAACTCCTTCTTCCCTTGGACGACGTCCATGAGAGTGGACATTGTGACGTCCTGCCCTACCTCATAGAATCTCTCCAAGAACAAGCGTTTGAAGCCAGCGAAGGAGTGGATGCAGTTGTCCGGTAGATTGCGGTACCAATCGAAGGCGACTCCTTCCAACGCCCCAATGAATAACCGTGTGAGGATAGCATCATCATGGGGCAGATGGTCGGTGGTGACCTCGAAGTAAGTGATGTACCGACTTGCTGAGGTTTTGCCATCATACGGGTTGATATTGAACGGCTTATATCTTGGTGGGAATGGAACATCCCTCCGTTCAGCAGGGTATGGTTGCCGTATTCTGAGATCTTGAGCGTTTTCTCGGGCATGAAACATGGCTCAGAGCTCCTGGACCTCTCTTCTTACTTCTCGGGTCTCGTCTGTAGCGGTAGGGGCTGTCATTTCGGGAGGATTATTTCCCGGGTTTGGTGCCGCTGAGTTCGAATCCACATTGACCGCAGGGCTCGTGCTTGTTTGACCAGGCGTTCCTCCTTGTAGAGTTGGCAGGGCCGCTTTAATCTCGTCTACAAACTTGACCAAAGCAAGTAATATGACTTTGAGATTGTCGATGCGCTGGCGATCATTAGAACCACCTTGATTGCTGTCTGTCATGAAAACCGTCCTTACATGAGGAGTGATGGAAGGAACGGTAGAGGACGTGCCCTCCGAGTCGTACCCATGCACCGAGAAGTCATCGGGATAGGTGGGAATGTTCTCTTCGGGCTCAGACTCGGAGGGAACGGTATCCCCAGCTTCAGAGCTTGCTTCGTCTTGAGAGTTACGGATGTCCTCGGGGACATCAGCGTCTGTTGCACCTGATGGAAGAGTTGTTTGTCCGGGCTTGGATCCTTGAAACATCGGATTGTTGCGGATGTTCGGAGGAGTGCTACCCCCAGTTCCCTTAACCCCCAGCGACGTGGATGATGAATTTCCCATCGCGGTAGATTTCGTCTTTGAACGGGTGTGTTGGAATACACCGGTAGAGGACAACCGTTTAGAAGATAGTTTCTTAGCTGTAGTGGTTGATATCTTGGGACTGGAGATACTTGTCTTTTTTTCTCTTCCTTCGGCGGGGATCTTTTGAGCAAAATTGCAGGAGACAACAGGAGGTGCCTCATCTTCTGAGCTCGGATGCTGTAGCCTTTGGCAGACGGACGGCCGATCTTCCGTCACTGTCGCGCTGCTGCAGCAGCAGTTGACGATGATTTGGGTGCAGTAATGCCCAAGCGAGGACTCTTTGCACGCCGAGGCTCCTTCTCTTTCCTTGTGCTTGTGGAGGATCACCTCACGCAGGTCAGAGGAACCACTTTGTCCTTTTGCCGCCGGGGGCTGGACTCGAGCGGTTCTATACAACTTTCTATCAAAGGCCCACGTAATAATCAACGGGACGCCTCGATAGTTAGAGGTTGGGACAGCTGCCTGGGTTTGGTGAGCCCGCGCTGCCCTAGACTTCCTACTTTTAGCACTTGCAGGCGCGTAATAGGAGGAGTCCAAGTTGAACACCACAGAGTCTGGCTTATCATCCAGAGAACCATCAGAGTCAGGACCGCATGAGAGACGGTCGAAGACTGATCGAGAGAAGCATGAAACTCTATACGGCTAGAGTTGGGCACCGTGCAGGCTGTCTGCATACGGTTGTCTTCTGCCGTCGGATGAATTGTTTTTGTGCGGCTAGGAGTCACGACCGTACAGGCTGGCCGCATGCGGTTGGCAATTGTGGCCGCATGGGTTTTCTGCAAGCGATTGTCTCCCATAGCCGTACGAGTTTCATCCGTGTGGTTGGCAACTGTAGCCGCATAAGCTATGCGGCTGACAGATATGGCCGCATGAGTTTTCTTCATGCGGCTGGCGGATGTAGCCGCATGAGCTTTCTCCCTGCGGCTGATACCCCTAAGCGGCTCGGATCTCATAGAGTTTCTTTTTGCCCCTGCAAGTCCAGCATCATAGTATTTTCTTCTGTCGGACTTGGGGACAGCAGAGTCATCTACGATCTGAAGTGGGGCCGCAGGAGAATATTGCTCGCCGTTTCGAACAACAGAGGGTGTCTCTGCAAGAGCTTCAGTAGGAACGAAGGATCGGGGTCTCCACTCCTTACGGGCCTTCTTTGTGCGGGCTCGCTTCTGGACCGGGCCAGTGTTCTTGTCGGAGAGCATCTCTTCGAACGCCTGTTGGTCGAACCGGGCGACCATCTTTTGTTGTGTGGAGCCAAGCTTGGCTGCATTCGATTGCGTCACCAACTCCTCAGCCGTGGAGAAGTTAGTCCCCAGCAGAGTCGCCATCGTGTTTGACATGAAATATAAAAGAACAGAACGATTATCGGAGGACCGGACTTTTACTTCACGTTACAAACTCGCTTGTACAAAGAAAGCCTAGGGACAAAAACCTAGGTACAGCAGTCTAAGTACAATTTTTTATTTTAGATTCTGGGGGGTGACGATAGAGGCTCGGGAAGGCGACGGCAGCCCTGCCTTACTTATTGGACGATCGGTATGCAGCCTTGGCTCCTACGAGAAGATGGTTGGCGTTGACGAAGAAATGCTCTTTTTGCTTCTCTGTTGCTCTTCTGGCTTCTCTCTCTCTCTGTGTGTGTATTCTCTCTCTGACTATGGGGGAAAGTCTCTCTGTATATACGTATTTCTCTCTGTTATTGTATATCTTTTTCAAGGGAATGGCACCTTGCTATTTATAATAGTGGGATGTGATCATTAGGGTTGTCAATGATTAGCTCTTGGAGATGGCGGCGGCCCATAGATTGGTCAATCCAGGCCGTTCAGTTTTGATTGTGACGAATCCGAGCCTTTAGGTGTAGATTACACCAAATTCCATTAGCAATTAATGCTGATTAGAATAAATCTTCCTTATAATGATCTTCTGACAATTAAATTTATTCTCCTGCCACGTGTCCCAGATTATTGGGATTTGACCCAATCTTTAATGGCAGCAAATCTGAGGAATTAATCGGTTTAGGACACGTGTCCTAGGAGCTGCTGGGGGGATCTGGACCGCATGACGAGTGAGCCGCATATGAATTTGAGCCGCATATGGTTAAGCCCACGTGTTAGGGCTGCCTGGGCAGTGGCCCTCACTTGAGCCCTTGAATCACAAGGGAGTAATCCTTGTGGGCCGCATAGGTACATATCCGCCTGAGCCGCATGGACATGATCCTCTTGAACCGCATGAGAAGTCCTCGCTCGAGCCGCATGAGGCTTTCTTGACCTGAGCCGCATAAGACAGATTCACTCTGAACCGCATGAGAAGTTCTTTGCTCGAGCCACATGAGGCTTTCTTGGCCTGAGCCGTATAGGACAGATTCACTCTGAACCGCATGAGAAGTTCTTTGCTCGAGCCGCATGAGGCTTCCTTGACCTGAGCCGCATAGGATTCATTCTGAACCGCATGAGAAGTGAGCCGCATACGAACGCCCACGTGGCAAGGCCACGTGACATTTTTATGGCTCTTGGGGGATTTGTGCCAGAGATCTCTTTTCTCTTCCCTAGAGATTCATCATTATGACAGAGCCATAATTACCTGCTTTTGTGCCAGGGCTGTCAACTTTTCAGAGGGGTCAGCCGTCAAAGCAATTAATGCAGCATGGGTCGGAGGGGAGCACTGTCAGGCCACATGTCTTCTGAGCTGCATGGAATGCCTCGGGCCGCATATCTCCTTATGCCGCATGACTCCCTGAGCCGCATGAGTTTTCTGAGCCGCATGGATCTTTCCTGGCCGCATAGATCTTTTTTCATGCTTCTACACACGTGTCCTGGATAGCTCGCACGAGCACGCGAGTAGCAGGGCATTACTGTACATGCGCGTGCGGCCGTGTCCAAGGGTCCCAAGCGACACCCAATCGACACGAGACACGCTCAGTCGTGCAAAATCACACAAGCCACATGCAAACCTAATTTCCTATTCAGTTACATTTCGAAAACTCGATCGAAATGCCCACTGTGGCATTTCGTCGAACACCTGCGGCTATCCACTGATACGTGTCCGATACGAACACGTACATGACACGAGAGGGTGCAAAACCTATCCCTATAGTACAAAGACACCTAGGGCTTGGTGTTCATGCAAAGAAACCAAAATTTCATGGAGGAAATGGTGATTTACCTAGGTGTGTTCCTTCACAATAAAAACCCTTCAAAAGGAGATCTCCACTAGCTAGCCAATGGCTCCAAATTGGCTCAAACCTGAGAATGGACTCTACCAACAGTAGGGAAACATCATTTAGAACACCATGGAAGAAATCTCAATGAAAAAGGACCACTATTGAATAAACTATGAAGAAATTTCAATGGAGGCTAACCTTGTTCTTGCAAATGATGGAATGAACAAAGGAGGCTATTATTTTTGGGAGGGATTATATAGGGGCTGTTATCTAGGGGTGCCGGCCACATGGTTAGGGTTAGGGTTTTTAGGAAAACAATCTAAGGGCTATCAATCCATCAAGTCCAATCAATGGCCTAAAATCTAGGTCTCCCCTTATCAAGTTGCAACCTATACATTCTAACCAATCATGACTTAAACCCAACTAACAAATGCTAACTAAAACTCACTATGGCTAACTAGACTAGCTAGGACTAATCTAGGTTAGGTCCAAACTAGGTTAGGGCTAATCTAAACCACAAGGCTATTAATTAAATAATATTTAAATCACACCATTCTAAATAATCATTTCAAATTCCAAATAATATATATTAAATTCAAATAATTCAAAAATGACAAAAATACCCTCAAACTAGAAATGTGGTAGATGAAACACCCTAATCACATGGCTAGGCTCTAGGTCAAGCTGTCTCTAGTGTTACACTAGCAAAATACCAAACTACAAGTCATGGTTTTAAATAGTTTTTAAAATGATTAAAAATCACCAAAAATCATATTATTATTTAAATATCATAATTAAATAAATTAAAATACAAAATTTTAAAATTATTCTCATTTGGAAAACTGGGTATTACAATCCTACCCACCTTAGAAAAATTTCGACCTCGAAATTAAAAGGCGAAACTACACTGATGAGAAGGATAGATAATCATACCTCACGGTGCAAACAGATATGGGTATCGCTCGCACATCTCATCCTCTGCTCCCAGGTAGACTTTCCTGGAGAATGATGCCTCTATGCGACGCGAACCAAGGGTATCACCTGGTTTCTCAACACCTTCTCTCGGCGATCCAGAATCTCTATTGGCTACTCTGGATAACTGAGACTAGGCCCTACCTCAATCCCCGAGTGATCGAGTACATGGCTAGGGTCAGCCACGTACCGTCTCAACTGTGATACATGGAATACGTTGTGGACACCCACTAGTACAGGTGGCAAGTCTAGCCTGTATGCCACGTCACCGACTCTCCTGCTGATCACGAAAGGTCCGATGAAGCGCGGGCTAAGCTTCCCACCTCCACCAAAACGTATGGTACCACGAGTCGGAGATATCCGCAGAAAAAACCATGTCTCCGACCTAAACACAAATAAGGTCTCATGTTACTAAATAATCAAACATGATCAAACAACAAAACAAACAACCTACTTCTAATCCTATCTCTAATCAACGGAGTCAAACATAGTCAATGGTCAACTACCGGTCAACAACTAGTCAATTTGTCAACATTCAAGTACTTGGTCAAAACTGGTCAACTAAGTCAACTTGGACTATTGGGTCAATGGCTAATCTAGGGTTCAGACCTAATAGTCTATAGTGTTACAAAAAATATCAAGGCCAACTAAATCCTAAGTTCAACATACCCATGCATACCCTACATTAAACTAGACTCATAACTTCTAACCCTTAACCATAACACATACTCTAAATACCTCACATATCCCCATAAAACCCACACTATTCTAAATGCATCATCTATGCATACATATAGACTAACCATCTCATATGCCTAATCTATATAATGTATACAGAACCCCCATAATCCAAATTGCTTATCACATGTATCCCTATAATCAATGTTGTAAGACATACTAATATCCTATATGGAATTTGGCTGGTCAGGGGAATCATCTACAATGGGTTTTTATTCTAATACCAATCTAACTACCATCTCTAGGGTACAGATATCCTACAAGTCGTCATATCATTACACTATGAAGATCTACCTATGAATAAGTTCTTCAAACTAAAATATCCCTAGTCCTAAGTTATTGATGGAATACAATTTTATATCAACAGAAGGGTATGATAGAGACGATAGGTTGAAACCTTCTTAAGATAAAATCTGATAATCATATGCGTCTGTCTAAAATCATGTTACTCAGAGTCTTCGTCATGCTAGTGAGCAGGGCTACGATAATCACAGAGTCCTTGACTAAGGTACATACCTCTAGAATCATGGTATTTAAATTTTTTGTATTGCCGCATGCTTGACAGCGAAAACCTTAAATTCCCATACCCAAAAAATACGTCCAAAATCTGACTATATGTCCTTACTATGCCAGCTAACATGACTATCGAAGATTCTAGATCCCATAACTAAGGTGACCTAGCCCACATGATTCATCTCAAAAGAAAATCAAACGTAACACAAGAACAATAGGACAGAATTAATCAATCAACAAGGAACAGAGGGAATCGAATTTTCAAGGCAGTTATAAGAGGCAATTGCGGAAATAGAATCAAAATTGGCAGGCTATTCTAACTATTTTGACCATTCTGGACACGTTGGTAATGGTTATTTCATCATCCGACAACATCTGTAGGTTTTTACCCTATTATTATAATCTTTCTCCTTTTGTGGTATTTTGAGATCCATCGATTCCAGTAATTTCACAACCACTGAAATTGAATGTGTTGACCCTGTAGATGTTTATAGAGACTAGCTTTGACCTAGTTTGACCATAATTGACTACTTTGACTGAACATCGAAGTAGAGTCAACATTTGACCTAGGTTAGACTAGTTTTGACCTTGGTTGACCACAGTTGACTATTTTGACTAAAAGTCAACCGAAAGTCAACCGTAGTCTAAAATTGACTAAAACTTGACCGAAGTTGACCAGTTGACCCAAAGTCAACTGTTAGTCAACGTTAGTCAAGTTTGACCGAGAGTTTGACCTAGAATTGACCAAAGTTGACTGAGTTGGCCAGTTGACTAAAAGTCAACTGTAAGTCAATCCTTTGATCCAGTTTGACCTAGTTTGACTTGGTTTAACTTCCTGTGACCTAGTTTGACTTAGTAGACTGAGATTGACCTATATAATCATGTCTAACACTGTTGAACCCTAATTAGCTTATATATATCTCATCTTTAGGTCTGTGATTTCACTCTGAGCCAGATTACACAGTTGACATATTCTACCAGATCTCAGGCGAGTACATTCTCTGATAATATTTCTATTTTATGATATCGTCTATGTTTCTTGTATTTAGTGTAGATATCCTTGTTCTCTTGACATATTGTTTACACGGATTGGTATTTCTCTGGATCCCGTCATGAGATGTTATTCCTTGTATTCTTTGGTATATCTTGTACAAGTCTTTCTTGTTCCTTGTGCATTGTATAGACACGATTCCTGCGAAGGCTAGCTACCCTCTCAGAGAATCGCGTGTCATGATGTGTCATGGTTGGATCCACTATACTAGTCGAGGACGGGGAGTATTATTGTAGATGTGTGGTCAATACCGCCTTGTATATCTTGTAAACCTTGTGAATGCCAATCCTACACCACACGTATGATTGGCTAGCTCGTGACCTTGTACAGACCCAAGCCAGCCACATATTGTAGCTAGTACTCACACACCTAGATAGATGATTCTTGATTCTTGTACATGCCATGATCAGTTTTACTTGCCTTGTTCTAGCTCTAGATTTACAGCTTACCTTGCCATGATACTCACATGTACATTTCATGATTCTTTGTATATTTTTTCTATTTACTGCTACATTTTCAATATCGTCTAACTAGAACTGTTATTTGAGTTTTGTGCTCGTTCCATCCTGACTGGATATGTTGACAATATTTTAGGAGTAGTTGTGTCCTCAGTATTGGACTTCATGATGTTGCTAGCTGGGGTGGTTATCGGTATTATGCACCTTGAGTTGTCTCTCAGGAGTTCTAGGTCTGGTAGTTATTTAGTTTGTTATTGTTTTCTTCTATTTTATTCTTGTCTCATATGATCCTTGTAGATTTTACTTGTTCTAGTGATATTGTTATTATTTCTTATCTTATTTTTCTTAGTTTTTGTGATGTAACATGAGTACATTTCTAGTTATGGATCTTTAGATGTTGTAGTTAGTATCGGGTACTTGACAGCACTCTACCGTCGATACTGCGGCGTAGGCTGTGTAACGCCCCAGAACCAGAATACTGGAGAGCGGGGGCGTACATAGCTAGCTACGTATATTGAAGTGCAACCCACCTCGCTATACGGTCACGACTGTCTAGATACATGAGGGTTTAACTACAAGCCAACAGTCTCCTATGGTCATGAACAAGCCTATTGTCTCAATCTCAAGCAAGCAATAATAGTTACAAGATGTCAGAGCACCAAATATATAATAGCAAGGCGTCCCATACATTACATATTGGATGATCATGAAGCTAGTCGTACAAAATGTCAAGACTAGCAAGAGTTCAGTCATACATGATCAACCCTAGGATCTGTCAATCATGTTATAGCCCGTAGGCAAACAGTAAATAAAGGGCAATACGAGCTAACATGTGCTCGCCGGCTAAACGCCTCAAAAGAATAATTTTTACAATAACGTGGGAGGACAAAAAGAAACCCACTCATTGCCAGGATTACGCCTAGTGGTCACCATCTGGATGGAAGACAGGTGGATCCTCTGGAGCTGCTCCGATATCTGGCCACACAAAACCAGCTGGGTCAGACCCTAGAAAGAGCAAGTGCCACAAAGGAGGCTTCACTTAGGAACTAAAACCAGCATATCATAATAGAATATTAAAGATAATAAATAAAGAACTGATAATAATAGAGATAACAACAGTAAACTGAGTACGAGGAAACCATTCAAGTAGCCAGGTCACAACCCTTAAACCAAACAAGGACCGGGGTTGCAGCCCTTCACCTGAATAGAAACCCGTCTCAAATACTATTGGTACAGTAAAGACAATAAACGAAGAGAGGACACAGAACTGCTCCGGAAGCCAGGTTACAACCCTTAAACCAAACAAGGACCGGGGTTGTAATCCTTCGTCTGAACAGAATTGGACCCCTGATCTTTATTGCTAAGGCCAGTATAAATAATCATGGTATTAAGGTAAGGTAAAACATGACGAACATGGCATGGGGTTGCAATAAGACAATAAATGAAGAGAGGACACATAACTGCTCCGGGAGCCAGGTTACAACCCTTAAACCAAACAAGGACCAGGGTTGTAACCCTTCGCCTGAACAGAACTGGACTCCCGATCGTTATTGTTAAGGCAAGCATTAATAATCATGTCATGTCACAATCTTGCACAGGATCAGGATAAGACTAAGCTGGAATAAACTCCATCCAATCAATCACGACCAATCAAGAGTACGGCTTGATACTTTTAACTAACTAGGGTTATCACAGGCCTAGTTACTAGCAAGATACAATGAGATTATCCCAACAGCCACAAGCCCAGCAGACCATCCGGTTATCCAGGTCGAATGTCCGTTTATGAAGAATGCAACACGTGACTGTGTGCTGAAAATGTGCCCTACTCGTCGGTAGGCTACAAGTCCACTGAATGCGCCCAGATAACGGGATTGCCTGTAGCTGGGAATCTCTTCATGTCTACTGAATTATTCTAGTTTATTAGCCTTAGTCAATTACTGTAGGTATCCCTGACCATGGTACTCAGGGATCCCTATCCTAGACATGATGCAAGACAGTACTGGTTTATTTGTACAAACGCAATCGCCCACGGTGTCCAGGTCATTCATACTTGTCATGTCAGGCTAGCTGTCGTAACAGCATGTCATGATATATCATGTCAGTTTGCTTGTCGAGAGTGTGCCACGGCGGACCACTATCGTGTTCAGGAAATATGCCAGAATTTACATGACATAAACATTATGTGACATTTCAGTTTAATAATACTAATATTAATAATAATAAAGAGGACAAGACTTGAGGAGGGAGCCATGCGGCAGAAAGCATGCGCGTTTATGCGGCTGGGAATCAAGAGAAGTTCATGCGGGTACGGAACTTCATGCGGCCACGAAAATTCATGCGGCCATGGAAATTCATGCGGCCACGGAAATTCATGCGGCTACGGAAGTTCATGCGGCTGCAGAAGTTCATGTGGCTACGAAAGTTCATGCGGCCACGGAAGTTCATGCGGCTACGGAAGTTCGTGCGGCTACGGAACTTCATGCGGCCACGAAAGTTCATGCGGCTACGGAAGTTTTTGCGGCTACGGAAGTTCATGCGGCCACGAAAGTTCATGCGGCCACGGAACTTCATGCGGCTACGGAACTTCATGCGGCCACGGAAATTCATGCGGCTACAGAACTTCATGCGGCTACGGAACTTCATGCGGCTGCGGAAGTTCATGCGGCTACGGAAGTTCATGCGGCTGCGGAAGTTCATGTGGCTGCGGAAGTTCATGCGGCCACGAAAGTTCATGCAGCTACGGAACTGTTCTTCTTCTCTATTATTTCGAGAAGAAGAACCATGCAAGCTATGGCTTCCAAGTTTCATAAAACCTTCATCTAGAGTCCAAATCTGAACTTCCATAGGTCAAAATGGGGCAGAATGAAATTCTCTACAATATGGAACCATCAAAACTTGGAAATAACAATGTTAAGTAGATCAAAACCCAAGAAATTCAAAAATACTATAAACTTAGATCTACACAAATTGAGCCATGGAAATTAGAAATGCTAAGTACTAAAGTGTGTTAGAATCTCGAGAGTATGAGAATGGAACAATAAAAACGAAGTTCCTCCATGAATCAAGCTACACTTGCCTAAGCTCTCTCTCTCTCTCTCTCCTGGTGGTTGAAGAAGTAATGGTAGAGAAGAAGAAGTAAATGAAGAGAGAATGAGGGAATGTGTTAATAATAGATGATGGTAGGTAAGGGTTCTCCCAAGCCTAGCCGACCCGACCCAAAATAGACCAAGCCATGTAATGCCAAGATAAGCCAAGCAAGGAATCATGCAATACAAGATAAAATACGTACACGTATTTCAAAATACGTAATACGAACTATAGGCATTATAACTCTACCCACCTTAGAAGAATTTCGTCCTCTGAATTTAATTAAGAGGCTAGAGGGACAAGAACAAGCTATACTATTCACAGGCAAGCTATACTAATCAAGCAATCAAGTAATTATTCATGCAAGCAAGGAATCGAAGGCATGAGGCATAAGAAATATATTATACCTCACGAGTCAAACAGGTCGAGATATCGCGATTAGATATCATCCTCATGCTCCCACATTGACTCGCCCAAAGAGTGATGACCCCAAGCAACTCGGACTAACTTGATAGTCTTGTTCTTGAGTGTCTTCTCTCTTCGGTCCAATATAGACGCGGGCCTCTCCTCATACGAAAGGTTGGTACCAATAACCAATTTCGAATGATCCAGGATGTCGCTCGGGTCCGGGATATACCGTCGTAGTTGGGATACATGGAACACATTATGCACCTCACGTAGCGACGGCGGAAGAGCAAGACGATAGGATACATCTCCTACTCGCTCTAGAATATCGAACGGCCCTATATACCTAGGACTAAGCTTTCTCCGCATGCCGAAACGAATGACACCACGTTAGACAAAATCCTCAGGAATATATGGTCACCGACCAAGAATTCAAGGGGTCGCCGATGAGAATCGGTCCAATGACGCTGGCGATCTTGGGCAACTCGAAGATGGTCTCTGACTCTCCTGACCACCTCAACGGTCTGAGCAATCATTTCTGGACCGAGTATTTGCCTCTCTCCGACATCGTCACTTGCTAGCGAGGATCGACACTTCCTACCATACAGTGCCTCGAACGCTGCCATCTGGATACTAGCTTGGAAACTGTTGTTGTACGAGAACTCCACCAGGTGCAGGTGATCTTCCTACGATCCATCGAAGTAGAGCGTACAAGATCTCAACATGTCTTCCAAGGTTCGTATGGTATGCTCTGACTGACCATCTGTCTGCGGATGATAAGCTGAGCTGAACTGGAGACGAGTCTCCAAACTCTCTTACAGGCTACGCCAAAAGTGCGATATAAATCTGGAATCTTTGTCCGAGGTGATAATGACCGCGACACCGTGCAACCTGACTATCTGCCTTAGATACATCTCTGCTAGCTGAGCCGTCGGTTGACCGACTCTGAACGAAAGAAAGTGAGCCACCTTCGTGAGCCTGTCAACTATAACCCAAATAGCATCTCGACTAGCTGGGGATCGAGGTAATCCAGTCACGAAATCCATGGTTATATGCTCCCACTTCCATTCTGGAATTGGCAAGGGCTGAAGAAGTCCAGCTGGCCTCTGATGTTCAGCTTTAACTTGTTGGCAAACCAAACATCGAGAGACAAATTGGGCTATCTCCCTCTTCATGCCATTCCACCAAAAGTGCTGACGAATATCATGGTACATCTTCATACCGTCGGAATGAATGGAATACTGCGAACTGTGAGCCTCTGTCATGATCTCATGTCTGATATCTCCACTAGGTACACAAAGACGATTCCCATGTCGAAGTGTACCGTCTTCATGGATACATAACTCTGGTCTTCGTCCTGTCTCACACTCTGCTCTGAGTCGCTGAAGCTTGGAATCTGCTGACTGCGCCATCCGGATCCTCTCGACTATAGTGGACTGAACTTGCATGCTGGCCATCAATGCCACACTGGTAGGAAGGACAACTTTTGTACCCATTTTCTGAAGATCGGCTAACAGCTCTGGTTGCGCTGTTAGGAAATAAACTCTGGCACTCCTGCTCAATGTATCAGCAACGACGTTGGCCTTTCCAGGATGATACTGCAAGTTAACATCATAATCCACAAGTAGCTCCAGCCACCTCCTCTGACGCATGTTAAGATCCTTCTGGGTGAAAATATACTTCAGGCTCTTGTGGTCGGTGAAAATCTCTACCCTATCTCCATATAGGTAGTGCCTCTACAACTTAAGTGCAAACACTACGGCTGCCAGCTCCAAGTCATGGATTGGGTAATTTCTCTCATGATCACGAAGTTGTCGTAACGCATAAGCTATTACCTTTCCATGCTGCATCAGAACATATCCTAAACCTCTGCCTGAAGTATCGCAATATACTGAGAATCCTCCGGTTCCATCTGGAAGCGTGAGAATGGGTGCCGTCATCAAGCCTTGCTTCAATCTCTCAAAAAAATCCTGGCACTCTGCTGTCCAAGCAAATCGCACATCCTTGCGGGTCAACTGGGTCAATGGCGCTGAGATCCGAGCAAAGTCTGAAACAAATCGCTGGTAGTAACCGGCCAATCCAAGAAAACTACAGACTTCTACAACTGTGCTGGGCACTGGCCACGACTAAATAGCCACGATCTTCTGGGGATCCACTTCTACTCCTCCTCTGGTGATGATATGACCCAAGTACGAAATGCGATCAAGCCAGAACTCTTATTTACTGAACTTGGCATACAATTGGTGCTCTCTGAGAATCTGAAGAACCACACGGAGATGCTGCTCATGCTCTGCCTCACTCTTGCTGTAGACTAGGATGTCGTCTAGGAACACAATCACGAACTGATCCAAATGAGGCATAAAGATACGATTCATGAGGTCCATGAATACTGTCGGTGCATTGGTTGCTCCAAAGGGCATAACAAGGAACTCCCAATGCCCATACCGGGATCTGAAAGCTATCTTCGGGATGTCCTGCTCTCTGACTCTGATCTGATGGTATCCTGACCGTAAGTCAATCTTCGAGAATACCGTTGCCCCTTGAGTTGATCAAACAAGTCATCTATCCTCGGGAGAGGGTATCTGTTCTTGATTGTCACTGAGTTTAAGGTACGATAATCGACACATAATCTGGACGTACCATCCTTCTTTTTCACAAGAAGCATCGGGGCTCTCCAAGGCGATCCACTAGCACGAATGAATCCCTTGGTTCTGAGTTCTTCAATCATCTTGTACAATATCTCTAGCTCTGATGGCGCCATCCGGTAGACTCTCCCTGACACTGGGGCTGTCCCGGGAATCAAGTCGATGGTAAACTCGATCTCTCGCTCTGACGGCATCCCTGGAAGTTCTTCTAGGAAAATATCTAGAAACTCTTCAACTATCCGGGGTAACTGTATTGCTGCTACTGCCATCCGCAACACTGGAGGAGAAGGTTCAACTTCGCCTCGGGAGAAGAAAAACTCTGGCTCGTCTGGAATGCTAAAAATAACCCTGCCAATATGGCAGTCTATCCTAGCATACTTGTCCCTCAACCAATCCATCCCTAAGACCACAACATAATCGGCCATCGGGAACTCTATCAATCTAGCGGGGAACTCTCTACCGCTAACTACGATCCGATACGAGAAAAACACTCTATCTACTCCCACAAGTCCATTACCAGTAAGTATATTGAGCCTCACTGATAATGACTCGGGCTCCAATCCTATCCGTGTCGCGAATCGTGCAGACATAAATGAATGCGAGGCACCAGAATCAAATAATACTGAAGCTGGAAAGGTGTTGACAAAAATAGTACCTGCCACTACCTCACCTGGTGCTATTCCTTCTTCACCCATGGTCAAAGCCAGCACTTGACCATGTCCTCTGGGTGCGGGTCCCCTCTACTGAAAATTCCTCTGCCTGCTCTGGATCAGGGCTTGGGCATACTGCTGCGGTCTTTGCTGCTGGAATGCCTGGGCCTGCGTCGGCAATGGCCTCGGGAACGGGTACTGCAGCTGCTGCTGCTGCTGGACTGGTACTGGTCCTCTAACTGAAGGACTAGAGAAGGCCGATGAACTTCCCCTGTTCGGGCAGTTCCCAACCCTGTGGTCCGGGGCACCACAAACCAAGCACAAATCCTGTGCTCTGCGACACTCTGATACCACATGCCCTGGCTTCCCGCAGTGTGAACATCCCACTGCGGAAGACTGCTTCGGCTTCTGCTGCTGAGGGTACGTCGGGGTGGAATGCTGAACCGACGTTACTGAGGCCGCCCGCCTCGGAACTCCAATGGTCAAAGCCCTGGCTGCCGGGGTTGGTGCTGATGACTAATTCATCTGGCTATGGGATCGCTTCCGACCTCCGGTCCTATCCACGATCCTCTGGGAGGTATATTCATGCCTCCGGGCTGCCCTCAGTACTGTATCAAAGGTCTGATGCTCAAACTGCTCCACCGCCAACAAAATCTCTAGGTGGAGCCCCTGCTGGAACCGCTGGGCTCTATCGAACTCGGTCGCCACCAAGTTGGGAGCAAACTGACTAAGCCTGGAGAACTCGGTCGCATATCCATCGATCGTCCTGCCCGTCTGCTTCAGATTGGTGAACCTCGTCTGTAGATCATACCGAGCTACAACATCAAAATACTTGGTCTGGAATCTCTCCCTAAATACTACCCAGACAATAGGGGCCACTAATCCAACGGCCTGCACCGCCCACCAGTTACGGGCAAGATCCAATAGATGTAGGCGCACCACGGCCACCTTCTCGTTCTCTGGAGTCCTGGCTGCTTCTAGAATCACCTCTGTATCCTGAAGCCATGCATCTGCAGCGATCGTATCTTCACTGCCGTCGAAGAAGGAAGGGTTTGTCACACCCCAGAACCAGAATACTGGAGAGCGGAGGCATACATAGCCAGCTACGTATATTGAAGTGCAACCCACCTCGCTATACGGTCACGTCTGTCTAGATACATGAGGGTTTAACTACAAGCCAACAGTCTCCTATGGTCATGAACAAGCCTATTGTCTCAATCTCAAGCAAGCAATAATAGTTACAAGATGTGACCACCAAATATATAATAGCAAGGCGTCCCATACATTACATATTGGATGATCATGAAGCTAGTCGTTACAAAATGTCAGGACTAGCAAGAGTTTAGTCATACATGATCAACCTTAGGATCTGTCAATCATGTAACAGCTCGTAGGCAGACAGTAAATAAAGGTGCAATACGAGATAACACGTGCTCGCCGGCTAAATGTCTAAAAAGAATAATTTTACAATAAAGTGGGAGGACAAAAGAAACCCACTCGTTACCAGGGTTACGCCTGGTGGTCACCATCTGGCTGAAAGACAGGTGGATCCTCTGGTGCTGCTCCGGTATCTGGCCACACAAAACCAGCTGGGTCAGACCCCAGAAAGAGCAAGTGCCACAAAGGAGGCTTCACTTAGGAACTAAAACCAGCATATCACAATAGAATATTAAGGATAAATAATAAATAAAGACTGATAATAATAGAGATAACAACAGTAAACTGAGTACGAAGAAACCATTCAAGTAGCTAGATCACAACCCTTAAACCAAACAAGGACCGGGGTTGTAGCCCTTCACCTGAATAGAAATCCGTCTAAAATACTATTGGTACAGTAAAGACAATAAAAGAAGAGAGGACACAGAACTGCTCCGGGAGCCAGGTTACAACCCTTAAATCAAACAAGGACCGGGGTTGTAACCCTTCGTTTGAACAGAACTGGACCCCTGATCGTTATTGCTAAGGCCAACATAATTAATCATGGTATTAAGGTAAGGTAAAACATGACGAACATGGCATAGGGTTGCAATAAGACAATAAATGAAGAGAGGACACAGAACTGCTTCGGGAGCCAGGTTACAACCCTTAAACCAAACAAGGACCGGGGTTGTAACCCTTCGCCAAAACAGAACTGGACCCCCGATCGTTATTGTTAAGGCAAGCATTAATAATCATGTCATGTCACAATCTTGCACAGGATCAGGATAAGACTAAGCTGGAATAAACTCCATCCAATCAATCACGGCCAATCAAGAGTACGGCTTGATACTTTTAACTAACTAGGGTTATCACAGGCCTAGTTACTAGCAAGATGTAATGAGATTATCCCAATAGCCACAAGCCCTGCAGACCATCCAGGTTATCCGGGTCGAATGTCCGTTTATGAAGAATGCAACACGTGACTGTGTGCTGGAAATGTGCCCTACTCGTCGGTAGGCTACAAGTCCACTTGAGCGCCCAGATAACGGGATTGCCTGTAGCTGGAAAATCTCTTCATGACTACTGGATTATTCTAGTTATTAGCCTTAGTTGAATTCAGTAGGTACCTCTGACCGTGGTACTCAGGGATCCCCATCCTAGACATGATGTAAGACAGTACCAGTTTATTTGTACAAACACAATCGCCCACGGTGTCCAGATCTTTTATACTTTTCATATCAGGCTAGCTGTCGTAACAACATGTCGAGATATATCATGTCAGTTTACTTGTCAAGAGTGCGCCACAGCGGGCCACTATCGTGTTCTATTCTTATATTATCATGTGTAATGACCCGCACTGCCCTAGCGGAATGCCGATTCAAACGGCAAGTGCAACGACTCAAACGAGCCATCGACCCGAAGAGTTGGCATCGACCTGATGAAGAATCGATGCAAGGCTTACATTTGCCCGTCAAGATGAATCCAGACTTAGACTTTCAAAGGCGCGCTCGGAGTATCGCTCGGCCGATACGAACATCGCTAAGGTGGGTGGCTCCGATGAACTCGTCTTTGCTTAGCCTAGACACATAACAATACGGACACTATTACGAGAATCGCTAGGCGATAACCCCGTGCATGCTAATAAAGGACTCAACGCACCTAGCTAAGGGAATAATCCCATCTTGTATGCTTGTATAGAATATGGAAAAGAATATAGAAAATGTGAGATCTCTTGCACCGCACTCCACGCTCGTGCTAAGGCATAAGCTTACATTTATGTTCCTTATGTGTTCAAACAATAAAACAATGAATAGGTTACAACAATGAAACGGGAAGACTATCAATATAGTCGTTCCGAGTAGAGTATAGCAACATTGAAAGACTATGGGACTGATGGATCGCCAAGGCGACTCCGCACGGGGAGTTGCATAATGAATGAATAATTAAAAATGTGAATGAACCAACGAATGAAAGAATGAATAAAAGATAAGAAAGAAAAGAATGGTTAGCGGTAGGTGTGACGGGTACGTGCAACGGGGCTCGCTACCCGCGCTGCACGGACGCCAACCTGGTCGATAACGTAAGAAGGCTAAGGATTAGCCTACGGCTCAGAGACAGCCGTTAAGTTAAAAATACAAGTTAATACGAAATGGTCGTGGATAAACGGCACGGGCGAGGGGTGGCGATGCCGTGGCCGTGAAGAAAAAGGGATTCCGCGGTATGATCAAAGGGGGGATATGCCGGCCTAGGCGAAATCAAAGGGGGCTTACGGGCTGCCTGGGGGGGGGGCTTGGCTACCCGGGGGACGTAAGTGCAGGGTATTTCAAGACACTATCAACGTGTACCAGCCGCACGCTCTGAATAGTTACGAAATACCAAGGGAAAAAGGGTCCAAAATGGCTTGTGATGCCAGCGACCGGTGCATATAGAGTTAAGTGGGCTTTGCTGGTGGCAATCCACGTACAAGTCCTTACATTGAAATCAAAGTAGTCTAAGTTAACTAAATAAAGTGCCTTCTGAACAGGCTTGAATATGACACACCAAATAATCGAGAGTACTTCGACAAAGGAGTTAGAAAACACGCCTACGACGTGCTAGGACCCGAGGCAGGGACACGCCCTTGACATTAAAAGTTCACATGAATTACGTAAAGTCATTTCATATAAATTATTGACTAACTTGGTTTACTGTGGACAGGGAAGGCCGGACGGTAAGTATGGGTAAGTCATGCATATATTTCCATGCAACACTTGTATTCAGCAACACGAGATAGGCTATGATATATGCCATGAAACTGATCCTAAGGCAAGATTAGAAAGACAATGAATGATAGACGGTACACAAAAGTAAATAGAACGTGTTTGGTAATGATAGCATTGTGGGCGAGCTAGCCTCCCCACCAGTGCATAACAATATACTGATAATCCCACAGTCTGCTTGCAGGATACAGGAGACGCCGGCGGGTGCGAAGCTTCCACCGAACGTGTTAAGGCGCGGAGCCAACTCTGGGGCCTTGGAACGTTGCAAGAAGCTGAAGCACCCTATACAGGACATAATGTATTGGAACATCGCCATGAATCATTCCATCATGTAAGCCACTTGGCACGCCTTTTATATTTCAGAGAGAGAGCTCGAGCGACTTGTAATATCGGCCTAGCGCCGCTTGTAACCTTCTTGAATATCAATAAAGAGTTAGAATTCGCTTTTACTTGTGTTTATTTACTTTCCGCTGCAATGGGGACACTCTGTGCGACTCTGTGGCCTAGCTCAAATCGGTCGTTTTTGGACTTGGCCTTGCACGGGCGCAACCTAGGCCCGTACGGCATCACGCCTTAGCGAGGACGATCGCTCCTACGGGAGCGGGGCGTAAAAGATTGGCATCAGAGCACGGCTTTACGTCCTTGGACTTCACGTCGATTTCTCAGTTTTGAAAGCTCGTTGGAAATAAAGAAGTATACGCTCTCTCTCGTTGTGCCTTGGGATGTTCCATACAATAAGTCTAATATTTTCAAAAGCTTGTATAAGTACTCGGTTGAACGGGATCGATAGGCGAAGGCCTTTGTGCCAAACCACGACAGACTTGAGTCGAAGGAAAACTAAAATACTAGAAGCTAGCAAACGCAAGGCGTGCTTGAATAACCTTACGCTAACAATGTCGAACGATGTTAAACTTGACCCGATAGAGAACACATGCTAAGTTAACATGTCGCACGCGTGCCTGACTAGTCTTGCGTTGACCTAGCAAGTGAGCGTGCAAACTTGAATATAGTCCGCACGGGATGGTTATGCGGCACAACTTAGTCCGCGTGTCGCGCACCTCGACTTTTGGGTGCAATCGGGTTGCGAGCGATATAAAGTATTGCTCGATCGAGAACGGAGATATACTTTGAGTGTCTATTGATAGGAACGCTATCGAGTTAACGCTTAGGCGTACCCGAAAGATTGGCTTGGATTTTGAGGATTAGTGCGAATGACTTAGTACGTCGAGGCAACGTGAGCGATTACGCTAGAGATTCGTCGAACAAATCTGAAGGATGTCTTAGAGCATGACGCGAACGTGATTGAGGACTAGATCGTATGGCTTAAATCCGAGTGGTGTATGTGATAGGTTCAGAGAAGAATAAAAATAAGTGTCGACGACTAGTCGAGTGGCTCGAACCCTGAGTGGTGTATGGACGTTATAGAAATTGTTCGAGCAAGACTAAAGGATTTGCGAATAGAACGAGTACGTCGGCAAGCGATGATATCGTGCAAGCCTTAGAATGAGTAACGCTTAGTTGGTTTCGACTTCGAGAGTCTCAAACGAGATATCATTCAGACAAATTAAGAATGCGTAGTACGAATCATGAAACGAATGGAGGTCTTGGTCGAGGAAACATAGAAGATCGTGCATGCGATTTTGAATTTAATTGAATGGATTGAAACTTGAGTTAAGGTGAATTACTCATGGACAAGATTGGGAATAGCACGATCGGAAGATAGCGTACATAGGAAAGGTTGATTTGAAGATACGAGAATGACTAAGGAATTGAAATTGATGTTGCTCGATGAAGAGTTAGCACGCGACAATATGAATTGAGGAAATTAAGTTGCACAACTTGGAATTCGTTGCAAAAGAAAGATCGTCAGGTTATGTACATCATCGATGGTATTGAGGCGTATCAAAGATCGATGTACGATAATTCGGGGGTACTCTGATTCGATGAATGATGATCGTGTTAGAAGTTATTGTTTTGAAGGATGCTATGTTGGAAATGAATGTTTTGAATGAGGAAGGAGAGTGACTTGATTGTTCGGTGATAACCACAACGACAACGATCTTGTCTTGTGCGAGCGTAACTCCAGCCTCGTACATGTGTCACGTCGAATTTGGGACGATCATTCCGCGTGAGCGTTGGCATGGTGATTCATGTCCAGCAGAAATGATCGAACTCGAAATACCTTGACATGGCAATTTTGATTGCTTCGACTTGTAGTTTGAAGCAAAGATAAATTCGAGGATTGTTAGGACTTACGATTGAAGAATAAGGAAACTTGAGGATTGAGTAGACCCAATCCGCGTATCGAAAACGAGTAAGTCTAGATTCAACGCAAGAGTTACGTCCCGATGAGGACGATTATTCTGCAGGAACGTTGACGTGGTGATTCATGTCCGTCGTGGATAATCAGACTTGCGTGAGATCGGAACACGACATATTGCAAGGCTAGATGACCTTGTGATCGACTACGTGAATTGGATGTGGATGGATTGGTGGATTAAAATCAAACATACTTGAAGAGATAGACTACGAAAATTGCTAGTACGGACACACGATAATAACATGTCAAGGATTTGGTTGAGAACAACCTATCGTAGGATGACTTTTCTAAACGAGCTCGGACTTGGAACAGGAGAATGTGTTGATGCGAATAGGGTGAACTCTGCTTGATGTTTAGAAATTTGAGTGAAGCGAACTTGGGTAGAAACTCCCGTACGAACGAATAAAATAGTTTGACCATAGGATTGGGGCGAGCGTCGTGTAATCACTTTGTACGAGGAACCATGAACTTGACTTGTAACTATGACCATGTAAGCTGACCTAGCGGATAGGCGGACGACCCTATGCCGAGTGATTGAACCTGTGCGATTGACATTACAGTATCGTCTGGACGGACGATAGACTTGAGGTAATAAGACTTAGAGTAGGACGGGGAAACTGGGAGTGTGCGTGAACGATGACGAAATTGGCCCCAAATAAGTGAATGATATGAAATCGATATTGTGCAAGTAAAGTTGGTATAACGAATTGAATCATTGATTGGAAGATGTACTCGATGATAGTGCGATACTTGGTCACGAATCGGATAGGAATTACTTAGACTTGGTCGACCCCGCTAAGAAGAAATCGTATTGATTTCATTGACGAGAGCGCTTGAGAAGCAAATCGAATAATCTCGAGGACCAAGATAAACGATATGTGATACACACATGAGTTCGGTTTTAAATCGAAGTTAGCAAAACCATCGGCAAATCGAAACTATCACGAGAAGCTTGTCCGACTTCGCTAGTCGCTAAGCTTGGTTGAAATATACGTATTCGGGAGACGCCTTGAATGCGTGCACGATCCAAACTCAGCAATATGATGAACTCGAATGCAGCTGCGAGTGGGTGTTGAGATGCGCATGAACGAATGAGTAAGTTGCCTCAGCCTACGACTCTCGTGTTTGATAAATTATGACGCACCTTCCGCGACCAATTCAGTCCTATGACACGTCGAAATAGCAACCAGTCGAAGAAATGCGACAATTGAAGAAGTACCATCAACTCTAAAATGAATGAAAAGTGATTCAATAAAAATCGACCAAACGTATGCGACACGGAACTTGGAGGGCATCAAGCATGGTTCGATGCCATCGAATGATAGAGCCGTTCGATAGAATTGTCTAAGAAACACGACGACACGAGTTAAGGAATGGTAGGATAACCTGCACTCCAGAAGTCTCGAGGACGAGACTTGTTTTGAGTGGTGTATTATGTAATGACCCGCTCCGCCCTAGCGGAACGCCGATTCAAACGGCAAGTGCAACGACTCAAACGAGCCGTCGACCCGAAGAGTTGGCATCGACCTGATGAAGAATCGATGCAAGGCTTACATTTGCCCGTCAAGATGAATCCAGACTTAGACTTTCAAAGGCGCGCTCGGAGTATCGCTCGGTCGATGCAAACATCGCTAAGGTAGGTGGCTCCGATGAACTCGTCTTTGCTTAGCCTAGACACATAACAATACGGACACTATCACGAGAATCGCTAGGCGATAACCCCGTGCATGCTAATAAAGGACTCAACGCACCTAGCTAAGGGAATAATCCCATCTTGTATGCTTGTATAGAATATGGAAAAGAACATAGAAAATGTGAGATCTCTCACACCGCGCTCTACGCTCGTGCTAAGGCATAAGCTTACGTTTATGTTCCTTATGTGTTCAAACAATAAAACAATGAATGGGTTACAACAATGAAATAGGAAGACTATCAATATAGTCGTTCCGAGTAGAGTATAGCAACATTGAAAGACTATGGGACCGATGGGTCGCCAAGGCGACTCCCGTACGGGAAGTTGTATAATGAATGAATGATTGAAAATGTGAATGAACCAACGAATGAAAGAATGAATAAAAGATAAGAAAGAAAAGAATGGTTAGCGGCAGGTGTGACGGGCACGTGCAACGGGGCTCGCTACCCGCGCTGCACGGACGCCAACCTGGTCGATAACGTAAGAAGGCTAAGGGTTAGCCTACGGCTTAGAGACAGCCGTTAAGTTAAAAAGACAAGTTAATATGAAATGGTCGTGGACAAACGGCACGGGCGAGGGGTGGCGATGCCGTGGCCGTGAAGAAAAAGGGATTCTGCGGCATGATCAAAGGGAGGATATGCCGGCCTAGACGGAATCAAAGGGGGCTTACGGGCTGCCTAGGGGGGGCTTGGCTACCCGGGGGACGTAAGTGCAGGATATTTCAAGACACTATCAACGTGTACCAGCCGCACGCTCTGAATAGTTGGGAAATACCAAGGGAAAAAGGGTCCAAAATGGCTTGTGATGTCAGCGACCGATGCATATAGAGTTAAGTGGGCT
Source organism: Iris pallida (assembly GCA_029216955.1). NCBI lineage: Eukaryota > Viridiplantae > Streptophyta > Magnoliopsida > Asparagales > Iridaceae > Iris > Iris pallida. Next base: position 6,393,304 of record JANAVB010021796.1, read on the forward strand.
TTGCTGGTGGCGATCCACGTGCAAGTCCTTGTATTGAAATCAAAGTAGTCTAAGTTAACTAAATAAAGTGCCTTCTGAACAGGCTTGAATATGACACACCAAATAATCGAGATTACTTCGGCAAAGGAGTTAGAAAACACGCCTACGACGTGCTAGGACCCGAGGCAGGGACACGCCCTTGACATTGAAAGTTCACATAAATTACGTAAAGTTATTTCATATAAATTATTGAATAACTTGGTTTACTTTGGACAGGGAAGGCCGGACGGTAAGTATGGGTAAGTCATGCACCATACGACACTTGTATTCAGCAATACGAGATAGGCTATGATATATGCCATGAAACTGATCCTAAGGCAAGATTAGAAAGACAATGAATGATAGACGGTGCACAAAAGTAAATAGAACGTGTTTGGTAATGATAGCATTATGGGCGAGCTAGCCTCCCCACCAGTGCATAACAATATACTGATAAACCCACAGTCTGCTTGCAGGATGCAGGAGACGCCGGCGGGTGCGGAGCTTCCATCGAACGTGTTAAGGCACGGAGCCAACTCTGGGGCCTTGGAACGTTGCAAGAAGCTGAAGCACCCTATATAGGACATAATGTATTGGAACATTGCCATGAATCATTCTATCTTGTAAGCCACTTGGCACGCCTTTTATATTTCAGAGAGAGAGCTCGAGCGACTTGTAATATCGGCCTAGCGCCGCATGTAACCTTCTTGAATATCAATAAAGAGTTAGAATTCGCTTCTACTTGTGTTTATTTACTTTTCGCTGCAATGGGGACACTCTGTGCGACTCTGTGGCCTAGCTCAAATCGGCCGTTTCTGGACTTGGCCTTGCACGGGCGCAACCTACGCCCGTGCGGCATCACGCCTCAGCGAGGACGATCGCTCCTACGGGAGCGGAGCGTGAAATCATGAATGAGAGAAACTTGTATAAAATAACTAGTGACATATTCTTGATGCCAAGAAAAAGATCTACAACTTTCACGTTGGAAGTTGGAAGAAATTCGAGCCACAATTCGGTCAATTAGGACATATAATAGTTAGAAATAGCCAAAATAGGCGTTATGCGGCATATTCTACGACACCATATGCGGCTCAACCACGACATGTGGCTTATGCGGCCCAACTACGACACCTTATGCGGCTCAACTGCGACATGCGGCTTATGCGGCTCATTCGCGACATCATATGCGGCCAACTGTGACATGCGGCTCATTCGCGACATCATATGCGGCCAACTGCGACATGTGGCTTATGCAGCCCAACTACGGCACCTTATGCGGCTCAACTGCGACATGCGGCTTATGCGGCCCAACTGTGACACCTTATGCGGCTCAACTGCGACATGCTGACAGATGAACATAGAAATGACCAAAAATGCTTTTGGCCATAACTTCCTCAAAACAAGTCAAAATCCAACTTTTCAAAGGTCTATTTTGGATAAAATCGAATTCTCTACAACATGAAACAATCAAAACATAAAAATAATGAAGTTTAATAGATCAAAACCCAAGAAAACCAAAAATAATATAAACTTAGATCTACAAGAAAATATCCATCAAAATAAAAAAGGCCAAGTTCTAAAGTATCTTAGAATCTCGCGTGGAAGACAATAGAACAACAAAAATGGAGTTTCTCCATGAAGCAAGTTGCACTTGCCTAAGCTTCTCTTGGTAGATGGAGAAGTTAAGAGGAAGAAGATGAAGAAATAAATGAAGAGTAACGATGAGAGAGAAAGGGGGTTGGGTTTTAAATGATGATGGTGGTAGTCGGTAGGGGTTTTCTTTTGGTTCATGATGAACCCAAAACCAAACCAAACCAAGCTAAACCGAACCAAGCTAAGCCATAACCAATGACATGCCAAAATAACCATGCTAATGCAACATGCTAAAAATAAAATCATGGCTAGCTAACCATGACTAATAAAATACGGACCCGAAATATGTACACGTATACAAAAATATGTAACACGGATTTCGAGGGTGACAACTCTACCCACCTTAAAAGAATTCCGTCCTCGAAATTTAATTAAAGAGGCTAGAGGTGTCGGGACAAGTTACACTACCAGATGCAATCTACAGCTAAGCAATCAATCAAGCAATCAAATATACAAGCAAGAATTCGAAGTGTAAGGCATAAGAAGGATATTATACCTCATGAGTCAAACAGGTCGGAATATCGCGATCGAATATCATCCTCATGCTCCCACGTTGACTCACCCAAAGAGTGATGACCCCAAGCAACTCGGACTAACTTGATAGTCATGTTGTTGAGTGTCTTCTTTCTTCGGTCCAATATAGACACGGGCCTCTCCTCATACAAAAGGTTGGTACCAACAACCAATTTCAAACGATCCAGGATGTGGCTCGGGTTCGGGATATACCGTCGCAGTTGGGATACATGGAATACGTCATGCACCTCACGTAGCGATGGTGGAAGAGCGAGACGATAGGATACATCTCCTACTCGCTCCAGAATATCAAATGGCCCTATATACCTAGGACTAAGCTTTTTCCGCACGCCGAAACGAATGACGCCACGGTTAGGCAAAATCCTCAGGAATACATGGTCGCCGACAGAAAACTCTAGAGGGCGCTGATGAGAATCGGCCCAATGACGCTGGCGATCTTGGGCAACTCGGAGATGATCTCTGACTCTCCTGACCACCTCAACGGTCTGAGCAATCATTTCTGGACCGAGCATCGGCCTCTCTCCGACATCGTCCCATGCTAGCGGGGATTGGCACTTCCTACCATACATTGCCTCAAACGGTGCCATCTGGATACTAGCTTGGAAACTGTTGTTGTACGAGAACTCTACCAGGTGCAGGTGATCTTCCCACGAACTACCGAAGTCGAGTGTACAAGATCTCAACATGTCTTCCAAGGTTTGTATGGTACGCTCTGACTGACCATCTGTCTGTGGGTGATACGCTGAGCTGAACTGGAGGCGAGTCCCCAAACTCTCTTGCAGGCTACACCAAAAGTACGACGTAAATCTGGAATCTCTGTCCGAGGTGATACTAACTGGTACACCGTGCAATCTGACAACCTGCCGGAGATACATCTCCGCTAGCTGAGCCGTCGACTGACCAACTCTGAACGGGAGAAAGTGAGCCACCTTCATGAGCCTGTCTATGACAACCCAAATAGCGTCTCTGCCAGCCGAGGATCTAGACAATCCAGTCACAAAATCTATGGTTATATGCTCTCATTTCCACTCTGGAATTGGCAATGGTTGAAGTAGTCCAGCTGGTCTCTGATGTTCAGCCTTAACTTGTTGGCAAACCAAACATCGAGAGACAAATCGGGCTATCTTCCTCTTCATGCCATTCCACCAAAAGTGCTGACGAATATCTCGGTACATCTTCGTACCGCCGGGATGAATGGAATACTGCGAACTGTGGGCCTCTGCCATAATCTCCTGTCTGATATCTCCACTGGGTACACAAATATGCTTACCATGTCGAAGTGTACCGTCTTCATGAATGCATAACTCTGGTCTTCGTCCCGCCTTACATCTGTTCTGAGCCGCTGAAGCTTGGAATCTGCCGACTGTGCCATCTGGATCCTCTCGACTATGCTGGACTGAACATGCATGCTGGCCATCAATGCCACATTGGAAGGGAGGACAACTTCTATACCCATCTTCTGAAGATCGGCTAACAGCTCTGGTTGCGCTGTTAGGAAATAAACTCCGGCTCTCCTGCTCAATGCATCTGCAACAACGTTGGCCTTCCCAGGATGATACTGCAGGTTGACATCATAATCCACAAGTAGCTCCAGCCACCTCCTCTGACGCATGTTAAGATCCTTCTGGGTAAAAACATACTTCAGGCTCTTGTGGTCGGTGAAAATCTCCACCCTATCTTCATACAAGTAGTGCCTCCAAAGCTTAAGTGCAAATACTACTGCTGCCAGCTCCAAGTCATGGGTTGGGTAATTCCTCTCATGATCACGAAGTTGTCGTGACGCATAAGCTATTACCTTCCCATGCTGCATCAGAACACATCTTAAACCTCTATTCGAAGCATCACAATACACTGAGAATAAAGCGTGAGAATAGGAGACGTCATCAAGCTTCGCTTCAACTTCTCAAAAGAATCCTAACATTCTGCTGTCCAAGCAAACTACACATCATTGCGGGTCAACTGGGTCAATGGTGCTGAAATTCGAGCAAAGTCTGAAACAAATTGCCGGTAGTAGCCGGCCAAGCCAAGAAAACTACAAATTTCTGCCACTGTGCTAGGTACCGGTCATGTTTCAATGGCCATAATATTCTGGAGATCCACTTCTACTCCTCCTCTGGTGATGATATGGCCCAAGTATAAAATGCGATCGAGCCAGAACTCGCATTTACTAAACTTGGCATACAACTGGTGCTCTCTGAGAATCTGAAGAACCACACGGAGATGCTGCTCATGCTCCGCCTGACTTTTGCTGTAGACTAAGATATCGTCTAGGAACACAATCATGAACTGATTCAAATAAGGCATAAAGATACGATTCATGAGGTCCATGAATACTGCCGGCACATTGGTTGCTCCAAATGGCATCACAAGGAACTCCCAATGCCCATATCTCGATCTAAAAGCTGTCTTCGGGATGTCCTGCTCTCTGACTCTGATCTGATGGTATCCTGACCGCAAGTTGATCTTCGAGAATACTGCTGCCCCCTTGAGTTGATCAAACAAGTCATCTATCCTCGGGAGAGGGTATCTGTTCTTGATTGTCACTGAGTTCAAGGTACGATAATCTACACATAATCTAGACGTACCATCCTTCTTTTTCACAAGAAGCATCGGGGCTCCCCAAGGCGATCCACTAGCACGAATGAATCCCTTGGTTCTGAGTTCTTCAATCATCTTGTACAATATCTCTAGCTCTGACGGTGCCATCCTGTAGACTCTCTCTCTCTCTCTGACACTGGGGCTGTCCCAGGAATCAAGTTGATGGTAAACTCGATCTCTCGCTCTGGCGGCATCCCTGGAAGCTCTTCTGGGAAAACATCTGGAAACTCTTCGACTATCCAAGGTAAATGTACTACTGCTACTGCCATCCGCAATACTGGAGGAGAAGGTTCAACTTCGCCTCGGGAGAAAGAAAACTCCGGCTCGCCTGGAATGCTAAAAATAACCCTTCCAATGTGGCAGTCTATCCTAGCATACTGGTCCCTCAACCAATCCATCCTAAAGACCACATCATAATCGGCCATCGGAAACTCTATCAATCTAGCAGGAAATTCTCTACTGCTAACTACGGTCCAACACGAAGAAAACACTCTATCTACTCCCACAAGTCCATTACCAGTAAGTATATTGAGCCTTACTGATAATAACTCGGGCTCCAGTCCTATTCGTGTCGCGAATCGTACAGACATAAATGAATGCGAGACACCAGAATCAAATAACACTGAAGCTGGAAAGGTGTTGACGAGAATAGTACCTGCTACCACCTCACCTGGTGCTACTCCTTCCTCTCCCATGGTCAAAGCCAGCACTTGACCATGTCCTCTGGGTACGGGTCCCCTCTGCTGAAAATTTCTCTGCCTACTCTGGATCAGGGCTTGGGCATACTGCTGCAGTCTCTGCTGCTGGAATGCCTGGGCCTGCGTCGGCAATGGCCTCGGGAACGGGTACTGCAGCTGCTGCTGCTGCTGCTGGAATGGTGCTGGTCCTCTAACTGAAGGACTAGAGAAGGCCGATGAACTCCCCCTGCTCGGGCAGTTCACAACCCTGTGGTCCGAGGTACCACAAACCAAGCACAAACCCAGTGCTCTGCGACACTCTGATACCACATGCCCTGGCTTTCCGCAGTGTGAATATCCCACTGCGGAAGACTGCTTCTGCTTCTGCTGCTGAGGGTGCGTCGAGGTGGAATACTGAACCGACGTCACTGAGGCGGCCCGCCTCGGACCTCCAATGGTCAAAGCCCTAGCTGCCGGGGCTGGTGCTGATGACTGATTCATCTGGCTATGGGATCGCTTCCGACCTCCGGTCCTATCCACGATCCTCTGGGAGGTATACTCATGCCTCCGGGCTGCTCTCAACACTGCATCAAAAGTCTGATGCTCAAACTGCTCCACCGCCAATAAAATCTCTAGGTGGAGCCCCTGCTGGAATCGCTGGGCTCTATCGAACTCGGTCGCCACTAAGGTGGGAGCAAACCGACTAAGCCTGGAGAACTCGGCCGCATATCCGTCGACCGTCCTGCCCATCTGCTTCAGATTGGTGAACCTCGTCTGTAGATCATACCAAGCTACAATATCAAAATACTTGGTCTGGAATCTCTCCCTGAATACTGCCAATAAAATAGGGACCACTAATCCATCGGCCTGCGCTGCCCACCAGCTGCAGGCAAGATCTAGTAACAGCAGGCGCACTACGGCCACCTTCTCGTAATCTGGAGTCCTGGCTCCTTCTAGAATCACCTCTGTGTCCTGAAGCCATGCATCTGCAGCGATCGCATCTTCACTGCCGTCGAAGAAGGGAGGGTTCAAGCGCTTGAAGCTGTTGGCCGTGCTATTACCCTGATGACCTCCTCTGGTCAAAGCATCTGCCACCGCCTGGTGTAAGGCATCTCCTCGATGATCCTGGAAGGCTAATAGTGACCTGATGAGACCCACCAAAGTACCATCATCAAGCTCTGCAGGCTGGACGGGCTAAACTGGTGGCTCTCCTCCAGTAGGCATGACTCTGGAGGCTACTCCTGAATGTTGGGCTTGATCTCCGGGTTGCTGCTGGTCCACGGGAGGTGCTCCGTCTTGCTGATCGGCAGGTCCAGGAATAATGCCGCTGAAGAAGACGACATAGGGAACAATAAGGAAGGACCAGGACAGATCAACGATACAAGCATGTGATCAGGTCAAGATTACAGGGATTCAAAACATACGAGCAGAGATCAAGGGCGAGTACTGATTGAGACATCTATTCGGTAAACCCTCACATATCTTGATTTACAAGACCTGTATGGGCCACCACTTAAACCATATAATGCCCCAGAACTAGAATACTGTAGAGCGGGGGCGTACATAACCAGCTACGTATATTAAAGTATAACCCATCTCGCTATACGGTCACGGTTGTCTAGATACATGAGAATTTAACTACAAGCCAACAGTCTCCTATGGTCATGAACAAGCCTATTGTCTCAATCTCAAGCAAGCAATAATAGTTACAAGATGTCAGAGCACCAAATATATAATAGCAAGGCATCCGATACATTACATATTGGATGATCATGAAGCTAGTCGTACAAAATGTCAAAACTAGCAAGAGTTCAGTCATACATGATCAACCCTAGGATCTGTCAATCATGTTACAGCCCGTAGGCAGACAGTAAATAAAGGGTAATACGAGCTAACACGTGCTCGCCGGCTAAACGCCTCAAAAGAATAATTTTTACAATAACGTGGAAGGACAAAAAGAAACCCACTCGTTGCCAGGGTTACGCCTGGTAGTCACCATCTGGCTGGAAGACAGGTGGATCCTCTGGAGCTGCTCCGATATCTGGCCACACAAAACTAGCTGGGTCAGACCCTAGAAAGAGCAAGTGCCACAAAGGAGGCTTCACTTAGGAACTAAAACCAGCATATCACAATAGAATATTAAAGATAATAAATAAAGAACTGATAATAATAGAGATAACAACAGTAAACTGAGTACGAAAAAACCATTCAAGTAGCCAGGTCACTACCCTTAAACCAAACAAGGACCGGGGTTGCAGCCATTCACCTGAATAGAAACCCATCTCAAATACTATTGGTACAGTGAAGACAATAAACGAAGAGAGGACACAGAACTGCTCCGAGAGCCAAGTTACAACCCTTAAACCAAACAAGGACCGAGGTTGTAACCCTTCGCCTGAACAGAACTGGACCCCTGATCTTTATTGCTAAGGCCAGTATAAATAATCATGGTATTAAGGTAAGGTAAAACATGACGAACATGGCATGGGGTTGCAATAAGACAATAAACGAAGAGAGGACACAGAACTGCTCCGGGAGGCAGGTTACAACCCTTAAACCAAACAAGGACCGGGATTGTAACCCTTCGCCTGAACAGAACTGGACCCCCGATCGTTTATTGTTAAGGCAAACATCAATAATCATGTCATGTCACAATCTTGTACAGGATTAGGATAAGATTAAGCTGGAATAAATTTCATCCAATCAATCACGGCCAATCAAGAGTACGGCTTGATACTTTTAACTAACTAGGGTTATCACATGCCTAGTTACTAGCAAGATGCAATGAGATTATCCCAACAGCCACAAGTCCTGTAGACCATCCGGTTATCCAGGTCGAATGTCCGTTTATGAAGAATGCAACACGTGACTGTGTGCTGGAAATGTGCCCTACTCGTCGGTAGGCTACAAGTCCACTGAATGCACCCAGATAACGGGATTGCCTGTAGCTGGAAATCTCTTCATGTCTACTGAATTATTTTAGTTTATAAGCCTTAGTCAATTATTGTAGGTATCCCTGACCGTGGTACTCAGGGATCCCTATCCTAGACATGATGCAAGACAGTACTAGTTTATTTGTACAAACGCAATCGTCCATGGTGTCCAGGTCATTCATACTTGTCATGTCAGGCTAGTTGTCATAATAGCATGTCATGATATATCATGTCAGTTTGCTTGTCGAGAGTATGCCACGGCGGGCCACTATCGTGTTCAGAAAATATGCCAGAATTTACATGACATAAACTTAATATGACATTTCAGTTTAATAATACTAATATTAATAATAATAAATAATAATAATAAAGAGGACAAGACTTGAGGAGGGAGCCATGTGGCAGAAAGCATGCGCGATTATGCGGCTGGAAATCAAGAGAAGTTCATGCGGCTACGGAACTTCATGCGGCCACAGAAATTCATGCGGCTACGGAAATTCATGCAGCCACAGAAATTCATGCGGCCAAGGAAATTCATGCGGCTATGGAAGTTCATGCGGCCACGGAAGTTCATGCGGCTACGGAAGTTCATGCGGCTACGAAACTTCATGCGGCCACGGAAGTTGATGCGGCCACGGAAGTTCATGCAGCTACGGAACTTCATGCGGCCACGGAAATTCATGCGGCTACGAAACTTCATGCAGCCACGGAACTTCATGCGGCTGCGGAAGTTCATGCGGCTGCGGAAGTTCATACGGCCACGGAAGTTCATGCGGCTGCGAAAGTTCATGCGGCCACGGGAGTTCATGCGGCCACGAAAGTTCATGCGGCCACGGAAGTTTATGCGGCTACGGAACTGTTCTTCTTCTCTATTATTCTGAAAAGAAGAACCATGCAAGCCATGGCTTCCAAGCTTCATAAAACCTTCATCTATAGTCTAAATTCGAACTTCCATAGGTCAAAATGGGGCAGAATGAAATTCTCTACAACATGGAACCATCAAAACTTGGAAATAACAATGTTAAGTAGATCAAAATCCAAAAAATCTAAAAATACTATAAACTTAGATCTACACAAATTGAGCTATGAAAATTAGAAATGCTAAGTACTAAAGTGTGTTAGAATCTTGAGAGGAAGAGAATGGAACAATAAAAACGAAGTTCCTCCATGAAGCAAGCTACACTTGCCTAAGCTCTCTCTCTCTCTCCTAGTGGTTGAAGAAGTAATGGTGGAGAAGAAGAAGTAAATGAAGAGAGAGAATGAGGGAAATGGTTAATAATGGATGATGGTGGTGGTAGGTAAGGGTTCTCCCCTTGGTTCATGATGAACCAAGGCAACCCAAGTCTAGCCGAACCGACCCAAAATAGACCAAGCCATGTAATGCCAAGATAAGCCAAGCAAGGAATCATGTAATACAAGATAAAATACGTACACGTATTTCAAAATACGTAATACGAACTATAGGCATTATAGGCTGGGCGTGGCCCACATATTCGTACCCGTATATCCGGGTGCGGGTCGTGACACGTTTTTGTGATGGCCCATGCAGGTCAGTCTTTGCTATTAATGCGAAGTCGTGGTAGTACTTGAGCTTATCTGTACTACTGCGAGCCTGCCCTAGGATTAAGGTTGAGTCATGGAATATTTTAGGATTTTGGTACTCAGTCACATATTAGGAACTCTTGGTAGATTCCAGAAATGACCCCTGGGAATCTTATTCGAAAGCTTTTCAAATATTTTCCCACTCGTTTCTATTCGTCTTAATTTTTGAAATATTTGTCCGTATCAAACTTTATTCTTTCTTGAGATGAGTTGTGGATCCCAGAGGGAAGGTATAAGTTGAACTTATATATCCTCTAGGTTGAGAATCAAATATGATTTGCCAATCTTATATCAAGGTTGAGATTATTTTAGATTATGTTCTAGAACTTTCAATCTTGACCTGGATAGTACCTTTGAGACTTCTCCTGAGAACTTTTCCTAAACCCTGTATCGGAATCTTTTTTTTTGCTAGTTTTCGTTTAATTATCCTTGATTTGTCGTTGAATTTTGAATCTTGATGTTCGTTCGTTGTTGACTTTGATTTTGTATCTAAGATCAGTTTTTATGAATTGAGTTAAGATATTCTGATAAACATATTTGATAAGAACGATAAATGTCTACTTTATTTATGGAGTTTAGAATTTATCGCAGTCATACTAGCTAGCGCGACAGGGACGTGGAGCCGGATGTTGGATATAATATCCTAGTTATGGAATTTAGATTTTCTTGCAGCCATACCGGTTGGCGTGGTAAAGAATCTAGATGACATAATTATAGGGTGTATACCCAAGTTATGGACTCCATCGTTTATTGTAGCTATGCTTACTGACGTGGCAAAAATTCTTGCAACATAGTTTCAGAAAGACGTATATGGTTATCAGATTATATTTTAAATCGGATCACTTTGTTAGGAACCCCTGGATCAGAGTGAGCAGCTGGTTTCCATCGAGAGTGACGGAAGCCTGGGTAGGTATAACAATAGGTGGTGGTGGGAGTATCGGGTCCTGCTGGAACTGTAAGGTGGAAGGTGGTGGAGGCATCTGGGTTGGTGGATTTGTGGAGTGGGGTGTATGGTAGGTGGAGGTGGAGGTGCTTCGGTCAACTGGTCGACCGGCTGGATAGGAAGTACGTTATTTTCAGGTGTGGCATACTGGGATGAGCGTGTGAGCACATCTATTAGAAAAATAAAATGACTTATAAGAATTCCTTTAAGTAAACAATCACAAACAAACAAGAAAGTCTAATTTGTAATAACGATCATATGCTGTGATGAGTTTTCTATGTTGCAATCCTAGTAATCTTCTAGGTGTTCTAAATGTTATTCCTAGTGTGTTATCTAGTTATCTTAAGTTCCTAATTGCAGGCATGCTCGGTACAATAATGTAACCAAAACAACTTAGTCTGGTCCTGCACGGGCCACCACTAAAAACATGTCACGATCCGCTACCCAAATTGTTGGGCCGGGCCGAGTCATGTCCAGCCTACATTTGAGATAATGCGTAGTAAGTTGTTCTAAAACAAACAATATAATATCAAAGTGTGCTAACAGTTCTATTTGTCATATTAAGTTAAAGCATCACAAACACAAAATCATCTAGTATATAAATATGTTCCAAATACATAGCCAAAACGTAAAACTGGATACAAGTCCAGTAACAAAATACATAGTCTAAAATATGTCTGCTCTCAAAAGTCCCGAGCAACTAAACAAACTAGATGAATTTTCCCGCAGGTACATCATCGTAGGGTAAAGCCTGATCCTCGATGGCGACCCCATAATAGGAATCACATAGCAACTCCTCCTCGGTAAGTATACCTACAACATTATCCTGCCAGGACGGAAGCAAGTAATGATTCTATAAACTAAATATATGAAGCATAAAATGAGCAGCAATGTAATAAACATGAATCATGGCATATCACAATCTATCATGGCAAGGATACATATATCATAGCGACAGATGTATATGTAATATTTAAAACTGGGGCAGGTACATGATCGTCAATAGGTGTACAATGTACTGTGGCACATGTAAATAAAATATACTTTCGTACAAGTGAAAAGGCGATAGATATATATACGCACAAATACAGCTGGATAAGCATATACGGTGCGGTAAACATATAAAATGCAACCTTGTTCGAGTTCGGTAGAGGGGGCATGATCACGTACTCAACTATCAGTTTTTTCATAACCCAGATTCTAACATGTGAGAGATACGAGAACAGTATAAAACATGGTAGGTACTGAGAGCAGTATAAAGTATGTGAAACATGTCGAGATATCCCAGAAATGACTTGTAGTAAGTATCGGTATTAACATGGTTTATACACAATTCATTATATGCAGTAAATAAAGTTTGTAGAGGTACTTGCCTTGTACAAAGCAAGTGTGTGAATATGTAACTATAGATGTCCGGTGTCCTGTTACTGTCAAAAAGGATATATAATCTTAGTTTTTATACTAAGCTGAATACTAGACACTAGTGGTGTGATACGACTTCCTGACTGGACACCTAGCCAAGTGATGACTTTAGCATAGGAGACCAATGTGAGGTGACACAACACCTAAAACAACTTTCTAGGGTCTCTATACTAAGGTAGGGTACGGCCCCGATACTAAATATCCCAGAATCACACACAACTTTACAAGACACATTTATTTAATTATTAAATTAGACTGTTCACTGTGTTCCAACAATTATTAAGATAGTCAAAAAGCTCCAATATATATGAAATAAAGTACTAGAATGATCCTTGTTAATTATAGAAATTTATACTAATTTTTTTGGAATTTATAAACCATTATATATATTTACTAAAAATCAGTAAACATAAGTGCTTTGAAAATGAGTTCTGTTTTCCTATTTTTATAAAATGAAAAATGTACTAAAATCCTGGAAAAATTATATTAAATTAGATAAATTAACATAGTATTAAAATAAATTTTTTCCTAGATTTTTACAGCACTTAAATTATATATAAAAATTCAAATACAACAAGTTACAATTTCTGGAAAATAAATAATTAACTATTTAATATTTTATTCACGTATACGAAATTGAACCGGAGTCCAGATACGGGACCCAATGCCATGAATCAAGTCCAATATGACTTGTACAGACCTTGAATATATTTAGACTCATTTGAATCCACAAAACCCATACTAGGCTTGGACTCAAACGGCCATAATTCACAGTTTACAAAAATACAAATTTTAAATACGTAAGTAATTAATAATAAAATAATATATTTTAATGCAGTAAAATATACATATAAATAGTATTTATTGACAATAAAATAACATGTAAATATAGCATAACTATATTTGTATACATAAAAACACAAGTATGTGTCCGAGCTCTCTAGCCTAGTGGTATTAGAGCGGACATCCGGAGGGGCCGGCAAGGTTCGAGCCCCCCAATTGTGTGTGTGCGTGTGATTTCAAAAAAAAAAAAAAAAAAAAAAAAAAAAAAAAAAAAAAAAAACACAAGTATGTATATATTCAAATAGCATATATATATATAAATATGTATATATTTTTTTTATGTATATATAAATATGTATATAAATATAAATATATATTTTTACATATATATATATATATATATATATATATATATATATATATATATATATATATATATATATATATATATATATATAAATATATATATTATATATATATATATATATATATATATATATATATATATATATATATATATATATATATATATATATATATATATATATATATATATATATAACAAATATATACATATATATATAGAAAATACTTAATATAATAAAAAAATATAAATACAGTATATAACAGTATACATGTATATTATATATATATATATATATATATATATATATATATATATATATATATATATATATATATATATATATATATATATAAAATATATATATATATATATATATATATAAAATATATATATATATATATAAATATATATATATATATATATATATATATATATATATATATATATATATATATATATATATATATATATATATATATATATATATATATATATATATATATATATATATATATATATATATAACAAATATATACATATATATATAGAAAATACTTAATATAATAAAAAAATATAAATACAGTATATAACAGTATACATGTATATTATATATATATATATATATATATATATATATATAAATTAAAAAAAAATTAAAAAAAATATATATATATATATATATATAAATTAAAAAAAATTAAAAAAAATATAAATTAAAAATAAACCCAGCCCAAACCCATTGGGCCTGAACCCGAACCCAATATAAACAGTAAACCCGAATACTGTTAACCCATTACTGTGCGGGTTTAAACCCGTTAACATTAAATCAAACCCGAAACCGAAAACCAAAGTTTCGTGTCCTGACAGTTAAGGACACAAAATGATTATATATGACACGAGTCTTGTGTCCGAGGCGAATACCCACGTTCTGACACGAGTCAGCCGTATCCAAGGCCAGCACTAGACTCTCGACATACGACGACTCTTCCACGTGTACACGAGACACAAACACGACCCACAAAAGGAGTGACATGTACGTGTCCAGAGAATGGGGCTGTCGGGGCTGCTGTACGACGGAGGAGACGTCGGGGTGGTCGAAGAAAATTAGAGCCGAGTCGCCTCGCTGAGATGAGTCGATTGGTGGTGGTGGCTCGTCGGAAAGTGGCCTAGGGCGGCGGGAATCCTAGATCTAGGGTTCCGACGAAGTTCATCGGAGAAGACGAGTGTGGGGTGGTGGCTAGGGCGGTCGGGGTAGTGATTAGGGTTAGGGTTTCGAATGGAGGGTTTTATAGGCCAGGATTTGGGGTCAATTTGGGATTTTCGAGTAGAAAATAGGAATTAGGGTTTCGGCTAGGTCGGTCGCCGTTCGGCCAAGGCCAGCCGACGACGAGGATAGGTTTTGCAGAAAAAAAACCCTCGCAAAAAGGCAAATGGCAAAACAGCCCACCGCCATAGGTAAATACAAATTTTATATTTACAACTAGCCCCCCGCTGTTGTTCTGTGCAAATTTGAATTTGCACAGACAAAATAAAATTCGCAAACTGATTTAAAACAATTTAATAAATTATAAACTGTTTATAAAAACAATTTAAATAATTGCAAAATAATATTTTAAGTTTTAAAAACCATTTAAAATTTATTTAAAAATTCTAGAAAATTTCTAATAATTATAATAAGTTATTTTACAGATAAAATAATCATTTGTAGTTTATAAAAACCCTATTTTAAATAATAACTAAATTCAGGGGCTCACACCTAGGCCGAACTGTCCCGGTACCCTGGCGCACCCGTTCGGAGGGAACGTTCCGTGCACGAAAGATTATCGCAATTATCTCAAGTCCATTCGACCATGCAACGCACTACTATTCAAACAACCAAACATAGTCTTGAGTCCGAGACTCAAACTTTATCATATCGTATTTCTTTCGTTAACTTTCTATGTTCTTACATTTCATACTTCGTTTCAATGTTCAATGACATCATGCCTCAACTCAATGTTCGTCAACCGAATGACCCGAATGTTAGCCCAATGATTATATCATATTTTTGAATATGGTTTATCAATTAAGTTTACCATAATGACATCACTAATATTCATGTAATCACTATCATGTTGCTACTTAAACTTAGCATTGTCCTAAATATTCTATATCATATTGCTATGCTTATATCATATTGATTTGTTTGTCTAACATGTACTTGTAGACATGCAATAATCATGATCAAGCTTTGTCAAACCAGGACATTTACAATAGAGAATTATTGATGGGCCAAAGACGGCGTTATACAAGAAGATTTCTCTGAACCGCCTAACGACCTATCCGGGGCCTCGTATCGGGGGTTCCGCTGCCCGATCAGCGGACAGGGGTCGAGGGGGCAGTGCCTCCCGTGGGGGTTCGGGGACGAAGCCCCCGAAAGGTATTCAGATTTCCAGATCTGTTTATCTTTGGACGACCGCCGTCAAGTGAAAAATGCGTCTTCAAAGTCTGCTCAAATATTTGAAGAAAGACGTCATCAAAAGGCTCTTAGTTTCGTATTTCATCAATATATTTTTCATATTTATTGAGTCTAGGAATACGATGTAAACTGTATCGTACTAGCAAATAGGCTATCCAAGAAACATTTTCAAAATACCCTTTCATTTTGAAAACAAGCCCACTTACAAACGCCCAAACTACTTCCTAACTGTTTGACTTTTCAAAAAGCCCAAAAACCAAATTTGCAAAAATCCTGACAGAACTCCAACAAAATTCGGCAAGAGTTCGGCCAAAGTTCGGTTAGTAAACGTTGCTTTTTGAACTTGGTCTTCCTGCAGTTACGGATCCCAACGAGATTTTCTCATAGAGTTCTGTCCGAATTCTGTCCGAATTCTGTCAGAATTCTGCCTTTGGAAAAACTATAAATAGAGAAGGATTTCGATCATTTCAATTCACTCATACAGTAATTCACTTTCATATCTCTTCTCTATAAGCCTATTACTTCTTCCAAAGTGTTCTGAGCTATTCATTTTCAAATTCCAAGCCAGTTACAATTCTCTAGTCGATTTGTCAGTACGGTACGGTCTAGAAGTTTCAGAGTGATTGTAATCAGAGGCTTGATTGAAGAAAGACTCTTCACAATTGAAGTTGGTCGAGTACTTCGGATCAAAGCTCGCGTTGTAGAAGTTACAAGAACTTCGGATGAAAACTTGTGGTATTTTTCATAGTGGATTCAACTGGAAGCTAGAGTTCTTCCGACTGGACTAGTCCTCACAAGAGGGAAACCAGTATACATCCTTGTGTTTGTGTTTGCTCTCTACTCTCTACTTTTCATTTACATATCTGTAATATATATATTCTGTGATCTTGCCTAATATTTTTAAATAGTTAATTTCCGCTGCCTACTCTATTCACCCCCTCTAGAGTATTGCGCTTTACAACTCGTTCCTACAATCGGTCCTACACCGAAGGTCCCGAACACCTTTCGAGCTATCATGTCACATCTGACAGTTCCGTCACCTACATGCCATAACTGTTCTCTTCGCAACGAAGCCATCTTTTATGATCTCGTGCACGTACGCACGTTTTGATACGTTTATCATATTTTCCTTCGTATCGTGCACTTGTTGCACGTATCAAAGCCGTATTTCCATGTTCTATGCCTTAGTGTTCAATGTACATGGCTCGTGCACTAGGGCACTGGCCTATATTTTTTTTCAATGTGCTAGCCTTTCTAACTCGTGCGCGAGGGCACGGAATGGCTCGTGTACGAAGGCACTCGCCCAATACAGTTATCCCATGTTCTTGCGGCTTGCGCACCGAGGCGCTCGCCTTTGCGATATCCAATGTTCCATAGCGACTCGTGCATTTGATGCACGTTTTATTTCAATTGTTCTAACTAGTGTTCGACGCATACTATAATTTCTTTCGATCGGACCATGCCTGTGGCGTCGATAGGTTAACTTAACATACAATGATACATTTTTACTTTGGCATGAAAGAGTAAAAAGAAGAGTCAATCCTCCCACCTTAAACCGATACACCTTATTATTTTGCCGAGCCGATGCGGCTCGATTTCATATCTTTATTGTGCGGCCAAATCTTCTGACTTAGACATTCGAGCACTTCTTGTTTTATTGAACAAATTGATCGATTTCGGCCTACCGTGCCCAAGTCCCAGCCCGTTGCGAGGCGGTGATTTGGGTTTTACGGACCCGTTACGACTGAGGCAAAATGTCGACCTCAAATATTTTAGCGTAAATGGATAGCCTGCACATGAAACCAACTAAAATCAATACTTGCATCGATTTGGACTTGTGCCTTGGGTAGATTCGATTTCTTATAATCTTCGATCCGACTCAACGCACTTATCCTTCGGGGCAATGCAGTGCTTCGCATCGATTCAACTCGATGCATTTCTTTGGGACAATACAACTCTTCGCATCGACTTAGTTCGATGTATTGCTCGGGACAACGTAACTCTCGTATCGATTCGCATTGATACATTTCTTTCGATCAACGTGACTCGTTGAGTCAACGTCTAAGCGTAATGCGCCGTGCGGAGCGGGGCATTACATCCCCAGCTTTTGAATCTTCAGATCTGGGAGCTTCACATAAGCCAGACACCCCCACACTCGAATGACATTTAAGTTAGGTCTTACTTTGAACCAAAGTTCATGAGGAGTTATATCCGAAGTTTCATATGGCACTCTATTCAGAATAAAAGTGGCCGTCAACGCAGCTTCTCCCCAGTAGTATTTTGGAAGACCCGCAGTTAGCAGCATTGAGTTCATCATTTTTGTCAACGTTCGGTTCTTCCTTTCTGCTACTCCGTTAGATTGAGGAGAATATGGAGCAGTAGTCTCGCTGATGATACCATATTCTTTGATGTGAATTCATGAAACTGATATTCTTCGCCTCGATCACTTCTTAGCCTCTTGAGTTGTTGTCCAGTTTGTCGTTCAACCTCGGCCCTGAACTCCTTGAACTTTTCGAACGTTTCGTCTTTAGATTTGAGCAAGTAGACGAACGCGTACTTTGAGAAGTCATCGATGAAGGTTATAAAATATTTTATCCTGGCCTTTGTAGAGAATTGCTTGAAGTCACAGATATCAGAGTGCACCAAGTCCAGAAGATCTGTGCTTCGATTGACCCGATGAAAGGGTTTTCTTGTGATCTTCGTCTGAGCACATACTTCACACTTCTCTACCCCCACATTTGGAGATAAGTCCTAGACTAGACATTTTGTGTATCCTTTTACAATGAACATGTCCTAGTCTATTATGCCACAACTTAAGAGAATAATCAGAAAGAGCGACTACATTTATTTTATTTGACCGCTTTACAAGCTAAATTTTAAATATTACTTCGGTTTAAAAAGCCTTTCCAAAGTATGTTCCCTTTTTGGACATCACCATCTGGCCAGCATTGATGTCCATCCTCAAGACTGCGTTGCTAAGTAGGCTCCCAGAGATCAGGTTCTTGGCAATCACTGGAACATGCTTTACACCTTGAAGCGTTAGAGTGTTCCCGGAAGTGAGTTTCAACTCTGCAGTCCCGATCCCCAGAACTTCAGCTTGGGCCTGATTCGCCATGATAAATTTTTTAGAAGTTGGCTGGTACGTGACGAACCATTCCTTGCCAGAACAGACATGACACGTCGCACCGGTGTCTATCCACCAGTTAGAGTCAGCCTCCACAGCTGTGACCTGAGCGATCATAGCAACAATGTTAGAAACCATAAAAACCTTACTAGGCTCACCTTGCACTGATTGTTTGGGCTTGGATTTGTATTCACTGTAGTGGCCCTTTTTACCACAGTTGAAGCAAGTCACGTGGAACTTGGACTTCTGTTGCTTGAACGAAGGACCCTTCACTTTCAGATTAGTGAAGTCCTTCTTTTTGTGATGAGAAGCCGCCTGCTTCCCCTTGAACTCTCTTGTCTACACCAATTTGGCCTTAGCCAGTTGTTTGGACAGTGAGTCCATCTTCTGTTGAGATCGCATCTCGTCCTCAACGTGGATCTCTTGTAGGAGATCTTCCAAGCTAATGTCCGGCTTCTTCCGATGCATTCTTGCGTAGAAATTGCTCCATCCAGCAGAAAGTTTCAAGACGATCCCTCCAACGACAAACTTGTCGACGAGGGGCATTTTCTCGTTATCCAGCTTCTGGCACAACTTCAAGAATTCCTTCACCTGAGGCAACATCGCCTTCTAGTCTTCGAAGAGCCACTTGTGGTACTTTCGACGATAAAGATTTTGGTCCTATTCTCGTCGTCTTCATAAAGCTTTCCCAAAGACTCCCAGATATCTTTGGCCTTCACCTTCTTGGAATATGACTCTGCCAGAGAATCTTTCATAGAATCGAGAATCAGCAGTTTGCAGATGTTGTTTTCTCTCTCTTTCATTTACTCTGCTTAACATGTGTAACAGCAATAGCGTCTGTAGTACCACCTTCTGGAATCGTTGGTTCATCCTCAATCAACTCATGGTTGACGTCCACAAGTTGAAGATTAAGGGTTATATTTCTCTTCCAAATTTGAAAGTGTTCTCCGTCAAATTTCTCCAACTTATTAAAGCTAGTATCGATGAAAGAGGCACGAGAGTTTTCCATCTTCTGATTTAGCTTTGAGATTGTTAGTCCCTGGGAATGATTTCAGAAGAAAACTCTTGTGGGATGATTGCAGCACTTCAAGGAAGGTGCAAAACAGAAATCCTAGGAGGATTATGGGAACGAAAAATTTCTAAGAATATTTTCATAATAGTGAATAATGTAAAAAAAAATCGTTATAGGAGAAAGCCTGCTGGGGTGTTTAGAACACCGGCGCTCAAAGCAAGATCCGCCCACACGGTCACCTTCCAGGAACCAGCAAGTTCAAAATAACTCTGGAACACTCTGCCAATCTGCTCACGGACGGACTCCTCGGAAAGATGTGAATTTTCATGTGGCGCCGATGCAAGAGCTCTCTCTTCCCTTTGTATGGAAAATTTCTTGAAGTGATGTTTTTTCTGAGAGAGAAGAGAGACTATATATATAAGGTCTCTCTGTAACTGCCCAGATCTGGAACGTGCGCGACGTTTGAATGTCAGATCCAAAATTATTGGATCTGTTATCGTACGTTTCAAAACGGTTTAGCCACGTCCTGCACGAAACAATGCCACTGAGCGCCACTGCGCGCGAGCACCATATTGCACCACTGCGCACATGTGCGCGCGCGCCTAGCGCCCATTGCTTATGTGCGCATGCGTACTGCATAAGGCGCACCTGCGCCAATCGCGTCTGCTCGCACTTGCGTAACACGCGCGCACCTGCGCCAACCGTGCCGCGCGTACTTGCGCAACACGCGAGCCATCTGGTCATGGAAACTGGCGCACGAACGGCTTCGCAAGAGGCTCGCACAACTTAAGCGCACTATGCGCCTAGCGACGATGCTGACGTGCTAAGTGCAAAATGTGCCAATAAAATACCACATTACGCCTCATGAGTGTAGGAACCCTAGAGGG
The DNA here is from genome assembly GCA_029216955.1 of Iris pallida. NCBI lineage: Eukaryota > Viridiplantae > Streptophyta > Magnoliopsida > Asparagales > Iridaceae > Iris > Iris pallida. The sequence goes on from JANAVB010021796.1 coordinate 6,414,315, forward strand.
GGGTGAATAGGGTCAAGCTAACTAATCAAGCATTTTAGCACAAGCTAATGGGCAATTTAAAAATATAGGTGCAAGAGAAGAAGCAATAACAATACCGATACACGATATATCCTGGTATCCTCCCAAGAGGCACTCCAGTCCCGAAACTCTCTCCGGCTTTAATCCACTATTTGAGTAAATAGTTACACACGAGTTTGGATCCGAAGAACTCGCCAACTTCTTACACGAGAGCTTTAATCCGAAGGCCTCTCTGACTTCAACCGAGAGTTTGGATACGAAGACTCTCCAACTTCAACCGAGAGTTTGGATACGAAGACTCTCCAACTTCAACCTTTCACAATAGGTTTTGATCTCCTTATACAATAAGATGAAGATCTTACTTTTCAACTCAATAACTCTAACATAATTTGTGGATGGCAAATGAAAGCTTTATAGAGTTGTTTGTGGATAGGCTTTGGTGGTCTAGAAATTTTTAGGCTCAAAACCTTGAATGAAGGGGTTCAAGGCTATTTATAACCAAAGCATTGAAAAGAGCCAAGGGCAACTTTTCAGTCAGCGAACCGGTATACCGTCGGTATGGACCGGCATGCCGTTGGAATACCGGTCTGGAATGCAACGGCTAGAAATATAGCCGTTGGGATCATTAAACGCTCGAAATTCGACCGTTAGAATTTCAAACGTTACTGAATCGGCATACCGTCGGTATGGACCGACATGCCGTCGGTATGCCAATTTTGTAGACAGAAACTTTATGTGAACAAAATCGGTATGCCGTCGGTATATACCGGTATACCGTCGGTATGCCGGTTTTCATCCGAAAATGATCCTGGACTGGTTTCTACCCTAGCTTTCGATTTTACCATCCATTTTCTTGTGTTTACAATTATTTCTAAGACTCATTACAGACTCCAGAAATACTTTAGCAGGTGCAGGCTTCTTCAGAGTCTTGAAATGATGATGGCATGACATGGCTTCTTTTCTTGATAGATGTTGGCTTTTTCCCTTGGCGGCAGCTGTCCAAAGATATCCAGTTTGTGAAAACTGAATACCTTTCGGGGGCTTCGCCTCCGAACCCCCGACGAGGGGCGCTGCCCCCTCGACCCCCGTCCGCTGACCGGGTAGCGAAACCCCCGAGTGCGTGGCTCCGGAGATGTCGTCGGGTGGTTCAGAGAAATCTTGTGGGATCCGTCGTCTTTGGCCCACCATAATTTCTTCATTGCATATGTCTACATTGATCTTGCTTATTGCTTTTCTGCATGTACATGTTAGAACAAAGTAATATACATAGTAGCAAGTATGATAAGTTTAATGCACATTAGGACAATGCTGAGTTTAAGTATAAGTGCTAAGGTGATAGATAAATGTTAGTGATATCATAATGATAAAACTTAATTGAATGACCACAATCACAAACATAGTTTTGATTTTGGCAACCCAATTAAATTTAAGATAGATAAGCTCATATCACTAAAATATAAACCAATAGGCACATATAACCAAATGTATAACTATAAGTAGAAATGCTATAGCGATAGTATGAAGATTAGTGATAATGAAATGCTAAACTTAACATATTAACCATATTCAAAAACATGATACAATCATTGGGCCAACAATGAGCCCATGTGCCCGAGTCCGAGTTGTTAAGCCCCCAAGGGGCTTAGCCCCTATGGATTTTAATTGAGCTTGTCCAAAAAGCATGAATGCTTTTATTATATGTCTTATCCTTACCTCCATATAAAATCATCCACATGGTCCCCTCCTTAGGGTCACCATCCCATGTGCATCTCTTTACTCCTCAAGAGGAGTTATATTGAGATACCCATGAATTCTTCTAGCCAATGTGGGACTAAACTTACATGGCTTGTTGAGAGCAAGCTTTCTACAAGTCAAGAAAAAACTCCAACAAAAATCGCCATAAGATAGAAATTGTTACAAAAATATCCATTGAGAGGTATTTTTTAAAGTAAATTTCTGCCATAGAAATAGAGAAGATAGAAACCCCATTTAGGGCCCTCGAATTAAAATTTCTAAAATTGTGTTTCTGGGCATGGTACTTTAAGAACATTTTTATTATAATTGTTAGAGTTTCTACATAGAAGTTCCACAAATAAAAGAAATAGTCTCAACCGGTTTTCCATTGTGTGGGGTCCAATATTAATTAGTATGAGTTAGAGATCCGTGTAGAAACTTTTATCCTATCGTCAATGCCACCTAGGTTAGAAATTGAAATATAAATCTCTATTATGAGATTTTTTTTCCTTTCTAAATTTAGTTTCTACCATCAAAATAGGTGACATAGACCCGACCATTGGAGATGGGCTAAGGTAGCCTAATCAAAACATACTTCCCCAGTAATCAACGATTAAAATACACAGTTCAAATCTGTTTTCGCTAAAAAAAAATGCTAAGTCTACAACCAAAAACTTATAACCTTCTTGCAATCTCTCTCTCCCACCTCTTACACATGGGTTCCACCGAGTCCATCTTCCTTCTCACCTCCACTACATGGGTTCCATTCTACCCAGGACCGGCCCTGGGGTAAGTCTGACAAGACTTCGGACTTGGGCAACCCTTCTCCATAGGGCAATCCCCCAGGTCATTTAGTTTTCTTAGAACCGGTCCAACAAAAATCCAAATTAAACATTTATATTTCAATAAGGGTAAAAGGCAACAAAAAATTAGCTCCGGTTAAGGTAACCCAAACCGCAAGGCCGGTCCTGATTCTACCCCACCACTTATTCCCTCCTCTAATCAAAATTCGACACGTGACGATTGTAAGAAAAAATTGTAAGCATTTGGTTGTAGGCATAGCACAGCTCTTTGGCTAAACACAGATTGTAAGAAAAAATGTTAGCAGTGCTTTATCGCACTTGACTTGAAAGCAAGCATATGTTCCCCCCCTCCTCTCCTCTCTACGTCTCCATTTCCTTGCGGTTACATAACATTGCACTCCTCTCTATCTGTCCCCATCTCCAACCACCACCCGTGTTAGGAAATAAAAAAAAAAAAATCCCACATAATCAAAAATATCATCACCGCTTTTTTGGTTTATTGGGGTCCGAGTTGGAAAACTTGATTTTCTATAGTTGTTCGAATATAGGAACTTGTAGAAACAAAAACAAAAAAACTTTGTAACATTTGAAGTTTGGGGTGCTATTCATCTTCATCTTCCTTGCGAATATGGAACCTCAAAGAGGCTTTTTTGCTACTCTCTGGAACTTCCTCTGCTTCCTGCCATTCTTCCTAGGCTTGCTAGTCCTGGCCATCATCAAAGGTCACTTCTCAACTCCTGTTTGACCATTTTTTTATTTACAAATTTTCAGAAAATAAATTGTGCTGAGAATTGGACTCTGTTCACATGGGTCAGGCCCGGTTTAGCTTCTCAACAGATTTTGGGAACAAATCTGCACCCATATCTGTGTTTGTGGATGATTGGGACTTGATTGCCCAACCCCTTTTTGTCATTGTTTGCTGCTCATTTTGCGGAGCTTGGAGACTTTAGATGATTGAGTTTGAGGGAGAGGCTTTCTGTCTGCTCTGGAATGAGTTCGTTAAAAATTCCTGCAAATGCACCAAAATACTAGAGATGTGGATAGGGTTGGGGGCCTTGGGGGTGGGCTATGTGTTTGTGTTAATCGAACATGTTGCCCCCGGGTTGAACGCCCGTTGTTTTGATTTGCGCAGCTGTCTAGTTTAAAATTCATGCTAAACATGATCTGCATGTCTGATTTGCATAACTCTAGACTTGTGGGGGTTTTTTTTTTTTTTTTTTTTTTTTCCGAAGAAGGTAAATTTTATTCATGCCTCTTCGAGAGGCTACGACTCAGTCCAAAGGCTTACAACCAATCCAGCCCGAAGGCTTATATATATACAAACCCTAGCCCGAAGGCCCCATCTCAGCCCGAAGGCTACATCCTGACCGAAGTCTCCATTCCCGCCCTAAGGCTCCATCCGGCCCAAAGGCCTCACGCAGACGTAGCCGTACCTGCACCGCATCCGTGCACGTCCTGGGTCGCACCGCACCACGCACCTGCACTGCACCCAACCGCCACCCACCACTTAATTCCTCCAAGGGGGAATTAAATGGCGCCCCAGGGCTCGAACCCGAGACCTCCTGGGGGGGGGGGGGGGGGGGGGGGGGGGGGGAGTGCATCACTCTAACCGCTAGGCTAGAGGTCATTTGCACTCTAGACTTGTGGTGATTGTTGAGGATTATATATTTATATTATTCCAATGTTATGCAATCGTTTATCATGTGTAGAGACTTATGGATATAGGAAAGAAGAAGCGGAGAGAGTAGGAGGGAAAACTAGAGCTTTATCGCGATATTATATTGAATAATTTATAGACAACCATCAACTTGATCGGAATTCCGATCCCAATAAGGCTAGCAACCTTCATTCCCACGCCCAGGCGGATCCTTCCGATATCAAGGACCAAAAATCCATCTAAGAACAAAACCAGTCCTTGACCATTGGAAGTACTGTGGACAAAATTGTTGCAGGTTTCTTTCCTTCTTTTTTTGTCTTGATTTCTTCTATGCTCCCCCTCAAGCTTGGCTTAGATGTTTCCTATGAAAAGTTTGCCAAGAAGAGTATGAAACTTTGTTCCAGTACTAGTCCTTTTATAGGCACATGTGCTAATTGTGGATGCAAAGATGTATAGTTTAGATAACTCCTTTGAAGCTAATTTCTCTCTTAATGTCGATCGATTGGTTCAGTCATGGTTAATTGGGTTATGATGACATATGTTAAAATTTACAAACCAATTTCCTATTATAGTTATCTTAATCAGTTATTACTTGGTCCTATTTAATTAGAGTTGTATATGATAGGCCCTAGTCCTAGTAGAGTAGGATTCCTATTTTAGTTGAAGTAGGTATATGGGCTATATAATAGAACGAAAAAGATCTTTGGCTCCCGTGGGTGCACAGCCGGTGCACCCGTGGGGCCGAGGAGGGCGAAGCTACCGCCTCTACCCCCCCCCCCCCCCCCCCCCCCCCCCCTCGTGCTCTGCCGCTAACGACGCCTCCTCCGCCGCCGCTGATCACTCCACCCTCCCCCTCTACCGCTCCGTCTCCCCCCATGTCGCACCGCCGCCGTCCGCCGTCCGCCGCCTGCGTGCACAACGGGTGCACGCAGGCGGGTGCCAAATAGCGGAGTTGATGATAGAATATAGAGAAGAGCGTTGAGAGAGAATAGAGAACCAGAATATCAATATAATGTAGTTGGTAACTTGGTAAAGTAATTAACATTTGAGTTTATATTATGTTTGTCCATGTATTCAATCAGATATCATGATAGATAAAAGGATTCAGTTGGACCTCATATATATGTCCATATATAATAGTGTTTCCTTATATGATAAGGAATAAGTCTGGCAGCCAACTTCCATAAAGGCATCCGGCGAAGCATACATCCTAATAGGATTATGAAACAGAAGGTCAGCAAGATCATTACATACATGGCAAGACACCATATATTAGGAGCAAGCCTATGTATAACAAGTATATTAAAGGAGGATCCGACATGTATTATTATCACCAATTATTAGAGATTGTATTGTGAAGAGAGTCCTCCAGGTGTATGCTTGCCAACTGTCTTCGGTCGTCCAAGTGGAGAGCTCGTCACCTTCAATGTCGCAACGGTGACGGCTTCGAAGAGCTTGGTGAGTGCCTCTTGTAATTCTTTGGGTCAAAGAGTTTGGCGACTGCCTTTGTAATTCTTTGGGTTGAAGAGTTTGGTGAGTCTCTTGTAATTCTTTGGGTTAGAGAGTTGGTGAGTTTTGGTAAGCGTATTGGAGGTGAGTGTAATTTCTCCATAGATTTGTAACCACTCTCTCTTTTTTATAGTGAAATCTCTTAATCGTCTTTGCCCATGGACGTAGCTCAGTTGGGGTAATTAAACCACATTAAATTTCTCGTGTGCTTTACTTTTCCAGTTTTACGTATATTCTCTATTTATCGGTGTTTTGGTTAGCAATCTAGTAGCTTCCACACAACATATACTCCCTCCGTTTCAGAATTTGGTCACAATATTGAGGGTTGTGTCGACTCTTTTATAGTTATGGAGTTTTCTTATTATTCATAGCCAACCCCACCCCAACGAGAAAAGACTTGGATATTGATGATGAGTGGTGGATCTATGATCATTAACAAACACTAGACAATATCATGATGTGTTAGTTATAAAGAGAAACTTTACACACTATTCTTTAGAATTGATGACATCCTCTAACGACTTTCCGCAGAGATACTCAGATGGTGAACCGGGTCAATCGTTTGGTCTGAATCCAAAATTTCCAATCTCTTTGACTCTTTTAGCAATATCTACTCCAATAAATAAAGATTTTCTCCATAGATCGATCATATACTACGGTACTTGATTTTGAACTATGAAGCAAGGTCGATATGTATCGGCTGTATCGTTCCATTTTGGTCTCCCTCGATCAAATAGTGATCCCCACGGATACCGACTGATACTTGCTGACACCGAAAGTAGGTCACTCTTTCCCAATCATTTTTTCAAAGAAAAGAAAAGAAAAAAAAGAAAAAAAGAAAAAGAAAAGAAAAGAAGAGAAAAAGAGCGTACGATAAACGTGTGGACTAATGATTTGGTCTTGTCAAAGCTTAACATGTTATAGTGTGTACAGTCCATGAGATCTCTTATCGACTCTATGTAATCATTACCATTTGTCAAAGTTGTGTATCAATAAATTTATAACATTCATCCGTCTTAATATTATTCTATTCAAAACTATCTATTTATGAGGTACTTTGTCTGAAAGCAAGTGACATAAACAATATGTATATTGAGACTAAGCAATTCAAATATGTTGAATATTGTTCAATTCAAAGCTAACATGAAACAACAAATAACACACAAGGTTTGCCTAAATGTATCTGATAACTTACTAGTTTTTTAAAGTGCTGTTTTATTTTATTTTTACTTTTTGAAATCAAGAATTCCAATCCGAAACCGTCAAAACTGTTGAAACCGTTAATACCAATACTCACAAGGGTCAAAACCAATTCTGATACTTCGAACCTTGCTATGAAGCCCTAACTTTTTCTGCCCTCCACCTTTCCTTTACATCTTTAACGTTATTTCTCTTATTACAAACACCACCAAAAGCATTTCAAGGCACAAGGATACCCTTTTGTTTATGAATTTAATTTATTCAAGTCATGGATATGCTAGAAATACAAGTAAGCCAATGAGGTAGCATGTGTAAATTAGTTGAATATGCAGATCACATGCTTTTTAGTTATTACTACGTATCTGTCTCCAGTGAACTACTTCAGGTTATGACCAGAGGTACTTCTATTTTCAGGTGCTTTACTTTGCCCGGTGGTTTGTCTTATCTTGACAATTGGAAACTCTGCTATCATTTTGGGTCTCTGGCCGGTCCATGCATTCTGGACATATTACAGTATAGCAAGGTAACATGATTATGTTTTCAAATGGTGAATCAATTGTGTATATTTATTTGTTCCACAACAATATAGTGACGTGCTCACCATTGTGTATATTTTTCTGATGTCAGAACCAAACAGTTTGGGCCTTGCCTAAAGCTTGTCATTTGTATTGCTTTACCTGTACTTTTGGTTCTGTGGCCACTGTTGGGCATTTTGGGGAGTGTAGTAGCCGGTGTTGGGTATGGTTTCTTTGCACCGTTGTTATCTACTTTTGAGGCTGTTGGAGAAGGAAAAACTGATGAATTCATCCATTGCTTTGTGGTACTTGTTATTTATCAATTGATCACGACAACCTTGCTATTCTACACATTTACCATGTTGCTAGAATTTCTTCTTAATTTGATCTGGTCTTACATATGCAGGATGGGACCTGGAGTACAATCAAGGGGAGTTTCACAGTAGTCAGGGACCTGAAAGATTTATGCTTTCACTCCTATTTCTCGATTATGGATGACCTTCATCTTCATAAGCCTTCAAATGGAGAACCCTATGAGATCAGGTCTGTCATTTGGTGTTTCTTATTAAAACTATACTTTTTTGTTTCTCCTTAATATAGGGTCGTGCTAAAATTTTCTTGATAATGTATCTGTGTACTCTTTGCTTGGGTAACCCGTGCCTCAGTGCTAACTATCAAGCTATATCCTATCCATAAATATATAGTTACCTAATAAGTAAAGGTTTTGGTCATCTATATATGGATTTACCTAGTGAGTAGATATGTTAGGTGGAGTCAACATTCCTAGCCCATGTGACAGTAGGTAACAGGAAGACGAAAGTTATTTGGACTGTATCCACCTACCTACTAACTGGAGTCCAATGTTTTCTGGTCAGGTCCTCTCTTTTTTGTAGAAGCCTTGGATAGGAGATTGGCAATAACATGAGGGGTTGATACTAGGTGGAGAGACAGTTATGGAACTTTTTCGATGTTAATCATGCTGCATAGTTGATCAGAGCAGGGACTGGTTACCTTTCTCTGTCTTATTCAATCAAATTGGATCTTTCACGCATTGAAATAATATAGAAGCTAGGAATTTAGTATGGAGTTGGATGTAAGAATATAACGTAAATATCTAAATAAGAGAGTATCTTATGTGTTCGTATTGTACTTATGTAGTGATCATGGTAGCATTCGCACATACAGATAACATCCAGTCACTTAGAGGAAGATTGAGAAGTTCACCTTTACATGGTATCAAGTGCCTCTACTTTCTGCAGGACCCATAGCCTTAGTTAACTGGGCATGACTAGCCCAGCAATCAGAGATTCGATGTTTCCACTCATGGCCTCACAAAGATTTTTAATTATATTTTAAATCTAACTTATGACATTATGAATCTTAATTATATTCTACAACCTTGGCTCCCTGAAGAATAAACCAAAACCCTTGATGAGTATGAGCCGCATTAGGATTTTCATGACGACTGAAGCTGCTTTGCGTGTTTCTTCTAATGCTCAGGGTGCACCCCCTAGTGGTTTGCCACTTATTCATTTTCCATGCCTTTTGCTTGTCCCGTTTTATGCTCATAGCGAGTTTTTTTGCTTCTGGTTCTTTTTTGGGCTCCAAGGTCTTCAAACTTGAATATCAATGGACATCATGGATGCCCCACTCTTAGGAGAGAAGTTCTGCATATATTAAATTTGTTTGAATAATTAAAACTTCTGTACTGCAAGCGTAAATTTTATATTTACCCAGTACATCTATTAAAGCTCCTAAGCAGATCTTATTCATCACCAACAATCCTACTTTGTGAATTTAGTGACTTATGATGTTGGCCGATTTTATATAGTACATGGGCTGCCAAACCTAGGTTTGCTAGGAAACATCATGGAATTAAAATGAACTTGTAAGGAGTCAACTTATTATAGGAGTTTGATCCTCTCTTTGTTGGACTTCCTGAGATCTAATTGGTTCCTCGAGAGAACTGTTTGTTCTTACCTGCTTGTCTAGACATTTATCGGTCTAGGAAGAGGATTTTCCTTTTCTTGCATGACTGTAAACTGCCTGACCCAAAAAAGGCAAGTCCATGTACCCATCAACTACCTTTCTTGTTCATATGGCAAGGGCCTCGCTCAAAAGTTTCTTTGAATATGGCACCGACTAATGGGTGATTTACATAATAGATTTGTCGATGATCTATGAAGCACGACCACTCCAAAAATCCATGTCGTGTCTGTGTCGTGTCGGACACATATCGGGCACTCCACAATACGCTAGGACACACTAAAATACATGATGCATCTTTGTCGACTTGTCCGAATCATGGCAACATAGGTGATGATGATTATGGTGAAGTTTGGAGTTTGAAACCACCCATCTGTATGTCCGTAGATACTCTATTCTTGCATAGTATGAAGTTCTCCATTGCCCAATATAAAAGATTTTTTCTTGCCCTTGTTAACTTGACTGAAGGAGACCTTAAAGAATTGAATAGAGGAAGAGAATCCACTATGGAGCAATAAAATAATTAGTTTAACTTTAAACTCTTTGGATTGTCAATGCTTCAGCTCTTTTTTGTTGAAACAAATTCTTATAAAGATTTGACTCATCCATGCAATATTCTTATGCCGAATGTCTCATTCTTCACTATTGTACCATATCTCACTCTTTGGCTTTTATGCTCCATTGTTTTTGAATCAAGTCCTTCACTCTTTGGCATAATGTGTAATATAGATGAATGCAATTCCCTGTAACGAATTGTACGATCTTATGTTTAGACTATGTATAGTCTAGGGAAACTTGGAGGGTGCTCCTTGGTTGCATGAGCTTAAAATGCAATCCAAAAGGTACATTCCTATTTGCCAACTGGCCACATATGTATTATTACATGGTCTTCTCATGCTCATAGCTACCTTGGCTAGGAATTTGGCACCAACGTATATGGTTGATGTCAAGTTAAAATTTTGTCATTCTGAGCTTTCTTACGCCCCATACCCAATCCCATTCTGATGGGAGAAGGCCTGGATGATGATGAAGATTTTTTTTTTCAATCAATTGGATTAATTGCCAGTTTTCTGTCCTGTAACCTTTTTTCCCCCATGTCTTGTAACTTTCTCATTTGGTTTCTGAATGAACTGACTGTCAGTCTCTACTTAATTACTTTCCAGGTTGTTTTGGCTACCTGCTGCCCTTTTGGTTGGTGTGCTTGGCATCATGATTGACATGCTAATGATCACACTTGTAGCCCTATTCAAGAGCCCATACATGCTTTTTAAGGGATGGAACCGATTGTTTCATGATCTTGTAGGCCGAGAAGGGCCATTCTTGGAAACTGCATGCGTGCCTTTTGCAGGTCTCGCTATTCTCCTTTGGCCAGCAGCAGTAGTAGGAGCAGTTGCCGCCTCCATCCTATCAAGTTGTTTTCTGGGTGGCTATGCAGCTATCATTACATATCAGGTTCCTCATTTTCCTTGATATCATATTTTCTTACTTTAGAGATTTGTATTTCATTGAAGTTTAGCTTTTGATGTGGCAGGAGGCATCATTCAAGATGGGCATGACCTATATAATCTCCTCTTTGGCTATTTATGATGAATACAGTAATGACATACTTGACATGCAAGAAGGTTCTTGCTTCCCTAGGTGCCATGCCAGCTACTCTTATATATTTCCCATGAATAACTTCTACAGGATTTCATTGGCTGTCAATAAAATGTAAGTGATGCTTTTTTTTCCTTTTAGGCGTCCTTACCGGAAGAAAGAGATGTTGCCTTATGGTTCTTTCTCAAGACATTCTTCATTCCAGCGAGAGAATCAAGATGCAAAAAACCCTCCTTCCTGCTCTGTGTCGAAGAAGCCTCTTTCACGCTCAGGGTCAATCATGAATGTATCTGAGCTGAAACCATTTAAGGTAATATAATCTTATATGCAACTACAAGATGCTGCACAAAGCATTCAGAAGTTCACTGCTTAGGAACATAGTAGCTAAGTGGAATACTCAGGCTTCAGATTTTGATAATAATTTACAAATTGATTCAAATGTGTGTGCGTGTAGTGTGCAATTTTTCAGTCTAGTGAACTCTAAAGCAAGCATGAGGAAGCCAAAACTTCTAAAGCTAGAAAATATAATGTACATTTTTTTTCTTTATACTATACTTGGATGCCCCAATGTGGTAAAGAATCTCTGAAATTTTTGATGCATTGCCACGCTGTCCATTTTAGATATGTATATCTGTATGTTTTTTGGTCTTCATGTAGCATAATATTTGTGGTCTACTTAACTGATCACCTGTTACAATGGCATTAACAGGAATATATTATCTCATTATTTTAGGCTGGGTGCCTAAACCCATTTCCTCCATTTCACCCTAGCAAGATCTAATTTCTTACATTACAACTTCATACAATTTATCCCCAATATTTGATTCTTTGTACAATAAAATTAATATATGTTGTGTATATCTCAAATTTCCTCTGCCCGTTTCAGTTTTTGGCCCACTTTAACAAAATCTTGTGGCTACATTTTGTTTTTGGAGAAAAATAGAGGTTTGTGCCCAGACCCATTTAGCTATTGGTTTCCTCTTTATATATGTACCATTCATATCAATTATTAAAATATTAAGAAACATGGGTGTTATTATAGGGGCTAGGGTTTGAGAGTTAAGGGATTCCACTTGTAATTCCTCATTTTTGAAAATAGTAGAAAAATCTCCGTTCTTCGCCAGTGGAGTAGGTTACCTCAACCAAACCACGCTAAATCCTTGTGTCTATTGTGTTTGTTTTCTATCTATTTTTTCGTCGATTTATGAGTTTGCTCTAACAATATTGTTGTATAATTTTAAATTTGTGAAAACTTAGGACTTAGGGCTCCCTTACGCTCTGGTACCAATTCTAACGAATATGCAGAAATCGATAGTTCTCTTTACGATTACGAATGAACAAAGACAATTTCCAGAAAACAATAACATAATTAAGAACACAAGATCTAACGTGGTTCAACCAAAATACGCATACGTCCATTGGTCAAGGGAAGAATACTTTATTGAATATGGAGAGAAAACTTTACAAGAATTCGTACAAAAATACTGTATTGCACAAACTCTTCTTTATGAGATACTCAATGACAACTTCCTTCTTCCTCAATATTCCCTTAGTTTTCTTATGCTTCAATAGCTTTCAAGCACCTTAAACTCCCCTAAATTAGGTTAGCAAAACCATAATATAGGTTCTCCTAAAACTTCATAAAGTTTGGAACAAATCTGGACCGTCAAAGACCTTACCGAAACCAGAACCATATGCTGAAACCGTCCGAACCGGAATTTCGATTTTGGGGACTGTAAATCCAGTTCTAGTAAGTAGAAATACTCAATACGTATCGGAAAACCTGGTATGCCGATTAGGGCTATTTTGTTGCCTTTTGGCTCTAATGTAAGCTCTGCTTTTGTCTTCGACTCCTTTCGACATTCTCCAATCACCGGACGATGCCCGTCACTCTCTGCACTTGAACACGAGCCACATTACAACATAGGCCTTGATACGAAAACTAGAGGAAGATAAACATGGACTATAAGATTTTGGTTTATTGCTAAAATGTCCAAGTACAATGAAAGGTTGTTAGGTTTCATACAAAGTCAAGGATGGTCACGAGTCCTTAATAGAGAGGTTGTTTTCAAGAGTAGATGTATGGCTTGACGTGCTTTCACAAAAATGTAAGAACAATGTAGGAGGAGATCAGAATGATGGTAGTAAGAAGAACTACTCTTTTGTGCATGAAGGATGTAACTTACTTGATCCATCGTGTCAACAATTAGTTATAGGTTCCAAGTGTTCAAACTCCCAAGTACAATTGTGACTTTGTGAGCAATGTTTTAAAATGCATCTGCCTTGCCGCCTTAGGCCCCTAGCTAGGTGTTTCGGATGTCGAGATGCCTAGGCAACTAAAATTTAGGCGGTGAGATCCTGAGGTGCCCACCTTGGAACGAGAGGCATTCGCCTTGAACTGCCTCGGAGCACCTCAACCCGTCTTGAGCCGCCACAGCGCCTTAATGTTCATGTAACACGGCCTAAGCTATTTTTTGAATTTGGAATCCGACCTAGGCAAAATAAAAGTTGTAGAATTAATAATATTTAATATATAAATTAGAGAATTTGAGAGGAATAAGAGCCTTCACTCTTATGGTTTCTTTCCCTTTTCCTTCACTCTTATGGTTTCTTTCCCTTGTATGTTTGTCATAACTCACTGTATCATCTCTCTATTTCCAACTCCAACGAGTACTGCCGAACAACCAATATGTAAATCTCTTTTCTCTCGCCCATCCCTTTCCTCACCGACTCTCTATTTCTTTTTGTTTTCTCTTATGTCAAGGTAAAAGGATCTCGACGCTAGCGATGACTCTTAACATATGTTGAAAAGTCTGTCTGGTACTCTCTCTCTCTTTTTTGACGAATTTTGTTCTCTCCAATAGTATATTTCTCTCGGTTCCTCACATGCAGTTAAAGAAGCACACACACTCCAAAAATCCTTGCCGTTTTTGTGTTATTAGATGCGTATTAGACATGCCACGAACACTCCAAAATACAGTACGCCACCAAATTAGGTATTGAAATCTGTGTCATTCCGAAACTTGTCATGTCATATTCGCTTCCTATATGGTGGATATAGGTAACCATGGTCTTGTCTTTCCTAGTTAGAGACTCAAATTTTTTCTCTCAGAGAAAGAAAGATGTTACAACTTAGGGTATATAAGTTTTAGTAGCTACATGTTTGTCTTGAGCTTGTTTGTGAGTGTGATAGAAATGTCTTGTGCAGACTTTTTTGTGACCGAACTCTAACCATACTATCTGCTGGAAGGAGTCCAAAGCAACAGAGGAAGGATGACTATGATTGAGAAGATTGGAGGATATAGCAAAAGCTTAGAACAACAACAGAATATGGCACTTCGTCAATGAAGATTGGGCTAAGTGGATAAAGGGGAGATATAAAGGCAAAAGAAGCTTATGATAAGAATGCATTTGCTACTTGGAAATATATGATACAGGGAAGAGAGGAGATATTACCAGCACTAACAAGGAAAATAGTGGAAAAACTAATTCAATATGGTTTTATCCCTGGATGCACAAGGAAAATTTGTAGATAAAGAAGGCAAGAACTCATCAATACACAATGAGGACTTTACAGTGAGCAGAATTATAGAGGAAAGGAAGTGCAACAAGCTAAACTCAGATTGACAAACTTATTTCCTGATCAGATCAATAGTATCAAGATTTACCAAGATAGAGAGGGGGATTACTAGCAACAGAATCTCACTAAACAGGGGATTTCATATTGAAATCACCATGGCATCTAAGCCAATGGCTTAAACCCTGAGTTGAAGTGGTGTCCATGATAATAGGTTTACTAGGAACTGTTTGAAATGATCTGTTGCTCATACAAAGCTTTACTTGGCAGACTATTCAAAAGGGACAGATAGCAAAGGTTTGGGATTAACACCAGCACTATTTGTGAGCTGTGTCATTACATTGTCCGATAAGGCATTTTATTTGGAGAGAGTTTCAAATCAGCTGGATAGAGAGGAGAGACGAAAGGAAGCTTGTGAGACAACGGAAGCTTTTGTTTGATCAAAAGATCAACAGGACTCTTGGCCAAGTGAAATGGAATACTTGACTCGGTTCACTTATGTAGCATGGATACAAAAAGCTAGTTATTGGACTCTTGAGGTGCTGGTAAGCCCAATTCTTTGCCATATGTTTTGTGCATCAAAAGTGTATTTGTAGAAAATAATAGTTGGGATGGATTTTATTGATGGACTACTTCACTACTTATAGGGAGTCTAGCTCCTCTACATACTACAAATTCCGATGTGGGACTAAAAGTCCCTTATTGATTCTCAACACTCCCCCTCAAGATGGGCGATAGATATTAATCATCCCCATCTTGTTACATAACTTTGACAGACTCAATGAACTAAGAACCTTAGTCAGACAGTCTGCCACTTGTTCTTCTGAGCGAACATAGTCAATCTTCAGTATCCCTTGTTCCAGCTTTTCCTTGATGAAGAATCGATCGATCTCGATGTGCTTCGTTCTGTCGTGCTGAACCGGATTGTTCGCTATACTTATCGCAGCTTGACTATCGCTCCGAAGGTGCAATGGTGTCCCCTTGTCTAGCTTCAACTCTGTCAGCAGCGCCTTTACCCATAGCAATTCTGATACTCCTAGAGCCATTGCTCTGTATTCTGCTTCAGCTGTCGACCGTGCTACCACTGACTGTTTCTTGCTTCTCCATGAAACCAGGTTTCCTCCTACAAAAACACAGTACCCTGTGGTAGACCTTCTGTCGTCTATGCAGCTTGCCCAGTCTGCATCGCAGTATCCCTCAACATCTGTGCATCCATTCTTCTTGAACCACAGTCCTTTTCCCGGCGTCCCTTTCAGATATCTTAGGATCTGAAATACTGCATCCATATGACCCGTTCTTGGATCATGCATATAACGGCTTACAACACTTACTGCAAATGAGATATCAGGGCGAGTATGCCCTAGATAAATCAGTTTGCCTACTAGCCTTTGATACCTTTCGCGATCAACAGGCTCTCCTGCTTCTGCTCCCATCTTGCACTTCTGGTCAATTGGAGTGACTGCTGCTCGGCATCCCAGCATTCCTGTCTCCTTCAACAGATCTAGTGCATATTTCCTTTGTGAGAGAACAATTCCTTGTTCACCATTACACACCTCGATACCCAAAAAGTATCTCATCTCTCCCAGGTCCTTCACCTCAAACTCTTTGGCGAGTTTCGTCTTCAGCTTAGTGATCTCATCAGCATCATCACCTGTGATTATATCATCCACATATACAGCAAGTATAGTTATGTGGCCTCTTGTATGTTGGAGGAAGACCGTGTGATCTGCATTTGTCTGATGGTACCCCATGCCAGTGACAGCCTTTCTGAATCTGTCAAACCAGGCTCGAGGAGATTGCTTCAGCCCGTACATCGACTTCTTCAGTTTGCACACTTTTCCATATGACGTTCCTTCACCTGAATCTGACACAGAGTAGCACCCCGGAGGAGTCTCCATGTAAACTTCTTCTTGTAGGTCTCCATGAAGAAATGCGTTCTTTACGTCTAACTGGTGTAGCTTCCACCCATAGTTTGCTGCAATGGAGACCAGTGTTCTTACGGTACTCATCTTCGCTACTGGGGCAAAAGTCTTATCATAATCGATACCATATGTCTGGGTATAGCCTTTTGCAACCAGTCTCGCCTTGTATCGTTCAACTTTTCCTTCTGGTGTCTCCTTCACTGTGTAAACCCATTTGCATCCCACAGCTTTCTTCCCTTCAGGTAATGGCACCAGCTCCCATGTCTTATTTTTCTCTAGTGCCCCAAGTTCTTCCATCATTGTGGCTTTCCATCTTGGGTCCTTCTTTGCTTCCTGCCAATTCTTAGGTAAAGAAGTGGAGTCTAACGAAGTGAGGAATGTTTGATAAGTCGGAGAAATATTAGAATAAGATAGGTAGTTGGCGATATCATGTTCATAATCTTTATAACGAATAGGAGCCTTTCCCGCATTAATGCGAGAAGACCTCCTTAAGGGAGCAATGGGTGGTGGAGAAAGCATACCATCCGAATCGGAGAGATCCGCTTCCGAATCCGAGCGATCCGGTGCGGGAGTAACATCTTCAGGAGTCGGGGCAGGAGTAGACGAGGGACTTGGCACTATAGGCACAGGGTACGGCACAGTACTGGACCTCTGCTGTCTTCTTCTGTAAACTTGGAGCTCCTTTTCCCTTGTCTGCTTCTCCCCCTGCGTAATGTACGTATTGTCTTCTTCATTCTCCGTATCAGTATCAGTGATGTTGTCTCCCCCTTTCTGCCAGTCTGTCACGACAGGACAAGGTACCGATCCGACAACGACGTTTGGGCGTACTACCTCCCCCTCGCGTCTAACACCCGCTGTGTGAGGCGTGTTCCCAAACGCAGAACCTTCGTCCGAACCATAATAAGGTTCCAGCTCTCTGAATGTAACGTCCATGCTTACAAACAGCTTCCGTTCAACCGGGCTCCAACATACGTAACCCTTCTGTGTCCCGGTGTACCCAACAAAGATACACTTAAGTGCTCGAGGATCCAGCTTACCAACACCAGGCCTGTTATCGTGGACGAAGCATACACAACCAAATACTTTCGGAGGAACGGTGTACGCAGTTGTCCCCGTGAGCATTTCCAAAGACGTCTTCCAATCCAGTAATTGAGTGGGCATCCTGTTGATGAGATAAGAGGCTGTCAAGACAGCCTGCCCCCACAAAAATTTAGGGACATTCATAGCCAGCATCATTGTCCGAGCCACCTCCAGCAGGTGCCTATTCTTTCGCTCGGCAACACCATTTTGAGCCGGTGTATAAGCACAAGAGGTTTGATGCAGTATACCATGAGAGGATAAATACGCAGCAAACCTCTTATGGGTATATTCCGTCCCATTATCCGACCGAAAACACTTAACACGAGCATTATACTGTGTCCGCACCCGTTGATGGAAGCTTTGAAATGCCTCGAAAACATCACTTTTATTCTTCAGCAGGTAGACCCACGTTACGCGGGTAGAGCAGTCAATAAAAGTAACAAACCATCTATAACCGTTAACACCGTTTGTAGGACAAGGGCCCCACACATCGGAATGAATCATATCAAAAGCAGCAGAACATCGATGCCCAGAATGCACATAGGAGCTTCTGGTATGTTTTCCCAACTCACAAGAATCACAAACTAACAACTCTTTATTTGCTTTTTGATATAATGACGGATACAGTCGACCAATAACGGGAAAAGAAGAATGTCCTACACGCTGATGTTGGAGGAGCAGCTCGGCTTCGACACTTCGACTTCGGACTTCCGGTTGGGCGTCTGCAACCAAAGATGCCAGTGCTCTATCCAGACCGTTCCTGTCCAAGTACCATAGACCCTTATGCCATGTGCCAGTGCCTAGTCGTCTTCCCGTTCCCTTCTCCTGAAAAGTTACCTTAGGAATATCAAAGAAAACAATACAGTTTAGATCAAGGATAATGGCGCTAATGGAAATAAGATTGACAGGAAAGGAAGGAGCATGTAAGACATTAGATAGAGTGATGGAAGGAGTGCAATCAACAGTGCCTTTACCCGTAACCGGCCTGTAGGTACCATCAGCAGTCTGAATGCTTTCTGGCGGCGTTAGAGGAGAGTATTCCCGGAACTCTCCTCGGGACCCCGTGACATGGCAAGATGTCCCAGAGTCCATAATCCAAGCTGGCTGAGAGACAGATGCAAGAGCACGCGGAGGTATACCGGCACTGGTTTGGGAGAAGTGCAGTAATCTCCTGTAGCGGACGGCGCCCCAGGAATGACTTGTCTTTCACCAGAACCAAGCTTTGAGCCGCGCATCTTCTCGAGAACTTCCCTCTCAAATGGAGTGATGTCCGCCAGCTGATTGTCCCCATCTTCATCCGCCAGATGCGACTTATTGCCTCCAAAGTAAGTGCCCCTTCCACCACTGTAGCTGCCTCGACCACCTCGTCGTCCACCGCGACCACGATCCCGACCATTCGAGGGAGTCCGTGTCGGT
The DNA here is from genome assembly GCA_029216955.1 of Iris pallida. NCBI lineage: Eukaryota > Viridiplantae > Streptophyta > Magnoliopsida > Asparagales > Iridaceae > Iris > Iris pallida. The sequence goes on from JANAVB010021796.1 coordinate 6,433,328, forward strand.
TTTGGGCAAAAACGGATGTAATGCCCTGTGTCACCACAGTTGTGGCAAACGCCTCCCGTAGAAGGAGGCTGTGTGAAAGTGGCAAGAGCAGATGTGTCAACTCCGGCCTGCTCTCCCTGGGAGATACCCTTGGTAGGCATCAGCTTCAACCGTGCTTCTTCTTGTGCCATGGCAGCTATGGCGTCCTCTAATGTCGGCAGCGTTGGTTGTGCGAGAAGGACATTCCGCCGTTGCTCAAACGCTGGGTTGAGCCCCTTCAAAAACTTCATCATCCGTTGCCGCGAAATATAATCCAGAAATTTCTGGAAATATTTGGCAAAAGTCGGTTCAACCTGAGCATCCTCCATGCCAAGAGGATCATAATGGTCAAGATCAGACCAGTACTTCTTCAACAAGGCAGCGTACTCAGAGATGGTACGATCGTCTTGGATTACCCTATCGAGCTCATCCTGCAGTTGGAAGACTCGCATGGGGTTACCCGAACCGGAGTACATGTCCTTCAACGTTCTCCAGATATCAGCAGCTCCCTCCATTGCTTCAACGTTACCCGACACTTGGTCGGTTAAAGAGGCTGTCAACCAACCAGCCACGACATTGTTGACAATGTCCCATACAGCAAACTCCTTCGAGGAGTGATCGACAGGGGCCGTAGTGTGGCCATCAACATAACCAACCAAGCCACGTCCCTTCAGCGTCCGCATCGCCTGCCGCGACCATTTCAAGTAGTTGGTCGTGCCTTCCAACTGCGTCTCCAGCTTGTCCAACTTCCCCATTTTGTACGGTGACGGATCCACATCAGTATGGGTCACGCGTGGGGTCGCCTCCGGTAATCTCTTGGTCAGGAGATCCTCGACCAGGGCCTTCATTTCTTCTGCTGTCAACTTCTCATAGATGGAATCCATGACTTCTGCAACTGCAATCAGTGAGGTGGTGTTGTTTCCGGAGTCATCTTCTTTGGAGTCGTCTTCGTCTTAGTCAGCTACCGGGGGGAAACAACAAAACGAGATCCCTCACTGATATGTCGTAGTATACGACCAACTAGAACCGCGTCATGATAACGCGTTCGGACGGCTCAAGGATAACCAACGTAGTTGTGCCTCCTTGCATGAGACAAACCAGAGGTATACCAGCCGTGCAGAAACGATTGTAAAGACAACGTTTCTGAGATACGAAGATCTAAAGAGAGTTCGTATTCGTAGCAGAGCTTCTAAAAAGAAGGTACTAATTCTCGAAGGCAACTACAGAGATCTTCTAAAGAGAAGAAATCTGTTTTTTTTTTTTTTTTTTTTTTTTTTTTTTTTGTAAACAGCAAAAAGAAAACCCTAAAAAGGGTGCTGTAGCAGCAGGAAAGGGGCGGGTTGGGTGGGGGGGGGGGGGGGGGGGGGGGGGGGGGGGGCCGGCGCTGGAGGGGGGGAAGGGGGCCGGCGGGTCAGCGGGTGGGGGGGAAAGGGGGGTCGGGGGTCAGCGGTGGGGGGGGGGGGAAAGGGGGGCTGCTCCGGGAGGGGGGGGGGGGGGGGGGGGGGAAAGGGGGGTCGGGGGGGCTGCTCCGGGAGGGGGCTAAAAAAATTTTTTTTTTTTTTTTTTTTTTTTTTTTGGTGTGGAGAGAGAGAGTTATGGCTCTGATACCATGTAGAAAATAATAGTTGGGATGGATTTTATTGATGGACTACTTCACTACTTATAGGGAGTCTAGCTCCTCTACATACTACAAATTCCGATGTGGGACTAAAAGTCCCTTATTGATTCTCAACAGTATTGATAACACTTGAGCTCATATTCATTGAGGGGATGTGATGGAACCCAAAACCAGAAAACAACTCATTTCAAATGTGGTGACCCCCTCAACCTGCTTTGTTTCGTTTTCAAGGGATACCTACTTCTTTGCGAGGGTTGAAACTGTGTTTTGTTTTTTTCTAACAACAGCCCAGTGTAAGCAATGAAAAATGGACCAATGGAAGGCTTTTAGCCTCCAAAATGGTGATCCAAACAATTTAGCAGTCTTCGCTACGAAACCTATTCTTTCCTTCTATCAAGAGCCGTCTCCTCTGTAAAATTAGTAACCGCCATTATCCTTTCCATAGCCTTCGACTTTGATCTTGCTGCCACTTCCAACAATTTTAGTTTTCGACTCTAAACATATAGAATGACTGATGCTTTTTCTGGTTGGAGCTTAACTTGGGACCTATCCAATTTTAGTACATTCAGCAGTCTTCTCTTTTTTTGGTGTTTCAATTATTATTTTAATTCTTTAAGATGTGTACAGTGTTCGTCTGTTTATTTCATAGATTCTATCTGAATAGAATTAGTGACTGTCGTCTCTAAACAAGGTATTGCCTTTTCTATCTGAATAGAATTAGTGACTGTCCTCTCTAAACAAGGAGTTGCCTTTCTTTTTTTCTCCTTTTTTGCATTATAAGTAAACAAGAGGTTGATGTTTAGTTGTTTTGGCGGTCCTTATTGTACAAGACAAATCTTGGACAGGGAAAACTATTTTAGAGCAGACTGACCAATTGTTTTATGCATATGCAGTTACTTGAAGAGCTATTTGCAGAGTGTAGGCGCTGCGGTGAGGATCTCATCGCTAAAGGTGTTATAACAGATACAGATATTGAAGAATCGCGGAAATCTGGCAAGAATACAAGCGCAATAATAAACATAGGTCTGCCTGCATACTGTATCCTTCAGGCACTCCTGCGTTCCGCTAAGGCCAACACTGATGGTTTGCTGTTAAGTAAGTTAGAGCAAAGTTGCATTCCCTTGATCTGACAGAATGGACTTAATAAATTTGTATGTATTCTCTTCCTAATACATTTGGTTTCTCCAGGTAACAATACAGAGATAACTTCTCAAAACCGGCCCAAAGATAAATTATTCGACTATTTTCTTGACCCATTATTGATAATGAAGGAACAGATCAGAGTTGAGAACTTGTCGGAAGATGAGGAGGGTTATCTATCCAAATTGGTACTATTTTTCAGTGACTCGGACAGGCTAAAGACTATTCATACTGGATCACCACTGAAGAATGAGAGGAGAGAAGCTGAGATCAATGCGATAGCTAGGAGGTGAAGGAAGACTTATTTCAAGATCATATGAATTTTTTGCAGGTTCCTCTTTGTTGCAATTTCTAACACTTTGCTCGCTTTTAAAAGGTTGCAAGGCATTACAAGGTCTACATCGCGCTTTCCAACAGTGAAGCGCCGGTTGGATGAGCTGGTTAAATATTTCTCTGACGACCTAGAAAGGAGAAAAGGTGGGAGTCAGTCTGGCAATGGATCTCAATCGACTCAAAGGATGAGGAGTGGTATTGCCAGAATGTTAAGCCAGAAATCCTTTGGAAGCAGAAAACCTAGTACTCAAGATGATGATCAGCAGAAGGCAAGCTTGGCTGATAATGTATCAGTAATTCAGATCTATGATCATTGAATGTATTTTATTTCTTTCTTTTCACCTCACTCCTTTTTTGGTGCGCATTTATTTGTCCTGAGAAGTACTCATCTAATAAATTGTAAATTGGTTCCTTCAAAAATTGTTGTACATCTAGGAAGCATGGACGCTCCAAATTTTCGTGTTGTATTGTTCAAACACTTCATGGATACTTCAAAATACATGACACCAAAATTAGTGCCGAATCCGTCGCTGCGTCAGAACCATGTTGCGTCGTACTCGTGTCTTTGCAACATAATTTTAAATTGATAAGATCAATTTGATAGCACATTAATCATGGATACATGGTGATGAGATCAGTTATTTTCTCTAATATATTGTTCATGGTGTCCTACATTTGCAGTTTATGATGAATTATGGATATTGAAATGCTTGGATATGTACCCGAGTTTACCGCCTTGGACATGCAGAGATTGTCATACTGCATTGAATTTGTAACATCCTTATATTGTTATGATTAATCATGCATGCTATGCAGCAGCCTCTAATCTCAATTGCTGACATTGATAACCAGCCCAACAATTGCTAAATTCTTAGATAAAGGGATTTTATAGATATGCTTATAATTAGAAGGAATAACTGCCACAAAAGTCTTCCTTATGTATCGTCTGTAACAGGAATATTAACAAGCAAATGAGTTGCCAAGATATCAATAGATGTAACGGTAAGATTTTTAAAGTTCAGCTTGTAGCTCCATATGTGGGGATAAAGCTTTTTACTAAAGAGATGTTTAAAGTTCAGCTTGTAGCTCCATTTGAATGTATCTATGAAATAACTACTTCAGACTACTCTCTTTAGTTATGACATCATAAGCTAGGATATGTTTGTTACAAAAGAGTAAACAAAATGTCTAGTCTAGGTCTTTATCTCAATATGTGGGGGTAAGGAGGTAGAGAAATGTGAAGTCGTGCTCACATAAAAATTGTAAGAAAACTGTTTAAGAGGGTGAAACGAAGCACAAACCTAGAGTTAATGCACTCCAACATCTGTGACTACTTCGGCCTCGTTTGGTTCGCGGAATGGAAGGGAAAGGAAATCAATTCCTTGGCATTTCCTTTCCTTTGGGAAATTAAGATTCCCATTGATTTTCCTTTCCGATGTTTGGAAATGCCAAGGAATTTGGAAAGGAAAGTGAATACTTCAATGTGGGAAAGTGATTCCTTGCTTGGATGGATGGAATCACTTTTCCCCCTAATTTCCCTTCCATTGGAAATCACTTTCCTTTCCTCCTCAATTCCTTTGGCACCCAAACATAGGAAAGTAATCACTTTCCTTTCCCACCCCGAAGATTCCGCGAACCAAACGAGGCCTTCAAGCACTTTATTACGAATGTTGGGATAAAGTATTTTCTCACCTTTATCGATGACTACTCGAAGTATGCAATCATCTACCTTCTCAAGTCTAAATATGAAGCATTTGATAAGTACAAACACTTCAAGGCAGAAGCTAAATGGTAAATTAGCCAACAACTCAAGAGATTATGAGTGATCGAGGTGGAAAATATCGTACATATGAATTCACATCCTTATTAGCGAACATAGGATTTTGAACAAGACTACTGCTCCATATTTCTTGTAATCAAATGGAGTTGTAGAAGGAAGAACTATACATTAATAGAGATGATGAACTATATGTTGTTAAGGATATGACTTCCTAATTGCTTCGCTTCTGGGGAGAAGATGTTGTTATCTACTTTTATACAATAGACTGCAGTTCGCACAATAAAAAATAACTCATCATGAACTCTAGTTTAAGAATCATGCCCAACTTGGATGTTATTCGAGTATGAGGTGTCTTGTATATGTTAAGCTTCCGAATATCAAGATTCTTGGGCACAAGGAACGCTAAGACGATCTTGCTGTTGCTGGGCTATGTCGAGAATAACGCTCAGAGATTCTTGATCTTAAAACTAATTAGATTATCAAGTCTCGAGATGTTGAGTTCTTCAAAGATAAGTTTGCCAGGGATAAAAACGTGATTTTCGCGGAACTATCAGAGACATAACAGCTAAAAAGGAAGATAGTGCTCCTACTCTAGCTGAAAATACCAAAGGGATTGATACCCCGTAGGAAATAATTTTACTCGAGGATGCCATTGCAGAAGGAGAACTCATTGAGCCACCTTCAAAGCGAGTGAGGAAGCCAAAAGACTTCGAGATGACTTCGTCAGCTATTACGTAGAAGCATATCCACTTACCTATAATGAGGCGATGAAGACCAAAGATATTGCTTTCAGGAAGAAAGCAATTAACGATGAGATTGACTCCATATAACACCCAATAATACTTGGATATTGGTCACTCTTCCTGAAGGAGTAAAACCTATTGGATGCAAATGAATCTTCATAATAAGATTAGAGCTGATGGCGGTGCCGAACTTTAAATTTTGAGGCCTGAGACAAACTTTAAAAGTTGTGCCCTCAAAACTTAATGCTCATATAATTATTTTTATGGACAATAATATAATAGCATTATCAATACAAAATTCAAAAAATAAAAAGTATAATATAATATAATATTCAAAAATATATATGTCATAATGAAATATTAATAAAATTGAAGATATTCCAAGCAAAAAAAAAATTGATGGTCTAAACAAATAAATAACTAATAACGTTTTGAATAGTTCTTATGATAATAATAAAAAATAAAAAAATAGAAAAATTGTAACTTGTCCTAATGTTCAGTTACATCCAAGAGGACATAGAGAGTGAGGATATTGACATCGCAGCAGGGCAAAGGAGATTGGCAACCTCAGAAGGGTAGAAGGAGATTTGGAGCATCAGACTGTTAGAGCAACAGAAGGGGAGATAATTTAATTTTGACAACGACTGCACCAATTTTTTTCTCCATTCTAACTTAGCTGATTTGTCTTTTGGTAATCTAGTACATGACATTTAGATATTCTATTAGTTGATTTGTCTTTTGGTAATCTAGTACATGATATTTAGATATTCTATAACAAAGACAAACTTCTTATGTGGACTAAAAGAATTAGAATGAGTCTTTGACCTTTGTTCATAATTGAACTTACATAATTAAATAGCATATAAAAATTTGGTGCCCTCTAAAAGTTTGGGCCTGAGGCACCCGCCTCATGGGCCTCATATCAAGTTCGGCTATGGCCGATGGAAGTATTGACAAGTTCAAGGACATGCTCGTGGCTAAAGGATTTTCTCAAAAATAGGGAATTGACTACTTCAATACGTATGCATGCTCGGATGACAATTATTAGGAAGCTAATCGTACTTGTCGTGATACACAAGATGGTGATTGACCATATAGATGTGAAGACTAACATTCCTGAAGGAAGATATGACCGAAGAGAAATTACATGAAGCAACCAAAATGATTTATTGTCAGGAGTCTTAAAGGTAAGGTGTGTGAATTGGTTAAAATCTCTCCATAGTCTGAAACATGCTCCGAAGATGTTGCACAAGAAGTTAGATCACGTCATCATATCAAACGGCTACAAGGTCATTCAGATTGATAAGTGTGTCTACACTAAGTTCACTGGTGAGGGAGGTGATCGTTTGTCTCTATGTAGATGATATACTAATCCTTGGCAATGATTCAGTAGTGTTTCAGATACCAATGTTATCATTGTGATGTATTGTTATGCATAAATATTTACATGCTTACTTATGTGTGCCCTTGCAAGCTTAGATATAGAAGAAAGTACGTTAAAAAGTATCATATACGTTAAATCGTCCCGATTTACGAATCGATAATGATTTACGTAACCTAATACTACCGAAAATCATTTTTGGAAGTGTTACTAAGTGAATATTACGCAAGTCTAAGATTCTTATGATTTATAGTGCTACACATGACTTAGAGAAACCTATACGGTTATGTGTTGGACTATCAGAAAATAAATATCTTGGAAATCCAGAAATATCGATATAAACAAAACTTGTATTTTTATTGATAATTCAATGAATTACACGATTTATTTCATATCGAGGATTTTTTTTTTTTTGAGGCTTAGTATTGATTTCTAGGAATTCCTACTTGTACTTGATGAGTATCAAAATATGTAATTTAGGCATTTATTTCGACTATGGAACGTGTTGATACATATGTTAATAATAATGACCAATATCTTATGAATATCTTTATTTGAAAATATTTGTTTATATGTGAACGTACCATTGGTTCAATTATTATCTACTTGTTAGATATATTTTGAACTCTATATATTTTTAACTCTATATATTTTTAGCCTGGCTAAGCTAGCACTCCTTAATAATTGTCCAATTAATTTTGATTTTTCCCCTAGGTGCATTGCCCAGGTATTAGCTGAGGAGGCCATTTCATGTACTAGCGATAATTCTCTTTAATCCAATAAATGGGGTACCTTCAAAAAAAAAAAAGTAAGGCTATATTTATTGCTAAGTTGCCAAGGTAAGAAGAATTCATTCTTCTTAGTACTTTATGCATTACCTGCTTGATTTTAACCACGTGTGTCTAGTGTGAGTTGTTCCACCGAAGGAATTTTAACCTAGAAGAATTTTACTGAGAGATGCTCCAGATCGTTTATATTATTATTGTCTGTGAAATTGTTGGAGTTCGAAAAATAAAAAAGACTGTTGAAAATTCTAATTTTTTTGAAAGATAACCAAATTTCGAAGACCAATAATTTTTGATCGTATTAAACCTTAACTTTGTCATATATCAGTTAGAGACAGACTCTTGATAATCTTGAATATTTTTAGGGATCAAACCGTATAAGTTTTTGTCACTACCGTTTTTCGTTATACGTATTTCCAGTGTACGTATGCGAATTTCGACCCGTATTTTATTTACGGTATTTCTGTATATCTTTATGGCTTGTCTTGATGTATCTTGACTAAGGTTGACCTTGGGTTGGGTTGGTCCAACTTGACTTGCTTTGGATGGCTTGGTTTGATTTATTTTAATGGTTGTTCAACATGTTGAACCATCCCCTCTCTTTATAAAACCCAACCACCCCTTTCTCTCTCTTCATTACTTCCATTTATTTCTTCTCCTTCTTCTCCATTACTCTCCCACCAACCTAGAGAGCTTAGGAAAGTACAACTTGCTTCATGATGGATCTTCTATTTTATTGTTCTATCTTCTTCTCTACATGATTCTAAGCATCTTTAGGACTTGGAGTTTTCGGTTTGGACAGATAGATTTTTGTAGATCTAAGTTTGTAGTCTTTTCGATTTTCTTGGATTTTGATCTACCAAACTTTATTATTTTTAAGTTTTGATTGTTCTATGTTGTAGAGAATTCGATTTTACCCAAAATGGACCTTTGAAAAGTTAGATTTTGACTTGTTTTGAGAAAGTTATGGCTAAATCAAGTTTTGGACATCTTCTATGTTCATCTATCCTGGTTCTGGCAGGGACGATGAATAGTGCTAGCCGCATAGTACCAGTCCGCATAGATGCATAGTGCTGGCCGCATAGTGCTGACCGTATAGCTGTATAGTCCTGGCCGTATAGTGCCAGTCCGTATAGATGCATAGTGCCTGGCCGCATAGTGCTGGCCGCATAGCTGCATAGTCCTGGCCGCATAGTGCCAGTCCGTATAGATGCATAGTGCCTGGCCGTATAGTGCCTGGCCGTATGGATGCATAGTGCCAGTTCGCATAGATGCATAGTGCCTGGCCGCATAATGCCAGTCCGTATAGATGCATAGTGCCAGTCCGCATAGATGCATAGTGCTGGCCTCATAGTGCCAGTCCGCATAGATGTATAGTGCCTGGCCGCATAGTGCTGGCCACATAGCTGCATAGTGTCTGGTCGCATAGTGCCAGTCCGCATAGATGCATAGTGCCGCATAGTGCCTATTTTGGTTGTTTTTTGCTGTTTTATGTCCCATTTGGCAGAATTGTGGCCAGAATTTCTTTCAACTCCCAACATGAAACCTGTAGATCTTTTTTTTTGGTTTCAATAATATGTTACTAGCTATTTTATGCAAGTTTCTCTCATTCATGATAATGTAAGGATAGAACACGATAGTGGCCTGTTAAAGTGTACTCTTAACAGTAACAAGTAACGTGACATGATAGTGGCCCATCGTGGCGCACTCTTGACAAGTAAACCTGACATGTAATCTTGAATGCTGTTGCGACGGCTATCTTGACATGTTGAGTAATAACTCGTCTTGACATCGTGGGTGATTGTTCTTGAATGTGCTTGTATAAGCTACCAGTCTCGTCTCGCATCATGTCTAGGACTTGTATCCCTGGTTACCACGGTCAGGGATTCATGCTGAATCTGACTAGATTAATTACTAGATTGATCAAAGTAGCTCATATAGAGAGATGTTTTCAGTTACAGACAATTCCGTTATCCCGGCCACACCTGATGGACTTGTAGCCTGCCGACGAGTATGGCACATTTCCAGCCCACTGTCATGTGGGGCACTTCTTGAAACAAGTAATATGCACACTGTCATGTGTTGCACTCAAAGTCACCTAATAATTCTTAATAACTCTTGCATGAACCTCGCCTGGATAACCTGGATAGCTGCAGGGCTTGTGACTGCTGGAACATCTCATTGCATCTTACTAGTAACTAGGCTTGTGATAACCCTAGTTAGTTAAAGTATCAAGCCGTACTCTTTGCTTGGTCGTGAATGTTGGATGGAGTCCAATCCTGTCTAGTCTTGTCTAGATCCAGTACATGGCTATCTCAGGACATGCTTGCTTACGCTTTACTCTTAGCAATAAATGGCTAGAGACCCGGTTCTGTTCAGGCGAAGGGTTACAACCCCGATCCTTATTTGGTTTAAGGATTGTAACCTGGTTTCCGGAATAGTTCCTCGTCCTCTCGTCATTGTTGCCTTATTTATATTTCATGTTTTTCTATTATTATTCTTGTTTATGTTCTGACATGCTGGTTTTAGTTCTTAAGTGAAGCCTCCCTTGTGGCACTTGCTCTTTCTGGGGTCTGATCCAGCTGGTTTTGTATGGCCAGATTTCGGAGCAGCACCTGAGGATCTCCCAGCCTTTCAGCCAGATGGTGAATACTAGACGTAACCCTGGCAACGAGTGAATTTTATTTTGCTCTCCCACTCTATTGTAAATTATTCTTTTGAGGTGTTTAGCCACCGAGCAAGTGTTAGCTCGTGTTGAATTTACATTTATGTCTGCCTAAGGGCTGTAACATGATTGACAAATTCTAGGGTTGATCATGTGTGACTTAAACTCTTGTTAATCTTCGTATTTTGTATGACTAGCTTCATGATCATTTAAATATGTAATGTTTGGGACGTCTTACTTTGTATGTCTGATGATCTACCATCTTGTTACATTTACTTGCTTGCTTGAGATTGAGACACTAGGCTTGTTCTTGACCATAAGAGACTGATGGCTTGTAGATAAACCCTCATACATCTAGACAGTCGTGACCGTATATCGAGGTGGATTACACTTCTATATATGTAGCTGGCTGTGTCTGTCCCCCGCTCTCCAGTATTCTGGTTCTGAGACGTGACAGTTTTGGACTCGTAGACAAAGACACGGAAGCGTAACAAATATGTAATTTGAATTTTATTTATCTTGTTATAGTAGCTGGAATATCATGTTGAGTTGTATCCTCATACTATGTGATACTTGCTACATGGATCAAGATACATACAATGTCTTATTTTCTTTGATAGAATATCATATTAAGTTGTATTCTCGTATTACGTGATATTTTACATGTATAGAGATTCATACATGTGTTATTCCAATGGATGAAATTTCTTGTTGAATAGTATTCTTGTATTCATGTGATACCTACAATACACAGATCAAGATACTTATCTGAGCTAGGAAATACAAATTTAATAAATAATATAATTAGGAATTGTTTATAATTATAGAATAGAGCATTTGACGAGACAGAACAAAATAGATCACACCGTATGAAATCTTTGCAATATTAATTAATAACAAAAATTGATTAGTTCGTGTTACTCCTTCGCAAGGTCTTGCGATGTGAGATTGTGAGTGCTTAGCTCATTTTTCGTGACGTGTATATGCCTATTTCGATAAAATTAATTCGATTAGGTGTATTAAGTGATATATCTTTTGTTCCTTGCGGAAAAGGACCGGTCCACTAAGCACCGTGCCATCGTGCAACAGTCTAATTTTGGATGTTAGAATTAATACCGAGAAACTAGTCAAGTGTGTAATTCGAAGATTGTTCTCGAAATTGCATCATATATATGCAAAATTGTATTGTGATTACTAATTGTGTTAGTGACTGTTAGGCCACAGGAATAGTTTGGACACCAAGGAATCACTATATTTAGGATCATGGTAGAGTCTTATTCCAAGTTGATACTATAATACTTCCTTATGTGTTTATTCTAACTTATATATGAGTTTCATATCATGATTGTTTAATCATATATTGTTTTGTTTTGTTTATTTCACCGTTCTTAAATTGAGGACTTGCATATCTTTGATGACCTAGTATTTGTTTACTAGATAAAAGCATGGATGAGTTTGAGGAATAATGGATGCCGAGGGTACAGCAACAGGTTCTTTTATGTACTTGTATAGTCTATTGTGTATATTATCTTTTGAGACCGAAATTAGAGTTGCAAGATGTAAGTATGGATGGTTTATTTATAGATGTGAATTATTTTCAGTTTATCAATAGTTTACTATTGCCCATACTTTTATCATAAAACTTTACAAACGACAATCACAATTACGTATACCGGTATATTGGTACGACGTGTAACCTAGAAATTTGTTACATATTAAGTTCTTCATATTCTGGAAGTGGGACGTGACATTTATGTAACCATCGGAGGGGATGTCCAATCAAATGTAGGGGTGAGCATTACTCGGTTTTGGACCGAAAACCGAACCGAATAAGAGGTTCGGTTCGGTTTTAAAAAAATTCGATTTGGTTTCGGTTTTGAAAATACTAAATTTTCTTATTCGGTTTCGGTTTCGGTTTCGGTTTTGGGTTTCGATTTCGGTCCAAAACCGAAAACCGAATAAGAAAATTTAATTAATTTATATATATATATATATATATATATATGTGTGTGTGTGTGTGTGTGTATGTGTGTGTGTGTGTGTGTGTGTACTATATATATAAGTATTAATATATATAGGTACATACTAAATATATATAGGTATATACTAAATATGTCTATGTATATTTATTTACTATATATATTAACAAAAAAAAGCTCAAAAAAATCAAAAAAATATGAATAAACCGAAAACCGAACCGATTTAATTCGGTTCGATTTGATTCGGTTTTGGACCAATTCGGTTCGGTTTCGGTTTTGCTTATTCGGTTTCGGTCCAATTCGATTTTGGGTTATTCGGTTCGATTTAAACCGAATAAACCGAATGCTCACCCCTAATCAAATGTACAGGAGCCGAAGGAGTCCCGGAGGAAACAACCCAACATTGCATTTGGATCGAGTCCAAGTTTGAGCGGAAAATCCTAAGCCTACAATCCTTCACTATGAAAATTCTGATTGTAATAAATGGCATGGATTGTTTGAAAAAAGAAAATAGAAACTTATAAAGGATTAACAATTATACGAAGAATGATAAGAAATTAAGAATACCCAAAGATAGATACATGGTTCTTATTATCACAGTACAAATTACATGTTTACAATTTTGATACCATGCCTACAATCTAAGTTGTTATTGAGACATATGACAATTATCTGCAACTGATTGTAAATTTTGAACTCCAAAAAGTTGTACTAAATGAAAAATTAAAACTCTTTAACATTTCCCATATCTTTGGCAATAGCATTGGCCAAAAGGCCACCCACCAAAGCACACCCCATTGAAGGCTCCCTCTTGTTGAGTGCAGTCGTTGTAACAACCAATCTGATCATTCCCATTATGTTCATTACAAACGCCTCCGTACACTCCACTTAGGGCGTTGCAATATACATCATATAGTTCTCTACTCAACTGCGGTGCTCGCGCTCCCATCGCTGTCCAACCAAATTGTTCACGCTTGAAGTCAGCCTCTCGGAACAAACTATATTTATACTAGTAAATACACGTACTTTTTACGTATAATTTATATAATAAGAATAATGTTCAATTATAGTCAAGTATTTCTTCTAACTTATGTGGGTTAAGGTGGAATGTATCCTTCTTATTTGCTTGAATTCGATTCACTATGTTAAATATATATAGCAAATTAAAAAAAAAAAATCAACATTTTTTTATATAATTTATTTTTTTAAAAATAAAATGGACCATAATATAACTACGATTTAGACGGCTCACTTTTGAGCCGTTTTGAAGCCTCATTATATAGTGGTAAGATATAGTTATGATTTCATATAATAAAGATCAGGATAGTGAAAACTTGTCACTTCTCATTCTCCAACTTTTTTAAACTTTAACCAACTATATTTGAAGCCAGGATCCATCGAGAATTTTCGAGATCTAGGACAGTGTTTGAAAATAAGACATCTTGAACGGGTAAATGACATCTTGAACGGGTAAATAAAAAGTACCTGATTTTAAAAACAAATTTTATAAAAAAAAAAAATTATCTCTGATACCAATTTTATCAATTATTTAACAAATAAAATCTTCTAAAAAAAAGACAAATAAGGCAAATAAAAACGATCATCTGGAGACAAAAGGATAAAGTAACGGTTGGAATAATAAAAGATATTTGAAAAAATATAAGTAAATTAGTTGGTCACGTGGTAACGGCTCTCTCAATGTATTTTTTGACCTATGGTACTTCGAACCATATTTTCGACATTTTGGTTACTAAAACTTATTGTGTATAAGTAGACGTAGGCCTAGGGGTGAGCATTATTCGGTTTTGGACCGAAAATCGAACCGAATCGAACCGAAAATTGAACCGAACCGAATAAGAGACCTGGAGCCGTTGTGTCCAGCTCGTCTATCCTCTGGACCGGCCTGTTAGAAGCTTGAAATTTTAAAAAAACAAAATGTTCTTTAAACTAGTCTTAGCCTTCTCATCACTAGTTTAAAGTTGAAACACTAACCATAATTTGTAGCAAGAAGAAACATTAGAAGGAGAGCTAATCCCTGACACCTCCCCATGGTTGCCTATCAAGAAAGACACTTTGCAAGAGAGAGCACACCAAAATTAGAGGGAGCTGGCAGCTTAAATCGAAGAATTAATAAAGCATCCTTAAAATCTAGGGTGAAACTCTGGATGCTTTCTCCTAATTGCCTTCTGTTTGGCTTACATGGGTTACGTTGAAACCCAGACGAACGTCAGTTTGGATTTAACGATGGATCTCAAATCTTTCTTGCGCACTTCCGTGTAGGATCCGCCTTCTTGTTCTTGATAAGCTGGACCTATCTATGAGGTTGGCAGCCGGATGCCGTTGTTTTCAAAATTTGTATATCAACTATACCCTCTCTCCTGCGGCGGCCCTGAGTTAATTGGGACCCAAGACAAAACTTTCAAAATGGACTCACATACATAATGTAAAAAAAATTTAAATAAAATAAAATTTTGTTGTAGTCAAGATTTGAACAAAGGACCTCCTAAATATAAGACCATCTCCAATGGTGATTTCTAAAATTGAGTTCTTATCCTAGACATTGTACTTTAAGGAGATTTCTTTCCTAGTTGGAAGAGTTTCTACATAGAAATTGTAGACATACAAAAATGCTCTCGTTCTCCATTTTTATCCTATGTGTCACATAGTAAAAGGACCAATTTAATGGTGTGGGGCCCAATAATAATTGTCATGAGAGAGAAGAATTTCTATTAGAGTATTGTCATGAGAGTAGAGCTGTCAAGACGGGCCGGCGGGGCGGGCCGGCCCGTAACCCACCATAACCCACCATTTGGCGGGACGGGGCGGACCGACCCACCATTTTGGCGGGCTGGAAAAATTCCAACCCAGCCCAACCCACCGGCGGGTCGCGGGCTAGGCGGGCCGGCCCACTTAATTTTTTTAAATTTTTTAATTATTATTTAGTTTCTTAAAAGAAAAAAAATCATATATATAATATTTTCTACTCACTCTCATATGCATCAAATTACAAGTAAAATACAAGAAACATTATAATAGTAGATATTTCTTTAAAACACCTTCATTCATGTAAATAAATGACCAAATTTAATATTTTATACGTCATTAGTTGCATTAAATGAGAATTTTTATCATTTATAATACATATCTCATATTTGTGCTAAATAAAAAAATTAAAAATTTTATAAAAAAATAGATGGCGGGCCAACCCACTTGGCCCGCGGGCTAGCCCACCGCGGGGCGGGCTACTAGCGGGCCAACCCACCTAGGCCCGCCTGTTTGGCGGGCTCCTAAATGCTCGGCCCAACCCACCTTTTTGGCGGACGGGACGGGCCGGCCCAACGGGCTTAGCCCATTTTGACAGCTCTACATGAGAGAGAAGAATTTCTATGAGAGTTTCTACATGCATCCTACATCATTGCCACCTAGGATAGAAATGGTGATAGAAATTACCATTGGGAGAAATTTTTTTCTAAAATGGATTTCTTCCATGGAAATAGGGAAGATAGAAACCCCCCATTGGAGATGGTCTAAGTCTAGCACTATAACCACTACACCACAATGATTTTTGTTAAAAAAAAATGGTACATGATACATACAACTTCTATTGTAGATAGTTTCACGTTGATGCCCCATTTCGTCAGGGGGTCCTGGGCCGTCGTCCGGCCTGCCCTGGGCCAGGGCCGCCCCTGCTCTCTCCTATAAATACAACACGTATATTTTTTTAATTTAAAATATTAAACAATTACGAATACCATGTGTTCCATTTATAGGAAAAGAAACATAGTTGGTACACAAAGTTTTGGATACAACAGGTGCTGCCGAGGTTGACCCGCTAATGCATGACAAGACCGATAGAAGGATCAATCGAGGCGATGGGATGGGGACGCATTGTGGGGATGGGGATTGTGCGGAGAAGATCAATGGCGACAACGTAATAAAAATCAATAACCATGTTTGTAAAATAAAGAATTTGGATCCCATATAGAATATAAGAAAAAAAAAATATGGAAACAACGAATTCAAATACTGATTGTGATGTTGTTTTCCCCAGTCAGAAATCTCAAATCTTCTGGTGGATTTGATCAAATTCTTTCTTCGTAATTGCTTGTTCTTCTTCATCTGCATAGGACACAGTTGAGAGGGGCGGGGTAACTCCTCGGTGCCACTTCTATCCCAAGTCGGATCGATATTAGAGCATCTCCAACCCTATTGTCTTGTTAAGTGTTGTGAGTCTTAGGTGGCTCCTATGTGGCATGAGCCACAAGACAATGTCTTTTTATGTGGCAAAATTATATCTCAAAAGACAATGAGATAGAAAAATTCTCCAATGCAAAAGTATTGAGAAGACAATAAAAATTATTTTTTCCAACTTCCAATGCAACTTTTAAGACAACTACTCATCTTCTTTCTTTTTTCTAATATTTTTTATTCATAATTGATGACATGGAAGAGAAGACATTGTCAAGTGCATTGTCTAGAACAAGACAATCAACTTCACAATGTCTTCTTTAATTTTTGCCACATAAGCTTCACAATTGACTTGACAATTGCATTGGAGAAGAACTTTTGAATAAAATTTTGTCATTCCTATGTGGCATTAACTTTTTTTCAAAGTCACAATAGGGTTGGAGATGCTCTTAAGGTCAAGGTAAAATCTGACAGAATTTTAGGGTAGAAAAAGTATGTCCCTTGCGAAGATTAGGGGACCACTACTAAAATAAGTAGAATTAACGATGTCTAGATACATTGCTGACCATTAAATTTTGTCACTAATATGAATTAGCGACATCATTAGCAACGTTTTTACTTGGTCGCGTTTTTCCTACATCACAAACAAAGCAAAATGTCGTCAAATGTCATGTAGCGACGTTTTCAGCAACGTAAAATATCGTTCCCATTTTGCAACATATAGGACAGACGTTGCCAAATTGACGACGCAGAATGTAGTGTCTATGTGTAGCGATATTTTTTGTATGTTAGCGACTTCTCTGCTGACATGCCAAAAGTTTGCCATGTCAGCAAAGTTGCGACATCCACATCGCCAAACGTCGCTAATCCTTCCCGTTCATATCCCAATTAGCGACGTAATTAACAACGACGTTTAGCGATGTCATGATACATTTAGCGACGTCAAGATAAAGTTTAGCACCGTTATTTTGCGTCGCTAAACGGTGCTAAATACCAATAAAATTTAAAAGATAATGCAGCACAAATAGCATAGAAACACAGAGAGTACATGATTATACCTACACCGATACAAAAGAGACAATAAACAATACACAAAGTACACACTGTACATACAATTTGAAACAAAAAGCAACAACATATCACACAGACAATATATAAACAGTACATAATATCACAAACCAATCTGATATAATAAATAATATCTCAGAGTACATAATACCATAAATGATACAACAAACTATACCACAGTAGTGATCTGCTGCTCAATGATAAATAAAAGAACCAACTAAGGATGATACGCAAACTCATAAAAAATTGTCCAAACTAGGACTACTAGCTAGTAGGAAGGAGGAGGAGCACTCAAGCGAGTCAACATGGCGATCTGCTCCATGACGTCCTGTGAAAGATGGCCTAAATGTGGAGGCGGTGGAGACGGTGTCGACGGCGAGGGCACCGGTGGGCGTATCTGCATTAAAATTTTGCTTTTCTATACTCTCATATCTTCAGCTATCTTCGTCCAGACGATCATTCTTATAAATTCTTTTTGGTTATTGTCGAAATTAAACACTGTATGATACACACCCATAAATATATATCCAAAAATCATGTATCAAGAAGACTTCGGCATCATAAATGAAACTTTGGAAGAACTTTTGTTTATATACGACTATATAGATAATTTTATTCTTGTAAAAAACTTTCAGAACTGCTCGTTAATGAATTACCAAACATGTTTAAAAACCGCTACTTAAAACCATCCAAATTCGGATCCCTCCATAACCAGTACTCTAAAAATACCTCTTAACAGTTATCCCAATAATTGCCAAACATAATACCCTTAGGCTTGATTCCTACAACTTATCAAAAGTTGTCAAAAAGCCAGTGTTGTGTCAAAACCTGCTGTCAATGTTATTTGGTAAATAAATAATAAAAGTTTTTGACAAAAGCACCAAGATGTTTGGTAAAACACTTTTTTCAGTACTAAAATTATTAGACATGTACAAATGATAGCTGGTGAAGATTTGAATAAAATAAAAATTGTCATTTATGAAAATTGGATTTGATAAACTACAACTTTTGGAAACTCCCATTTCACTACTTTACAAATTAGCCAAAAAAGCAAACCAATTTTTCAAAAAAAGAAGATAAATTGTTGTTACCTAACACCTTCGATCGCTTTCCAAATAAAAAAGCCTAAGCAGCCTTTAATAAGCCATCCCAAATCTAATCTTACCTAGACTGCTTCACCTAAGCAACGGTTCGTATCATATAGACTTGATCTTCTTGTCCTCGTCCTTGAGAGGCTCCTTGGT
Organism: Iris pallida; assembly: GCA_029216955.1. NCBI lineage: Eukaryota > Viridiplantae > Streptophyta > Magnoliopsida > Asparagales > Iridaceae > Iris > Iris pallida. The sequence continues at coordinate 6,452,270 of JANAVB010021796.1, forward strand.
CAGCAGAAACCACACCATCTCCCACCTTAGGTGGCGATGTATCGCTTCTTGTACCGCTGTTGAGACTTCTTCAAATTCTTCTTAAATTGTCATGTGCATCTTCAGGATCCTTTTCCGAAATTTTTGCACTTGCAAATGCTCTCTCGAAACTATATAAACATAGTCCGGATATCTAGGATGTAGTTAGTCTTCAACGGAGCATTAAAGGTTCTAAATGAAGGGCCAATAATAGGAGAAATTATTCGGTGGTCCGGACTCATGGTGAACCCTTGATCTGTACCCAATGATACTAATAACACATCGTCTATGTTTTCTTTTTTTTATTTATACCCACTCAGTATAGAAACGTAGTGGTAACAAGACTTGACTACCAATAACTACCTAACTAATTGGTATCAACTAACTAACTAATTCTTGGACCTCAGTTAGATCCTGAATAACTGCCACCCTTCACTGCCTGAGCTGCCTCTTTGATACTCTTCTGATACAAACCGGTATAGACATGTCGTGTGCAAAATTTAGATTGGGACAAACGTGCAGGCAAGGATAAATCCGATAACTATAGAGTAAATGGAGGGAAGGGTTCTAAATTTCTAATAATGCAATAAGGCTGACCGCGCCTACAAAGAAGGGGGAAAAGGTCACATTACAAGCATTGTCGACATCAAACATGGCCAAATTTTATAACTGAGAAACCTCCGGTTAATGGTGATGTCCCTTGCATCTAGGCTCCCATGCTAAAACGATCATGTGAGGGCCTTGCGTAGCAAATTGTGTCCTTAGAGGAAAGCAACCACTGATGATTGATTTCATGTTTGCTGATCAGAAAGCTCAAGAGAAACTGGGCAGTGGTCGCTACCGCAAAAACCTGCAGTCAAACAACAGTAAAAAGGAAAAAAGAAGGATCAATTCCTTGTGAAGCAGATGGAGGGGTAAAAAAGAACATGTTCCGTGGCATATAACCCTAAAATGCATAACAGGGGAAAGAAATTGAGATGTAAATTTGGGGAGTGGCCGAACTGATTCAAGCACCTGATTAAAATATGTACACTGGCTGTTGTCAGGTCTCATCAAAATGAATTTTGAAAGTCCAAATAATAACTAACACTTGGAGAACGAGGCTTCATGGTAGCAGCTACATCTACCATGCTTGGAGGGTTTGCTTAGAGTTGAACCACAAAGTAAAATATTATTCTTATTATTAACATTTCAATTTATTTTTGAAGAAACCATAAAGTAAAATTTAAAGAACTGTTAAAACTAAAGCATATAGAAGCAACAACAAAGCATTTATTCTGGAATGGCATTACCCAAGGGTGTAGCATTTATTAGTATGAACGGCAAAGAAGAATAGATGAACTCAAATTCAAAATAATATGGGATCATCTCAGTTGGGTAACATAATTGATAAAAGGAACTTAATCGATACTATTGATACTTCTACATAATTCAAAACTATTCAAATATGACTTCTTAACTTAGAAAACAAAATAAGTCAAATCAAAATAGTCGGGATAATCTCGTATGTCTGGTTAAGACATTACCTATAAATTGATTGATCTTAGTCCATGCTATTGATTCTTCTACAAAATCTAACATTATCTTAATAAGGACTCTTCTTGCTTTACCTTTTAGCTCAATCCCTTGCCCATGCATTTTACATGCCACAATCCTACCCTTAAGCTGTTCTGACAAAATGAAATAATCTATCCTCATCCTCTTGCCTCGGTACCTGACAAAAGAATTGGTTGACCAGAAACAGAGAGAATTTAATTAAACAAAATATTCACATACTTATATAAAAATCTTAAATGTTCGATTTATAGCAAGAATTGAGAATTTCTTGCATATGCACCAAAATTCTAGAGTAGTGATGACGTCCTCTGCAGGCCGAATGCCCATTTTTATGGGCTGAGATGGACTTGCGCGGCAGAATCATTTTTTAATCCACTTAAAATACACACCTAACAAGATTTGAACCTGGGTTGCTCTGATACAATTTTCTAGAGTTGTAATGAGAATTCAGGATTATATATGTTTATGATATTACAACAATATTGAAAAGATGCTAAAAGAAGAAGACTTGTTTAAGTTATTGAAAAGAAAAATATTAGCTTAGAATGAGTATGCAGCAAAGCTCACAAGAAGCTGAACTTTTATAATAGATTTATGTGAGATTAGCAACGAAGGTCACAAGCTGAACACAAGTTTAAGGACATAATCACAGTTTAGCACACTGCTATGCTCTAAAATAAACAAGTAAATGTTGCAGAAAGTCTATAAGAAGTTTAAAATGAAGACTTCGAAAACAGAAATGATACAGATGAAACTTTATATACTCCGAATTTCAAAGGTCCGGGGATTTCTGCAATTGATCACACTTGATTAATAATGAAAAATCAAGAAGAAACTTGAATTTTTAGGATGGTGATGCTTCCAGGTTTATTTACAAACAACAAGACAAAAGAAACAGACTTGTAAAAAAAAACCTTCCTTATGAAGTAAAAGGCAATTATAGATCAAAACACTCTCCACTATCTAGCAAATTTTCAAACTCAAGTCATTACAGAGATGAGCACATACCGCTTGCTCAGCCTCACAGCTAACAACATGACCATGCCATAGACCCATAACTTACATGCACAACAGTAACAAATGGAGGCACAACAATTAAAAAATGGTTATAAATTATTACTTGCCAATAGGATTCCCAGACCAAGAAAAGCCACATTCCATATCTTGTTCCTCGTGGAGATATCTGTAAGCATCAATCAGCTTCCCTCTGCAATGCATATTTTAAAGGAGTCAGATCTCAAAGATATATTCCTCAAAAGTATGGTAGTTGCAAGAGAAATATGATATGATTGATAACAAAAGGGGTTTTAGTCATAACCATTTAAGATACCTGGAGTATTCACTAAATCCCTGTTAGTCGAAACCTTTAAAAATTCCAGGAAACAAAACTACATAGTAGTCAACACATAACTAAAATTAGGAAATCAAAACCACCTGCCGGTCGATACGAGTTCTTTTCTTTTTGGAGAGGAAGGGATTGTTCATTTTAAAATTCAATACCAAAGGGGTTTGGATCATCATAACATGATACTGTTGTTGTTTTTCCTTCTAAACACCCATCTGTCCAACAACAGTGAACAATTCCTGTTATTTGAACTTTTGAATAATTCTATAATGTATGACTAAAGATGTCGAAATATTAGGAGCCATCCAGTACCGGATTAGTCTTGTGACTTATTTCTGAATTTTATGTTAAATGCAATACCAGATTCAGTGTATTGAAAGTTTTACCTGTAATGCAGAATGTTTATGCAACGAAGATCAACAACAGGAAAGTGGTACGCCCCTTGGTATGGAACAGGGAAGTTAGGCTTCTTTGAATCGCTTAGGTGGAACGAAGTGTGTACTAGGAGTCACTTTCGTTGATTCATAGTGGGGATAGGGATCTTGATTGCTTCAAATCAGTCGCGTGATGTAGTTTTCCTCCATTAATGGTATTTAATAATGCCACTTTTTCTAATCAAAACAATCATAAGTGTGCTAATACAGTATTATGAACTGGCTTGGGTTTGGAATTTTGGAGCATTACATTGGGCATTATGGAACAGAAAGTTCCACAATTGGAGGGGTTGAGCGATTTATGGTAACTATGGGCTTTATCTTAAAAGAATTATGGCTATCTACGAGAATAGCAGAATATTGGTCAACCGCAATAAGATCATTATCTGACAAGCTAACTCAAAGTATGCCTATATAATATGATCTACAAGCAGCTACTAGCCTTTTTCCCAAAAAATTTGGGTCGGCTATTTGGATCCATTTCCATTCAACTCTGTTAAGGGTCATGTCCGCTGTGACACTAAAAAAAATACAATATTTCTTTCAGCAAACAATCTAAAAAGAAAAGGCAACTACAGCCAACATGTTTCTCAAAACCATGAGTTTTGTGTTGTAGAATGGTTTTTCAAATAGGAACTGCACAATAAATAGATAATATATTTAATAGCTATTGCACAAAGTCTCTTATGGCATCAAATCAGGGTCATATAACTTAATATCAAAGCATGAATATAGATGAGCATAACAAAGCATATAAGAACATTTTTAGCATAAACAAAGTGAAATGAAGAGAAAAATAAAGAATGGAATATTTGTCATGTTCACTAACTGGCATAGTATATTACTGAAACGCTGCCTCTCTGCCATGGTAAATCCTGGTTGTCCACAATCCTATAAAACAAACAGATAATTATTTCTGAGTTCAGAGCACTTCCTGAAAAAAGGACTAGTAACATAACAGAAAGTTGCTATAATGGTTGTTGATGCTGTTATTGCTATTTCTATAGTTGTTATTCTTCTTTAAAACTGTCATTTAAATAGTAACATGTGTATCCCCACTAAAGTGTGGCTATGGTGCATATATTTTTACATGTATACACATTTTTCATTATTAAAGTATACTCAAAGACCTATCATTCATAGTGCAAGCCTATCATCTTCAGCTAACTCAGAACAAAATAAGTTCCTTTAAAATATTCCCTAAAAAGTTCCTCCAAAATATTATTTTTGCTTTTTTTTTCCGCATACAACCCCCTAAACACTTCAAACTTAGTTTCCAAAAAAGTTGGTTGTACATGATAAGACCAGGAAAGCTTGGGGGAGGGGGGAAGAGAGGAGGGGGGGGGGGGGGGGGGGGGGGGGGGGGGGGGGGGGGGGGGGGGGGGAGTACGACTTGCCTCTTTGTTTGGAGGAATATAGCCATTAAGCTTTGCACTACTAAAAAAATCAGGATGGCTCACATCAATATCTTGGTGACTGCAAACAAAATAAATATAGGTGAGCCTCTAATGAGAAACTTTCCGGACCCCTGTATAAGAATATTGTTATATAGTATATAAACTTTTGGAAATTCTAAATGATCAAACATTTCAGTATGGACGCTGATCTGCAGCCCAGATGCTTCTACATGTGCCTTTTCCAAAACTACAGGTTCAAATAAACCATACATAATACTGTTCTATAACGTTCATGCATACATAGACTAGCCTGGGTACCAGGAAAGAAGACAATGTTACTCTAAAGCACACAGATGATACAAACTTTCGGATGCAAATAATGGTGACATGAAGAAACATTTACAATTGCAGCTGTTCCTAAACTAAAGTTGAACATATATACAGTTGAATAAACTTTATGAATATATCATTACATGAATTAGTGTATTAGCTGGTAACCAGGATCTGTTCTATAGGCTTGTACTACGGTATCCTTGAGTTCCAAGAAGACAAGCAACATAGTCTGGTGGATGACACATGGCCCCCTAGTCTGGAGCGAGATGTATAAGCTGGTAACAAGAACAAAAAGCAATGACCCTGTGGACCTCAGATCACCATCAATCATATATGCGAGTCATATTTCATACTATATGCATATGTGCCATTAATGATGGACATATGAAAGCGCCACAATTACAGATGATCATAAACTAAAGTTTCACAATTGAATCTACTTAATGATCTTTATGCCTAGGTACCTCGACAAAAGAAGTCCCTCTAGACTCTAGAGCTAAGCAAATTGAGAAAATATGGAGCAAAATAACATATATTGGAGAAGATATGCTCCCAAATAAAATATAGAAACTTTCTCATCAGTAGCCATGCTTAAGTCCATTCGAATTTTGCTTGCGATTACATCATACTATGACTGAGATCTGGTGTTTCTTAACAGTAATCTAGAAGGACGTCTACATGAAGCAGCCAGAGGGTTTCGAAGCCAATGAGAGCACCCACAAGGTATGCAAGTTGCAACAGTCTATTTATGGACGTGAGCAAGCTTAAAGGAGTTGGAACATTCGTTTTGATGAGACGGTCAAAAAGTTTGACTTTATCAAAAAAAAGGATGAACCATTTGTGTGTATAAAAAGGTTGGTAGGAGCAAACTACTTTCCTCTTATTGTACGTGGGCATATGTCAGTCAAGGCTTAGTTATCCAAGAATTTATCCATGAAAGATTTGGGAAAGGCTTCCTAGATTCTTGGGATAAAGATCTATTGAGATAGATCAAGGAAAATGTAAGGACTCTTGCAATCAACATACATAGAAAAGGTGCTAAAAAGGTTTAGCATGCAATAATCCAAAAAGGGATTCTTACCGATGTGTCATGGTATTGCTCTCTCTAAGGCGATATAGCCAAAGACACAGGAAGATAGAGTGCGTGTGAATGATATTCCGTACGCATCGGCGATTGGAGAAAAAGAAAAAGCTTAGTCCACTATTAGTGACCATCTCAGAATTTTTTATGGAGTAATGCACTAGTAGAAAACATCATATGGTGGAAGATGATATCACAAACTGAACTAATAATTGATAAGGTTGCTCTAGACTCCAGTGCATAATTCAGATTTTCCATAAGCAAGAGAATGGACATCAAAAGCAAGGGTAAAGGGTGAGGAGAAACATCATCAGGAAGTAGTTATATCCTGTTAGCAACAAGTTACCTTACATTCAGGTCCCCGCACCAAATCAAGGGCTTCTCAACTTTTTGAACAAAATCAAGAATTCTTTTATCCCATTTTCTTCTTCTTTTAAAAGAATTTTCCTCCTCTTTCCAACCATTATTTGGTGCATAAGTATTTAGTATGAAATATGACTCGAATTCAGCCAAAATCACACGGCCATCTGGTTCATGTTTTGAGGCTGTCAACAGAAAGGGAAAACAAGTGTTACTGACATCGATAATAAAGTTTAATCAGGAAAATCACATGTCATAAAACAAAATTCCAAGGAATATGGTAGATTGATACAAATTAGTTGGCAGTGTAGAAAATAACACAGGTTATTCCAGCAAAAAACAAGTGTGGCAGAAGTGACCAGCGGTGCTTAATCTATATAGTTCGATGGTACTGTTTAGTTAGCACCACTGCTGGCAAAACAAATCCAACAGCAAAATAAAGGCATAACTAGGGGGGAAAACTATGAAGGTTCTGTACAAACATCATGTATAACTAGAAAACTGATGGCTTATAAATTTATGAGAAATACGTAAATCTAGAATTTGGATATTCAAAAAGACAAAGTATGTAAGAAACTCATTAACTTGTTGAATAACATAAATATATATATATATAACCCTCACCCCTCATCAATACTCTACAGGTTTGGTGCATCAGAAAGGACTTTAACATGATACCACAGGAACCCAGGTTCCATCACTCTGGCACACATTTAAAAGGATTTTTTTTAAAATTATACTGATGCTTGAATTCAGATCTCAACTAATAAAAATGACCCTTCCACCTGCAGGAGTTGTTGCATAATATAAATATATAACCCTCATTGCTCACCAATATTTTACAGTTTTAGTGCAGTGGCAGCGACTGTAACACACCTCACAGTACAGGTTCAGTACGCAACATTCATGTATATACAGGAACGTGGGAAAAATAACTACCGTATAATTATCTCAAGGAAAAACCGAAAAAGTAGCAGTGTTCAATGCATATAAAGAATGAGCCTTCCAAATCCATTGCCGTGTCCATGTCATTAACTTGTAGGATACAAATTGGACAAGAGGAAATAAGCACACCAAAATGCACTAGATCGCGCCGAAAGCATGTTCTGTGGGTTTCGCCATGTCCATATCATCTCTTGTCGAATCTGTGTCTTGGCAATGTAGTTCATGCAATTTTATCTCCTTCACCGGGGATAACATCATATGAGGTAAAGGAAAGAACCATGATATAGGATACCCTGATCCCCCCCTGCATCATCAGGTGTCCTCTCTTCATCAGGCAGTCAACCAAAGTGTGTGACTCTCTCTCTCTCTCTCTCTCTCTCTCTCTCTCTCTCTCTCTCTCTCTCTCTCTCTCTCTCTATATATATATATATATAGTGTTGCATCCTTGGTTTAAAATGATATAATTGTTTTGCCCTCAAAGATATATAAAGTTATAAACATAGTCCCGATTGCATGACAATCTCATCTTTGAAAAGATCTGTAAGGATCTCTAGTATACAGTTAGTCTTCAACAGAGCATAAAACAATTTAAATGAAGGGCCGATAATAGAGTTAGGTAAATATATAATGCATGTCCCCTTCCCTTTTCCCCTTTATTATAGATATTTGACGCCTCTCCCTCCTGTCATGAGGACAGTAGCAACATGGCATAGTATCTCCAAGCCTTCATTTTCCTTTCAATTTTTCCTATTAACCATCATGATAATCATCCAAGCCTTCTCCCAGCATAATGGGGGAGGCTATGGAGTATAAAAAAGCTCCATAAAGGATTTGATAGTTTTTATAACCAAGTGTCAACCTAACACCAACCCTCCATGTCGGTGAGGGATTCCTTTTCACTCTTTGGCTTAATGCGTCAATAGTGATTAATGCAATTCCGTATAGAAAATTTATCATCTAACCTTCAATCTGAACTCTTTATAGTCTAGGGAAACTGAGAGAGTGTTCTTTAGTGGCATAAGCTTAAACTACATATCCAAGATTTAGGTCTACCTAACTGCCAACGGGCCACCTACATTTATAGCATGACCCTCTCATGCTTATGTCTACCTTGGCTAGGAATTTGACACCAACATAAAGGGGTGACTTCATGTTCAACAATCAGTCAAACTCTCTCAAATCTTTTATGGAGCTTTCTAAAAAAAATGCTCCAAGGCTGACTCCATTCTGATGGGATACATCGTGGATGATGATGATGATATCACTTCCTATTTACCTTTCCTCTTCTTTCACATCCATCATCTAGGCTACCTACTTGACCGTTGGGCAAGGAGGCTCTAAGCAGCCAGCCTTCTCCAACTCCCTTTAAAACCTTGAAAGGTTTAACAACAAATTTAAGTTTATTCAAAAGTTAATAGCAAGTTATAACAAAAATACAAACAAATTGGTATTGGTATTCTCCCATCCCAACCAAAAAGGGTAAAAGTATTACCCGTACGTTCGAGGCAGAAGGAGACCTTTTTTGGCTGGAATTGTTTTTTAATGAATAAAGCGGTTCCCGCATACTTGGAATCTGAAAGAGACCACCAGACACGATAGCTTCCAAATGGAGGGCTTGATAGCGCACGGATAAGAACCTGTGAGAATAATGCATATATAATCTCCATTTTCTGGGGTGGGGTTGAGAGAAGGGAGGGGGGGGGGGGGGGGGGGGGGGGGGGTGGTTTCACGCTTAGAGAATAAGACAAGAGAAGCATAGTGCTTGTAAAAGGCAATAATAAAGCTAATCTACTGAAGGATTATTTTACTGCAACAAATAAAAGGACAGGAACATTCGTGAATATTGAAGCATCACAGTGTTGGTAAGAGAATTTTTACTGTCTTAAAACAAGTTGATGCGGTTTGCATAGAGATGATGAAGAGCCACAACGTCCCCCCAGCTGAGCTTTCAGAGACATTACCAAATACCAAAATCAATCAACATCAAAATATTTGCCAAAGCACCAGGCCATTCAGTTGTCTCCTTCAATTTTGAGAAAACATCAAGGTACCATTCATGTCTAATATTTGGTTTGCATTTGGTGAAGTACAGGGTTATCCACTATCAATCATTTAATACTTTCAAAGAGCTACTTTCAGATTTTTAAACTAATTTCTCAGACGGGTTTGTGCATCTATATTGTCAATGATCATAGTTACCTACCAATCATGCAAAAACTATGTATAGGTGATATACTCTATTATAATGCATCCACGTATTTTAGATGCACGATTCTCTTGTCAATCCTTTGTGAAGGGTAACCTGCAGAGGTAGCTAATCAATTCCATAAATGGAAATGGAAAATAAGTTGGCACCAATATTTACTACAAATTTGAGATATATCATATATCGTAGATTAATATGTACTTCTTGAGTCTAACAGCAAACTAGCCATTCCATCACTTATTTCAAATAAATGATCTACTCTGCCGAAGCATTGCAAACACAAAATTATTAATACCTTCAGCTCACTCAAAATAACTCCAAAGACATTGCTCCTAATGCAATTGCCAAGTGATCCATAAGGTGTTGCATTCCTATGACAGACATATCTGTAATCTACATTGTCAAATCACAGTATGTATCATGTATCTGTTTGCTTGATTATCGTATTGTGTTAACATATATTGGACTGTGTCTCGTAAGATGCATTATCCCATAGGCAAATATATTGGTGGGTAATTAATATAACATAGCATAGCTATAAAATGAACACATTAAGCAACAAAAAAGATAGTATCATTAAATTAAGCATGACGCGACACAATTATCATCAAGAGAGGTGAAGAATAGTGGAGATACAATTTTGTATGTAAAACACTCCTCAAACATTAAGCATGTTTAACTAGTTCACGCTGAAATTTTAGAAAAACTATAAGAAATGAAAACGCAACTGGATAGGATACCAGACATGCTTGTCTAATAATACCCACCACTACACAAGATGCAAAGGATCCATGAAGTTTGGGATAGCTGTGTCGTCCATAACCACCGGTCAGCATATGTAATCAATATACTACCTAACGTGGTATAGCCCGTGTACTTCTAAGATACCAGTGGAACAAATTAAAGCAGTCGTCGCATTCATAATCAACTAACTCAGAAATATATCAGATTAAGGTACTTCAAACTCATGGTTACCTGTTTTTCCTCACGGGACGAGCTTGTGTCATCTTTCAATTCACTAGGATTTTTAGGTGCACCTTTGGGACCAGCAGCAGGCATTCGGACTTCCTACAGCAACAATTTACAGGTTAATAAATTCAAAACTCAAAGGCTCGTCCATTGGATATAAGTTATGTGGGAGAATCCAGCCTACGTCACTGACGCAAATCCTATGCAATACGGTTATCCAGACAGAATCAGGACTAAGAACAATGCACAAAATAAAGCAGAAATTTAAAAGCAGTTCAATTTCGTTCCCGAGCTACAGATGTAAAGGCGACTAGTAAGTGTTAAATGTGAGCGAGTTTGCAATTCTATTCATCTGAATTGATAGTATAAACTCCACAGCTCCTACAGGTAACAGATTCGGGACCCCACAACTTAGTTGGAATGGTTTCTTCTTATTTCTTTCCTGTATTTATAGTATAATCTTCTCGTTTCCTTGAATGTAGGGCCTTTTGGCACCGACCTCACACTCCCAGTTCTCCGAGTGATTTTATTTTTCTTTCTTCTTCAAGACCTTAAAGAAAACTCAGTCTCACTCTCACTGTAACTTAAGCAGACAAGGAGCCCCGTCACAACAAAGGGTTTCTTTTTCATAGGTTTGGTCAGGTGTTTGGATTGAAGGTTTTGAGTGAGAGGAGGATTAATAAAGATATAATAGTTACCAAAATATCCTTATTACATATTTCATAAATTTTAATTAAAATCTGTCAAAATATCTTCACAAATGAGAAAGATACCGAGTAGCAAGTTGAAAGCATGGAAAAACTTGGGGGGAGGGGGGGATCATAATATTCTATAGGACAAATAAGGGGTATTTGTGACTTTTTAAACAAAAACCCTCAATCCCCCTCGTTAACTCTCCGATTTTGGATTAAAAATTAGACAAAATATGATTAAAGAAATCCCCACTTAACCCTCTATAAACACCCTCCTAAACTCCCACCCTCAAACCAAGCATGATTTTTATTCCCCTCACTTAACTCTTCTTCGCTTAACTCTCTTAACCCCCTCAAACCAAGCATGATTTTTATTCCCCTCACTTAACTTTTCCTCGCTTAACTCTCTTAACCCTCAATCCACGCAGACCCTTAGTCGTCTTGACAACAACTCCACTAGCAGCAACATTTTGTTGCAGTTAGGAGCGTTTTTTGGGGAGGGGACAAAAAATTGAGGGAAATAAAAAAATGGAGGAGAGTAGAATAAAGCTCAAGTTAATTTTCTCTTCTATTTTGGGGGATAAAAATATAATTACTAGCCCTCTGTTTTTCTCAAATCATAGTTTATACTGACCCATAAATTATCCCAAAATCCCCTCGTCTCCGAAAATTTTTTAGTGGGCCCATATGATTTTTTTCCCCCTCAAATTCCCCACCTCATTTTCCCTCCTCCCTTCCCAAACACCGTCACTTCGAATTTACTCTCATTCCCCCATTTTTTCCATTAAAGAAAAAGAAAGAAAGACAAAAGGAGGAGGAGGAGGAGGGACCTGGATGGAAATGACGTCGGGGTCGAGGGTCCGGACGAGGTTGGCGAAGTCACACCAGTCGTTCTTGACGCGGAGGAGAAGGCTGTTGGCGTTCCACGTCAAGAACTTCGTCGGCTCTCCCTTCTCCTCCAATTCCTCTGCTCCTGCTCCTCCTTCGCCTTGGCTTGCTTTTCCGTCGCCATCCGCCCCCGCCCCCGCCGCCGCCGCCACCGGCGGCAGTGAGTTGAGAGTGGGCTTCTTGTTGGAGGAAGAGCCCTCCTTCTCTATCGGCTTGAAGAATCGCTTCATGGTGATCCCCACTCCCTCTCCCTCTCTCTCTCTCTCTCTCTCTCTCTCCTCTGTCCTTTTTTGGATTCTCAAATTAACAGAGTTGGTGACACAAGTCTAGTATAGTCTGAGTCAAGTCGGAAGGATATGTAAACGGGCCGGGTTGATCGTGTAATATTAACGGGCTGGGATGGATCTTATTCTCAAAATAAATAAGATCCCGTCCCGACCCGTTTCTAGGGTATGTATTTTTTTAATCAACTTCTTGATTTTTTTTGTTATTATAGTTTATAGATTATAGAGCATATAGTAAACAAATTCTATAAATTTGGGAAGACGTTAAACTTGTTTTCTTCTTATAGATAATAGATATGTAAATGTTTGCTATTATGACCTTTTTTTTATCCTTTTCGACCTACATGTCGGGCCCGCTCGGACCCGTTTCAAATGGGTCGAGTCTGGTCCGGTTCATTTTTTTTTTACCCGTCCTGTCCCTTCAACTAAAGGGTCTGGTCCGGGTCCATCAAACTTGGGCCCAATCCGATTCGTGCCCAGCGCTAGGCTCAAACCATGTCGGTACCCTCTGATATCTTCTTTACTTTTCGCATGAGCTACAAATGCTGAACAACCCCGGTAAGTTATATTATTTTCATGTCTTATCAAATTTTTTTAATATTAAATATTGAGTTATTTGTATTTATCCTCCCAAATGCTAATTGAAATAGAGTTAGCCTTCAATTCTTAATTTAATTAATAATACCCTCCATTTCATATAATTAGCAAGTATAATTGTAGTTATTCCCCATTATGTAACACTAGATATGGGGGGGGGGGGGGGGGGGGTTTGTTACTAATAAATTTTAAAATTGAAAGGTAACTCTATTTCGACTAGCAATTGAACGAGTAAATATAAATAAATCTTAAATATTTCATGAATGTATTAAAAAAAATTCAGATCTATGTCATAGTCATTTGAAACTTCTTGTTTACCAAAGGATTTTATCCCTGCGATTTGAAACTTCTAGTGTTTATCCCCACTGTGTTTCTCTCTCATAGTCACACACTATACTTTAAACATGTTCACATGGATGGACTGTGGACTTACAATTGATCAGATTTCAAATATGATCGACAAGTAATCAATATTGATCCGAACAATATAATATTGACCCGAACAATATTTATGGCCTAAACAATTGCTAGCACACTACTATATATTACTCAGGATTTGTTAAACAATCTCGGGACCAATTTTAAGAGAATGTAATGGGTGGGATCGTGTAAGCCCCCTGAATTTCAGGATTTATTTTAAATTTTCTAAATGAATTATTTTCGATAAATATTTTATTATTTAATTGTTTTGATCATTAATGTTCCTTTTCATGACTTTGACTTCTGGAGCGTCAGGGATGTCAATCTCTGTAAACTCTCTTTACGAGTTTTGTAGTAGACAAGATTATCTTCGTTTTGATATATCATGTCCCACTTAAATTCGTTCCCTTGTGCTCTTTTTGTATCGTGCAACTTCGGGTCAACTTAGACCAATTAATCGTTGAATAATTATTCCCACTTTTATCTTTGATCGTCGTTTGCACGTTACCGTGACTTTTAATTTGGGAACACAAGACCAATCGTTTTCTCAGAACCAACTTCTCATGAATGATCTACTCGAGACGCTCTTCACCCATGACCTTCGTGTCCCACTCAGACACTCCATTTTGTGCTTCATTTCCTTCGTACAATTTTTGGGTCAATTTAGGCCAATTAATTATCTACCGTAAAACCTGATTTAATTTCCAATTTAATTTCGGGACCTGACATCGATCCAACCTAGTCGACCCAAAGTATGGACATGGCCTACATGAAGCCTACTACCCACATGAAACTTGTGTCCCATTTATTTGAGTTCCTGCACGTTATTTATTTACCCATGATTATAAACACATATTTTAATTCAAATATTGCACACTGTCCGATTTTGACCCGACCCGGCTCGACCGAACCCGAACCCAAGCTCCATGTTGTCCTCCTATGACTACCCAAATACCCCACATAATTTCCCTCTTTTTTCTATTTAAAAATATCTCCTCTCTCTTTACAATATCATATATATATATATATATATATATATATATATATATATATATATATATATATATATATATATATATATATATATATATATATATATATATATAAATAAACATCTTTCTCTTTCTCTCTCTCACTTTACACCTACACTCCCCCATCCCCATCTCCAGCACACAACCCCCCCTATTTCTAGCCAACCTCCCTCTCTCCTCTCAAATATCTCTCTTTATCCTACACTCTCTCTATTCCTATATATATTTACACTTACACACACAAAATAATAACTATCCCTCTCTCTCTCCTCTAAACCACACACACACAACACCACCACCACCACAGCCGACCTCCACCACCATCTCAGCCACCACCACCACCGTGAACAGCCACCACCTCCTTTACCATCTCCTCCTCCTTGCTACTTCACCGCCATCATCATCATCAAGTTCATCATCATCACCATTAAAACCATCACCACCACCATTCTCTTCACCACCATCACCAACTTCATCACCACCACCGCACACCCTCTGCCACCACCGCCGCCGTCGGCGTGCCACCGCCGTGCCCCGCCGGCAATCGCCACCCCGCGCCGCCTTGGCAGCAAGCAGCAGCAGCAGCTGTGTGCGCATGCGCGCGCGCACAAATACGCGCTGCCGCGGTGGCCGTGCGCCACCACGTGGCCGGCCCGCCCCCGCGAGCTCCCCACGCCTCCGACGAACTCAGGCAACCCCCTGGGTGCGGCGCCTCCCTCTCCGGCACGACGTATAGCCGATTCGTGCGTTTGGCACGAGTTCCCGTCGTGATGAGCTCGGAAACGAAGCTGAAACGGTGTTTTATCGCAGCGACTTCGCGCATATTTTTCGAGAGATTTGACCGTTGGTCGGCGAACTCCTTGCTCCGTCTCAATATCGGTATATATCACTTCACTTCCCTCAATTTTCGTCCGTTAATTTCGTCGTTTGATACCTCAAAACTGGCTACCAAGTTGACACTTTAAATTGTACTGTTTTTAGACAGTTTCGTGGAGCCGACTTCGTCGACTCGTAACTCCACCGTCGCAGCTCCGATTGGCGTGCTACCAGTTCCTGTGCACAGCTGGTATAACCCTCTTCCTGCCCCTTAAGTTATGTTTCATTATAAGCACGTTCGGTTGGTCGAATTCGACGCCAAAGTTGGCCGTCCAAATTCTTAATTTCGCACTTGTTAAATTTCATTTTTGAACCCCGGGACTTCGGATTCAATTTCTGACACCACCAGTAGACTCGTGGCGTCATTCTGGCATGTTTTCATATAAAATTTGCTTGATTTGGATAACGGGGGCCCTGGCACGCATTTCGGTGCAAAGCGGGTCCTACATTCTAAGTCAACGGGTCATTTTGAGATCGGCTCATCGGAATCCAATTTTGGATATACCGTTGAGTTCATATCATCATTCTGGACTCGTTGACATATAATTTGCCGAGTTTTGAAGACATTTGCTCCGACACGCATTTCGGTGCAAACCGGATTCCAAATTTCCGCGTCAACGTGTCATTTTGAGATCGGCACATCGGAATTCCATTTTGGACATACCGTTGGGTTCGTATCATCATTCTGGATTCGTGGACATATAATTTGCTAGGTTTTATAGACTTCTATTCTGACCCATTTTTCGGTGCAAAGTGTGTCCAACGGCGGACATCATGTAACCCTCATTTCCCGTATTTCGTATTTATACTCGTAGTTGGCATGTATTTTTATTTTCTCGACTTACGGAATTTTGGGTTTTCAATAATTTTGGGTTTCGGCTCGGCTCGGTTTTAGTTGGTTTGGTTTGGTTTGGTTTGGTTTGATTTTAAACCAATGGGACACTTTAACCTACACTCCACCCTCATTCCACCACAACCACCCTTATTAAATCCCCACCAACCATTCTCCCTCCTCATTACATCCCCCATTAATTTCTAACTCCTACTTCTTCTTCCGTCTTCCACACAACAACCCACCCATAGGCAAGTGCATCTTGCCACCACATGAAGACCAAATTTTATTTGTCTATTAGCTTAATTAGATGATTTGGAACAACATTAGAACTTGACATTTTTGGATTTGGAGCTTGGATTCTCCTAGATCTAAGTTTTTACCATTTTCGAAATTCCTTGGGTTTGATCTACCAAACTTGGATTTTAGCTTGTTTTGATGCTTCTATGTTGTAGAGAATCAAATTTTACACAAGTTAGACTCTTGAAAATTCGAATTTCGTGTTTTATGGACCAAGCTGTGATGTTCCAAAGTTTAGAGGCCATTAGAGTTCTTCCTCTCAGCTTGAGGAAGAAGAAGACCCCCTCCCCCGCTGCGCTGTTTAGCGCCGGGCTGTCTCCCCCGTGCGCGCTCTTTAGCGCGCTGCTGGCCCGCGCGCTAGCTGCCTTGCGATGCCGCCCCTGCGCGCTTGTGCCCCCGTGCGCCACCTCCTGCGCGCTTGACTCCGCGCGCCCCTGCGCGCTTGACTCCGCGCGCCCCTGCGCTCTTGACTCCGCTCGCCCCTGCGCGCTCGCCCCCCCTCCTGCGCGCTTGACTCCGCGCGCCCCTGCGCGGTCGGCCCCCGTGCCCCTGCGGGCTCGGCCCCCGCGCCCCTGCGGGATCGGCCCCCGCGCCCCTGCGCGCTTGGCCCCGCACCCCCCTGCGCGCTCGGCCCCCGCGCCCCTGCGCGCTTGGCCCCGCGCCCCCTGCGCGTTTGGCCCCCGCGCCCCTGCGCGCTCGGCCCCCGCGCCCCTGCGCGCTTGGCCCCGCGCCCCCCCTGCGCACTCGGCCCCCGCGCCCCTGCGCGCTCGGCCCCCGCACCCCTGCGCGCTCGGCCCCCGCGCCCCTGCGCGCTCGGCCCCCGCGCCCCTGCGCGCTTGGCCCTGCGCCCCCCCTGCGCGCTCGGCCCCCGCGCCCCTGCGCGCTCGGCCCCCGCGCCCCTGCGCGCTCGGCCCCCGCGCCCCTGCGCGCTCGGCCCCCGTGCCCCCTGCGCGCTTGGCCTCCGCGCCACTGCGCGCTTGGCTCCATGCGCCCTTTGGCGCGCTGCGACCGTTCCCGAGCCCGTCTCTTGGCACCGCTTGCCCGAGCCCTTTGCCTGGCACACCCTGTGCCATGGCTTCCCCTCCTGACCCTTGGTGTTCCCCTTGGTCCTCGGTTTCTCTCTTGCTGATTTTTTGTTTTCTGAGATCTTGATGCCCACAGTACGACTTGACTTAACCCGACACGTCTTGACACAATTTTCTGTGTCGTTAATTTATGACTAGCATTCTCTGATCTTGGCAGTAACTCGATGTGGTACATTTGTAACTTGTGGTTTTTAACTTGTAACCTGCGACCTGTAATTAATCCCCTGTAACTTGATATCTTGATAGTGGCCGCCGCGGCGCACTCTTGACTTGACTTGACTCGACTTGATAACTGGTCGTACTTGACTTGCCCTGACACCGTGGGTGTTCTTTCTTGTTGCGTCGTGCAAATCTACTTGTCTTGTCTTGCATCATGTCTAGGACATGACTCCCTGGGTACCACGGCCAGGGACTCATACTAAATTGGATTAGGCTAATGATTAGATCAAACTAGAACATGGAGAATTTCCAGTCACAAACAATCTCGTTATCTGGGCGCTTTAATGGACTTGTAGCTTGCCGACGAGTAGAGCATATTTCCAGCACACTGTCATGTGTTGCACCTCTAAGTCACCTAAGGGTATATCGTCTCCTGGGCGATGTACCCAACCATACTCTCAACCCGCGGAAGGATAACTAGGTAGTCTGCAGGGCTTGGGACTGGAAAATTCTCAATTGCATCTTGTTAGTAATTAGGCTTGTGATAACCCTAGTTAGTTAAGGTAGTAAGCCGTAGTATTTGCTTGGCCGCTTGTGAATTGATGGTGTCCAGCCCTGTCTAAGTCTCGTCTAGTCCCTGTACCTGGTACTCCTGTACATGATTGTTTTACTTATCTTTAACAATAAATGGGTAGAGACAAGTGCTATTCAGGCAAAGGGTTACAACCCCAGTCTTTGTTTGGTTTACGGGTTGTAATCTGGCTCCCGGAATGGTTCTATGTCCCTAGTCGTTTATTGTCCTGCTGTACTTTTATTACTTGTACTTTTCTTCCATTTTCTTATGTTCTGATATGCTGGCTTTTGTTCTTATTTTGTGGCCTCCTTTGTGGCACTTGCTCTTTCTGGGGTTTGACCCAGCTGGTTTTGTGTGGCCAGATTTCGGAGCAGCACCCGAGGATCTACCGAACTTCCAGCCCAATGGTGGCGACTAGAAGGAACCCGGGCTACGAGTGGGTTTTCCATTTTGTTTCACTCACTCCATTGTAAATTATTCTTTTGAGACGTTTAGCCGACGAGCACCTGTTAGCTCGATGCACATTTGCTTACTGTCTGCCTACGGGCTGTAAATATGATTAACAAATCCTAGGGTTGATCATGTATGACTGAACTCTTGCTAGTCCTCATATTTTGTATGACTTGCTTCATGATCAACTGAATATGTAATATTTGGGATGCCTTTTATTGTATATTTGGTGATCTAACATCTTGTAACTCTTATTACTTGCTTGAGATTGAGACAATAGGCTTGTTCATGACCTTAAGAGACTGTTGGCTTGTAGTAAACCCTCATATGTTTAGACAGCCGTGACCGTATAGCGAGGAGGATTCTATTTCAATATACGTAGCTGGCTATGTCCGCCCCCGCTCTCCAGTATTCTGGTTCTGGGGCATGACATGGTTTAAGTGGTGGCCCATGCAGGTCTTGTAAATCAAGATATGTGAGGGTTTACCGAATAGATGTCTCAATCAGTACTCGTCCTTGATCTCCGTTCATATCCTCTGAATCTCTGGATTCTTGCCCTGATCATGTGCTTGTATCGTTGATCTGTCCTGGTCCTTTCCTTATTGTTCCCTGTGTCATCTTCTTCAGCGGCACTGTACTTGGCTTTGCCGACCAGCGAGGTGGAGCACTTCCTTTGGAACCGCAGCAACCCGGAGATCAAGTCCAGCATTCCGGAGTAGCCTCCAGAGTTGTGCCTAGTGGAGGAGAGTCACCAGTTCCGCCCGTCCAGCCTGCAGATCCTGACGATGGCACCTTAGTAGGTCTCATCAGGACCTTGATAGCTTCCCAGGATCGTAGAG
Organism: Iris pallida; assembly: GCA_029216955.1. Taxonomy (NCBI): domain Eukaryota; kingdom Viridiplantae; phylum Streptophyta; class Magnoliopsida; order Asparagales; family Iridaceae; genus Iris; species Iris pallida. The sequence continues at coordinate 6,471,942 of JANAVB010021796.1, forward strand.
GAGACGCCTTGCACCAGGTAGTGGCAGATGCTTTAACCAGAGGCGGTCATCCAGGGAACAGTGCGGCCAACAGCTTCAAGCGCTTGAACCCTCCATTCTTTGATGGCAGCGAAGATGCGATTGCCGTGGACGCTTGGCTTCAGAATACCGAGGTGATTCTGGAAGCAGCTAGAACACCTGAGAATGAAAAGGTGGCCGTGGTACGGCTACAGTTGCTGGACTTAGCTCGCAGTTGGTGGGCGGCGCAGGCCGTGGGATTAGCAGCGCCAGTTGCTTGGGCGGTATTTAGAGAAAGATTCCAGACGAAGTATTTTGATGCTGTAGCTCGGTACGACCTACAGACGAGGTTTACCAACTTGAAGCAAGGAGGCAGAACGGTCGACGGTTATGCATCTGAGTTTTCTAGACTCAGTAGGTTTGCCCCCACCTTGGTGGCGACCGAGTTTGATAGGGTCCAGCGGTTCCAGCAGGAACTGCATTTGGAGATCTTGTTGGCAGTCGAGCAGTTCGAGCACCAGACATTCGATGCAGTATTGAGAGCAGCTAGGAGGCATGAGTACACCTCCCAGAGGATCGTGGATAGGACCGGAGGTAGGAAGCGATCCCACAATCAGATGCAACAATCATCAGCTCCAGCCCCGACAGCTAGAAGTTTGACCATTGGAACTCCGAGGCGGGCGGCCTCAGTGACGTCGGTTCAGCATTCGACCCCGACGTACCCGCAGCAGCAAAAACAGACTTCCGCGATGGGATGTTCTCATTGCGGGAAGCCAGTCCATGTAGTGGCGGATTGTCGTAGGGCGCAAGGATTATGCCTGGCTTGTGGAGCGACAGATCACAAGATAGGAGCCTGCCCGAATAGGGGTAGTTCATCCTCTTCCAACCTAACCAGTCCATCGGTTAGGGGACCAACACCTATGCAGCAGCAGTACCCGAGGCCATTGTTGCCTCAGGCCCAGACGTTTCATCAGCAGAACCAGCAGCAGTATACCCAGACTCAAGTGCAGAGTAGGCAGAGAGGTTTCCAGCAGAGGGGACCCGCAGCTAGAGGACAAGGTCAGGCCATGATGATGACTATGGAAGAAGAAGTTGCACCAGGTGAGGTAGTGGCAGGTACTATTCTCGTCAACTCCTCTCCAGCATTGGTATTATTTGATTCTGGTGCATCGTATTCATTCATGTCTGTACGATTCGCGACACGGATAGGATTGGACCCCGAGTCATTATCAGTGAGGCTCAATATACTTACTGGTAATGGTCTTGTGGGAGTAGATCGAGTGTTTTCCTCATGTCGGATCGTAGTTAGCGGTAGAGAGTTCCCCGCTAGATTTATAGAATTCCCTATGGCAGACAATAATGTAGTCTTAGGCATGGATTGGTTGAGGAACCGGTATGCTAGGATAGACTGCCATGTTGGCAGGGTTGTCTTTAGTATTCCAGGCGAGCCAGAGTTTTCATTTTCCAGAGGCGCAGTGGAACCATCTTCCCCAGTATTGCGGATGGCAGTAGCAGCAGTACAGTTACCCCGGATAGTTGAAGAGTTTCCAGATGTCTTCCCAGAGGAACTTCCAGGGATGCCGCCAGAGCGGGAGATTGAGTTCACTATAGACTTGATCCCCGGGACAGCACCAGTATCAGAGCGAGTCTACAGGATGGTGCCTTCAGAGTTGGAGATTTTGTACAAGATGATTGAAGAACTGAGGACCAAGGGATTCATTCGTGCAAGTGGATCGCCTTGGGGAGCCCCGATGCTTCTTGTGAAAAAGAAGGATGGTACGTCTAGGCTATGTGTAGATTATCGTACCTTGAACTCGGTGACAATCAAGAACAGATACCCTCTCCCGAGGATAGATGACTTGTTTGATCAACTCAAGGGGGCTTCAGTGTTTTCGAAGATAGACTTGAGGTCAGGATACCATCAGATCAGAGTCAGAGAGCAGGACATCCCGAAGACAGCGTTTAGATCGAGATATGGGCATTGGGAGTTCCTTGTTATGTCCTTTGGAGCGACCAATGTGTCGGCTGTATTCATGGACCTCATGAATCGCATTTTCATGCCTTACTTGGATCAGTTCGTGATCGTGTTCCTAGATGATATCCTGGTCTACAGTAAGAGCGAAGCAGAGCACGAACATCATCTCAGAGTTGTCCTTCAGACGCTTAGAGAACATCAGTTGTACGCCAAGTTCAGTAAATGCGAGTTCTGGCTCGATCGTATTTCATACTTGGGTCACATCATTACCCGAGGAGGAGTAGAAGTGGATCCCCAGAAGATTGTGGCTATCGAGACATGGCCAGTACCTAGTTCAGTGGCAGAGGTTCGCAGCTTCCTTGGATTTCCTGGCTACTACCGGCGATTCGTTTCAGATTTTGCGAGGATTTCAGCGCCGATGACCCAGTTGACCCGTAAGGATGTGCAGTTTGCTTGGACACCAGAGTGCCAGGAATCATTTGAGAAGTTGAAGCGAGGTTTGATAATGGCTCCCATTCTCATACTTCCAGGTGGGACCGGAGGATTCACAGTTTATTGCGACACTTCAGGCAGAGGATTGGGGTGTGTCTTGATGCAGCATGGGAAGGTAATATCTTATGCATCACGTCAACTTCGTGATCATGAGAAGAATTATCCGACCCACAACTTGGAACTGGCAGCAGTAGTGTTTGCACTTAAGCTTTGGCGACACTATCTGTACGGAGATAGAGTGGAGATATTTACTGATCACAAGAGCCTGAAGTATGTTTTCACCCAGAAGGACCTTAATATGCGACAAAGGAGATGGCTCGAGCTACTGGTGGACTACAATGTGGACTTGTAGTATCACCCAGGGAAGGCCAACGTTGTTACAGATGCATTGAGCAGGAGAGACGGAGTTTACTTTCTAACGGCGCAACCAGAATTATTGGCAGATCTTTAGAAGATGGGAATCGAAGTGGTACTTCCTACCAACGTGGCATTGATGGCCAGTCTATAGGTTCAGTCCAGCATAGTTGAGAGGATCCGGATGGCGCAGTCTACAGACTCCAAGATTCAGCGACTCAGAGCAGAGTGTGAGACAGGAAGAAGGCCAGAGTTGTGCATCCATGAAGACGGTACACTTCGACATGGCACTCGTCTTTGTGTACCAAGTGGAGATATCAGACAGAAGGTCATGGCAGAAGCTCACAATTCACTGCATTCTATTCATCCCGGTGGTACGAAGATGTATAGGGATATTCGTCAGTATTTTTGGTGGAATGGCATGAAGAGGAAGATAGCCCAGTTTGTCTCTCGGTGTTTGGTTTGCCAGCAGGTTAAAGCTGAACATCAGAGGCCCGCTGGACTTCTTCAGCCCTTACCGATTCCAGAATGGAAATGGGAGCATGTGACCATGGATTTTGTGACTGGATTGCCTAGATCCCCAGCTGGTCGAGATGCTATTTGGGTTATAGTTGACAGGCTCACGAAGGTGGCTCATTTTCTCCCATTCAGAGTTGGTCAGTCTACGTCCCAGTTGGCAGAGATGTACCTCAGGCAGATTGTCAGGCTTCACGGTGTGTCCGTCAGTATCACCTCGGACCGAGATTCCAGGTTTACATCACACTTTTGGCGTAGCCTGCAAGAGAGTTTGGGAACTCATCTCCAGTTCAGTTCAGCATATCATCCGCAGACAGATGGTCAGTCGGAGCGTACAATCCAGACTCTTGAAGACATATTGAGATCTTATACACTTGACTTCGGTGGTTCGTGGGAAGATCACCTGTACCTGGTGGAGTTCTCGTACAACAACAGTTTCCAGGCCAGCATCCAGATGGCACCATTCGAGGCATTGTATGATAGGAAGTGCAGATTCCCGTTAGCATGGGACGATGTCGGAGAGAGACAGATGCTCGGTTCAGAAATGATTACCCAGACAGTTAATGTCACGCCCTATTTCGGTAGAATCGATAGTCGTCCCCCGGGCGTGATGCCGTACAAGCCTAAGTTGCGCTTGCACAAGGCGGTTCATAAGGTTATCCGAAACAACATCATATGTAAGAGTACGCAGAGAAATTGAACACATTCATTTAGAAAAGGAAACTTGCATTTTTATTGATAATAAATTTGGTTACAGACTCGATTACAAAAGAGGCCTCGCGGGCTTACAATCGACATCGATGAGATAGTCATTCCATATATTTACATCCCTTTTTACAAACATCAAAACGACTCTCTAAGACCTAGGATCGGCGAGAGTTTGTGACTAATGATGCAGTTGGGCTGGAGTCTTCAAAATGTTGCAGAGCTAGCCTTCGCGCTAGCAAGACTTCAAAAGAAATGAGTGTCGCCTTCAGTTCCTTGGTACGCTATCCTGGTTCCGAGTACCTGTTGAGAGCGAGGGTCAGCACTTTGCACTTTGTGCTGGTGCGTGGCAATTTAAATCCCGTGCTCTCATTTGTTGAAGAATTCAAGTGAGCGTGCAAGCAAATATTTAGTGAAGTTTCTAGCCATCCTACTCAATTCAACTTATATTTGAAGGCACAATCGTATAATGACGATAGTTCTTACCCCCGGCAGAGCGTGCCGTCGTAGCGTAAACTTACCATGTTCTTCCCTGTCATGTTGATAATAAGAAAACGTAATAGAGTGCGTTCGTGAAGGTCACTGGCACGACAAGCCATCCTGGACATATAGCTTGGTAGACAGAGGTCCTTCAGCACAGGTAGCGAGCCCCGTTGAAAGCCACTGCCTACCGTGGCATGCATCCGGCATAGCTATCCGTATTTCTTCCTAGGCCGGAACGGTCCCGTGGCCTCGGGATACCGTCCGAAGAAACAATCGCCCTTGTCGACAAGTTGTTCATGACCGTGCTAAGTTAATTTGCTATTTCAAGGCACATCTTATGGTATCGTTGCGACATTCATTTTAATCGATTCATCCTTCCTTAGCACGGTTCTATATGATTTGATAATTGCAAGCACGATAGTATTATATGACAAGCATCTGTATAGTTCGTGTTCGTGGGACGTCGTGTGACCGTTCATCGGAATATCATTCATGTCGTTGCATTACATCTAGCATAGCATATGTCTAGTATTGATAATGTATTAGAGAAGAGGGTCGAGGGAAGAAGGGTCAGCCACTCACCTTAGTATTTACTTGAGGCGAGAAACTGGTTGGTCGCGCTAGACGTTGCCTACGCGATCACCTAAAATCGCACAAGCAACCGATTAGAGCACTGTGTTATTCAAGGAAATTCGATACGAATGCGAAGTTCGAAACGTAAGCCATAAAAACCATCAAAAATATTCACGAAAATGCATTCAGAAAACAAAGCCAAAACTAACGCAAGCGACGTGAAAAGCAGAGCAACGGGAGGTCTCTCCCGACTCAGCCGCAGAGTCAATCCTTGAGGTGCAGCCCGCTGAATATGGGACTTGGTTTCGAAGAAGTCATTCCATAACGGGGAATGGATCTTAATTCAACCGTTCCCGTTCGATCGATTCGATCGATCCCGACCTATCGGTCCCGACCGAGTCGATAGCGACAGTGTTCCTTTCTCGCGCATCCCGTGGACGAACAACGGGGCACGATGTAGGGACGGGGCACTACACCATAACCAACTAAAAAAAAGTTTTGTCCTCGAAACTTAAGAACAAAACCTACCTCTATGAAAATAATGAAGGAAACTTTTTCTTTATCTCTGACTCGAGTTTCCATGTCGACTCTTCTGCCGCATGGTTCCTCCAGAGTACACGGACGAGAGGGATCGCCCTATTTCGCAGCAACTTATCCTTGCGTTCTAAAATTTGAACAAGCTCTTCAATGTAGAATAAGTCAGACTTTAGCTCCAGCTGGCCAAAATCTACCACGTGGCTAGGGTCGTGCATGTACTTCTGCAGCTGGGAGACGTGGAAGACATTGTGCACACCTTCAAGCGCCGGCGGTAGGGCAATTTTATAGGCCACTGGGCGACCCGCTCGAGTATTTCGAACGGCCCAACGAATCTCGGACTCAGCTTTCCCTTCGCGTCGAACCGAGTAACTTCTCGCATGGGCGACACCTTCAGGAACACATGATCGCCCACCTGGAACTCAAGCGGTCTTCGATGGGTGTCGGCGTAGCTCTTTTGCCGACTCTGTGCAATCTTCAGTCTTTCCCGAATTAGCTTGACCTTTTCCACAGTTTGTTCCACCAGCTCCGGGCCGAGTATCTGCCGTTCCCCGACTTCATCCCAGCAAATGGGCGATCTGCACTTTCGGCCGTACAAAGCTTCATACGGCACCATTTGGATGCTGGACTGATAGCTATTATTGTATGCAAATTCTGCTAGCGGTAGGTGGACGTCCCAGCTTGATTTGAAGTCAATTGCGCAGAGCCGTAGTATGTCTTCGAGAATCTGATTAACGTGCTTCGTTTGGCCGTCGGTCTGAGGATGGTAAGCTAAGCTGAACTGCAACTTGGTACCCAGCGCCGACTGAAGGCTACTCCAGAATTGTGACATGAACCGTGAATTCCGATCAGAGATGATGGATACTGGAACTCCGTGCAGCCGTACTATCTCGTCAAGATAAATCTGTGCCAGGCGATCAACGCTCCAAGTAACTTTGATGGCGATAAAGTGCGCTGACTTGGTTAATCGATCGACGATGACCCAGATGGCGTCGTTCCCCCGTGGTGTCTTCGGCAGTCCAACAATAAAATCCATAGTGACGTGATCCCACTTCCACTCGGGAATAGCGAGGTTCTGCATCTCCCCGCCCGGTCGCTGATGCTCAGCTTTCACCTGCTGACAGGCCATGCATTGCGACACAAAGAGCGCCACATCTCTCTTCATCCCGTGCCACCAGAAGGTCGTACGGAGGTCCTTATACATCTTGGTACTGCCTGGATGCAAGGTATATTTCACAAAATTCGCCTCCGACATTATCTCCTTTCGTAGTTCTGAATCATCCGGAACACATAGTCGGCCATTCATTCTCAGCATGTCGGTCTTATCTTCCGCAAAGTCGGTCGCACTACCTGTCGAAATTCACTCGCGCATTTTCTTCAGGTACGGATCATCCTTCTGAGCGGCCATGATCTTTTCCAGCAAACTCGGCTCTAACTGCAGCTGCGCCAACCGTATATCCCTGAATCGGACCCGGAGATCGATGCCTATTTCTTCTAGATCTTGTAGTAGTCTGTGGTTGATGGATAGCGAGGCAAGATATTTTCGACTGAGAGCGTCCGCCACAACATTTCCCTTGCCCGGAGTGTAGTCGATCGTCAAGTCATAGTCTTTGATCAGTTCGAGCCAGCGCCTCTGTCGCAAGTTCAATTCCTTCTGAGTGAAGAGATACTTGAGGCTCTTGTGGTCGGTATAGATCGCGCACGCCACACCATATAGATAGTGACGCCACAATTTCAACGCGAACATAATCGCTGCTAACTCCAAGTCGTGCGTAGGATAGTTCTTCTCGTACGGCTTTAACTGTCTGGAGGCGAAGGATATCACCTTGTTTTGCTGTATGAGCACACATCCCAAGCCCTGCCCTGACGCATCGCTGAATATCTGAAAATCTTCTGGCCCATCCGAAAGTGCGAGTATAGGTGCCGAAATTAGTCGCTGTTTTAGCTCCTGGAATGAAGCTTCACAATCATCCGACCACTCATACACGACTCCCTTTTGAGTGAGGCGAGTCAGTGGCGATGCAATCTTTGCGAAGTCTTTCACGAAGCGTCGATAGTATCCCGCCAAACTAAGAAAGCTTCGAATCTCACTAGCAGACGTAGGCCGCTTCCAATCAGCAACAGCTTCCACTTTCTTCGGGTCGACTGTAATGCCCTCGGACGAAATAATGTGACTAAGAAAAGATACGTTGCTTAGCCAAAATTCGTACTTACTCTGCTTCGCAAACAACTCATTTTCTCGAAGTGTCTGGAGCACGGCCCGTAGATGTTCTGCATGCTGCGTCCTGTCCTTCGAGTAGACGAAAATATCGTCAATAAAGACTACCACAAATTTATCAATGAAGGGTCAAAATACTCGATTCATCAGATCCATGAAGGCGGCAGGGGCGTTCGCCAGGCCGAATGGCATCACCAAGAACTCGTAGTGGCCGTACTGAGTGCGAAAGGCTGACTTTTGCATGTCGTCCGACTTGATCTTGAGTTGATGATAGCCTGAGCGGAGATCAATCTTCGAAAATACCGAGGCGCCTTGCAGTTGATCGAATAAGTCGTCTATGCGGGGCAATGGGTACTTGTTCCGGATGGTGGCCTTGTCCAGCTCTCGGTAATCGACGCACAGACGCATGGACCCATCCTTCTTCTTCACGAACAATACGGGCGCTCCCCACGGTGAAATACTAGGCCGAATAAATCCTTTATCGAGTAACTCTTGTAGCTGGACCTTGAGTTCCTTCAGCTCGGCGGGAGCCATTCTGTACGAGGCCTTGGAAATCGGTTGAGTATCGAGAAATATATCGATGCTGAACTCAATTTCTCGGTCGGGGGGCATGCCGGGTAGCTCATCCGGGAACACATCGGGGAATTTTGCCACAACGTCGGTCTGACCCGCGTTTGCACCATCCTGTCGCGTGTCTCGGACGGACGCCAAATAGCCTTCGCACCCAGAATGCAGCATCCTCCGAGCAGAAATTGCCGAAATCAGCATGCAGGTCGACGACGCCTAACCACACAAAAAGCAGAATTCAGGCACTCCTGGAATGTGGAAGGTGACCGTCTTTCTAGCGCAGTCTATGGTTGCGTTGCACGGCCCGAGCCAATCCATTCCCAGAATGATATCGAAGTCCTTCATGTTTAGGACTATCACGTCAAGATCGATCTTTTGACCACCGATACAGATAATCCCGTCGGCACAGGCTAAATTAGTGAGTATTGGTGTGCCCGAAGGTGTGCTTACGCTAAGGTCGAGATCTAATGATATTATCGAAAATTTGTGCTCGACGGCAAAGTCCGCCGATATAAAACTATGTGAGGTACCTGAATCAAATAGTACACGAGCAGGCACATTATTGAAACTAAGTATACCTGTCACGACCGTATCTGACGCAAGCACTTCATCTCGGGTCATGGCGTAGACGCGGCCCTGGGCATTGGGGTGTCGGTCTTGGCCATTTTGCAGTACGGGTTGAGGTGCTCGAGGTGCCGGAACTTGATTCCCCGGACGGTGCTGTGGATGCTGAGGCGCGTCCAAGTTGTTTCTTCTACGCTTCGGGCAATCTCCATGAAAGTGACCCTTTTTTCCGTAAATGAAACATCCGCCATTTTGAACTTCACAGTCGACGACGAGATGTCTGTTTCGGTTGCATTTTGTGCAGTGAGGTCCCTGGTTTCGCACCTGTTGTCCGCCCTGGTGCCCGTTGTTCAGACGCTTGGTCACATTGTTTTCTCCCGCGTGGCTTGGGCGTTTGTGATTGTAGGTATGCACAGCGCCGGCAGCACCTAGAGGATATTGGCGTTCAAGACGGAGGGCGTGGTTGAGAGACTCCCCCATTATTTTGTATTGTGAAACGGACACATGGGCGTAGAAGGATGGTCGTAGACCCACTTCGAACCGTCGAGCACGACTCGCCAGGGAGGGCAGGAATTCTCCTGCAAACTTGGCTAACTTGTTGAACTCCGCTGCATACTGCCGCACCGTCATATTCCCTTGCCTTAGCTGCATGAATTTATTTTTCTTCTCTTGTCGAACGGCTTCGGGGAGGTACGCGATCTCGAACGCCTCGCGGAAGGTAGCCCAAAAAATTGCCGCTGTCTCGTCGTCGCGTCTGATCGCTCGCTTTTGCACGGCCCACCAGTCGTGCGCGTTCGACCGGAGTAGAAGTTAAGCGCATGCGACTTTTATGGACTCTTCGACGCCCAGCAGCTCGAACTTGTCTTCCAGTTCCTCTAACCAGTCGATCGCCAAGGAGGGATCTTTCGTGCCGTTGAAGAAAGTAAGGCAACTCTTTGTGAATTTTGACACGTCGAAGTTGGAACTTCTCGGTGCTGCAGGTGTAGGCTCGGGTGCCTCCGGATCGACTTTACTTTGTCTGGCCGCAGGCTCGGTCACGGCATGGGTTGTCGCGGAGTTGTTGTTGTTGGCCACCACCGTCTGAACGATCTGCTGGAGAGTATCAAGCTGCTTCTGCTGCAACTTGAATTGTTCTTCGAATCGGGCCTCGAACTGAGTTTGACGTGCCTCCGTCTGCCGTCGATGTTGCTCGTTCTGGCGTTGACTCTCCTCAGCTTGTCGTTGTTGTGCTTCCAGCATGCGCAACATCCGCTCCATGGCATCGTTTGAGGGTCCGGGTCTCGAGCTACTCGAGCCGCTCGAAGCACTTTCTTCGTTCGCCACCACGTTTACCGACGTGCCTTCTGGGATTTTTGAAGGCAAAATATATTAGTCACAAAACTTGATACGGGCTCACTCGTATGGAACGACATATCTCATCGACACGAGACCAACGATTTTGAGACTAAAAACTCGACACTGGAGGCCAAGGATGTAAAGCCGTGCTCTGATACCATTAAGTCACGCCCCGATTCGGTAGAATCGATAGTCGTCCCCCGGGCGTGATGTCGTGCAAGCCTAAGTTGCGCTTGCATAAGGCGGTTCATAAGGTTATCCAAAACAACATCATATGTAAGAGTACGCAGAGAAATTGAACACATTCATTTAGAAAAGGAAATTTGCATTTTTATTGATAATAAATTTGGTTACAGACTCGATTACAAAAGAGGCCTCGTGGGCTTACAATCGACATCGATGAGATAGTCATTCCATACATTTACATCCCTTTTTACAAACATCAAAACGACTCTCTAAGACCTGGGATCGGCGAGAGTTTGTGACTCATGATGCAGTTGGGCTGGAGTCTTCAAAATATTGCAGAGCTAGCCTTCGCGCTAGCAAGACTTCAAAAGAAAGGAGCGTCGCCTTCAGTTCCTTAGCACGCTATCCTGGTTCCGAGTACCTGTTGAGAGCGAGGGTCAGCACTTTACACTTTGTGCTGGTGCGTGGCAATTTAAATCCCGTGCTCTCATTTGTTGAAGAATTCAAGTGAGCGTGCAAGCAAATATTTAGTGAAGTTTCTAGCCATCCTACTCAATTCAACTTATATTTGAAGGCACAGTCGTATAATGACGATAGTTCTTACCCCCGGCAGAGCGCGCCGTCGTAGCGTAAACTTACCATGTTCTTCCATGTCATGTTGATAATAAGAAAACGTAATAGAGTGCGTTCGTGAAGGTCACTGGCATGACAAGCCATCCTGGACATATAGCTTGGTAGACAGAGGTCCTTCAGCGCTGGTAGCGAGCCCCGTTGAAAGCCACTGCCTACCGTGGCATGCATCCAGCATAGCTATCCGTGTTTCTTCCTAGGCCGGAACGGTCCCGTGGCCTCGGGATACCATCCGAAGAAACAATCGCCCTTGTCGATAAGTTGTCCATGACCGTGCTACGTTAATTTGTTATTTCAAGGTACATCTTATGGTATCGTTGCGACATTTTTTTTAATCGATTCATCCTTCCTTAGCACGGTTCTATATGATTTGATAATTGCAAGCACGATAGTATTATATGACAAGTATCTGTATAGTTCGTGTTCGTGGGACGTCGTGTAACTGTTCATCAGAATATCATTCATGTCGTTGCATTACATCTAGCATAGTATATGTCTAGTATTGATAATGTATTAGAGAAGAGGGTCGAGGAAAGAAGGGTTAGCCACTCACCTTAGTATTTACTTGAGGCGAGAAACTGGTTGGCCGTGCTAGACGTTGCCTACGCGATCACCTAAAATCGTACAAGCAACCGATTAGAACACTGTGTTATTCAAGGAAATTCGATACGAATGCGAAGTTCGAAACGCAAGCCATGAAAACCATCGAAAATATTCACGAAAATGCATGCAGAAAACCAACGCAAGCGGCGTGAAAAGCAGAGCAACGGGAGGTCTCTCCCGACTCAGCCGCAGAGTCAATCCTTGAGGCGCAGCCCGCTGAATATGGGACTTGGTTCCGAAGAAGCCATCCATAAAGGGGAATGGATCTTAATTCAACCGTTCTCGTTCGATCGATTCGATCGATCCCGACCTATCGGTCCCGACCGAGTCGATAGCGACAGTGTTTCTTTCTCGCGCACCCCGTAGACGAACAACGGGGCACGATGTAGGGACGGGGAACTACAGTTGAAGTAGCCAGAAAAGTTAGGGATCACCTTCGAGTTGCCCAAGATCGCCAACGCCATTGGGCCGATGCTCATCGACGTCCCTTAGAGTTTGCTATCGGCGACCATGTATTCCTTAGGATCTCGCCTAACCGCGGCGTCATTCGCTTTGGCGTACGGGGAAAGCTTAGTCCTAGGTATATAGGGCCGTTCGACATTCTGGAGCGAGTAGGAGATGTATCCTATCGTCTTGCTCTTCCGCCGTCGCCAAGTGAGGTGCATGATGTATTCCATGTGTCCCAATTACGACGGTATATCCCGGACCCGAGCTATATCCTAGACCATTCGGAATTGGTTGTTGGTACCAACCTTTCGTATGAGGAGAGGCCCGCGTCTATATTGGAACGGAGAGAAAAGATACTCAAGAACAAGACTATTAGCTTAGTCCGTGTTGCTTAGGGTCATCACTCTCTAGGTGAGTCAACGTGGGAGCATGAGGACGACATCCGATCGCGATATCCTGACTTGTTTGACTCGTAAGGTATAATGTCTTCCTTATGCCTTATGCTTTCCATCCCTTGCTTGCATGTATGATTGTATGATTGAACTGCTTAGTGTAGTTGTTGGAGCTTAGTGTAGCTTGCCGTGGCAGTCTCTAGCTCCTTGATTAAATTCTGAGGACGGAATTCTTTTAAGGTGGATAGAGTTGTCACCCTCATTTCTCGTATTTCGTATTTATACTCGTAGTTGGATGTTGGCATGTATTTTTATTTTCTCGACTTGCGGAATTTTGGGTTTTCTCGTATTTTGGGTTTCGGCTCGGCTCGGTTTTAGTTGGTTTGGTTTGGTTTGGTTTGATTTTAAACCAATGGGACACTTTAACCTACACTCTACCCTCATTCCACCATAACCACCCTCATTAAATCTCCACCAACCATTCTCTCTCCTCATTACTTCCTCCATTAATTTCTAACTCCTTCTTCTTCCTTCTTCCACACAACACCCCATCCATAGGCAAGTACATCTTGCTACCACATGAAGACCAAATTTTATTTGTCTATTAGCTTAATTATATGATTTGGAACAACATTAGAACTTGACATTTTTGGATTTGGAGCTTGGATTCTCATAGATCTAAGTTTTTACCATTTTCGAAATTCCTTGGGTTTGATCTACCAAACTTGGATTTTAGCTTGTTTTGATACTTCTATGTTGTAGAGAATCAAATTTTACACAAGTTAGACTCTTGAAAATCCGGATTTCGTGTTTTATGAACCAAGTCGTGATGTTCCAAAGTTTAGAGGCCATTAGAGTTCTTCCTCTCAGCTTGAGGAAGAAGAAGACCCCCTCCCCCGCTGCGCTGTTTAGCGCCGGGCTGTCTCCCCCGCGCGCGCTCTTTAGCGCACTGCTGGCCCGTGCGCTGGCTGCCTTGCGCTGTCGCCCCTGCGCGCTTGTGCCCCTGTGCGCCCCCTCCTGCGAGCTCGACTCCGCGCGCCCCTGCGCGCTCGGCCCCCGCGCCCCTGCGCGCTCGGCCCCCGCGCCCCGGCGCGCTCGGCCCCCGCGCCCCCTGCGCGCTCGGCCCCCGCGCCCCTGCGCTCTTGGCCCCCGCGCCCCTGCGCGCTTGGCCCCGCGCCCCCCCTGAGCGCTCGGCCCCCACGCCCCTGCGCGCTTGTCCCCGCGCCCCTGCGCGCTCGGCCCCCGCGCCCCCTGCGCGCTTGGCCTCCGCGCCCCTGCGCGCTTGGCTCCCCGCGCCCCTTGGCGCGCTGCGACCGTTCCCGAGCGCGTCTTTTGGCACCGCTTGCCCGAGCCCTTTGCCTGGCACACCCTGTGCCATGGCTTCCCCTCCTGACCCTTGGTGTTCCCCTTGGTCCTTGGTTTCTCTCTTGCTGATTTTTTTGTTTTATGAGATCTTGATGCCCACAGCACGACTTGACTTAACCCGACACGTCTTGACCCGATTTTTTGTATCGTTAATTTATGACTAGCATTCTCTGATCTTGGCAGCAACTCGATGTGGTACATTTGTAACTTGTGGCTTTTAACTTGTAACCTGCGACCTGTAATTAATCCCCTGTAACTTGATATCTTGATAGTGGCCGCCGCGGCGCACTCTTGACTTGACTTGACTCGACTTGATAACTGGTCGTACTTGACTTGCCCTGACACCGTGGGTGTTCTTTCTTGTTGCATCGTACAAATCTACTTGTCTTGTCTTGCATCATGTCTAGGACGTGACTCCCTGGGTACCACGGCCAGGGACTCATACTAAATTGGATTAGGCTAATGATTAGATCAAACTAGAACATGGATAATTTCCAGTCACAAGCAATCTCGTTATCTGGGCGCTTTAATGGACTTGTAGCTTGCCGACGAGTAGAGCACATTTCCAGCACACTGTCATGTGTTGCACCTCTAAGTCACCTAAGGGTATATCGTCTCCTGGGCGATGTACCCAACCATACTCTCAACCCGCGGAAGGATAACTAGGTAGTCTGCAGGACTTGGGACTGGAAAATTCTCAATTGCATCTTGTTAGTAATTAGGCTTGTGATAACCCTAGTTAGTTAAGGTAGTAAGCCGTAGTATTTGCTTGGCCGCTTGTGAATGGATGGTGTCCAGCCCTGTCTAAGTCTCGTCTAGTCCTTGTACCTGGTACTCCTGTACATGATTGTTTTACTTATATTTAACAATAAATGGGTAGAGACAAGTGCTATTCAGGCAAAGGGTTACAACCCCGGTCCTTGTTTGGTTTACAGGTTGTAATCTGGCTCCCGGAATGGTTCCATGTCCCTAGTCGTTTATTGTCCTGCTGTACTTTTATTACTTGTACTTTTCTTCTATTTTCTTATGTTCTGATATGCTGGCTTTTGTTATTATTTTGTGGCCTCCTTTGTGGCACTTGCTTTTTCTGGGGTTTGACCCAACTGGTTTTGTGTGGCCAGATTTCGGAGCAGCACCCGAGGATCTACCGAACTTCCAGCCCAATGGTGGCGACTAGAATGAACCCGGGCTACGAGTGGGTTTTCCATTTTGTTTCACTCACTCCATTGTAAATTATTCTTTTGAGGCGTTTAGCCGACGAGCACCTGTTAGCTCGATGCACATTTACTTACTGTCTGCCTACGGGCTGTAAACATGATTAACAAATCCTAGGGTTGATCATGTATGACTGAACTCTTGCTAGTCCTCGCATTTTGTATGACTAGCTTCATGATCAACTGAATATGTAATATTTGGGATGCCTTTTATTGTATATTTGGTGATCTAACATCTTGTAACTCTTATTACTTGCTTGTGATTGAGACAATAGGCTTGTTCATGACCTTAAGAGACTGTTGGCTTGTAGTAAACCCTCATATGTCTAGACAGCCGTGACCGTATAGCCAGGTGGATTCCATTTCAATATACGTAGCTGGCTATGTCCGCCCCCGCTCTCTAGTATTCTGGTTCTGGGGCGTGACACATCATTTTGACCCGAAATTACCGTTTTGCCCCTGTGTCTAAATTGGACTTATGGGTAGGCTATCCTAGCTGATTTGACCGTTCTGGACACGTTGGTGATATTTATTTTATCATCCGACAACATATGTAGATTTTGTTTATGTATCATCCTTAATTTGTAATTAATTATTTTTCCAGAAATTGTTACTTTCTGTTTTTGAATTTATTTTATATATTTTAATTTCTGTAAAAATCTGGAAAAAATTGTATTTAAATACTATGTTAATTTAGCTAATTTATTATAATTTTTCCAGCATTTAATAAGTACTTTTGGTATTTTATAAAAATAGAAAAACAGAATTCATTTTCAGGATACATGTGTTTGCTGATTTTTAATAAATATTTATGAAGGTTTATAAATTCCAAAAAAATTAGTATAAATTTCTATAATTAACAAGGATAATTTTGGTACTTTATTTTATATAAAATTGAGCTTTTTGTCTATCTCAAAAATTGTTGGAACATAGTATACAGTTTGATTTATTTATTGAATAGTTACGACTTGCAACGATTTGTGTCGTTTTGAGTTATTGTAGTATTGGACCTCACCCTACTCTAGTGTAAAGGCCCTAGAAAATTAGTTTGGATATAGTGTCACCCCACATTGGACTTTTATGTTAGGTCTCCACTTGGCTAGTATCTAGTTAGGAGTCGTGTCACACCACTAGTGTAATCTTGAACATAACTTAGAGGCTGAGTTTGTATATCATTATTGACAGGACACCGGACATCTATATCTTCATACTAGTATTCTTGCTTTGCTCGCGGCAAGTACATCTACAAACTCATTTACTGTCTTTTAATGCTAGAACATGTATTAACCATGTTAAATGCTGATCCTTTGGGTAGCAAGTTAAATCTTCACATGTTGTATTACTTACAGTACCTGCCATGCTTAGGACAGTTCTTATATCTTCACATGCTTCTTACTGGTTCTCAGTACATGTTTCACTATACTTTATACTGCTCTGAGTATTCACATGTTTTATACTGCTCCCAGTACCTACCATGCTTATACTGCTTCCAGTATCTTTCACATGTTTTTACTGTTCTCGTATCTCTCACATATTAGAATATGGTTTATGGGGAAACTGACAGTTGAGTACGTGATCATGCCCCCCTCTCCGTATGTATTTACCGAGCAAAAGATTCATTTTATATGATTTCTGCGCCGTAGGAACTCTCAAAGCGGATTTGTGCGTATGTACATCTATCGCCTTTACACACTTGTATGGAAGTATATTTTATTATGTGCCCCTGCACATTGTATATCTATTGACGATCACGTACCTGCTCCAGTTTTAAACATTAGATATACATGTGTCACCTTGACAAATGTATTTTACCGTGATTCCAGTCATACCATGATTCCAGATATGCCATGTTCCCTATGTTACTATGATACTGTGATCCCAATTGTACCATGAGGCCATGTATCCAGTATTTTCTATTTTATAGACTTATTACACCATGTTTCTTGTTGTACATCTCTTTCATTATATATTCAGTACTTTAGTTGTAGAGGTTGTACTTGCTCCCGTCCTGACAGGATAACATTGTAGGTTCACTTTTCGAGAAGGAAATACTATGTGTTACATATTATGGCACTGATTTTGAGGACCTAGCCTTAGCTCCAGAAGAGGCCCCAGCGGGGAACCTTGCTTAGATATTTCTTTCATGTATTTTGAGACTTAGACTTTGTTTTGGACTTATATTTTGATACTGGACTTTGTCTCCAGTTAGATACTTGGAAGTGTATTATTAAGTCTGTACTTGTTTACTTTCGCTTATAGATGTTGTGTTGTGATGAACCTTTAAATGTGATTTTAGAACTGTTAGCAGCTTAGATCCTTTATTGTCTATTCTTAGAACAGCTTACTACGCTTTAACCAAGCGTAGGCTGGACATGGCTCGGCCCGGCCCAACAATTTGGGTAACGGGTCGTGACAGATCGTCAGGGTCGGCCCTGGTCCAGGACAAGGCCACCGCCATGGGTCCACGGACCAAGATGTTCTAAAAATGAGTTTTAAACATAAATATATTATTAATATTATATATAAAATAGAAATAGTATGTACGGTGGATCTCCCCCAACACAAAACAATTGTAATATGGTGATTATTACGTTAAACTTGTGTATTATCGGTCCTTAATTCAATTGTTGGTGATAATATATCTTTTTAGTTTATTTTTACTTTATTTTTAAATATTTTTTAGATTATGTATGGGGTACATTCTGAAAGTTCGTCTCGGATCCCTATGAGCTCATAGCGGACCTTGACAATCGTATTAGACCTATCAAATATATAGACTTAAAACATAAATTATATGTATGCGTTATAAATTTTACATTTATTTATATATAACTAGTTATAGAAAATAGTAAAACTATTTTTTTTCCCATATTCAGTTAAGTCTTTGTTACAACCTACAAATTTAATATTTTGATGAATTATATGTAAGTGAGATCAATTTGTTGTTGAGTCACTTGAAGGGTCATTCAAAATAAATTACTGTTTGTGTATAGTATATCGTGTTATTACGTTATTCAAGAGAAGGTTCAAATAATATTAAAACTATAAGAATAATTTTGGTTCTTTGTTTAGTTCTGAGAAATTGAATTCATTAAATACAAATGGTTTGAAAGTTTTTTGTTTCGTCTAGAAAACACATAAAAGACGATTGCTTTGATATTGATGTAGATTAATTGTTTAAGGACCTAGAAACTTTATGGGATCTTATACAAAAAAGACATCAAAGCGCTTGAGGTATTAAATCTCATGAAGAAATTTAATTCTTTATCTACTGTAAGTATTGCATATAGAATTTTATTGACAATACCTGTTGCATATGTATAATGAGTTTTTTTCAAGTTGGATTATTGAAATCGTACATATTGTCATCCATGTCACAAGAAAGACAAAATTGGCTGGCTCTAATTTTCATTCAAAATGACAAAAGATGATTTTACAACTAGGAACGATAGAATATCGTTTTTAATGTTAATATGACAAAACGTGCTTGTTTGTTTAGCTTTACTTTATCTTATTTAGTCGAATATTATTCTAATTGAAAGCTATTGTAGTTGAATGATTTTAATTATTTGATATTAATTTTGGATAATTTAATTTCTGAAAAAAATATATGTCTCCACTTATTTTTTGTACTGGATCTAATTGTCCTTGATGAATGATAGCTCCTAGAGCTTCTGACGAATGATGTCATTCATATGAGATGAAGTAAGATATGAGGGGCTTAAACCATTTTTTTTTCCAACTTATTTGTAAAACATGGTATAAGATTGGAAAATCCTCTAAAAAATAATTTGTTTTTACTTTTCCTTGGTGTACTAGTTTTCCCACCTAAATAGAAAAATCCAAAATGTGTCAATTTAAAATATTTCTTTAATATGTATAATCTAATACAACAAGTATTCGGGTTAATTAGTTGTCCCCCCTAAGTTTTGTACATATTATGGTAACTGTCCCCGTTCTTTCAAAATTAAAGAATACCCCCCTGGGTTCTTAACGACCGTTAAACCCGTCAACATATTAATTTTTTCATTTTCCTTTTAACTCAAAGACGAAAATGCCCTCATCCCTTGAACGTGGATGGGATGTGATTCGAAAGTTGCATAACTTCCATTGAAGGAAAAAATCCCTTTTGACATTGGGATGTTGGAATCCCCAATCTAAACCCTAGGTGAAGAATCGGCTGCAAGTACATAGCGATCTCGCCTCCAGCGGTGGTGAGGGACGGAGAAGAATCGTCTGCAAGGTGTTCGACCTTGGATTTTGACTGAAATCGTATCTCCAACCGCTGGATCTGGTATGAACACTGTAGACCAACGTTTCCTGTTCCATTATCATCCATGGTCAGGGAGGTTTGTTGAGTGGGTTTGTGACTGTTTTTTTCTCTTGCATGTAGATGCATAGTCTGTATGTCGATTTCACAGTATATTGGAATGGGACATGGAAGACTGTTAGAGGTCAGGGGAGTGGTAAACTGACATTGAAAAATTATAGTTGTGGTATGTGTGCTCCTATTGTAAATGTTGAAGTAGATAGGTTATGCTACTTCGATATTCTGAGACATTGCCAGTACCTTGCTAGTATTGTCACGACCCGTTACCCAAATTGTTGGGCCGGGCCGAGTCATGTCCAGCCTGCGTTTGGGATAAAATACAGTAAGTTGTTCTAGAGATAACAAGATAAGACTAAATGTGCTAACAATTCTATAAGTGAACAAAAGTCATAAATGCTCCAAACACAAAAGTCGTCTCATAATAGTAAAATGTCCAAGTACAAGTCTGAAATGTAAAACTGGATACATGTCCAGTTACAAAACACGTAGTCTAATACATGACTACTCTCAAAAGTCTAAAGCAAAAAGATAACTAGGCGAGGTTCCCCGCAGGAACATCCTCGTAAAGCAAAGCCGGGTCCTCGGCAGTAACTCCATAATATGTGTCGCAGAGTAACTCCTCCTCAGTAAGGACACCTACAACGTTATCCTGTCCGGACGGGAGCAAGTACTGAATCTAACAAACTAGCATATGAAACATGAAAATGAACATAAGAGGAATGACTGGAAACATGGCATCACAGAATCTATCATGGCAAGGACACATATGTCAAAGAGACAGATGTATATGTAATGTTTAAAACTGTAGCAAGTACGTGATTGGTCAATAGATGTACAATGTACTGTGGTACATGTAAATAAAATGTACATACGTACAAGTTAACAAGCATAGGTGTACATCCGTACAGAAATGCGGGATAATGGCCTGCGGCAAGGTATGCATATAAAATACGACCTCGCTCGCTACTATAGGGGGGTCATGATCACGTACTCAACTGTCAGTTTCCCTATAACCCATATTCTGATCATGTGAGAGATACATAAAAACTATTCTAAGCATGGTAGTAATGGAAAGTACAATATGTGACATTTTAACTTGCTACCCCAAGGATCAGCATTTAACATGGTTGGATTAGCAGTTCATTTATGTAACAGT
Source organism: Iris pallida (assembly GCA_029216955.1). Lineage (NCBI taxonomy): Eukaryota > Viridiplantae > Streptophyta > Magnoliopsida > Asparagales > Iridaceae > Iris > Iris pallida. The sequence goes on from JANAVB010021796.1 coordinate 6,492,578, forward strand.
ATGTAAAGTTTGTAGAAAGTACTTGCCTCTAGCAAAGCAAGCTGCGATAAAAGTGCTATAGATGTCCGGTAACTCGTCACTGTAGAAATAAATACATAAACTTAGTCTTTACACTAAGCTAAAACACTAGGACACTAATTGGTGCAACACGACTTGTGACTGGGCACCTAGCCAAAATGATGACTTTGGCATAGGAGACCAATGTGGGGTGACACACTACTTTAACTAACTTTCTAGGATCTTTTACACTAGTGAGGGGTGAGGTTCAACACGGCTAAAACTCAAAGTAACACAAAAAGTTATAAGTCGTAATTACTCAATAAATAAATCAAATGATCATTGTGTTTCAACAGTTTTTGAGATAGACAAAAAGCTTATTTTTTACTTAAAATAAAGTACCAAAATGATCCTTGTTAATTATAGAAATCCAAAAACAGCATTGCACACAATTGAAATTAAATAATTAATTATCTGCGTATTTTGTCCATGTATATAATTTGAACCAAAGTTCAAATACAGGACCCAAGGCCATGAATCAAGTCCAATATGACTTGTACAGGTCTTGAATGTGTGAAAACACATTTGGGCCCAAAAATCCATGCTAGGCTTGAACACCAAATGGTTGCAGTAATTTAAATACACTAAAATACAAATTGATAAAAGTGCAAAATAAATATTAATATTTTAATAAGGTAAAATTATACAAAATGAATATATACATACATATGTTAAAAGTACATATATATATAAGAAAATACTTAATTATAAAGTATATATACATATACAAATATTGTATACATATATATATTAATATATATATATAATAATATATATACACATGAAAATATATTCATATATACATATATGTATATAAATACAATATATATATATATATATATATATATATATATATATATATATATATATATATATATATATATATATATATATATATATATATATATAAATTAATAAGTATAAAAATACATATACATATATAAAAATACTGTCAATATATAGTATATACATATATATATACAAATATATGTATGTGTATATATATATATATATATATAATATATATATATATATATATATATATATATATAATAAAATATATATATATATATATATATATATATATATATATATATATATATATATATATATATATATATATAAAATAACAAAAACAGAAAAAGAAAAAGGAAAAGAAAAAGAAAAAGAAAAAGAAATGAGCGCAGCAGCAAGGGCTCGAACTCGGCCCACTGGGCGCGGGGGGGGGGGGGGGGGGGTGTTGGGTAGGTTAGCAAATTGGCCCCCATAGTTTAGGAATTTACAAGAAGGCCCTATCCGAGTCTAAATGCAAATAAGAATTTGCATTCCATAGTTTAAAATATTTTAATAATTACAAACTAATATTGTAACAATTCTAATAATTACAAAACCATATTAAAACAATTCTAATATTTACAAAATGATATTTAAACAATCTAATTAATTGCAAAAGTCAATTAAAACATTTTAGAAAATTGTAAATTAATATTTTTGTATTTTAAAACTCATTTTAAAATCATTAAAAATTCTAGAAAAATTCCTAAAAATCTAAATAATTATTTTAAGGCTAAATTTGATACTAACAATTAATAAACACTAATTAAATAAAATTTTGAAAAACAGGGACTTACAAGTATACCTCCAGGGAATATGATATCTATCTTCTATCTGTCCCTAAGGTCTTGTAAACTATCGAAGATCAACAATGATGGAGATGTGTTGGGTATGGTTAGGGACATGTGCATGGGTTACTTAACAGGGCACCTATTTGTCTCATGGACTGCGGTGACACCTTTGAAGGTTGATTACACTCCAAAGAAACATGTAACACAATCTGATAGGAGGAGGAGGTTATTTGAACCTATCTTTGAAGAAAAAGAGCAACCAGTCCCACCTGTGGCTGAAATGGAGGAGCAACCAGTCCCACCTATGGCTGAAATGGAGGAGGAGCAACCAGTCCCACCTATGGCTGAAATGGATGAGCAGGATGATCATGGAAATGATGAGGGTGGTTCTGAATCCTGGAATGATAGCTCTACAGATTCTGAATTTGAACCCAATGAAGGAGATGAGAGAGGTGATGACCATGATTGGAAGAGTGATGTAGTGAGTGATGATTTTGGTGTTAACCACTACAAGGGGTTTGACATTGGGCAAATACCTCATGAGGATAGTGTTAATAGTGAAGGTGATGACTTGTATGAAAATGAGGGAGCTGAAACCATTCCTCCATATTTTGGAGAAGAGCTAAGGTTGCAAAAAGGTATATTATTTGAGAATGTATACAGGTACAGAGAACAGCTGTTGCAGCATGCTTTGAAGAATCATTATGAGTTCACATATGTTAGGAATGACAAGGACAGAGTTACAGTAAAATGTAGGGATCCTAACTGTGGGTGGAGGGTACATGCATATGTCCTTAATGATAACATGACTTATCAGATCAAAAATTTTAGAGAGAAGCACACATGTGTGTCTACCAGGCAGAATAGGAATAGGGTTTTGAGATCAAGTTTCATTGCTAAGTTGATTGTGGAAAAGCTTAGGGCAAGAGGGAAGAAATACACTCCCAAATGCATTCAACTTGATGTCCAGGAGAGGTTTGAAGTGAAGATATCTTACTGGAATGCATGGTATGCTAGGATCAAGGCCTTATAAATTTTGTTTGGCAAATATGATGATGCTTATGCAGAATGCCCCGAACTATGCAGGAAAATTTTGAATGCTCATCCAAGAAATAGGGTTAAGTTTCATAAATATGAGCATGGTAGATTTGAATTTATATTCGTGTCTTATTTTGTATGCACAGAAAGATGGAGGAGATGCTGCAGACCGGTAATTGGTTTAGATGGGGCTTTTTTGAAGGAAAAATACGGAGGTGTGGTCTTGAATGCAGTGGGCTTGGATGGTAATAGAGGGTTGTATCCATTGGCATTCATGGTATGTAGGACTGAAGACAACCAGATGTGGAGGATCTTCTTGGATGAGCTAAAGCATGTCTTGATGCATGAGTTTTCCTTCACATTTTACTCAGATAGACAGAAGGGATTACTCAATGCTGTTATGGAGGTGTTCCCTTGCTCTAGGCACAGGTACTGCATGAGGCATATTTATGCCAACTTTTAGAAGAAATGGAAAGGGTTGGAGTTGCAACATATTCTGTATGATGCTGCATATGCATATTCAATTGGTGAATGGGAGGCAAAGATGGAGGAGCTCAGACAAGTATGCCCTGAAGGATATAAGTACATGGCAGATATACCCCCCCAGACGTGGACAAGGTCTCATTTTGACAATACTTCTATCTGTGATCATGTCACCAACAATTTCAGTGAATCATTCAATAACATGATTAGAAAATTGAGAGAACTACCTTTGACATTGTTTGTGGAACAGCTTACCTTTAGGCTCATTGAATTCATTAATGAAAAAAAAGAGAATGCTGCTGCCATGGAGGGTCCCTTGACAAAAAATATAGCTAAAGTTCTTAAGAAAAAAGAAGAGAATGCAAGGAACCATATTCCAACTGATCTCTCACCAGCTGAAGTGTTGATTACTAACATTCAAAGAAGGTGGATTGTGAATGTAGAGTGTAAGCCCACTTCCCAAATTTTTTTATATATTTGATTATGATTTACTTTTATGGTAATTTGGACCTTAGTAAGCATTATTTAGCTATTATATAGTTTATCATAATTTTTAGATAATTTTAAAATATCTATTTTGTGAAGATTTATATATTTTATTGAATTTCATGATTACCATATGGACATTTGGGATTATTTTTGGGACCCAGTATTTTATTTAGGTCCTAGAACCTCAAAAATTATTTTCTAAATTTTCTGGATTTTTTTGGTATTTTCTGGAATTACTTTGATAATAAAATATAGGAAAAACCTATTTTCTAGGACTTTTGGAATTTATTGTGCAAGCCTATGAGCAAATATTGACCCCAAATATTTTTCTAGGGTTCTATATGTTATTTTATATTTTTTGGAATTTTTACAGATTTTTCTGATATTTTTACATATTTATTTTGAGTTATTTGATTAAAAACTGATTAAAAATTCATTTCTGGTAATTAAAAACCTATTTTCCTAAAATATTACACAGTCAGCCGTACCCTGGCCCACATGTCGGCGTTCAAACCTGTCAGCCACCGCCTCTCTCTCTCCTATATATATATACTAGTCATAACCCGTGCCCATAGGGCATGGTTCATTTAAGGTATTCCCCCTCAAAATCTTGGACCCCCAATTTTAAACGAATAATAATAATTTTGAGGCCCTCATCAAAATATTAAATCCCAACCACTGCTGGATGTGAATTTTTTTTGGATTCCCCATAAAATTCCACTCTCAATAATGCTCATCCACAACCATTATGAGGCCCCCATCAAAATATTAAATCCCAACCATCAAAATATTAAATCCCCATCTTTGGATTCCCCATAAAACCCCACTCCCAATAATGCTCTACCCCATAAAACCCCACTCCCAATAATGCTCTTCCCCATAAAACCCCACAACCGTTGATTCACCAAGATTAAATCCCAACCACTCTTTATCTTGGCACAGTCAGCCCTAGGATTCAAAAACCTTTGTGTTTTGTATAAGAGATTATTATATTCGTCCACCCTAATTAAATTCCAACCGCCTTTTGTGGGAGAACTCATCTAGGATTTCCGACTTTCCGAAGCGATTTTTGCCAACTCCGACGTGCTTTTCGCACGCCGTTTTTTTTGTTGGATTCGTATTGAGGTAAGCTTTCTGAATATGTAATTTATTTTCATAATTTCTGAACCTAAATTTCTGAAAAATTCGTAGAGTGTCGGTTGTCCGAAACTTGACACGTTTCGGGGTTTTCGAGATTCCGGAAGAACCAGAAATCAAAATCACGAACCGTTTGAAGTTTCGGAAAGCTAACACAGAGCTCTACGAGATATATGTTTCCCAGAAATTATTTTGTTCATCTAGTATTTTATTTATTCTGTTGAACTCAGAACTGATCGGTTGATCCCCGTTTTGGTCACGATTAGCCATAACGGCGATATCTTTTGACCAAAACATGATTTTGCGGCACGGTTAATTCCAGCGCACTCGTGGCGCTGAAATCTACCAAGGTGCACTTTCAAAATCTAGAGTTCACAGCGTTTAACTAAAAAGTCAATGGTACGTCTTGATTTGCGTGCCATGGTTTCCAAAATTGAGAAACATGACTTTTGATGGCCAAACTTACATGTTTAGATTATATTCAGATTATTATTAGGTTAAATTAGGTTTTTAAGTGAATTATTCTAGAATTAATTATTATTATATTAGTAACCCAACTAGCCACTATTCCATTAATTTAGAATTAGAACATTAGAATTGATTTGTGGTTTTCGTACACGGTTCGTGGTGCGATATGTGTTATAGGTTGACAGCTTCTAGATCAGCATCCCCTCATCCTCGGCTTGTGACTACGGTTTGTGCAAGGATTCAGGCAAGTACAGTATTGCATTTATGTTTTAGTTCATTATAATGTTTACTCTATAGTTTTTTTGTTTGATATCCCGTTGAGTCATTGCTTGATATTCCATTGAGACACGATTGTGACACTGTAGTTATCATATCCTTCTTAGTGTATCATTGACCGTTATTGATTGTTAGAGAGTCGGGAGGGGAAATACTCGGTAAATACGTGAACAAACCCAATTACCGTTACCGAATGATAGCTAAGTCATACACACCCATGTATGAGTTAGCCGTACCAATTACTGAATGATAGCCATCGTATGATGTGCCGTATTAGCCCAGCCGTTCACGTATTAAAAGATATTTCACACACACATAGTGGTTCCTATTTTTCCTTCATCTAGTCTATTATCTTGTTAGTTCATATCTTGTTAGTTTACATTTTACTAGTTCATATCTTAATCGTTCATATGTGGCTAGTACTAGTTCTTTATATACTCCTTGTCATCATTATTTTTCGCTTGTTCTAACTTATTTTGGACTAACAACATTAATTGCAATATGGTTGTACTCTGCTCCTTTCCTGACTGGATCGTTGTTATAGGTGAGGATGACGTGTCTACTTTTGCGCTATGGACCATACAAGGGGGAGATAGAGACTCAAAGGCCAAACCATAGAAGACTAGTTAGATGTGTGGTAGTTTTCTATAATTATAAAAGCTTATATTCTTCTTCAAGTGTAAAACTTCTAAATTTTGTAAAGTTGGTTTAGTTGTTGTGAATGAGCAGTTAGTATTTATGAGCACTTTGTTTATTGCGGGCTAGACAGCGTACTACCGCCGACACTGCGACGTAGGCTGGGCTTGGACACGTCTCGTATCCGAAAAGCGGGTGCGGGTCGTGACATAGAGTTTAGGATATGTAGTTGCAATGAATGGCAGATCTCTGGATTACCTTGCATACATGCAATGGTAGCATTGAACTTAAGAAGGAAGCCTTATAAGGAGTAAGTAGTCTAATTATTACTAATTTTGTTTTTTTGCTTATTTCTATGTTATGCATTCAACTAATCATCCCATGTTATACATACAGGAACATCAACCCATTGTTATAAATTAATGTACCATGTCGATTCATGAGATGAAGACCGAAAATAAATTGCTTGCGGAAGCGTACCTGAATCTATTGCTTGACTTGATGGATGTTGAATCGATCGTCTCTTTATTGGCTTTGATCTTCCAACCCGCTACGATCCTTAATAACAAAGATGAAATCCTCGTTCCTCTCTTTGTTGATGGGGATACAGAAGAGAATAGAGAAACCCTCTCTTTGGTGGCCGTATGAGTTGGGGACCATAACCCTAATGAATACAGATATTTATATATGTGTTGATATTTCTAATTTGGCCCCTTATCAAATTAGAATTATCTTCGGTATCTACACATTAATTCCATGACAATTATACCCTTAAGCCAATTTTCAAATAGACCACTTTAATTTGGCTTAATTATTTAGATAGCCCAAACACAATTAATTTTACATGTGTGGCCCCTTAATTATTGAATAATTCCAACAATCTCCCACTGGGCCACATATGTAACCTTATAACTGTGTTAACCTTAGTGAGCTCATAAATTGCTATCTTAATTCTTAGGGTATATCCGGACAATCTCGTCCATTAACCATATCAACATAGGATCAAAGCGTCATTCGTCACATATAGCGTAACTAAACCATCAATGGTCACATATACCAATATAGCTAAATGACATAGATCAATCATGGATGCGTAGCATGGAAATTATACACAATGTGATCAATACATGTCTATTTCTAACTGGTCCTCCTTAACTTTAGTGAGATCAATACTTTAACATAATAAAAACAGAATGAACTGAATTTCCATATATCTGATCAGATAAATATCCAAAAATATTTTAATACATAAATGTGTCCAAAACCAAATAGCACCCGAATACATAAAATACAAACTCCCACTAAACTGACATATCATCAAATGAGATAACACCCATATGAGCAGTGTGCTCATGAAAGACCTTGGGTGGTAACCCTTTTGTGAGCGGATCCGCTAACATGGAGTTTGTCCCAATGTGCTTTATGGACACTTCACCATTCTGAATTCTCTCCTTCACAACTCGGAACTTTATGTTAATATGCTTTGACTTATACGAGCTCCTGTTGTTATTAGAATATAGTACTGCTGATTTATTGTCACAATATAACTTAAGTGGTCTTTCAACACCCTCCAGAATGCTCAGCCCAGTGACAAAATTTCGCAACCATTTTCCATGATTAGATGCCTCAAAACATGTTATAAACTCTGCTGCCATAGTGGACGAAGCTATGAGTGTTTGTTTGATACTCTTCTAAGATATAGCTCCTCCAGCTAACATATAAACATAACCTGACTGGATCTCCTGCTGTCTTGGCATCCAGCAAAATCAGAGTCGGAATACCCTATGATTTCCAGCTGATCCGATCTCCTATAAGTGAGCATGTAATCATTTGTTCTTTGTAAGTATCTCATGACCCGTTTGGCTGCTTTCCAATGATCCATCCCAGGGTTTGTCACGACCCGCATCCATTTTTTTTTTAAAAACGGATACGAGACATGTCCAAGCCAGCCTACGCCGCAGTGTCGGCGGTAGAACGCTGTCACGGCCATGAAGATCAAATCACAAATAATGCTCATTCACAAGAATTAATTTAACTTACAATGATCACAAGATTTACATTTGCAAAATATAAACTTGTACAAATATTTGAATGGCTACAACTCCACTATCTAGCTAATCTATAGGCTTTCCGTCTGCAAGTATACCCGTCACTCCCCAAGCTAAGTGAATCCACGGCTAACCTGAAAATATTGGTTTCCAGTCAGGAATGGAACGAGCACAATTCACTGAATGCAATTTCAATAAAGAAAATGACTATAAAACAAAGGTTAGACATCAATCATGAGTTTTGAAAATAAACAGTAAATACAAAAAACCAATAGCGATAAATAGACACAAAATACTTTCCCCAACTGTTAGAAGTACCGTTGATATATGATCAGTCTGGGACGCTACACCGCACGGTCTACGAGATCTACTTGCATGAAAAATAAGCACTGTCTACAAGATCTACTTGCAGAAATTAAATACTGTCTACGAGATCTACTGCATAAAAATAAACAAGGTCTACGAGATCTACTGCATAAAAGTAAACAAGGTCTACGAGATCTACTGCATAAAAGTAAACAAGGTCTACGAGATCTACTGCATAAAAGTAAACAAGGTCTACGAGATCTACTGCATAAAAGTAAACGAGGTCTACGGTCGGATCACACATCCTTGGTACTTCTCATTTCCGACTCAATAATTTATAATAGATTATAAAAATCACATAATCAATGACTAATCAATGAAATATAGTAAAGATCAATATCGAAATGCAGACAATAAACTGTACTCGCCTGTGGTCCTCTGCTGGTAAAACCGACAGTCTGAACTACTCAATGTGCCACAATAGTCAAAACCCGTACAACAGTCCCCAGAAGCTGAAATAAACATTACCAATGTTCTCAGAATAGTCAAATTAGCTAAAATCGCCTGTCCTTAAGTCCAATTCTGGACACAGGGGCAAAACAGTAATTTCGGACAAAAACGATGTCCGACGTTGGACCCGTTTTGCACCGAAAAGCGTGTCAAAGTTAATGGTCTCTAAAGTCGTCAAATTACATGTCTACGGATCCAGTTTTCCGATATGAACCCAACCGTATGTCCAAAGTTGGATTTCGGCGGGCCGTGCACAAAATCGCCCGTTGAGTGGGACCGTGGGGCCCGCAAAACGACGTACGATTCAACTGTCTCAGAATTGGACCAAACTTGGCATACAGGACCAGAAAAATGATACGGTCCTGCTGGCATAAGTTTTGTCTCGAACTGACGAGCGTGCACAAAGTAATTGAGAAATTTGCAAAGTGCACGATACGGTGAATTTTGACGGATACGTATCAAATTCGTCGCGCACACGCGGCCAATTTGAATTCCGTCAAAGCCCACATGACCACAAAGCTGATACGCAGCTTTTGATGCTTTTGGTTCGCGACCACGTCGCCCAAAATGGCGGGACGCACGTCGTATCGAAGGATTTTATGATTTTTAAAACAGATTTTCGGTGAACTTCGGGATCGGATTTCTCGACACATAGTCGACGAAATCCGATTCTACAAAAAGAGAATCGAAGCCCTATAGGTTGTCTAGGATTGTCTTTAAATAGTTTCTTAATGTTGTGCACGAGTTGATCGGAATCGATCCTCGAACAGGACATCCATACTGTTTTCTAGACTGTTTCGAAACGGGTTTTTTGCTGATTTTTGGGTTGATCTCCTGGACCATCTAATTCGATTTGTTCTAAACGAAATGAAAGGACTAAGAGTTGGATAGGTTGGTGACGTACCGGTGAAGACGGTTTGAAAAACGATGCCTCGGAGACGGAGAAATCTTCCCGTGAAGTCGGATGTTGTACTGCGGTTGCTGTCCTCTTCGCGCTTGTACGCGCGCGTGTGTGCGGTTTCCGCAGTCCAGGCCGGCGCTACCAAGGTCGGCCAGCCACCGTGACGGCACGTACGAGGTTGCTGGCTGTCCAGGCTGTGGTCGATGGACTTCGATTAGGTGTTTTGGGTGGCGGCGTCGAGAAACCTAGGGTTTGCAGACATCCTGTGTTCTCTCTCGAACTGTCGGCGTATATATACGTAAGTATATATGAACCGAACGTGCTGCTTAGGCTTGGGAAAAGGTCGGGCTGGTTCTGCTGAGAGCAGAACGAGAGGGGGAAAACTTCCCTGTGTGGTTTGGTTGCTGGCCCATGGGGCCGGTTCGGGAAGCTATTGCTTCTCTTCTGTGGGTTAAAGGGCTCTCATTTAATCTCTATTTCTTTTTTCTTTTTTTTCTATTTCTATTAGCAAAATACAATATATATATATATATATATATATATATATATATATATATATATATATATATATATATACCTGTATATACAGGTACATTTATATGTATATTTATACACACATAAATTATTTATATTTATTTATATTCATACATAATCTTTATATTTACACAAACAAACACATATATTATATATATATATATATATATATATATAATATATATATATATATATATATATATATATATATATATATATATATATATATATATATATATATATATATATATGCACATACACGCACATATAATTATTAATTCACTCTATATATCCAAAACTATATATATATATAATTTATAATAGAAATACAATATACTAAAATTCATAAATCAATTACAATGATATTTTATATATACAAAAATCCTAATTTTCATATATTATAAATACTCTCCTACCTATACATATATTCAAGTACATATATACAACCTAGTTAATTCCCATAACATCCAAAGGATTCATTAAAGAATTTATTTACTATATTACCAACTAAAATACTATTTTAATAGCAAGCAAAATAATATATATCTACCGATTCCAAATTGATTCCTAAATCACTAAAGTGAAATGCCACTACAACGTGCCTCTATATGGTCGTCTCTACTCGTACTACCCGACTACTAGGGCTTGGACTTGACTTGGGCTTATTCTGGACAGGTTTGGCACAACCGGATTCTCGAAAACTCAATAATTTAATTAAATAATAAATAAAACTTTGGTACGCGTTAAGTCGCAACTTGGCTTGGTTTTCCTAGTTAGGACGTCACTATGGCTCGATCTTCCCTACTAGGGCTATTACACTAGTTAAAGCACGCCACTGCCGTCACCCTCATTTCCCGTATTTCCTGTATTTCGTATTTATACTCTTATTTGGATTTTGGCATGTATTTTTATTTTTCTCAACTTGTGGAATTTCGGTATTTCTCGTATTTTGGGTTTTGTCATGGCTCGGTTTTAATTGGTTTGGGTTGGTTTGGTTTGGTTTAATGTGTATTGGAACACCTTAGCCTAAGCTCCACCCTCAACACACCACATTCCACCCTCTTTAAAATTCTACCAACTTTTTCTCTCTTTTCATAAACCTCCATTAATTTCTTCTTCTTCTTCTTCCTCCACACAACAACACCCACCCCCCTAGGCAAGTGCACCTTGCCACCACATGAGAACCCTCTTTTATTTGTCCATTTGCTAGATTAGGACTTGGTGATCAACATTAGAACTTGGTATTTTGTGATTTGGAGTCTCCATTGTTCTAGATCTAAGTTTTCTCCATTTTCGATTTTGCATGGTTTTGATCTACTTAAGCTGGATTTTTATGGATTTTGATGTTTTCTTGTGGAAGAGAGTTCAATTCCACCCCGGTTAGAACTTTGGAAATCTGGATTTGGAGTTCGGATGGCCAAGTTGTGATGCCTTGAAGTTTTGGAGCCATTGGAGCTTCTTCTCAGCCATGGAGAAGAAGACCCAGACCCTGCGTGCGTGTTTTTACGCGTACGCAGCTCTCTGCTTGCGTGCTTTTACATGTACGCAGCTATCTGGCGTGCGTGACTTTTCACGTATGCCGCTCCCTGCGTGCGTGACTTTTCACGTATGCCGCTCCCTGCGTGCGTGACTTTTCACGTATGCCGCTCCCTGCGTGCGTGACTTTTCACGTATGCAGCTCTCCTGCGTGTGTGACTTCTCACGTATGCAGCTCTCCTGCGTGCGTGTCTTGTGCGTACGCTGCACCCTGAACCCCTTGCTTGATTTTACTTAATATGTTTGGAATGACTATTGTACATGGCATGGTATGACAATAAACTAGCATAACACGACAGTGACCCGTAGTGGTGCACTCCTGACATGACCAACCTGGCATGATAGTGGCCCGTCGTGGCGCACTCCTGACAAGTACCCTGACATGATTTATCTTGATGCTGTTGCGACGGCTAAATTAACTTGACTTGCCTTGACAACGTGGGTAGTTCTTTCTTGCTTGTTTGTTAAATCCACTTGTCCTGTCTTGCATCATGTCTAGGATGGGACTCCTGAGTACCACGGTCAGGAGTACCTACTAAAATGGATTAAGGTTAATAACTAGAATAACTCAGTAGTCATGAAGAGATGACACAGCTACAGGCAATCCCGTTATCTGGGCGCTCTTGGGATCTGTAGCCTGCCGTCGAGTAGGGCACATTTCCAGCACACCGTCGCGTGTTGCACCCTCTAAGTCACCTAAGGGTACATTTGTCTCCCGGACGATGTACCCACCTGAATTCAATCCCTAATTTTCGACCTGGGTAACCTGGATGGTCTGCAGGGCTTGTGGCTGTGGAACAATCTTACTGCATCTTGTTAGTAATTAGGCCTGTGATAACCCTAGTTAGTTAAAGTAGTAAGCCGTAGTATCTGCTTGGCCGTGATTGATTGAATGAGGTATAACCAGTTTAGTCATGTCTTGATCCAGTACATGATTGCTCCCTGTCTTGATTTCTTGCATTATTATCTTGCCGATAAATGGTGAGAAACCAAGTTCTGTTCAGATGAAGGGTTACAACCCCGGTCCTTGTTTGGTTTACGGGTTGTAACCTGGCTATCGGAATAGTTCCATGGTTATCTCGTCGTATATCACCCTGACATGTTTTCGTAATTCTAGTTTTAATATTAGATTTTCTTGTGCTGATTGCTGGCTTTTGTTCTTATTTCGTGGCCCCCTTGTGGCACTTGCTCTTTCTGGGGTTGACCCAGCTGGTTTTGTGTGGCCAGATTTCGGAGCAGCTCCCGAGGATCTACCAAGCTTCCAGCCCAATGGTGGCGACTAGAAGGAACCCGGGCTACGAGTGGGTTTTCTATTTTGTTTCGCTCACTCTATTGTAAAGTTATTCTTTTGAGGCGTTTAGCCGACGAGCACCTGTTAGCTCGATGCACTTTACTTACTGTCTGCCTACGGGCTGTAAACATGATTAACAAATCCTAGGGTTGATCATGTATGACTTAACTCTTGCTAGTCCTAACATTTTGTAACGACTAGCTTCATGATCAGCTGAATATGTGATATTCGGGACGCCTTATTATTGTATATTTAATGATCATACATCTTGCGACCTTACTTACTTGCTTGAGATTGAGACATTACGCTTGTTCATGACCTTAAGAGACTGTTGGCTTGTAGTAAACCCTCATATTTCTAGACAGCCGTGATCGTATACCGAGGTGGTTTCCATTTCAATATACGTAGCTGGCTATGTCTGCCCCCGCTCTCCAGTATTCTGGTTCTGGGGCGTGACAACTGCACTATCCGTGCCATGATTCCTAGTCGCATTGTGCTCCAAAATTCCTAACCATGGCTAAAATCATCCACCGTAATAATTAAGTAAATAATTATTCATAATATTCTAAAATCACTATTTAAATCAAATAAATAAAATAAAAAAATTCAAAATTCCGGGAAGGGAGGCTACAATTCTACCCACCTTAAAATAATTTCGTCCTCGAAATTCTAATCAACAACTATTCCTTAAAATCAAAGTCTACCATTACTTTAATCTCCTCAATTTAATTCCTCAAAAATAGTTCATATCCTCCTCCTAATCAATTTGTAACTACGAAGCCTCGATGACTTCTACCCACCTTTGGTCACACTACTCCTCAAAACACAGGTCACTAAACTTTATAACCTTCCAACTATTTGCTAACAATTCTACCAACAGATATCTACTGCATATGGCATCTACTACCCCCTCCTATCTATCAAATAATCCAAAATTTAACAAGCAACAAATTTGCACAAGTAGTTAAGAATTATTGGGAAATTATAACAAGCATGTCCTTCGTTGCTCTACAATAGGAAAGACAAGAAGATTAACCGAGAGCAATTATGAAGTCCCAAGAGCGATAGAGAGTTTCCGACGGTACAGCTAAAAAGGGTATTTACGAACACTGACTTGTTTGCTAGATTGGCTACTATGTTTCAGTCACTTGCTACTGTAGAAGCATGAAATTTCAGAGCCAGAAATCCTATGCGCCAGACACTACATGCGCCAGAGCTCGGACAAATACTTCACAAACAAAACCAACAAATATAGACATTTGAAAGAGGACTTTTTATTACATATAAAAGTCTATTACATGTCTAGAAAAGGTGGTACAAAAGACCCTAAGTCTACAGCCAGCAACCACCATGCGCCTCCAGTCAGGCGCAGCAGCCACCATGCGCCTTCAACCAGGCGCATCCCGCCATATGCGCACTCAGCAGGGCGCATCCTTTCAGCAGCTCAGTTACGTGCATCCCCAGTCATGTGTATCCATTCAGCGGCCCAGTTATGTGCCGCTCTTCCAGCCAGGCTCACCTGATAAGTGCTTCGACTAATGAAGCATTTAACCCTCTGGCTGGAACCAAGGAAGAGAAGAGCACCGCAAATCTGTGGCCAGGGGAGGCTTCGAAAGAGCCTCCAAAGGAGAAAGGAAGACCATGATCGAAATTGCGGCTAAGGGAGCAGCTTTTAACACAACCAGAATGGGCAACGCCCACTTTGAAGGAAGAAAGAGCCTAGCACCGCCATTCCGATCTACGGCTCTTCCGGAATAATGGAAACGAGGCCCGAACATCCCTATCTTTGGATGCAACAGGCACCTTCCGCCCGCCTCGGAAGCCCTCGACTCCGTCTTTTGGATGTAACAGTCACCTTCAAGTGCATCAACGAAGACACGGCGTCGCATCTTCACCCTCGGGAGCACTTCGTCAACAGAGTGCACTCGAATACATAAGTTCATATCGAAAGTACGTAAGAGAACGAGAAGCAAACCCTCTCTCCATGCCACTATTTATAGGCCGGGCAAATCAAACCCACGCGCTAAGTGGATGGCTCTCCGAATTCCGTGCAATGAATTTGCATTAAATGGATGAACCGGACGCCTCGAATTCAGCCAAACGGCTATTTAAAGCACTCAAAGAACGTAACAGCCGCATCATTAAAGACGTATCAGATGCGCCGGCCAGATAGCGCATCACCCCGACGCGCCCTCCGACATCAGGCACATCATACAGACGTGCCCCTCAGCGTCAAGCGCATCACAAACACCAAGCGCCTCATAGGGGATGCGCCCTCGTGCGTCCCCATACGCCTAGTGGAACGTCAATCGACGCGCCCACTCAGCTGTCCATCGAATGTCACCAACATTAAATGCTGAACTGACAGAGTTGGCAGCACACCTCCCAAAGTCTGAACAGTTGACAGCTTTTTTAGAAGACGAAGTGTCGGCAACGTCAGCATCATCATTACTTCTCCACCGACGGCTGCTGCCACGTGGCCATCCAACCACTCGCATGCGCCTCCGCAGCCATGCGCCCAAATCCGCATACGCCTCAAAAGCCATGCGCCCCAGACTGTTCTCTGATCCCAAAAGACAGAAGGAAAGTCGCATGCATACGCCTCAAAAGCCATGCGCCCAGAATGGTTCGAAACTCCTAAAGGTTATGAACTGCAGCCTCCTCATGCGCCCGATCCAAGACGCATCTCGCCTGATCATTCTCCACCAAATCCGAGATCTCCGAGCCATGGGCCGATGACACGTGTCCTTTGACTCGATTCACCCAAGATCTCAGCAACAGAAATATCTTCTCCTTTGCTACGTGCCGGCTCACAACAACAATGTGAAGAAGTCTTGTAACGCCCCAGTCCCAAATACTTGAGACTAGATACGTATCATGCCAGCTGTATACATACGAGTAAATATACGACTCGTATATATACAAAAGCTGTAAATGTAGAAGCCAAGACACTAATCTCATCCACAAAGATAAATAATGATATAAAGCAACTTTGAGTTTGTCAAGTACACAATAGTTGGGCGGAGACAAAGTCCACTACCAACCAAATTAAATATGAAAAAATATACAAGGAAAGAATTTAGCAAGCGATAGCAAGTGACGAGTCCAAAAGCAGTCATTACGAAGAAAGGATTGGCCTTAGCTAGAGCACCTGCAAGAAATCACGAAACACACACACCTGGAGATAAATCAGGTCCTCAGAGGGACGTAACAAGACACATAATATCATGCCGATAAAATGAATAAATAAAGCTCAACAGAAACATGCATGAGTAAAGGTTCCTAACCATTCTATGTGGATTTCAATTTAGAGGACAACGTTCTACGCAGGGGCTGTCTCAAGCATGTAATAAAGAGTGGCCAACAAGTAGCGCTCATCCGAGACACTATCGGCCGGGTAACACGTAGCGCTCATCCGAGACACTATCTCCCAAAATGTGTGTAAAAAGTAGCCCCTACGCTAGTAGCTATCCCCTCCCCCCAATGATAATATACATGTGTCATAACCATGACACACAAACATGTGTCGTTTCCACCACACTGTTTTAATATAGATAACTGTCAAGTCTTCTAATCATGCATCTATTTACAGTTATTCCTATGCATGCGTACGGGGGATCAGCCCACACGCAAGTGACCTCTATATGATACTCACAACTCTCACACACAACTCGTGTACAATCGTGACAAGTCAATAAGACACACTAAATTTGATGGTAGTCGCTTAACTCTAAGCCAATTTTATAAAATATAGTAATTTGTATCTACATATAATTTAGAAAGAAACAACTTAAAAATAAACACAACATGCATGATATTGAGCAGGAAATTTAAACAGTAAAGGCAAGATGTCTTGCCTGGTGTTACGCCTGGTATGGTGCGACGATCATGATAATGTGCAGATAGTCCAAAGCTATGGTTGATGTGAAGAAGTCCAAATTTGCATGAATATAGGACCGAGGGATCAGTCGTGACCAAGAAAAAGAATTGGGGAGAATTCCTTGAGAAAGTAAACGTACTATATATATTTTTTTGAAAATATTTGAACACAAAATTTTTAATTGTCTAAAGTAAATATTTAGAGGAGACTAGGAAATCTTTTGTATATAAATATATCTTTTATTAGTAATATCTATATAAAATGTTAAAAATCTAGAAAAATTTATTTTGGGCAAAGACTATAATTTAATTTTAGGATAGAAAACTCTTAAATTGTAAAATAAAATTTTAGTAGAAACTAAAATGCATTATTTAGATATAGTTTTTTTTTTATATTAGTGAAAAAATAGTACTTATTTAGGTCGAAAATATATATACTCGAGAAGAAAATTTTACTTCAAATTGGTTGGACAATATTTGTGCCATCTCTAAAAATAGTAATAATAATATTGTCATTTACAAAACACCAAATCATAATTATAGTACTTAGAATAATAATAATAATAGTAATAACAATAATGATAAAATAATAATATTAATAATAATAATGATAATAATAATGATAGATAATGATGTAATAATAATAATAATAATAATAATAATAATAATAATATACAGTAATTATAATATTAATAAAACTAATATTAGTAATTATAATAAGAATAATAAGAATACTGATGATAGTGTTGGAGTGGGTGGGGTTCCCAACCTATGTGGAGAAGACCCCGGAGTGCGACGAGCGCCGTCCGATGTCGGAGAAGCTCGGAAAGTAGGCGACGGAGTTGTTGCTGCTGCTGCTGGAGCTGCTGGAAGCAGGGGATCCGAGTTCGGGCCGAACTCGGTCCCAGGCCGAGTTCTGGCCGAACTCGGTCTGGCCGTTCCAGGGTTTGGCCAGTAGGTGCTGGTTGCCCCACACAGAGTTCTGGCCGAACTCTGTGTCGTCGGGGGCTGAAGCGGGATTCTGGATGAGTTTTCATCATTGGATCTAATCCAACGGTCCAGGTTGCCTGCGGGATTAGGAAGTTATATTGGGATTTCCCAACCCTAATTCAGAGTGCAACGCATTGGACAACACAAGTTGGAGAGAAGAAGGAGGCAAGAGTGCCATTACAACTTCGAAGAAAAAGATGGAGGATTGAAGGTCGCTGTTCGAAGGAGATCGTGTTCGGGTAATCTCTACTCGTCGTTCTCGCTCTTCGTAGCCTTGTAATCATTGTTCTTATCTCTGAGTGTTGTGGGGATCCGATTTGGATCGGGAGGAGTTTGTAGAGGGTGTAATTCTTCTATTCCATTAGTGGAGGCTTCTCAGGGTTGGACTCCGATCGTCCCGTGGTTTTTTCCCGCAAGGGTTTCCACGTCAAAAATTTTCTGTGTCTGCGTGGATTGTTTTGTGTGTTTGTTTTTTTGGGTTCGTGCGTTGTATTGCTCGGTCCTCTCGCAGGTACTCTCCGGTTTGGGGAAAGGTTTCCGTGTTTCTTTCCCAACAGAGTGGTATCAGAGCTTTGGGTTCAAAGGGTGTCAGGAGTTGACAGAGGAACCAGAGAGGAGAGATGGACGCGAAGTCGGTGCGCATGGTGAACCTTAATGGCACAAACTATCATTATTGGCGGAGCAAGATAAAAGATTTGCTATTTGTCAAGAAGCTGCATCTACCCGTATTTGCATCCAGAGGCCCAGTGATAAATCCGAGGAGGACTGGACATTCGAGCACATACAGGTGTGTGGGTACATAAGGCAGTTTGTTGATGAGAACGTGTACAATCACGTTGCTAATATTGAGCACGCGAAGACGTTGTGGGATAAGCTGGAATCCTTGTATGCGAAGAAGACCGGGGTAAACAAGTTGTTCCTGATCCGAACGATGATGGGTCTGCAGTACAAGGATGGGGCGTCTATTTCGGATCACTTGAGTGAGTTCCAGGGCGTGGTTGACCAGCTATCTTCTATGGGAGTCAAGTTCGACGACGAAGTTCAGGGACTGTGGCTGCTGTGTACTTTGCCAGACTCGTGGAAGACCGTACGAGTATCTATGATCGCTTCTGCTCCAGAGGGCGTGGTCAGTCTGGAGTTTGCCAAGAGCGGGGTGTTGAATGAAGAGATGCGGAGACGTTCTCAGGGCACTTCATCTACATCCCATCACTCAGAGGCACTTGTTTCAGAGAGCCGCGAAAGGGGCAAAAGCAGGGGTCCAGGTGGTGGCAGAGACAAGAGCAGGGGAAAGTCCAAGGGTCGTTACGAGGACTCAGAGTGTTACCATTGCGGTAAGAAGGGCCATATCAAGCGGAATTATTTTGCTTGGAAGAGAGAGAAGAAGGGCGACAAGGGAAAGCAAGAAGAGAACACTACAGCGGCGGCCTCGGTGCATAGAGGCGATATGATCGTCGTAGGTGATGAGGTCATTACTAACCTCGCCTGCGATGACAATTCTTGGCTGGTGGACTCAGGGGCTTCAGCACATGTATCTCACAATAGGGCACTGTTTGCCACTTACACGAAAGGCGACTGTGGCGTGTTGAAGATGGGCAACGGAGATGTGTCGAAGGCGGTTGCCGTTGGAGATGTGCATTTGAGAACGAAGACGGGTGCGGTTCTTGTTCTCAAGGATGTTCGTCATGTCCCTGATATTCGTTTCAACCTGGTGTCGGTTGGAAGGTTGGATGACGAGAGATTTTTCAGTCTCTTCGGGAACAGTCAGTAGAAGCTTTCCAGAGGTTCGTTGGTGATTGCCAGAGGAAGCAAGAAGTCCGGTCTCTATTATATGGAGGGGAGCGCAGAGGGGGCACAGGAGGTGAACGCAGTCAGTGATGCGTCTACCGAGTTGTGGCACAAGCGGCTCGGCCATATCAGCGAGAAGGGGATGAGCTACTTGGTGAACAGGAAGGTGATTCTGGGGCTCAAGTCTACAAAGTTGGAGAAGTGCACGCACTGTTTAGCTGGGAAGCAAAATAGGGTGTCTTTCCAAAGTCACCCAAGTTCGAGGAAGCCGGCGTTGCTCGAGTTGATTCACTCGGATGTCTGCGGTCCTATGAAGGTAAAATCTCTTGGTGGTACTTCTTACTTTGTGACCTTTATTAATGACTGTTCCAGGAAGGTTTGGGTCTATGCCTTAAAGACCAAAGATCAGGTGCTGCCTACTTTCAAGGAGTTTCAGGCCTCTGTTGAAAGGGAGACGGGCAAGAAGTTATTGTGTGTTCGGTCCGACAATGGTGGCGAATACATCTGTCCCTTTGATGCGTATTACAGAGAGCAAGGGATACGACACCAGAAGACTCCGCCAAAGACACCTCAGCTTAATGGTGTAGCGGAGCGCATGTACAGGACACTGATGGAGAGGGTGCGGTGTTTGCTGTCAGAAGCAAACTTGCCGGGCAGTTATTGGGGTGAGGCTCTTCTCACAGCTGCTTATATTATTAATTTGTCTTCTAGTACTCTTTTGCAGGGTGATATGCCTGACAAAGTATGGTACGGCAAAGAGCTGTCATACAATCACCTGCGGGCGTTTGGTTGTAAAGCCTTCGTGCATGTACCGAAGGACGAAAGGACCAAACTTGAGCCGAAGACGAGGTGATGCCTCTTTGTCGGCTATGGTCGGGATGAGTTTGGCTATAGACTCTACGACCCAGTGGAAGGAAAGCTCTACAGAAGCAGGGACGTGGTATTCGTCGAGGATCAGACCATGACCAACACTCAGGATTCCGAGATACCTTCTGAGGCTGAGGAATTGCCTGAGTTAGAGTCATTTCACTTCGAGCAGTTTCCAGAGGACATCGCAGAGGATCCAGTTATGGGGGAGCCGGTACATGGAGTTGCTCCCAACCTTGATCATCAGCCTGCTGATGGTGGTCAGGGTGTCCCTCAGGAGGATGAGCATGCCGGAGAGGTAGTTCCTGAAGGGGCGGAGGCTGTCGGTATACAGCCAGCACCAGTGGCTCCACTGAGAAGGAGTGACAGGGATCGTCGACCATCTACGAGATACTCACCGGATGAGTATGTGCTATTGACTGACGGAGGAGAGCCCGAAAGTTTCGCAGAGGCTATGGAAGACGAACACAGGCAGGAGTGGATGGTGGCTATGTAGGAGGAGATGAGTTCCTTGCATACCAATTCCACTTATGATCTGGTGCGGTTGCCAAAGGGCAAGAAGGCTTTGAAGAATCGATGGATGTTCAGAGTGAAGCAGACGGATGATGCTACTCGCCATCGATACAAAGCGAGGCTGGTAGTCAAAGGCTACGGTCAACGGAAAGGCGTGGATTATGATGAGATCTTTTCGCCTGTCGTCAAGCATCCGTCTATCCGGGTGGTGCTAGCATTAGCAGCCAGTTTCGACTTGGAGGTCGAGCAGATGGACGTGAAGACGGCATTCCTCCACGGTGATCTTGAGGAGGAGTTGTACATGGAGCAGCCAGAGGGATTCTGTGAGAAGGGCAAGTCATATTTGGTCTGCCGGTTGAGGAAGAGCTTGTATGGTCTGAAGCAGGCTCCGAGGCAGTGGTACAGAAAGTTTGAGTCGTTTATGGGGGAGCATGGTTATGCACGGACGACGTCGGACCATTATGCATTTGTGAGATATTTTACCGATGATGATTTTATCATCTTATTGCTCTATGTTGATGATATGCTATTAGTGGGTCGGAATGCCACTAGGATAGCGGAGTTGAAGCGCCAGCTGGGCGCGGCCTTCTCTATGAAGGATTTGGGCGCAGCGAAGACTATTCTTGGGATGGAGATCAGCCGAGAGAGAGAGTCCAAGCTACTACACTTGTCCCAAAAGAAGTACATTCACCGGGTACTTCAGCGTTTCGGGATGGACGGGTCGAAGAAAGTGAGTTCCCCTCTCGCGGCTCACTTTAAGCTCACTGAGGAACAGTGTCCATCTACCGAGGACAAAAAGGAAGATATGGAGCGGGTTCCATATACCTCAGCTGTGGAAAGCCTGATGTATGCTATGGTGTGTACGAGGCCAGATATTGCTCATGCAGTTGGTACGGTTAGCAGGTATCTTTCAAATCCTGGAAGGGTACATTGGAGTGCGGTCAAGTAGATTCTACGTTATCTTCAGGGCACTGCTGGTTGGAGACTTTCCTTTGGTGGTGACGAGCCGAAGCTGGTTGGGTATACCGACGCTGATATGGCTGGAGATGTAGACACGAAGCGATCGACTTCGGGCTACGTGATGATGTTTACGGGAGGAGCAGTATCGTGGCAGTCGCGGTTGCAGAAGTGTGTTGCCTTGTCGACGACAGAGGCAGAGTACATTGCGGCGACGGAGGCTTGCAAGGAGCTGTTGTGGATGAAGAAGCTGCTGCAGGAAATGGGACTGAAGCAAGAGCAGTATACTTTGCTTTGCGACAGTCAGAGTGCGATCCACCTTGTGAAGAATCAGACGTTTCATAGCCGGTCTAAGCACATCGAGACCCGGTATCATTGGATACGGGATGTGGTTGAGAAGAAGGACGCGGAGCTTGAGAAGGTGCATACAGATGACAACGGAGCTGATATGTTCACGAAGATTCTACCAAGGGGGAAGTTTGAGTACTGCAGACAGGTCGTCGGGATGACGACATCCTCCCCATAGTTGTGAAGGGGGAGATTTGTTGGAGTGGGTGGGGTTCCCAACCTATGTGGAGAAGACCCCGGAGTGCGACGAGCGCCGTCCGATGTCGGAGAAGCTCAGGAAGTAGGCGAGGGAGTTGCTGCTGCTGCTGCTGGAGCTGCTGGAAGCAGGAGATCCGAGTTCGGGCCGAACTCGGTCCCAGGCCGAGTTCTGGCCGAACTCGGTCTGGCCGTTCCAGGGTTTGGCCAGTAGGTGCTGGTTGCCCCACACAGAGTTCTGGCCGAACTCTGTGTCGTCGGGGGCTGAAGCGGGATTCTGGATGAGTTTTCATCATTGGATCTAATCCAACGGTCCAGGTTGCCTGCGGGATTAGGGAGTTATATTAGGATTTCCCAACCCTAATTCAGAGTGCAACGCATTGGACAACACAAGTTGGAGAGAGGAAGGAGGCAAGAGTGCCATTACAACTTCGGAGAAGAAGACGGAGGATTGAAGGTTGCTGTTCGAAGGAGATCGTGTTCGGGTAATCTCTACTCGTCGTTCTCGCTCTTCGTAGCCTTGTAATCATTGTTCTTATCTCTGAGTGTTGTGGGGATCCGATTTGGATCGGGAGGAGTTTGTTGAGGGTGTAATTCTTCTATTCCATTAGTGGAGGCTTCTCAGGGTTGGACTCCGATCGTCCCGTGGTTTTTTCCCGCAAGGGTTTCCACGTCAAAAATTCTCTGTGTCTGCGTGGATTGTTTTGTGTGTTTGTTTTTTGGGTTCTGCGTTGTATTGCTCGGTCCTCTCGCAGGTACTCTCCGGTTTGGGAAAAGGTTTTCGTGTTTCTTTCCCAACAGAGTGGTATCAGAGCTTTGGGTTCAAAGGGTGTCAGGAGTTGACAGAGGAACCAGAGAGGAGAGATGGACGCGAAGCCGGTGCGCATGGTGAACCTTAATGGCACAAACTATCATTATTGGCGGAGCAAGATGAAAGATTTGCTATTTGTCAAGAAGCTGCATCTACCCGTATTTGTATCCGAGAGGCCCAGTGATAAATCCGAGGAGGACTGGACATTCGAGCACATACAGGTGTGTGGGTACATAAGGCAGTTTGTTGATGAGAACGTGTACAATCACATTGCTAATATTGAGCACGCGAAGACGTTGTGGGATAAGCTGGAATCCTTGTATGCGAAGAAGATCGGGGTAAACAAGTTGTTCCTGATCCGAACGATGATGGGTCTGCGGTACAAGGATGGGGCGTCTATTTCGGATTACTTGAGTGAGTTCCAGGGCGTGGTTGACCAGCTATCTTCTATGGGAGTCAAGTTCGACGACGAAGTTCAGGGACTGTGGCTGCTGTGTACTTTGCCAGACTCGTGGGAGACCGTACGAGTATCTATGATCGCTTCTGCTCCAGAGGGCGTGGTCAGTCTGGAGTTTGCCAAGAGCGGGGTGTTGAATGAAGAGATGCGGAGACGTTCTCAGGGCACTTCATCTACATCCCATCACTCAGAGGCACTTGTTTCAGAGAGTCGCGGAAGGGGCAAAAGCAGGGGTCCAGGTGGTGGCAGAGACAAGAGCAGGGGGAAGTCCAAGGGTCGTTACGAGGACTCAGAGTGTTACCATTGCGGTAAGAAGGGCCATATCAAGCAGAATTGTTTCGCTTGGAAGAGAGAGAAGAAGGGCGACAAGGGGAAGCAAGAAGAGAACACTACAGCGGCGGCCTCGGTGCATGGAGGCGATGTGATCGTCGTAGGTGATAAGGTCATTACTAATCTCGCCTGCGATGACAATTCTTGGCTGGTGGACTCAGGGGCTTCAGCACATATATCTCACAATAGGGCACTGTTTGCCACTTACACGAAAGGCGACTGTGGCGTGTTGAAGATGGGCAACGGAGATGTGTCGAAGGCGGTTGCCGTTGGAGATGTGCATTTAAGAACGAAGACGGGTGCGGTTTTTGTTCTCAAGGATGTTCGTCATGTCCCTGATATTCGTTTCAACCTGGTGTCGGTTGGAAGGTTGGATGACGAGGGATTCTTCAGTCTCTTCGGGAACAGTCAGTGGAAGCTTTCCAGAGGTTCGTTGGTGATTGCCAGAGGAAGCAAGAAGTCCGGTCTCTATTATATGGAGGGGAGCGCAGAGGGGGCACAGGAGGTGAACGCAGTCAGTGATGCGTCTACCGAGTTGTGGCACAGGCGGCTCGGCCATATCAGCGAGAAGGGGATGAGCTACTTGGTGAACAGGAAGGTGATTCCGGGGCTCAAGTCTACAAAGTTGGAGAAGTGTACGCACTGTTTAGCTAGGAAGCAAAATAGGGTGTCTTTCCAAAGTCACCCAAGTTCGAGGAAGCCGGCGTTGCTCGAGTTGATTCACTCGGATGTCTGCGGTCCTATGAAGGTAAAATCTCTTGGTGGTGCTTCTTACTTTGTGACCTTTATTGATGACTGTTCCAGGAAGGTTTGGGTCTATGCCTTAAAGACCAAGGATCAGGTGCTGCCTACTTTCAAGGAGTTTCAGGCCTCTGTTGAAAGGGAGACGGGCAAGAAGTTGTTGTGTGTTCGGTCCGACAATGGCGACAAATACATCGGTCCCTTTGATGTGTATTGCAGAGAGCAAGGGATACGACACCAGAAGACTCCGCCAAAGACACCTCAGCTCAATGGTGTAGCGGAGCGCATGAACAGGACACTGATGGAGAGGGTGCGGTGTTTGCTGTCAGAAGCAAACTTGCCGGGCAGTTATTGGGGTGAGGCTCTTCTCACAGCTGCTTATATTATTAATTTGTCTCCTAGTGCTCCTTTGCAGGGTGATGTGCCTGACAAAGTATGGTATGGCAAATAGCCGTCATACAATCACCTGCGGGCGTTTGGTTGTAAAGCCTTCGTGCATGTACCGAAGGACGAGAGGACCAAACTTGAGCCGAAGACGAGGCGATGCGTCTTTGTCGGCTATGGTCGGGATGAGTTTGGCTATAGACTCTACGATCCAGTAGAAGGAAAGCTCTACAGAAGCAGGGACGTGGTGTTCGTCGAGGATCAGACCATGACCAACACTCAGGATTCCGAGACGCCTTCTGAGGCTGAGGAATTGCCTGAGTTAGAGTCATTTCGCTTCGAGCACTTTCCAGAGGACATCGCAGAGGATCCAGTTACGGGGGAGCCGGTACATGGAGTTGCTCCCAACCTTGATCATCAGCCTGCTGATGGTGGTCAGGGTGTCCCTCAGGAGGATGAGCATACCGGAGAGGTAGTTCCTGAAGGGGCGGAGGCTGTCGGTATACAGCCAGCACCAGTGGCTCCACTGAGAAGGAGTGACAGGGATCGTCGACCATCTACGAGATACTCACCGGATGAGTATGTGCTATTGACTGACGGGAGGGAGCCCGAAAGTTTCACAGAGGCTATGGAAGACGAACACAGGCAGGAGTGGATGGTGGCTATGCAGGAGGAGATGAGTTCCTTGCACACCAATTCCACTTATGATCTGGTGCGGTTGCCAAAGGACAAGAAGGCTTTGAAGAATCGATGGGTGTTCAGAGTGAAGCAGACGGATGATGCTACTCGTCCTCGATATAAAGCGAGGCTGGTAGTCAAAGGCTACGGTCAACGGAAAGGCGTGGATTATGATGAGATCTTTTCGCCTGTCGTCAAGCATTCGTCTATCCGGGTGGTGCTAGCATTAGCAGCCAGTTTCGACTTGGAGGTCGAGCAGATGGACGTGAAGACGGCATTCCTCCACGGTGATCTTGAGGAGGAGTTGTACATGGAGCAGCCAGAGGGATTCTGTGAGAAGGGCAAGTCACATTTGGTCTGCCGGTTGAGGAAGAGCTTGTATGGTCTGAAGCAGGCTCCGAGGCAGTGGTACAGGAAGTTCGAGTCGTTTATGGGGGAGCATGATTATGCACGGACGACGTCGGACCATTGTGCATTTGTGAGGTATTTTGCCGATGATGATTTTATCATCTTATTGCTCTATGTTGATGATATGCTATTAGTGGGTCGGAATGCCACTAGGATAGCGGAGTTGAAGCGCCAGCTGGGCGCGGCCTTCTCTATGAAGGATTTGGGCGCAGCGAAGACTATTCTTGGGATGGAGATCAACCGAGAGAGAGTCCAAGCTGCTACACTTGTCCCAAAATAAGTACATTCACCGGGTACTTCAGCGTTTCGGGATGGACGGGTCGAAGAAAGTGAGTTCCCCCCTAGCGGCTCACTTTAAGCTCACTGAGGAACAGTGTCCATCTACCGAGGACGAAAAGGAAGATATGGAGCGGGTTCCATATGCCTCAGCTGTGGGAAGCCTGATGTATGCTATGGTGTGTACGAGGCCAGATATTGCTCATGCAGTTGGTACGGTTAGCAGGTATCTTTCAAATCCTGGAAGGGTACATTAGAGTGCGGTCAAGTGGATTCTACGTTATCTTCAGGGCACTGCTGGTTGGAGACTTTCCTTTGGTGGTGACGAGCCGAAGCTGGTTGGGTATACCGACGCTGATATGGCTGGAGATGTAGACACGAGGCGATCGACTTCGGGCTACGTGATGATGTTTGCGGGAGGAGCAGTATCGTGGCAGTCGTGGTTGCAGAAGTGTGTTGCCTTGTCGACGACAGAGGCAGAGTACATTGCGGCGACGGAGGCTTGCAAGGAGCTGTTGTGGATGAAGAAGCTGCTGCAGGAAATAGGACTGAAGCAAGAGCAGTATACTTTACTTTGCGACAGTCAGAGTACGATCCACCTTGTGAAGAATCAGACGTTTCATAGCCGGTCCAAGCACATCGAGACCCGGTATCATTGGATACGGGATGTGGTTGAGAAGAAGGACGCGGAGCTTGAGAAGGTGCATACAGATGATAACGGAGCTGATATGTTCACGAAGATTCTACCAAGGGAGAAGTTTGAGTACTGTAAGCAGGTCGTCGGGATGACGACATCCTCCCCATAGTTGTGAAGGGGGAGATTTGTTGGAGTGGGTGGAGTTCCCAACCTATGTGGAGAAGACCCCGGAGTGCGACGAGCGCCGTCCGATGTCGGAGAAGCTCGGGAAGTAGGCGACGGAGTTGCTGCTGCTGCTGCTGGAGCTGCTGGAAGCAGGGGATCTGAGTTCGGGCCGAACTCGATCCCAGGCCGAGTTCTGGCCGAACTCGGTCTGGCCGTTCCAGGGTTTGGCCAGTAGGTGCTGGTTGCCCCACACAGAGTTCTGGCCGAACTCTGTGTCGTCGGGGGCTGAAGCGGGATTCTGGATGAGTTTTCATCATTGGATCTAATCCAACGGTCCAGGTTGGCTGCGGGATTAGGGAGTTATATTGGGATTTTCCAACCCTAATTCAGAGTGCAACACATTGGACAACACAAGTTGGAGAGAGGAAGGAGGCAAGAGTGCCATTACAACTTCGGAGAAGAAGACGGAGGATTGAAGGTCGCTGTTCGAAGGAGATCGTGTTCGGGTAATCTCTACTCGTCGTTCTCGCTCTTCGTAGCCTTGTAATCATTGTTCTTATCTCTGAGTGTTGTGGGGATCCGATTTGGATCGGGAGGAGTTTGTAGAGGGTGTAATTCTTCTATTCCATTAGTGGAGGCTTCTCAGGGCTGGACTCCGATCGTCCCGTGGTTTTTTCCCGCAAGGGTTTCCACGTCAAAAATTCTCTGTGTCTGCGTGGATTGTTTTGTGTGTTTGTTTTTTTGGGTTCGTGCGTTGTATTGCTCGGTCCTCTCGCAGGTACTCTCCGGTTTGGGAAAAGGTTTCTGCGTTTTTTTCCCAACAGATAGTAGTAGAATAAAACTAAAAAAACCCACTCTTACTTTACCTATCCCCCCAAATTCGATATGTAAGTAAAAAGGGGGAAGCTCACCCTTTTTCTTTCAGCAAAATGGAAAAGAAAAATATATTTAAGAGAGAGGGCGAGTAGGTGACTGAGTGTGAGAGAGAGAGAAGTGAGAAGAGGGCGGAGAGGGTTTACCTGACGGCGGTCGTCGAAGTTCGTCGGAGAGGGCGAGACAGCCGGAGGGGCGCGGTACTCAGGCGCCGGCATCGCCTGGCAAGGTGGCGGCACCGGATCTGGGGGAAGAGCGCGGTCGCGGC
This sequence comes from Iris pallida, assembly GCA_029216955.1. Classification (NCBI taxonomy): domain Eukaryota; kingdom Viridiplantae; phylum Streptophyta; class Magnoliopsida; order Asparagales; family Iridaceae; genus Iris; species Iris pallida. The sequence goes on from JANAVB010021796.1 coordinate 6,521,475, forward strand.
GAGATGATTTCCGGCCGGGGAGAGGGCCACCGGCGCACTCAGGACGGGAAGTTGAGCTCCGGCCACGGAGAGGTGGCGGCGGCTTTGGTCGCTGCGGAGGGGCGCCGCGGAGGCACGGTCCTGGGGTTGGGCGCGCTCGGCCGTCCACTGGTGGAGGCGGCGCGAGGTGGTCCGGTGCGCGGGGCGGGCGAGTCACAGGCAGGGTTCGCCGGAGAGGGCGCAGCGGCTCTCGGCGCGCGGGGTGGTCCACTGGTAGAGGAAGGGGACGTCGGTGGTAAGAGCTGACGGGGCGGCGCATAATTTTCTTCGGTGAGGCCCGCGGCTGGGCCGACGCCAGGTTCACCAGGCCTCGAGATCGGTAGCTCCGGTGAGGAGCGGAGGTCCTCCGATGGTTTCTCGAATAGTGGCTGCGACAAAGGCCCCCAGGGGTCGACAGCGGTAGATAGACGGTGGCGCGGCGCGGCAGTCGTAGTCGCAGGTGGAGGGAGGTTTAGGAAGGCGGAGAGGCTGCGGTGGGCGCTGGGACTCCGGTACGGTGGCGGATGGGACCCCAGGTGAGGTTCTTTCTTCCTCCTTCTACTTTTTTCTTTGCTGTAGATTTTGGTACGGTGTCGGTGGAGGTTGGTGGCGGTGTTGTCGGGTAGTGTTTGAGGATGATGACGATGGCGATGGTGGTGGTACGGAGTGGCGGGGTTGCCGAAAACATTGATGGTGGTGGCGTTGGTTTGATGATTGGCGAGGGTGGTGGTCGGTTGCCGTAGGATCGGGTCGAGGGAGACGGTGTCTCGCTGAGGTGACGGCGGACAGGATTTAGAGTAGGGTTAGGGATAGAAATTTTGATGGTGTCGGGGGTGTCCGACACGAAATTAATGGAATGTATATATAATTGTGGAATAAGATGGACGGGAGGGAACACAGACACGGTGCACGAGATTGAGAATTATTTGTGGAGTAATTGTGGAGGAGTACCTGCCTATATATAGGATGTGGGAATACCCATTGGATAAGAATTAGGAGAAGATTTAAAACCCAAAAATAGATAACTCGTAACTTAATTTAAATCAATCAACATCCAAATCCAAATCCAAATACAATTCAAATTTAAATCGTATCCCCCCAGTTTAAAATCAATTTAAATAAATCAAATTTCAAATATAGTTATTAGTTTATTATTTAAATGTATCCATGGAATCAAATTAAAATTTAAATTGCCACAAATATTTCAAAAATACGTTTTCCAAAAATACTATAATAATTAATTTCGAAAATACATTATTATAATAAAATATTAATACTAATAAATCTTGAAAATTATATTTTATTTAAAATAGATTAATAAATAATTACGAAATATATATGTAGGTACAAATGATGTTCTCATAATTATGCTTTTCTAGCATACAATAAAAATATTATTTATTATTAATAATTATAACAAATTTGAAAATTTTTGGAACGATAACAAAATAATTATTATGTTTATTATTTTGAAACTTTAAAAATAGAAAAATAATATTTTCAAAAATATGTACGCTCGCACATAATCGCACTCGTCGAGCAATTTCGAAAAATAAAATTTCGCGCGCGACGTAAGATACGACTACGCGACGTACAATACAAAATGTAAAATTAATATCAAATTTAAAAAAAAAATAGTAGAAATTTAGGGGTTTTACAACTTTACCCTTCGATTAGGGCGCATCGTCCATGCGCCTCCATCAGCAATCACCACGTGGCGTCCCCACGCACCGACGCATCCTACATGCGCGCATGAGCAGCCAGCCTACAAAACTATAAATAGAGGGATCATTTCCTTCTCACCCACGCACAGAAGACGCAGAGAATATACAACAAACACACAGAGACTTTGCACCACCAGAGAGGCAGATACAGACATTCAACGTCTTCCTCCTCTCAGCAAGCTCCAGTACCCAGAGCAATCAAGACCTTCAGAGAACCGATGACCTCGTCAGATCGTCAACGGAGTCAACGCATTACCACTCACTCCATCGACACAAGGGACCCAGATTAAACAAAAGTGTACTCCTAGGACTACGTCTAAGTCCTATATTGTAACACTGTTCTGTTTGTATTGAAATTTGCAATCAAAGAATTTTAATGGCAAACAAGCTGTCGACTCTGCTGGGGACCTCTTTCTCCTCCACCGAGAAAGCTGTGTCACAATCCGACGATGTGAAGGTGGGCTCCTCCCCCAAGACGTTGGTCGTACGCCTCAATCAACAGGCGTATGAGGAGTTCATCTCTGAAGACAGTGCGAGTCCTTCGAAGCGACTGCCGAAGCCGAAGAAGACCCGCCGAGTCTGGGTGCACAAGGTTGACGCCTCGGGCACCACCACCGAAAGGGATGCACCAATCCATCCTTCCCTTCATGCTGACGTCCTCAGCAACCAAGATGCGCCCGCTGGTGTAGCACATCTCTCGAGGAAACGTGCGGCTAACCACATTCCCCAGCTATCTCTCTCTCAGGCGAGGAAAATGCGTCGACGGAGCAGGGGCGCAGCCAATGCCCCGCGCATCACCTCTGATGTGCCACTAAAAGTCTCTGTCTTTAACAGACTCACTCGCTGTAGTGGCGAGGAGAATTTGGATTCTGAGTACTACGCGCCCTAGCGGCCTGGTATGAAGAAGTCCAAGGCAGCACGGGCCATGCACCGCAAACGTGCTATGCCAGCAGCAAGTCAGAAGCATGCGCTCACAATCATACGCGCCGCTGATGGTAAGCTGTACAAGGTCGACTCAGGTGCTTCTGCGCCAGAAATGAGTCGACCTTCAAAGTCCTCGTCTCGCTTGGGCGCATCTATTGCGTGCACAACCAAGTTGAGCGAGGCAAATTCAGTGGTCTTGAACTCCCGCGCCTCCTCTGGTTGTGCGTCTGAGGTCCGTTCAAGTCACTTCAGATGTTGTGGTTCCCCCACTACTGATCGGGATGCCTGTTTGGTATTAGATCAGGGGGCGCAGCACTCACCCGACCACCCCGGCGCTTGGCCTTGCCATGTGCCTGAAGGGGGTGTGAAGGCGGCACTCTCCTCCAATGATCTGCGTAATGTGATCACTCACAAGCGCCGATCAGGAGAGTCGACTGACAAGCACGATGCGCCCCTCACGGGGCACACTTGTGTTGTCGTCACCATCAACTGCTGTTGTAAAACGGCAGTCCCACCAAGGCAGTCGGTGTTCCAGTGGCTGCAATCATCGACACCCCTCCGATGTCGCCTCGGGAAGAAGGGGTCAACAGAAGAAGAATCAAGGGTTGCCTCATGCAACGTGATCTCCAACTCCTCGTCGGTCCGAAAGACAACTGGCAATTCCTCGTCCTCCAAAAGCCAGCCGAGGAAAACCAAGGCAGCTATCTCGTCCTCCAGAGTGTTCGAAGGCACTCGGAGGAGGAAGAAGATCTTGTAGGAGGCTGGGGGTAGTCAGACCCTTATCGAGCCTTCTTCCAAAGACGAAGGTGTCCAAAGCACAACTGAGGCGCATCTTCATCCTCGAGGCGAAGTCAGCCTCCCAAAAGACCCTCAAAATGAGAATATCCCCCAGAACATAGCTGGGGGTAGTCTAACATCTGCGGACCTGGATTCCGGAGACGAAAGGGCCATTCAAGACGAAGCCGAGGATAATCAAGCCCTTGCAGATGCATCCGTCGGGAATGATCTCCAGAACATGGCTGGGGGTGGCCAAGATGAGCCAGGAGAGGCAACTCCCCTACAAGAGAGCGAGGCCGAGAGTGAAGCCTCGACCCATCCATCCACTCCCGGTCGCGTCATGACAGTAAACGTAACCGGGGCAGATATCGAATCTGATGCGCCGCCAAAAGACCTCGTCCAGCGCATAGATACCCTGGAGGGAGGACTCAAAACCCTCTCTGCCTCCATGCAAACACTGACTTAAGCAGTGTTTGAGATACGGTCAGCCTTGGCCAGAACACCTTCTACCGGTCCTGATCCTGGGGTCAATGGAGAATCGAGTATACCCCTTCAACGGGTATCCTCGGACACGGATCGCCGCGAGGCACCTCGGACGTCGGAGCCCTCAAACGCTCAACTCCCGGTGGTACCACCTTTCCTGACTCCCAGCTCCACAGAAGACGTGGTCGAGATGATTAGGGACTTGCGAGAACACTTTGAGTCCAAGACGAGGCAAGAGGAGCGCCAGAAGATGGGCATCCCCTAACCTTATCCCCTCGAGTGGAACAAGGTGGTTTATCCTCCAAAGTATAAACCCTAAACACTGACGTCGTACGACGGGAAGGACTCTCCGCATCGCTACCTGAAGTACTTCCAGTCTCAGACGGGACATCTTCCGAAGGAGGACGCGCTCCTCACTAGCATATTCGTCGGAGCATTGAAGGGAGTGGCGTACGACTGGTACTGCAGCCTCTCCGACAATTCTATATCGTCCTTCGACGACCTGACGTGCCTCTTTTTCGACCGTTTCTACGACGGCAGAAAGGACATGATAATGGCGTCCCTTATAGAAATACGCCAGAAGGAGAAGGAAACGGTTCGAGTGTTCATCGAATGCTTCCGACAGGCCTGCTTCAGACTACCTCCGGGCATGCCAGAACATGCGCTTCTCTCCTCCTGCAGCATGAACATGCTGCCTGCAGTTAAGCTCTGGCTGAACTCCACTCCTCCTCCCGACTGGAGTTCCTTGATCATTGAAGCAGAAGCCGCAGAGAAGAAGGCGGCCAATGCTCGTCTTCTGGGTGTCAGTTTCCCTGCCTTCGAGGACAAGGGGAAGCGGTCTGCAGCCAACAACCCTGGACGAGAGACAAAGGGGAAACAGGCATTGACTGTCAATGCCTCAAAAGGTGCGTCAGCACCTACTCAGAAGCCTCCACTCGTGCCAAGGCCAAAGGAGGTTTATTCGTTCAATGACGAAGACACTCTGCAACTCTTTGAGATACTGAAGCAGGGTGACAAGATCAAGCTTCCGGACCCAAAGCGTCCCGACGAGGTTGGGAAAGTGGACAACCCGAGGTACTGTCACTACCATCGGTTTGTCGGACACCCAACCAAGGACTGCTATGTCCTCAAGAATTACATCCAGCGCATGATCAATGCGGATGTAATCTCTGTCGACTACGAGGAGAAGACGGTGTCCGCCAACGTAGTATCACTACAGTTTGGCACCTTGCCGCCAACTACCACACAAGATGGCGTCGTCCCCATTCCTAAGGCGACAATGGAGGTGGTTAACTTACCACCTACCCGTGACAACGTGAGTGGACTCATCCCACTCACCACATCTCGAGGGGAGGTCCTATGGGTTCACCCCAACCTCGTCTCTGAGGTGACTCAACCGGAGGTACGCCCTACCTCCAAATCCAAAGGCAGGAAGATCAAGTCTTGCCGCACGGTCTCTTCTTCAACAGAAGAGGCACTTCCTGTGCAGACGCGTTCACAACTGACCGTCCAACCCGACGAAGCTGCCGTCGAGGTGGTGCCCCCTGGCACCATTCCTGCTGCCCAGGAGGAGGGTCCATCTAAGCCCTCAGCAGCCAATAAGTAGAAGCATATGGAGGCTCATTTCGACAGACCCCTACGAAAGGAGAATGCTTCGGGGCTAGCCAAGCCCCACAACTTCGACATACTGGCACAACTGGCCAGTACTCCTGCCCGCCTATCCTTGTTCGAGCTCATGCGTCTTTCCAAACTCCCGAGAAGCTCTCTGTGAAGCTCTGAAGGATGCTGAATCCTTCCTCAGTCAGGTCAAGTAGCCTGAAGATCTCCCAACTACCTGTGCGTACTATCATTGTGCGGATGAAGTTATCCCGAATATAACTTTCACCCAACAAGACATGCTGCTCAAGCACCACCGACATAACCGGCCACTGTACTACACAGGGTATGTCGGTTCAGTTAAGGTGAGTCAGATTCAGATCGATCCGGGGTCTTCTCTCAGCATCATTCCGAAGGCGCTACTCTCAACACTGGAGATCCCGATGTATCGGCTGGCGCCCTCCAACACAACAATCACTGGCTTCAACGCTAGTAAAAGCGAGCCGCTAGGCAAAATTTGGCTGAAGTGTCACATCGGTAATCTCAGAACCGAGGTGACCTGCTATGTTGTGGATGCCGAGGTCAACTACAACATCCTGCTCGGTCGACCGTGGCTCCATGAGTACATGGTGGTGCCATCCACGCTCCACCAATACATGAAGTACGTATCCACCAATGGCGTCATCCGGACGGAGTTCGCAGACATCGACCCTTTCAAAGGGATTGAAGCCTACTTTATCGAATCCGACTTGTACAAGTCACCTGACGAGGAAGAAGCTAATGATGCTGATGACGAGGCAGAAACAGCAGTAGAGCCGGACATGGAGCCTGAGGTCACTCCTGATGCCCCTTTGAAGATCCGACTCAAAGGCAAACCATCTCAGAAGTTGCCTCCCATGAGCATTAAGCTACTCGGGAAAGCACCAGCTGCTCCTGAAGCTCCCCTGAAGATACGCCTCAAGGGAAAGCCGCCTCAAACATCGGCTCCCCTTGTTGCAAAATTACAGGAGAAGGCACCGATCACCGGAGACGTAGTTGAGGCACCTCTGAAGGTGCGTCTCAAGGGCAAGCCGCCGCAGTCATCCAAGATACTCGAGAAGGCTCACATAACCCTCTCGGACCCCAAAATCAAAGTTGTGGTGGATTCTCCTGATCCAATCCCAGTACTTACAGATGAGGAACTAGGCGAATACATCTCTGCTGATGTAGACGCACCCTCCCTAGACAATGTAATCCCACGGGATAAAATCTCGTATTTCATCAATAATAGAGTATCTTTTAATTATTCCTGTCTTCCACATTGGAATGCCATGTATACATTAGATAACGCTCTACGGTCGTTGTAAACACAAATAACGACCGTCCATCATGTAAATCGAGTAGTCCCGTCTCAAGGAGTCTGTTACATAGTCCCTCCACGAAGTCGAAACGAAGAATCCATCATCTTTGGCAAAGTCGAGCGTCATCAAGACCTCCCGCCACTCGAGCCAGAACCAGATACCGGCAGAATACAAGTCTATCGGTACACGGATACGGCAAAGCACATCATCCAAAAGATGGGCTACGACCTAAAAAGCAACAAAGGCCTGAACTATGGCAAGGGTCGACGTCTCCCTCTCTGGCTTCCAACACCTAAAGGAAAGCCGCAGGACTACTACAATCGGACTCGACGGGGGGTAGGCTATGTCACGTCGCCATCAACTTCAGAGAGTTCGGACGCAGAGGAAGTAGAACATTCTCACTCCTCCGAAGCATCGACGTGGGATTCCGATACCAGCATCGGACCAGTCTTCAGGAAAGTGCTGTCAGCTAACATGACATCAGCACAACCTCAAGAAGATGAAGGCGAAGGCCAAACGCCGGAACCCTTCGAAGAAGAACCCTGGGCTCAACGCCTAGGGGAACAATGGGAGTCTCGTTTTGAATTACGTGAACCTCCCACCGAAGACGAAGTCGAGCAGATCGACCTTGGGGACGGAGCTTCTTCCAAACCCATCTTCATCAGCAAAAGCCTAGAGGGAGAAGACCGAGAGTCTTTAATCCAGCTTGCTAAAGAGTATATCGATGTCTTCGCCTGGAGCTATGAAGACATGCCGGGACTCGATCCCCAGATCGTGATGCATAGGCTGAACATCTTACCTGATGCCAAGCCTGTCAAACAACAACAGCGACGCTTCCGTCCGGACATCATGAACGCCAACGATCAGGAGGTAGACAAACTCTTGACTAGCGGCTTCATCCGTGAGGAACAACACCCAGATTGGGTAGCCAACGTCGTCCCCGTCACCAAGAAGAATGGGAAGATACGAGTCTGTATCGACTTCAGGGATCTCAACTCGGCTTGTCCGAAGGACGAATTCCCGCTTCCAATCACCGATGTGATGATCGACAACACATGTGGTTTTGAACGCATGTCTTTCATGGACGGATATTCAGGCTACAATCAAATCAAGATGTTCTCCGATGACGCAAAACACACGTCATTCAGGACTCCGAAGGGTGTTTTCTGCTACACAGTGATGCCCTTTCGGCTTGAAGAACGTCGGTGCGACATACCAACGAGCTATGAGCACCACTTTCCGTCAACACCTTCGCAAGACAGTCGAATGCTATGTTGACGACATCGCAGTCAAGAGCCGTCTCAAAAGAGATCACCTGCAAGACCTCAAAAAAGTCTTCGATCTCATGCAGGCGCACCAACTCAAGATGAACCCCGTTAAATCCTTCCTAGGGGTTTCCAGCGGAAAGTTCTTGGGCTTCGTTATCATGGCAAAAGGCATTCATGTTGATCCCGAGAAGACTAAAGCCATCCTCAATATGGACCTTCCGAAGAACCTTCGAGAACTTCGGGGCCTACAGGGACGTCTGGCATACATCCGGAGGTTCATAGCAAATCTTTCCAGCAAATGTCAACCCTTTACTCAGCTCATGAGGAAGGGAGTCTCTTACGTCTGGACAGAGGAATGCCAAAAGGCTTTCGACGACATCAAAGCCTACTTGACGAGCCCACCAGTCCTGGTGGCACCCGTCGCCGGCAAACCATTTCTCCTTTATGTCCGTGCCATAGATCATTCCCTCGGCGCTCTGCTAGCTCAGAACAGCGATATAGGCTATGAGCAAGCAATCTACTACCTCAGTCGAATGCTCATCGGGGCCGAACACCGGTACAACCCCGTAGAGAAGGAGTGCTTGGCTTTGGTGTTCGCCATCCAGAAGACTCGTCATTATGTCTCAGGCCAGACAATACATGTCATCTCCCGGGTCAATCCACTCAGAGTCCTCATGACGAAGCCAGGATCATTGAACTCCCGGCTAGCTACATGGGCAATCCTGCTAACACCGTATAACATGGTGTTTGTGCCACAAAAAGCTGTTAAGGGTCCGGCCCTCGCCGACTTTTTAGCTGCACATCCCATCCCAGAATCTTCAAGACTCTATGAAGACATCCCGGATGAGGTCCAAGAATCCAACGTCACCGAAGAAAACTCCGTCTGGCGGATGTTTTTCGATGTCACTTCAAGAACAGGCCCCAAAAGCCAAATCATCGCAGGAGTAGGGGTAGTCTTAGTCTCTCCCGATCAGCTGGTCATCCAGCGTGCTTACTCCCTCTCGAAGCCTTGCTCCAACAATGTTACCGAGTACAATGCGCTCATTATGGGACTCCAGCTGGCACAACAGCTGGGGGTGGATCATCTGGAGGCCTACGGTGATTCCAAACTCGTCGTAAACCAGATCAGAGGGCAATACGAAGTTCGTCATGAAGATCTGATCCCTTACCATGAAGTTGCATTGAACATCATTTCAACCTTCATTGGGTTCTTCATCGAACATGTACCCCGTCTACAAAACTTGGAGGCCGATGCTTTGGCTGGCCTCGTGGCCTCACTGTCAGCACCGCCTTAGACGACATCCGGTGCGCACAGTGCCAGAAGCAGCTATACGCGTTCTCGCCACTCTTATTTGAACCTGGAGCTCTCTCGTCCAGCCGGCTTATCTCAGAAGTCACTTCCGTATTTTCAGCCCTTGCGGAGTCGTAAACCGGATCCTCGAGGAGTCCGTCAAATCCTGCTTGAAAACATAATCCCTCCAAGCAGTCACATGGGTCTTACCCTTGTCTTTCCGGTGCATCAGATAATGATGGCTTGCCACTTCTTTAAAAACCACCATCATCTCCGGGTCCTTATTTTCCAGAACCTGGATCTCTTCATTCGACGGAAAATATTCCTCGTACGGTTCCGAGCCTCAAGGAAGCTTGGACACTTCGTACATCTCATGGAGAGCTGTCACACCCCAGAACCAGAATACTGGAGAGCGGGAGCAGACATAGCCAGCTACGTATATGAAATGGATTCCATCTCGCTATACGGTCACGGCTGTCTAGATACATGAGAGTTTACTACAAGCCAACAGTCTCCTATGGTCATGAACAAGCCTAGTGTCTCAATCACAAGCAAGTAAGTAAATGTTACAAGATGTATGATCATTAAATATACAATAATAAGGCGTCCCAAATATTACATATTCAGCTGATCATGAAGCTAGTCGTTACAAAATGTTAGGACTAGCAAGAGTTTAGTCATACATGATCAACCCTAGGATCTGTTAATCATGTTACAGCCCGTAGGCAGACAGTAAATAAAGTAAAATCGAGCTAAACAGCTGCTCGTCGGCTAAATGCCTCAAAAGAATATTTTACAATAGAGTGGGAGAGCCAAAAATAACCTACTCGTTGCCAGGGTTCCGTCTAGTGGCCACCATCTGGCTGGGAAGTCGGTAGATCCTCTGGAGCTGCTCCGAAATCTGGCCACACAAAACCAGCTGGGTCAGACCCCAGAAAGAGCAAGTGCCACAAAGGAGGCTTCACTTAAGAACTAAAACCAGCAATCAGCACAGGAATATAAATATAAATAAAATAAGGACTGGAATAAAAGGAAACATATCAGGATGATATACGACGAGATAACCATGGAACTATTCAGATAGCCCAGTTACAACCCGTGAACCAAACAAGGACTGGGGTTGTAACCCTTCGTCTGAACTGAGCTTAGTTTTTCACCATTTATCGGTAAAATAAATACAAGCATTCTGGTCATTCAATAATCTGGAACAGGATTCAGGGCAAGACTAGACTGGTTAGACTCCGTCCAATCACTTCACGGCCAAGCAAGAATTACGGCTTGATACATTAACTAACTAGGGTTGTCACAAGCCTAATTACTAACAAGATGCAGTAAGATTATTCCACAGCCACAAGCCCTGCAGACCATCCAGGTTCCCCGGGTTAAAAGATTAGAGTTAAATTCAGGTAGGTACATCGTCCAGGAAACGAATGTACCCTTAGGTAGCTTGAAGGGTGCAACACATGACAGTGTGCTGGAAATGTGCCCTACTCGACGGCAGGCTACAGATCCCAAGGCGTGCCCAGGTAACGGGATTGCCTGTAGCTGGAAAATCTCTTCATGACTAATGTATCAATCTAGTTATTAGTCCTTAGTTCATTTCGATAGGTACTCCTGACCGTGGTACTCAGGAGTCCCATCCTAGACATGATGCAAGACAGGACTAGTTTATTTATACAAGCACAATCACCCACGGTGTCCAGGATTAATTATACAGGTCATGTCATGTCAGGTAGCCGTCGCAACAGCTATTCGAGATAATCATGTCAGATAATCATGTCAAGTGTACTAGTCAGGAGTATGCCACGACGGACCACTATCAGGTCATGTCATGTTACTCATGTCAGGAGTGCACCACTACGGGTCACTGTAGTGTCATGCTCAATTATCAATTCCAAACATATTAAGTAAATTCATGATTATCAAGTTCAGGACAAAAGACGTAAGGATATAAAATGGACGTTAAATATCTAATAAAAATATCAATATACAGGGCTATAGAAGATCAAGGGTAATCAGGCTACGCTCAAGCCAGGCTATGCTCAGGCTAGCGTACGCTCAGGTCTGCGTACCAAAGGATCCATATACTTCCAATGGGAAGCGTACGCAAGGGTCAGCGTACACAAGGGCACGCTCAAGCTACAGGTCAGCGTACGCTCAAGCTAGCGTACGCTCAAGACTGCGTACGCTCGAGCTAGCGTACGAAAGGGCCAGCGTACGCCTTGCTCGCTTAAGCTAGCGTACCAAGGCACGCGTACGCTCAAGCTAGCGTACGCTCAAGACACACTGCCAACAGGCAGCGTATTAAGGTGAGCGTACGCTCACTAAAGAGCAGCGTACGAAAGCTAGCGTAGGCTCGCTAAACAGCAGCGTACGAAGGCTAGCGTATGCTCACTAAACAGCAGCGTAAGAAGGCTAGCGTACGCTCGCTAAACAGCAGCGTACGAAGGCTAGCGTACGCTCGCTAAACAGCAGCGTACGAAGGCTAGCGTACGCTCGCTAAACAGTAGCGTACGACTCAGTGGCGTAAGCTAAAAAGCTAGCTCACTGTTCACTGTCTTCTCCAAATGGCAAGAACAGCAAGAACTCTAAGGTTGAATCTAAGCTTCCATTGTCCATATCTTGGTCAAAACAAGTCCGAATCCAACTTTCCAAAGGTCAAAATTGGGTAGAATGAAATTCTCTAAAACATGGAACCATCAAAACTTGAAAACAAGCAAGTTTGATAGATCAAAACTACCAAAAATCCGAAAGTAACAAAACTCTAGATCTACAAGAAATAAAGCCTCAAAATGGAAAATGACAAGTTCTAATGTGGTTTAGAATCATGGGGAGAAGCTAATGAAACCATCAAAAGAAGTTCTCTTGTGGAAGCAAGTTGCACTTGCCTATGGTGTTCTTGGTTGGTGGAGAAGAGTAATGGTGGGGGAAGGAGAAGTAAATGAGAATTATGGAGAGAGAGAAAGAAGAAATGGTAATAAATATCAAAGGTGGTGGTAGGTAGGGGGGGTTGTAGTGGAAATGAAGGAGAAGCATAGGCTAAGGTGTTCCACCCTTGGCCCATGATGAACCAAGCATTGGGCCGGCCGAACCAAGCCAACCCAAACCGAGAGTAAACAAGCCAAGCCAAACCAAGGAGATATGCAAATACAAGATAAAATACGTATACGTATTCCAAATACGTAATACGAACAACAGGCATTACAACTCTACCCACCTTAAAAGAATTCCGTCCTCGGAATTTAATTAAGAGACTAGAGGGACAAGAACAAGCTACACTACTCACAGACAAGCTATACTAGGCAATTAATCAATCATGCAAGCAAGGAATTGATGGCATGAGACATAAGAAAGATATTATACCTCACGAGTCAAACAAGTCGGGATATCGTGATCGGATATCATTCTCACGCTCCCACGTTGACTCCCCCAAAGAGTGATGACCCCAAGAAACTCGGACTAACTTGATAGTCTTGTTCTTGAGGATCTTCTCTCTCCTGTCCAATATAGACACGGGCCTCTCCTCATACGAAAGGTTGGTACCAACAACCAATTCTGAATGATCCAGGATGTGGCTCGGGTCCGAGATGTACCGTCGTAATTGGGATACATGGAACACGTCATGCACGTCGCTTAGCGACGGCGGAAGAGCGAGACGATAGGATACATCTCCTACTCGCTCCAGAATGTCGAACGGACCTATATACCTAGGACTAAGCTTTCCCCGTACGCCGAAATGAATGATGCCACGGTTAGGCAAAATCCTCAGGAATACATGATCGCCGACCGAAAACTCGAGAGGGCGCCGATGAGAATCGGCCCAATGGCGCTGGCGATCTTGGGCAACTCGAAGATGATCTCTGACTCGCTTGACCACTTCAACTGTCTGGGCAATCATTTCTGGACCGAGCATCTGTCTCTCTCCAACATCATCCCAGGCTAGCGGGGATCTGCACTTCCTACCATACAGTACCTCGAACGGTGCCATCTGGATACTGGCCTGAAAACTATTGTTGTATGAGAATTCCACCAGGTGCAATTGATCTTCCCATGAACCACCGAAGTCAAGTGTGCAAGACCGCAACATGTCTTCAAGAGTCTGGATCGTGCGCTCCGACTGACCATCTGTCTGCGGGTGATATGCTGAACTGAACTGAAGGCGAGTTCCCAAACTCTCCTGCAGGCTACGCCAAAAGTGCGACGTAAATCTTGAATCTCGGTCCGAGGTAATACTGACTGGCATACCGTACAATCTGACAATCTGCCTGAGGTACATCTCTGCTAACTGAGCCGTCGACTGACCAACTCTAAATGGAAGAAAGTGAGCCACCTTCGTGAGCCTGTCAACTATAACCCAGATAGCATCTCTACCAGCTGGGGATCTAGGTAATCCAGTCACGAAATCCATGGTCACATGCTCCTACTTCCATTCCGGAATCGGCAAGGGCTGAAGAAGTCCAGCCGGTCTCTGATGTTCGGCCTTAACCTGTTGGCAAACCAAATACCGAGAGACAAACCGAGCTATCTTCCGCTTCATACCATTCCACCAGAAATGCTGCCAGATATTATGGTACATCTTCGTACTGCCGGGATGGATGGAATACTGCGAACTGTGCGCCTCTGACATGATCTCCTGCCGGATATCTCCGCTGGGTACACAAAGACGCTTACCATGCCTAAGTGTACCATCCTCATGAATACATAACTCTGGTCTTCGTCCTGCCTCACACTCTGCTCTGAGTCGCTGAAGCTTGGAATCTGTTGACTGCGCCATCCGGATCCTCTCGACTATAGTGGACTGAACTTGCATGCTGGCCATCAACGCCACACTGGAAGGGAGAACAACTTCAAAACCCATCTTCTGAAGATCTGCTAACAGCTCTGGTTGTGCTGTTAGAAAATAAGCTCCCGTTCTCCTGCTCAATGCATCCGCAACAACATTGGCCTTCCCAGGATGATACTGCAAGCTGACATCATAATCCACAAGAAGCACCAGCCACCTCCTCTGACGCATGTTAAGATCCTTCTGGGTGAAAACATACTTCAGGCTCTTGTGGTCGGTGAAAATCTCCACCCTATCTCCATACAAGTAGTGCCTTCACAACTTAAGTACAAACACCACTGCTGCCAGCTCCAAGTCATGGGTTGGATAATTCCTCTCATGATCACGAAGTTGTCGTGACGCATAAGCTATCACCTTCCCATGCTGCATCAGAACACATCCTAAACCTCTGCCTGAAGCATCACAGTACACTGAGAATCCTCCGGTTCCATCTGGAAGCGTGAGAATAGGAGCTGTTATCAGGCCTCGCTTCAACTGCTCAAAAGAAATCTGACGCTCTGCTGTCCAAGCAAACTGCGCATCCTTGCGGGTCAACTGGGTCAATGGCGTTGAAATCCGAGCAAAGTCTGAAATAAACCGTCGGTAATAGTCGGCCAATCCAAGAAAACTACGAACCTCTGCAACTGTGCTAGGCACTGGCCATGACTCAATAGCCACAATCTTCTGGGGATCCACTTCTACTCCTCCTCTGGTGATGATATGACCCAAGTACGAAATGCGATCGAGCCAGAACTCGCATTTACTGAACTTGGCATATAACTGGTGCTCTCTGAGGATCTGAAGAACTATACGGAGATGCTGCTCATGCTCCGCCTCACTCTTGCTATAGACCAGGATGTCATCCAAGAACACGATCACAAACTGATCCAAGTAAGGCATGAAGATGCGATTCATGAGGTCCATGAATACTGCCGGCGCATTGGTTGCTCCAAAAGGCATAACAAGGAACTCCCAATACCCATATCTCGATCTAAAAGCTGTCTTCGGGATGTCCTGCTCTCTGACTCTGATCTGATGATAACCTGAGCGCAAATCAATCTTCGAGAATACTGATGCCCCCTTGAGTTGATCAAACAAGTCATCTATCCTCGGAAGAGGGTATCTGTTCTTGATTGTCACTGAGTTCAAGGTACGATAATCAACACATAACCTGGACGTACCATCCTTCTTTTTCACAAGAAGCATCGGGGCTCCCCAAGGCGATCCACTAGCACGAATGAATCCCTTGGTTCTGAGTTCTTCAATCATCTTGTACAAGATCTCCAACTCTGATGGCGCCATCCTGTAGACTCTCTCTGACACTGGGGCTGTTCCGGAAATCAAGTTTATAGTGAACTCGATCTCCTGCTCCGGAGGCATACCTGGAAGTTCTTCTGAGAAAACATCTGGAAACTCCTCCACTATCCTGGGCAACTGAACTGCTGCTACTGCCATCCGCAATACTGGAGGAGATGACTCAACTTCGCCTCGGGAGAAAAAAAACTCCGGCTCGCCTGGAATGCTAAAAACAATCCTGCCAATATGGCAGTCTATCCTAGCATACTGGTTCCTCAACCAATCCATCCCTAAGACCACATCATAATCGGCCATCGGGAACTCTATCAATCTAGCGGGGAATTCTCTACCGCTAACTACGATCCGACACGAGAAAAATACTCTATCTACTCCTACAAGTCCGTTACCAGTAAGAATATTAAGCCTTACTGATAATGACTCGGGCTCCAATCCTACCCGTGTCGCGAATCGTGCAGACATAAAAGAATGCGATGCACCAGAATCAAATAAAGCTGAAGCTGGAAAGGAGTTGACGTGAATAGTACCTGCCACTACCTCTCCTGGTGCCAATCCTTCCTCCACGGTCATCACCATAGCCTGACCGTGCCCTCGGGGTGCTGGTCCCCTCTGCTGAAATCCTCGCTGCCTGCTCTGACTCTGGGCTTGGACTTGTACATACTGCTGGGGGTTCTGCTGCTGGAACACTTGGGTCTGAGGCGGCAAGGACCTCGGCAATGGATACTGCTGCTGATGGACCGGAGCTGGTCCTCTCACCGAAGAGCTAGAAAGGTTGGACGAGGATGAACCACCCCTGTTCGGGCAGGATCCAACCCTATGGTCTGGTGCTCCATAAGCCAGACATAATCCCTGTGCCCTGCGACATTCTGCCACCACATGGCCTGGCTTCCCATAATGAGAACAACCTACTGCGGAAGATTGCTTCTGCTTCTGCTGCTGAGGGTACGTCGGGGTTGAATGCTGAACCAACGTCACTGAGGCTGCTCGCCTCGGAGCTCCAATAGTCAAAGTCCTGGCTGCCGGGGCTGGGGCTAAAGACTGATTCATCTGGCCATGAGATCTCTTCCGACCTTCGGTCCTGTCCACGATCCTCTGGGAGGTATACTCATGCCTCCGGGCTGCTCTCAAGACTGCATCAAAAGTCTGATGCTCAAACTGCTCAACTGCTAACAAGATCTCCAGGTGCAGTCCCTGCTGGAATCGCTGGGCTCTATCATACTCGGTTGCCACCAAGGTGGGAGCAAACCGACTGAGTCTCGAAAACTCGGCCGCATATCCATCGACCGTCCTGCCTCCTTGCTTCAGATTGGTGAACCTGGTCTGCAGATCATACCGAGCCACGGTATCGAAATACTTGGTCTGGAATCTCTCTCTGAATACTGTCCAAGGAATGGATGCTGCTAACCCAACGGCCTGCGCTGTCCACCAGCTGCAGGCAAGATCTAACAGCTGCAGGCGCACCACGGCTACCTTCTCGTTCTCTGGAGTCTTGGCTGCTTCTAGAACCACCTCTGTGTCCTGAAGCCATGCATCTGCCGCGATAGTATCTTCACTACCGTCGAAGAATGGAGGGTTCAAGCGCTTGAAGCTGTTGGCCGCGCTGTTACCCTGATGACCACCCCGGGTCAAAGCATCCGTCACTGCCTGGTACAAGGCATCTCCACGCCGGTCTTGGGAAGCTATCAGGGTCCTGACGAGTCCTACCAAAGTGTCGTCATCATGTTCTACAGGTTGAACTGGCTGGACTGGTGGCTCTCCGTCAGAAGGCACGACTCTGGAGGCTACTCCGGAATGCTGGGCTTAATCTCCAGGTTGCTGTTGGTCCGCGGGAGGTGCTCCGCCTTGCTGATCGGCCGGGTCAGATACTATGCCGCTGAAGAAGACGACATAGGAAACAATAAGGAAGGACCAGGACAGATCAACGATACAAGCATATGATCAGGACAAGAATCCAGGGATTCAGAAGATACGAGCAGAGATCAAGGACGAATACTGATTGAGACATCTATTCGGTAAATCTCCACATATCTTGATTTACAAGACCTGCATGGGCCACCACTTAAACCATGTCACGCCCCAGAACCAGAATACTGGAGAGCGGGGGCAGACATAGCCAGCTACGTATATGAAATGGATTCTATCTCGCTATACGGTCACGGCTGTCTAGATACATGAGGGTTTACTACAAGCCAACAGTCTCCTATGGTCATGAACAAGCCTAGTGTCTCAATCACAAGCAAGTAAGTAAATGTTACAAGATGTATGATCATTAAATATACAATAATAAGGCATCCCAAATATTACATATTCAGCTGATCATGAAGCTAGTCGTTACAAAATGTTAGGACTAGCAAGAGTTTAGTCATACATGATCAATCCTAGGATCTGTTAATCATGTTACAGCCCGTAGGCAGACAGTAAATAAAGTACAATCGAGCTAAACAGGTGCTCGTCGGCTAAACGCCTCAAAAGAATATTTTACAATAGAGTGGAAGAGCCAAAAATAACCCACTCGTTGCCAGGGTTCCGTCTAGTGGCCACCATCTGGCTGGGAAGTCGGTAGATCCTCTGGAGCTGCTCCGAAATCTGGCCACACAAAACCAGCTGGGTCAGACCCCAGAAAGAGCAAGTGCCACAAAGGAGGCTTCACTTAAGAACTAAAACCAGCAATCAGCACAGGAATATAAATATAAATAAAATAAGGACTGGAATAAAAGGAAACATATCAGGATGATATACGACGAGATAACCATGGAACTATTCAGATAGCCCAGTTACAACCCGTGAACCAAACAAGGACTGGGGTTGTAACCTTTCGTCTGAACGGAGCTTGGTTTCTCACCATTTATCGGTAAAATAAATACAAGCATTCTGGTCATTCAATAATCTGGAACAGGATTCAGGGCAAGACTAGACTGGTTAGACTCCGTCCAATCACTTCACGGCCAAGCAAGAATTACGGCTTGATACATTAACTAACTAGGATTGTCACAAGCCTAATTACTAACAAGATGCAGTGAGATTATTCCACAGCCACAAGCCCTGCAGACCATCCAGGTTCCCCGGGTTAAAAGATTAGAGTTAAATTCATGTGGGTACATCGTCCAGGAAACGAATGTACCCTTAGGTAGCTTGAAGGGTGCAACACATGACAGTGTGCTGGAAATGTGCCCTACTCGACGGCAGGCTACAGATCCCAAGACGTGCCCAGGTAACGGGATTGCCTGTAGCTGGGAAATCTCTTCATGACTAATGTATCAATCTAGTTATTAGTCCTTAGTTCATTTCAATAGGTACTCCTGACCGTGGTACTCAGGAGTCCCATCCTAGACATGATGCAAGACAGGACTGGTTTATTTATACAAGCACAATCACCCACGGTGTCCAGGATTAATTATACAGGTCATGTCATGTCAGGTAGCCGTCGCAACAGCTATTCGAGATAATCATGTCAGGTAATCATGTCAAGTGTACTAGTCAGGAGTGCGCCACGACGGGCCACTATCAGGTCATGTCATGTTACTCATGTCATGAGTGCACCACTACGGGTCATTATCGTGTCATGCTCAATTATCAATTCCAAACATATTAAGTAAATTCATGATTATCAAGTTCAGGACAAAAGGCGTAAGGATATAAAATGGACGTTAAATATCTAATAAAAATATCAATATACAGGGCTATAGAAGATCAAGGGTAATCAGGCTACGCTCAAGCCAGGCTATGCTCAGGCTAGCGTACGCTCAGGTCTGCGTACCAAAGGATCCATATACTTCCAATGGAAAGCGTACGCAAGGGTCAGCGTACACAAGGGCACGCTCAAGCTACAGGTCAGCGTACGCTCAAGCTAGCGTACGCTCAAGACTGCGTACGCTCGAGCTAGCGTACGAAAGGGCCAGCGTACGCCTTGCTCGCTTAAGCTAGCGTACCAAGGCACGCGTACGCTCAAGCTAGCGTACGCTCAAGACACACTGCCAACAGGCAGCTTATTAAGGTGAGCGTACGTTCACTAAAGAGCAGCGTACGAAAGCTAGCGTAGGCTCGCTAAACAGTAGCGTACGAAGGCTAGCGTATGCTCACTAAACAGCAGCGTACGAAGGCTAGCGTACGCTCGCTAAACAGCAGCGTACGAAGGCTAGCGTACGCTCGCTAGACAGCAGCGTACGACTCAGTGGCGTAAGCTAAAAAGCTAGCTCACTGTTCACTGTCTTCTCCAAATGGCAAGAACAGCAAGAACTCTAAGGTTGAATCTAAGCTTCCATTGTCCATATCTTGGTCAAAACAAGTCCGAATCCAACTTTCTAAAGGTCAAAATTGGGTAGAATAAAATTCTCTAAAACATGAAACCATCAAAACTTGAAAACAAGCAAGTTTGATAGATCAAAACCACCAAAAATCTGAAAGTAACAAAACTCTAGATCTATAAAAAATAAAGCCTCAAAATGGAAAATGACAAGTTCTAATGTGGTTTAGAATCATGAGGAGAAGCTAATGAAACCATCAAAAGAAGTTCTCTTGTGGAAGCAAGTTGCACTTGCCTATGGTGTTCTTGGTTGGTGGAGAAGAGTAATGGTGGGGGAAGGAGAAGTAAATGAGAATTATGGAGAGAGAGAAAGAAGAAATGGCAATAAATATCAAAGGTGGTGGTAGGTAGGGGGGTTGTTGTGGAAATGAAGGAGAAGCATAGGCTAAGGTGTTCCACCCTTGGCCCATGATGAACCAAGCATTGGGCCGGCCGAACCAAGCCAACCCAAACCGAGAGTAAACAAGCCAAGCCAAACCAAGGAGATATGCAAATACAAGATAAAATACATATACGTATTCCAAATACGTAATACGAACAACAGGCATTACAAGAGCCAACCCCAACTCCCCCACCGGAGTATAGAAGGTGCCAGTCTGGGTATTGAACAACTCCAAGAGTGCGAGGAACATAGGCTTATTGAGATCCACGCCAGCCTGTGTGGCACGGATAGCGGCCGTCAGCCCAATCTCCTTAAGCTCGGCTTTGAACTTCGAAAGCACCCAAATGGTCAACTCGTCCCACCTCGGGATATGGTGACACCAACCTTCAACTCTAAACTTACCTTTCGGATACGTGACCTTCGATGTCAGCATCCGATTTGCAAAAGTCGGAGCACTGAAGGCAAACGTGTCGCTTGGGACTTCACTGTAAAGGCTCCCGGGACGCAAAGCTCGGCAACTAAACGAGGAACCGGCTCGTGAAGCGGCCAAGGTATCCCTCTGGTTCGAGGTAGCATCAATCGAAAGGGTACCTCCCAAAGCCCCTCCTTGAGAAGGAGTAAGTTTCCAGCGCATCCTTCTCTTCGAAGCCAAACGGTAAAAGGCCGTCAGCGGCAATTGGCGGTCAAGTTGCCGCATATACAGAACCATGCCTTTTGCAGAAAAGAACCAGTCTTCTCTGATCCTCAGTATCTTTGCTTCAGAAGAGACCAGTCGGTCACCAAACAGAAAGGCAGGTTTTAAGAAAGTGACATCCTCAGATTCAGCAGATTTCAGTCTACCGCTCTCCGTCATACTCTGGAGAAAAATTGGCAACTGGTTCTGGATTTGCAGCACTCTCTCACGAGGTTGGTTCTGTAGGATAGCATTCTTCGCAGGGTTGATCACCGCCTCATCAAAATCAACTCCCATTTGACAAAGAGAAGCATCCAGGAGGACCTCATTCAGCAAAGGGATTGTCATCGACACTGGCACAACCAAAATAAAAGTCAGGCAAAAAGACAAAATGTGTCAAGCAGCCTGGCACATCGTCAGAGTATAAACCCATGCGCATCAGCGTTTGAGATTCGGCGCATCATCAGGGCGTAAGTCCATGCGCATCAGCAAAAGGCTTCGGCACATCATCAGGGTACAAAACCCATGCGCGTCAGCAATTAAACCTCGGTGCATAATAAAGGCCTGAGCCTATGCACGTCGGCAGGATAAAACCTCAGCGTATCAAGGATAGAAGCCCATACGCGTCGGCAGCAGAGAGTTAGGGCACAGTATGACCCAAAGCTTGTCTGAACAAAGAAGATAGCAAAAGTCGACACCCACCCGTCACCACGGGAAGAACGTCGGCCGGAGTCACAATGGTGGCAGGAGCATCCTCGTCGACGAACTCTGCCGGCTCCTTTCCCTTAGCACCGCCGCGAGGAGTCTTGGGAGCTATTCTCTTGAAGAAGAAAGTTAGGATTTTGAATAAGAAACTCTAAAAAAGCAAAGGCAGAGAATAGAAGAATTCTTTCTCTCTCCATCTCATGCCTATTTATAGGCACAGTCGTACGCGTGAACCGATGAAAGGTGACCTCAGCCGTCGCCTCGGGTCCTGTGAAAAGATAACAGCAAATAAAACCAAAAGATCATCATTAATCTTTTCGGTTACCGAGGCGTTATCATTCGCATTTACTGAGAGGAGCATGCGCCCGAACAGACATGCGCCCGAACAGTCATGCGCTCCAACAGTCATGCGCCTTGACCACCATGCTTCTTATTCAAAGTATTCCAAAACTTATCTAAAAGTTTTGAAAACTTTGAAGGGGGTCTTGTAGAAGCATGAAATTTCAGAGCCAGAAATCCTATGCGCCAGACACTACATGCGCCAGAGCTCGGACAAATACTTCACAAACAAAACCAACAAATATAGACATTTGAAAGAGGACTTTTTATTACATATAAAAGTCTATTACATGTCTAGAAAAGGTGGTACAAAAGATCCTAAGTCTACAGCCAGCAACCACCATGCGTCTCCAGTCAGGCGCAGCAGCCACCATGTACCTTCAACCAGGCACATCCCGCCATGCGCACTCAGCAGGGCGTATCCTTTCAGTAGCTCAGTTACGTGCATCCCCAGTTATGTGCATCCCTTTAGCAGCCCAGTTATGTGTCACTCTTTCAGCCAGGCTCACCTGATAAGTGCTTCGACTAATGAAGCATTTAACCCTCTGGCTGGAACCAAGGAAGAGAAGAGCACCGCAAATCTGTGGCCAGGGGAGGCTTCGAAAGAGCCTCCAAAGGCGAAGGAATACCGTGATCGAAACCGCGGCTAAGGAAGCAGCTTTCAACACAACCAGAATGGGCAACGCCCACTTTGAAAGAAGAAAGAGCCTAGCACCGCCATTTCGATCTACGGCTCTTCCGGAATAACAGAAACGAGGCCCGAGCATCCCTATCTTTAGATGCAACAGGCACCTTTCGCCCGCCTCGGAAGCCCTCGACTCCGTCTTTTGGATGTAACAGTCACCTTTAAGTGCATCAACGAAGACACAGCGTCGCATCTTTACCCTCGGGAGCACTTCGTCAACAGAGTGCACTCGAATACACAAGTTCATATCGAAAGTACGTGAGAGAACGAGAAGCAAACCCTCTCTCCATGCCACTATTTATAGGCCGGGCAAATCAAACCCACGCGCCAAGTGGATGGCTCTTCGAATTTTGTGCAATGAATTTGCATTAAATGGATGAACCGGACGCCTCGAATTCAGCCAAACGGCTATTTAAAGCACTCGAAGAACGTAACAGCCGCATCATTAAAGACGTATCAGATGCGCCGGCCAGATAGTGCATCACCCCGACGCGCCCTCCGACATCAGGCGCATCATACAGACGCGCCCTCAGCGTCAAGCGCATCACAAACACCAAGCGCCTCATAGGGGATGTGCCCCCGTGCGTCCCCATACGCCTAGTGGAACGTCAATCGACGTGCCCACTCAGCTGTCCATCGAATGTCACCAATATTAAATGCTGAACTGACAGAGTTGGCAGCACACCTCCCAAAGTCTGAACAGTTGACAGCTTTTTCAGAAGACGAAGCGTCGACAACGTCAGCATCATCGTTACTTCTCCACCGACGGCTGCTGCCACGTGGCCATCCAACCACTCGCATGCGCCTCCGCAGCCATGCGCCCAAATCTGTATGCGCCTCAAAAGCCATACGCCCCAGACTGTTCTCCGATCCCAAAAGACAGAAGGAAAGTCGCCTGCATGCGCCTCAAAAGCCATGCACCCAGAATGGTTCGAAACTTCTAAAGGTTATGAGCCGCAGCCTCCTCATACGCCCGATCCAAGGCGCATCTCGCCTGATCATTCCCCACCAAATCTGAGATCTCCGAGCCATGGGCCGATGACACGTGTCCTTTGACTCGATTCACCCAAGATCTCAGCAACAGAAAGATCTTCTCCTTTGCTACGTGCAGCTCACAACAGCAACGTGAAGAAGTCTACCCTTCGATTAGGGCGCATCGTCCATGCGCCTCCATCAGCAATCACCACGTGGCGTCCCCACGCACCGGCGCATCCTATATGCGCGCATGAGCAGCCAGCCTGCAAAACTATAAATAGAGGGATCATTTTCTTCTCACCCACGCACAGAAGACGCAGAGAATATACAACAAACACACAAAGACTTTACACCACCAGAGAGGCAGATACAGACATTCAACGTCTTCCTCCTCTCAGCAAGCTCCAGCACCCAGAGCAATCAAGACCTTCAGAGAACCGATAACCGTCGTCAGATCGTCAACGGAGTCAACGCATTACCACTCACTCCATCGGCACAAGGGACCCAGATTAAACAAAAGTGTACTCCTAGGACTACGTCTAAGTCCTATATTGTAACACTGTTCTGTTTGTATTAAAATTTGTAATCAAAGAATTTTAATGGCAAACAGCTACGTCGAAGAACTCTTCATTTCCTAGAGAGGTTTGCAATCCGTGGACTATGGAAAATATGTTCTCTAAATTAATCCGAACAAGGTTCAAAAATAGAACGAAATTGGAGAAGTCAAGATTGTTATCTTTTTCGTGGTTATTTAAACAAACGAGCAAAGAATCCAAATGCAATGCAAGATCTCAATCTATATGGACTGAACAAGATCCCAGGATAAAACTATGTCTACTAGATTAGGGTATCCTAGAATAGGTTTCTATCCAAGGATTGAGCTAGTTGCTAGTCGGGTTGGTTAGCTAGGTCCATAAGCCTGAAATGCGCCTTCAGTGACCTTTGTGTTTAAGTAGCACATGAGGCCTCAATTGGATGGACGCTAGTGGCATGTGCGTAGTGGGCTTCGAGTAGATCACAACCATATATTGGGTCGAATGAACTGAATCAAGGTTGAGGCTCTAATGGAAGTCGGAAAATGTACCGGCATTATGGTAAGGGTTATAACTAATTCTTTTAACCTGAAAGTCGTAGCACAAAAATAGAGTACAAGGGGACAGGTTTGAGTAGGACATGATATACCTAGATGAAGGTGGACTTGTCTAGATCTTGCATGTGAAATCTGTTGGAAGGTAACAGCTGGTCTTGTGCTCCGAATATTAATGACACGGCCGGGGACACAAAATGATCTAAATGGAAAGTGGGAGTCCAAGGGTACTAATAATCATGGTCCAAGGGTACTAATAATCATCTTAATGGAAATTATTCTAATCACTCGGTTATTCGGGTATATCCTAAATTTTATGAGGCTTACAGTCTACCCACCTTAGGAGCTAGGATATGGTTTTAGGAATGGTGAGGTTAGAAGAATTCCAAAGTTCGGATACTGTACCTCAAATCTTGTTAATAAAGAATGAGGCACGGCATAACGGAATATGGTAGGTATAAGTCGAGTCAAGGATCATTCCTCAATAAAGGGAAAATAAGGGTGTACAATGACAAATGGTCGATAAGATAGAGGGGTATACACGTCCATAGTGTACAAGAGTTATCGACCGGGTAACCAACTCTAAGGTAAGAAGATTTCTAACTATTGAGTCATGGATTTCTATTGGTATCAAACCTGCCAGACTATTGTTACAAGGGTTCTAGTTAAAGCAAGCTTCAAACAAATAGTTTGAGGCTCACAACAATCGGTCTCTTGAGAATAGATAGTCTCCTAGGTTGGCATTCGATCAAGGGAACGATCCTAATCATCCTCGGACTCCAGTGACTAGAATATCAAGATAGTGGGTTTAGGGTCGCAGAGAGGACGAGTAACTTAAGGCAAGGTTCTAGTCACCTGGCTGGCCGATGGTAGTTACCCTTGTGTATACAACCATCATGACCATGGAAATACCTTGTACCTCTCTACTAATTATAAGCTTTCGTCTTTCCAAATCAGTGAAAGACAAAACAATAGGATTCAAGGGAGATGTCACTGAACACAATTACGTGATTCAAGGGCGGATGTATAATTCAAGAGGAATTGTCAAAGCAGTCGTGGATGAGATCCTAGAGACCACTACATCTCAATCCACGCAGGATAATTAGATGAAGAGCGAACCAAATACATCATGGTTGATCAGACCGTAATACAATAATTCTGATTAGATAACATGTTAGCGGACGTCCCCAATAAACATGTGTCTTGAATCAAGCTCGATAAAAGAGTAAGCTTGCAAAAACTAGGCTGTAATAGCAGCATTGGTCAAGAGGGTCAAAATATAAATATGTAAGATTTTTGAAATGAGGCACAAATGGTTCGAGTTTTGAGATAATCAAAACCTTTCCTGGTGTCATTGCTTATACAGTCTTCCTACTATCTTCTGATCCACAAGGACTTGGTCGACTAATGGGTTATGGTCATTCTAAATTCCATATTCTAGGTAACCCTATTAGTGTCAGTCGATAACCTCGTCAATAGGTCACAAGGACCACGAAATGCTAGATCGGAAGACGTGCTATCCAACTTACAAAACTTCTACCAATATTGGCTTCGGATCTTATGGAACACACAGGGCACTGTCCTATCCTCTATAGTATCCTTAATTTGTAATCACGTCTGAAGTCATTTCACCGAGGACTATGCCTCGCCCGTAAAATCGGGCTGTGGTAATCCTTGGTTTCGTAACTCAAATATGATACAAATCGAACATTACTTAACTCTATCCAATATTGGCTCAAGGATAACTACGATCAAGGGTGGACCACTAGTCATATCTCTAGCAAATTCTATAACCGATATTTTCCTAATCTCATTTCAACTCTAGGGGTCGTGTCTCGCCAGTGCGCTGCTGGCTGCAGTGAATCCCTAGTCTCCAAAATTTAAATAAATGGCGACAGTGCGCTGCTGTCATGCCAGTATAAGTTAACTAACATTCTCGTAACTATATCTGTAAATAAATTCCTGAGCTTCTAGAGATTCAAACAAGTTGACTATGAAATAAGGCATAAATATTTGCCCTATCAACCCTTAAAATAAAAGATTGAGCGGGGAGGAAATAACTGAAGACAAAAAGATACACAAACATTCTAATGTCTATTCCATGTGTATTCAAACATTGAGGAAAACTTTGAACCGAAACTAACTCGAGGTCCGTATGGGGATAACAATAATCAGAATTTATACAAATATTAATTCCTAGGGCAAATAGAAACTAAATAGATAGTTTGACTAAGATATGAGGATGATATCTAAGAGGCAAAGAGAAGGATCTGCCCAATTCATCAAGGTTATATCATAAATTATATGAAGCCATGTCTCACCAAGTGAATAATCTATCCACTTTGGATCGTGTCGCCATATCGAGAGATAATAGTGTACCTATAGGGATCTGACAAACAATCCACATTAATAACTCATCTAAATTACATGGCCTAGACTACCCATCGGTCAATTTGTATATAGTCCTAGTCATTCTCTTAAATTAAATTAATTCTTGTTTGTGAATGAGCATGTTCTAGTCGCAGGCTCGTAATAGTACAACTAACTTAAGTACCATCACGAGTTCTCATGATTTACGAAAACAGACCTGCATGGGCCACCACAAAAACTTATCACAACCTGCATCCGTTTTTTTTAAACGGATACGAGACGTGTCCAAGCCAGCCTACGCCGCAGTGTCGGCGGTAGAACGCTGTCACGGCCATGAAGATCAAATCACAAACAATGCTCATTCACAAGAATTAATTTAACTTACAACGATCACAAGATTTACATTTGCAAAATATAAACTTGTACAAATATTTGAATGGCTACAACTCCACTATCTAGCTAATCTATAGGCTTTTCGTCTGCAAGTATACCCGTCACTCCCCAAGCTAAGTGAATCCACGGCTAACCTGAAAATGTTGGTTTCCAGTCAGGAATGGAACGAGCACAATTCACTGAATGCAATTTCAATAAAGAAAATGACTATAAAACAAAGGTTAGACATCAATCATGAGTTTTAAAAATAAACAGTAAATACAAAAAACCAATAGCAATAAATAGACATAAAATACTTTCCCCAACTGTTAGAAGTACCGTTGATATATGATCAGTCTAGGATGCTACACCGCACGGTCTACGAGATCTACTTGCATAAAAAATAAGCACTGTCTACGAGATCTACTTGTAGAAATTAAACACTGTCTACGAGATCTACTGCATAAAAATAAACAAGGTCTACGAGATCTACTGCATAAAAGTAAACAAGGTCTACGAGATCTACTGCACAAAAGTAAACAAGGTCTACGAGATCTACTGCATAAAAGTAAACAATGTCTATGAGATCTACTGCATAAAAGTAAACGAGGTCTACGGTCGGATCACACATCCTTGGTACTTCTCATTTCCGACTCAATAATTTATAATAGAGTATAAAAATTACATAACCAATGACTAATCAATGAAATATAGTAAAGATCAATATTGAAATACAGACAATAAACTGTACTCGCCTGTGGTCCTCTGCTGGTGAAACCGACAGTCTGACGTACTCAATGTGCCACAATAGTCAAAACCCATACAACAGTCCCCAGAAGCTGAAATAAATATTACCAATATTCTCAGAATAGTCAAATTAGCTAGAATTGCCGGTCCTTAAGTCTAATTCTGGACACAGGGGCAAAACGGTAATTTCGGACAAAAACGATGTCCACCGTTGGACCCGTTTTGTACCGAAAAGCGTGCCAAAGTCAATGGTCTCTAAAGTCGTCAAACTATATGTCTATGGATCCAGTTTTTTGATACGAACCCAACCATATGTCCAAAGTTGGATTTCGGCAGACCGTGCACAAAATTGCCCGTTGAGTGGGACCGTGGGGCCCGCAAAACGACGTACGATTCAACTGTCTCAGAATTGGACCAAACTTGGCATACAGGACCAGAAAAATGATACGGTCCTGCTGGCACAAGTTTCGTCTCGATCTGACGAGCGTGCACAAAGTAATTGAGAAATTTGCAAAGTGCACGATACGGTAAATTTTGACGAATACGTATCAAATTCGTCGCGCACACGCGACCAATTTGAATTTCGTCAAAGCCCGCACGACCACAAAGCCAATATGCAGCTTTCGATGCTTTCGGTTCGTGACCACGTCGCCCGAAATGGCGGGACGCACGTCGTATCGAAGGATTTTGTGATTTTCAAAACAGATTTTCGGTGAACTTCGGGATCGGATTTCTCGACACGTAGTCGACGAAATCCGATTCTACAAAAAGAGAATCGAAGCCCTATAGGTTGTCTAGGATTGTCTTTAAATAGTTTCTTAATGTTGTGCACGAGTTGATCGGAATCGATCCTCGAACAGGACATCCATACTGTTTTCTAGACTGTTTCGAAACGGGTTTTTTGCTAATTTTTGGGTTGATCTCCTGGACCATCTAATTCGATTTATTCTAAACGAAATGAAAGGACTAAGAGTTGGATAGGTTGGTGATGTACCGGGGAAGACGGTTTGAAAAACGATGCCTCGGAGACGGAGAAATCTTCCCGTGAAGTCGGATGTTGCACTGCGGTTGCTGTCCTCTTCGCGCTTGTACGCGCGCGCGTGTGTGGTTTCCGCAGTCCTGGCCGGTGCTGCCATGGTCGGCAGCCACCGTGACGGCGCGTACGAGGTCGCTGGCTGTCCAGGCTGTGGTCGATGGACTTCGATTAGGTGTTTTGGGTGGCGGCGTCGAGAAACCTAGGGTTTGCAGACATCCTGTGTTCTCTCTCGAACTGTCGACGTATATATACGTAAGTATATATGAACCGAACGTGCTGCTTGGGCTTGGGAAAAGGTCGGGCTGGTTCTGCTGAGAGCAGAACGAGAGGGGGAAAACTTCCCTGTGTGGTTTGGTTGCTGGCCCATGGGGCCGGTTCGGGAAGCTATTGCTTCTCTTCTGTGGGTTAAAGGGCTCTCATTTAATCTCTATTTCTTTTTTCTTTTTTTTCTATTTCTATTAGCAAAATACAATATATATATATATATATATATATATATATATATATATATATATATATATATATATATATATATATATATATATATATATATATGTATATTTATACACACATAAATTATTTATATTTATTTATATTCATACATAATCTTTATATTTACACAAACACACACATATATTATTTATATATATATATATATGCACATACACGCACATATAATTATTAATTCACTCTATATATCCAAAACTATATATATATATATATATATATATATATATATATATATATATATATATATATTTTATATATATATATATATATATATATATATATATATATATATATATATATATATATATATATATATATATATATATATATATATATATATATATATATATATATATACGAGTATTTATATATACACATACCCGTATACGTTCAAATATAAGGAATAACATATTCTAAATATAATTTATAATAGAAATACAATATACTAAAATTCATAAATCAATTACAATGATATTTTATATATACAAAAATCCTAATTTTGATATATTATAAATACTCTCCTACCTATACATATATTCAAGTACATATATACAACCTAGTTAATTCCCATAACATCCAAAGGATTCATTAAAGAATTTATTTACTATATTACCAACTAAAATACTATTTTAATAGCAAGCTCAATAATATATATCTACCGATTCCAAATTGCTTCCTAAATCACTAAAGTGAAATGCCACTACAACGTGCCTCTATATGGTTGTCTCTACTCGTACTACCCGACTACTAGGGCTTGGACTTGACTTGGGCTTATTCTGGACAGGTTTGGCACAACCGGATTCTCGAAAACTCAATAATTTAATTAAATAATAAATAAAACTTCGGTACGGGTTAAGTCGCAACTTGGCTTGGTTTTCCTAGTTAGGACGTCAATATGGCTCGGTCTTCCCTACTAGGGCTATTACACTAGTTAAAGCACGCCACTGCACTATCCGTGCCATGATTCCTAGTCGCATTGTGCTCCAAAATTCCTAACCATGGCTAAAATCATCCATCGTAATAATTAAGTAAATAATTATTCATAATATTCTAAAATCACTATTTAAATCAAATAAATAAAATAAAAATATTCAAAATTTCGGGAAGGGAGGCTACAGGGTTACTTAAATATCTGCCTAGAATTCCAACTATGTACGCAATATCCGGACGCGTACATACCTGAGCATACATTAGACTCCCCACAGCTGATGAATAGGGGATTAATTGCATTTTCTTAATTTTAAGGCTATTTTTAGGGCACTGATTGAGACTGAACTTGTCTCCTTTAGTGACTGGGGTGTCACCTGGTTTGCATCCTTGCATGCCAAATCTTTTAAGCACTTTATCGATATGGCTCTTTTGTGATAATCCAAGAATACCTCGAGAACGATCTCGATGTATTTGAATTCCTAATACAAAAGAGGCGTCACCAAGATCTTTCATCTCAAAGTTATTTGATAGAAATTTCTTAGTGTCATGCAATATGCCTATATCATTTGTGGCAAGCAGTATGTCATCAACATACAAAACCAGAAAAATAATTTTACTCCCACTGAATTTGTGATACACACAATCTTCAACAACGTTAACCTCAAAACCAAACGAGGTAACAACTTGGTGAAATTTATAGTACCACTGACGAGATGCTTGCTTGAGTCCATAAATGGATTTTGTCAATTTGCAAACCATATTCTTTGGATCTCCCGACACAAAGTTTTCTGGTTGCACCATATAAATAGTTTCGTCAATGTTACCATTGAGAAACGCCGTTTTGACATCCATTTGATGTAACTCAAGATCAAAATGTGCAACAAGTGCCATGATTGTTCTAAAAGAGTCTTTCGAAGAAACCGGAGAGAAAGTCTCTTTAAAATCAATCCCTTCCTTTTGAGTAAAGCCTTTAGCTACAAGACGTGCTTTATACTTATCCACATTACCCTTCGAATCCTTCTTGGTTTTAAATATCCATTTACAACCAATGGGCTTCACATCTTTTGGTAATGGGACAAGTTCCCAAACTTTATTGTCTTGCATGGACTTATACTCCTTATTCATTGCATCAATCCACTTTTGAGAATTGGAACTTTCCATGGCCTGACGGAAGTTGATTGGATCATCTTCCAATATTCCGTGGTCTTTTTCATGTTCCTGGAGAAATATGATAAAATTATCCGAAATTGCATTTCTCCTTTCTCTAGTGGACCGTCTTAATGGCATCAATTCTTGAGGTTGTTGAGTTTGTTCCTCAGGAACAACTGCCTCATCTTGAATGGGGGTGCCTCTATGTTGTCTTGTTGAGGTAGCTCAACATTGACTTGTAGAGATAAATCAACATTGTCTTGTTGAGGTTCCGGATTCACTTCTTGATCAATGACAGGTACAGAAACATGTACATCGTCAAAAGTGATAGTAGGGATCGTAATCGATTCCTCCTCAAATACAATGTCCCTAACTTTATTTCTTCCTCCAAACTCAACATCCTCAAAAAATATAGCAGTTTCCGTCTCAAAAATTGTCCTTTTTGTGGGATCGTAAAATTTATAACCCCTTGATCGCTCCGCATAGCCAATAAAGTAGCTGCTTACAGTTTTGGGGTCCAATTTCTTTTCATATGGCCTATAAGGCTTTGCCTCAGCTGGACAACCCCAAATATGTAAATGCTTCAAACTAGATTTTCTGCCTGTCCAAAGCTCATAAGGTGTTTTTACAGCCGCTTTAGTTGGCACTCTATTCAGAATGTAAGCTGCTATTTTAAGTGCTTCACCCTAGTGTGACTGTGGTAAGGTAGAATGACTAATCATACTCCTCACCATATCCTTAAGAGTCCTATTTCATCTTTCAGCTACACCATTCATGCTAGGTGATCCTGGCATGGTGTACTGTGGGACGATTCCACATTCCTCTAGGAATTTAGCAAACGGTCCTGGACGTTGTTCACCTGATCCATCAGATCTACCGTAGTATTCTCCACCACGGTCAGACCTGACGACTTTTATTCTTCTGTTGAGTTGGTTCTCAACTTCAGCTTTAAATGATTTGAATACGTCCAAAGACTGTGATTTCTCATGAATGAGATATAGGTAGCCGTATCTAGAATAGTCGTCTATGAATGATATAAAATATTCTTGACCATTCCAAGAAGCCGAAGGGAATGGTCCACAGATATCAGTATGAATCAACTCTAAGACTTCTGTAGACCTATTGGCACCTAATCTCTTTGTTTTGGTCTGTTTTTCTTTTACACATTCAACACAGACATTAAAGTCTGTGAAATCAAGGGAATCCAAAATCCCATCAGACACAAGTCGTTCAACTCTATTTCTAGAGATGTGACCTAATCGCTTGTGCCATAATGAGGCTGAATTTTCACTACAAAAAATACCCCTATTTTGTAACGGTTTTAGTGCAACGCTTTTATGAATGTTGTTGGAACTATAATTTGCAACAGTTACGTAACGGTTGAAATAACCGCTTCTAAATTAAATATATTTGCAATAGTTATAGATTAACCATTGCCTAATACATTTTTTACAACGGTTCATAAATACTTGTTAAACGTTTTTCTTTTTTACAACGGTCAAGCAACAGTTTTATGAAAGTGTCGTCAAAACGAGTTGAATGGGCAACGGTTATGCAAGGGTTTTAAGTATTTGTTACAAATTTATTAATATTTTGCAACGATTACATAAAGCCTTATAAAAAGGCTCACTATTAGCAACAGTTGCACAACAATTTTTATAACCTGTTGTGAGTGGGCTTATTATTTATAATGATTGTGCAACAATTTATGCTACCAGTTACAATTTTTTGTTTAATAACAACGTTTATGATAACCATTGTCAAAAGAATAAACAACTATTACAAAATATTGATCTAGTAACAGTTTGTTTATAATCGTTGCAAATTCAATTTCCAATTTGAATTTTATTTATACACAAAAGAGATTTAATCATTAGAATTACTCGTATTAATTGGTTCCTTGTTCGCTAACAAAAATATTAGATAATATATTTAACATCGATCTAAAAGCTTCAATTGATAAAATGATATAAGTACATATATATTATATATATATAAGTATTTATATACAAATGAGCCTGTAGCCTAGTGGTAGAGCAGAGGCATGTGATCCAGGAGGTTGGGAGTTCGAGCCCCATTGGAGGTAAAAAAAGTATTTTTTATTGACTGTTGCCTATTATTCGCAACAATTTTTAACCGTTACAGGTAATATTTTAGGCAACAATTATCAACCATCGTGCTTTACTCAATATTTATAATGGTTTGTTAATCGTTGCCAAATATATTATTGACAACACCATGTAACGGTTATGCATTGACGTGAGATCCGTTGCATAATACGTTATTTGCAACTATTTATAAAAATGTTGCAAAAACCTTATATAACCGTTGTAAGAGGAATCTGCAACGCTCGAATTTACAATAGTTCTAATAACTGTTGCAGAATGATTTTGCAACGGGTTATATTGTTTTTCCAACAGTTTTCGACCGTTGTAAGACACCCTGATTTCTTGTAGTGTTTTATTATTAATTTTGCGTTTAGTACCACGTGACTCCACATGCAAGGTTTCATTGTAAGATGCAATAGTTTCAAGTGAATATAGGCTATCATAAACATTAAGGAAACCATTACCAAAAATATTTGAATTTAAAGATAGACTAAACTTATTGTTTCCAAATGAACAATGGTAACCAGATTTGTCCAGTAAGGAAACTGAAACTAAATTCCGTCTAAAAGACGGTACAATAAAAGTGTCTATCAAATCCAAATAATAACCGGTTCCCAATAATAACCTAAAATATCCTATTGCTTCTACTTCTACCGACTTGCCGTCACCCACATAAATGTATCTTTCACCATCAATTGGCTTTCGGTAGCTCAGACAACCTTGTCTAGAAACATTAATGAGGGTAGTAGCACCAGAATCTAACCACCATGTATTTTTATGTACTGAAGCTAAATTAACCTCAGAACAGACCAAATTGAGAAATATAATTTTTTTATGTGTCCTGACTTGTCACAAAAGAAACAACCCTTAGTTTTATATTGTTGTTTCTTTTGAACTAGGACCTCAGCAGCTTCTGTATTTCTTTTCTTTTTGCCCTTAAAATTTATCCCATTAAGCATGGAAATTGAATTCGTATTGGCAGATATTATAGCAACATTAACTGAAAAGAGAACAAAAATAAATAAACAAATATGCTCTAATTAATAACCAAAGAATAAAAGATAGTCAAACAAATTCAAATAATGGTGAACCCCATCTCAAGATACCTAGTGCATCATTAATATCAAGTCTTTGGACAGCGATACTAACTGCAAGTGGTACTCTTGGTGTAGTGATCAAACGTTGACAATAAGTCATATCAAATAATAAGCCTATCTTTGGATCGCGTTATTATTCACATGTAAATCGTATAATTGTCACACATTTATCACCACAAGTATGTGTGCAATTTGGCCAAGTATTAACCTTCCTTTGGGCCGACTAATACCCGCATGAATATACACACACAAATATCCGATATCCCTCATAGGCTATCTACGCAAGAGAGGTCACTTTGGCGATATCTTGTTTCAATGAGCCTACTTAGAATATTAGACAACTATTGCTAGTCACAAAAGGTACCAAAATTTTTGAATGTTGACTAAATTTTACAAAATTGAATCATGTCCAAAACTTTATGTACATGTATATTTAAAAAATATAAATAATCAATAATCAACATATTAGATTCCACTGAATATCATGCTTCAAAAGATTATATCAAATAATCTATAAAGATTACACCAAAAATTTATCTGCTACATAATAAGCAAGTGAATCTTTTGAATAACTTAAAATATGCATTCCATATTATCACATGTCCAACAAGTGAATTCCGAATCTTTTGAATAACTTAAAATATGCAATAAGCAAGTGAATCTTTTGTTAAAAAAAAATTTGAGTGCTGGAATATATTAAAAAATTCACTTGCTTAAAATATTCCGAAACAGCAATATATTAAAAAAAATTGTTATTGATGAGACCAGGAGCACCATTATAGCTTTCACTCAAATCTACCAAAAAAGTAACGTGCAAGCCTTTTTGTTCTCCCTTTCTCTTCAAAGATTTTTAAACTAAAGAATAAGAAGCATGGCCGCTTAAATAATCTACGTCGAGTCTGTGATGCCAAGTAATCAAGGTTTCTAAGAGTTAGCATAATTATCCACATCAAAATTATATTCTCCAACCAAATACTTTTAATGGAATCAAACAATTTTTGCTAAACCGAAATCTTAGTATAATTTAAATTAGGGAACCGAAACCTTAGTACATAGAAATCATCTGATTCCAACAAAAAATAAAAATAAAAAATAAAACTCAATCGACGGATCATAAAATTTTGATCGAGCAATGGAAACCCCTAAATTAAATTAGATCAAACGATCTAGGGTTTCTGAACACTAATAAAAATTGAATCTGAAACTTCAAACTCATGAATCAAATAGGGAGGCTCTGATACCACTTGTTATAAATTAATGTACCATGTCGATTCATGAGATAAAGACCGAAAAAAATTGCTTGCGGAAGCGTACTTGAATCCATTGCTTGACTTGATGGATGTTGAATCGATCGTCTCTTTTTGGGTTTGATCTTCCAACCTGCTACGGCCCTTAATAACAAAGATGAAATCCTTATTCCTCTCTTTGTTGATGGGGATACAGAAGAGAATAGAGAAACCCTCTCTTTGGTGGCCGTATGAGTTGGGGACCATAACCCTAATAAATACACATATTTATATATGTGTTGATAGTTCTAATTTGCCCCCTCATCAAATTAGAATTATCTCCGGTATCTACACATTAATTCCATGACAATTATACCCTTAAGCCAATTTCAAAATAGACCACTTTAATTTGGCTTAATTATTTAGATAGCCCAAACACAATTAATTTTACATGTTTGGCCCCTTAATTATTGAATAATTCCAACACCCATATTTCTACCTTAGCAACCACAGAGTGCTATATAATGAAAACATCAGAATGATTCCATATAGGTTAACTTGGAAGATGGTATATTCCTTATGTTTGCAGCCTACAGAGTGCTATACAGTGTATTTACTCAATTTTTTCTTTTATTTTTGTAGCCTACAGAGTTGGTGTTGTCCCCACCAAACAAGAGGACACCTGGAAGACCCAAAATCAATAGAGCACGGGGAGCTGATGATGAGGGAAGAAGTTCAAGGACAAAGCCAAACAGGTGTGGAAGATGTAAGGAGTATGGACACAACAGTAGAACCTGTAAGAATGAGGCTTATGTGAGACCAGCTAGGAGGGGTAGAGACAATAGGAGAGGGGTTTTTAGAGGTCATGTTGGCAATGCAGGTGATGGTGTTGGTGTTCCTGGTGTTGAGAATGAGACTAGATGGAGAGGGAGAGTCAGAGCTGGAAGAAGACCAAGAGGGAGAGCTGGAAGAGGTGGTGGACAAAATGTATATAGTGGTGTTGGTGTTCCTGGCAGTAGCAATGCATACGATGGTGCTGGTGTTCCTGGCAGTAGCAATGCATACGATGGTGCTGTTGTTCCTGGCAGTAGCAATGGCATGGGCTTCTTTGGAGATTTTTTATCCCAGGCTTCTGGAATGACTAGTCCAGCAAGTTTCCAGCCCAAGTTTGTCCTTGGGACTCAAGAAAGCACCAATACAGCTGGGAGGTGCAATGAGTAGATGATGATGTGCATCTACTCATTTGCTTTTTGGGTTTTTTGTGTTTTTTGGGTTTTGTGTCAAATGGTTATGTCAAATGGTATGTGAATATGGGTTTTGTGTCAATGTTTATGTGAAATAGTTATGTGAATATGCAATGAATGGTATGTGAATATGTAATGAATGGCAGATTTCTGGATCTCTGGTTATGTGAAATGGTTATGTGAATATGCAATAAATGTTATGTGAATATACAATGAATGGCAGATTTGTGAATAGCAATTGATTTGGTTAATTTAATTGAATTGGTCATTGAATCTTTCAGGTTGCATTGAATTGCTCAGGTTGCATTGCATTGAATTGCTCAGGTTGCATTGAATCTTTCAGGTTGTATTGCACCTGACTTGCTTACAGGTTGCATTGAATTTCTTACAGGTTGCATTGAATTGTATTGCATTGCACCTGACCTGCTTCAATTGTATTGCACCTGCTTCAATTTCATTGCTTACAGGTTGCATTGAATTGCTTACAGGTTGCTTACACCTGCTTGAAAGCTGAATGAACTCCATTGAACTACTTTTGCATTGAACTACTTTTACAGGTTGCATTATATAACACCCAGTTTTCCAGATGAGAGTAATTTTGAAATTTTGTAATTATAATTATTATTTATTGATATTTATTCCATATTATAATTTTTGGTGATTTTTAATTATTTTTAGACTATTTAAAATCATGACTTGTAATTTTGGTATTTTGCTAGTGTAACCTTGGAGACTGGTTGACCTAGAGCCTAGCCATGTAATTAGGATATTTTGTTTATCATTTATAGTTTGAGGGTATTTTGTCATTTTTGGGGTTATTTGAATTTATTTGGATTTATGGGAATTTTTAGGAATTATTTTGGAATTGTTTGAATGAAGGTTGACTAGGTTGACTTTGACTAGCTTTGACTTGGTAGGCTAACCTAGAAGCTAACCCTAGTTGTGTTTGGACTTGGTTAGGTCAAGTAACCCTAGTTAGACTAGAGTTAACCTATGGTTTAGTCATTTAAACCCAAGTTAGAATAGAAGGTATTTAGACACAAGTCATGACTTATGATTTGAACCATTGATTAATGACTAAGCCCAATCCATTAGCCCTAACCTAACCCTAAATCCACATATGGCCAGCCACCTAGTCCTAGGGATTCCCATCCTATAAATAATCTCCTCCATTAGGGCTAGTGTAAGCCCCTGTTTTTTAATTTTAGTTTTATTAGTGCTAATTAAATTTTTAATGTTAGTCTTGGCCTTAAAATATTTTATTAGGATTTTTAGGAATTTTCTATAATTTCTAAATGAGTTTTATATATAAAAATATCACTTTGCAAATTATTTGAAATTAATTAAATAGGTTTTACAATTTTTGAAATGATTTTATATCAGTTTGTAATTAGAAATTTATTCTTAATTGAGGAATGCAAATTTTATTTTGCATTTTAATACTGAAAAACTCCTTATGCAATTTCCTAATCTCCAGGGGTTTCAGTGCAAATTGCCAACCCCCCCCCCCCCCCCCCCCACACGACCAGCTCTCTCTCTCTCTCCTCCAGCTCTCACCCGCTCCCGTTGACCCCTGCCCCGACCGACTCACCGCCCTGCCCCCGCCTTTCTCGGCTGACCCCACCGACCTCAACCCCCCTATTTAAACCCCCACTCTCCCCTGACCTAAACCCTAACCCTAAACCCTCCCACAGCAACCGACAACCCCCCTTCTTCCCCGACGAACACCCAAACCCTAACCCTACTCCGACGAGCTCCGTCCAGCCCCACCGTCGACCTTCACCGCCAACCACCACCACCATTCGATGCGCCCGACGAGACGCGTCGATCGCCACTGCTCCGCCACCGTCCCGACCGCTCCTCCGCCGTCCACGACCGTCGAACCCCCCCCAGATCTGGACACGTGAGTATTTGTGTCATACTGTGTCGTGCATGTCTCGTACGCATGTATGTTGTTCGCCGTGTCCTGGCGAGCATAGGTGTGGAACTGGACACGCGAGATTGAACTCGTGCGTGTCGTGCAGGCCTAGGACACGAGGATACCTGTGTCCTTAACTGTCAGGACACAGGATGGTTTTTATATTTTTTTTTATGTGTAATCTAACCTAAATGAAATAAAAGAAATAAAACCCTATTCCTAACAGTCGGGCCAACTGGCCCATTGGCCAGCGCAGCAGTATTAAACCCCCCCCCTCCCCCCCCCCCGCGTGCTTCTCTGGCCTGGGTTCGAGCTGCCACTGCTGTTGTTTCTTTTCTTTTCCTTTTCCTTTTTCTTTTTCTTTTTTTTATTATATATATATTATATATATATGTATATACATATATTTGTATATATATGTATTATTCTATATGTACAATAATTTTGTATATATATATTTACTGTTTTTTTTAATATATATATATATATATATATATATATATATATATATATATATATATATATATATATATATATATATATATATATATATATATATATATATATATATATATATATATATATGTGTGTGTACTTCATTATTTTAGGTATGTATATATATATATATATATATATATATATATGTATTATGTATACATATATATTTATGTATATATATATTTCCTTATGTATATATATTATTATATATATACTATTATATATATATGTACACATTAATTTTGTATATATATATATGTTATATAGATAAATATTTTCTTATGTACATATATCTATATATATATATATATATATATATACATATATGTAATTTCTATATATATATATATCCAATACGTAAACATCCCTATATTTGTGTATATATATATATATTCATATATATATATATACACTATTTTATGTATGTATTTTACTTAGCTTAGTATAAAATTATCTTTATAAGATAATATTCATACTTTTATAGTTACTATGTAAAATTTTACCTTATTAAAATATTAATATTTATTTTGCATTTCTATCCCTTAGTATTTTCTGTATATTTAAATTACTGCAACCATTTGGTGTCCAAGCCTAGCATGGGTATTTGGGTCCAAATGTGTTTTCACACATTCAAGACCTGTACAAGTCATATTGGACTTGATTCATGGCCTTGGGTCCTGTATTTGAAACTTTGGTTCAAATTATATACATGGACAAAATACGCAGATAATTAATTATTGTGTGCAATGTTGTTTGTGATTTTCTAAAAATACTTAAAGTATTGCTAAAATTATGGAAAAATAATTTTTAGATACTATGTTAAGTTAGCTAATTTAGTATAATTTTTGTAGTATTTAATTTACTGTTTTGCCACTAGTTTGGTATATGAAACCAAAACTCATTTTCTGTATACTTAGGAAAACTGATTTTTAATAAAATATTTGTACTGGTTAATAAATTCCAGAAAAATTATAATAAATTTCTATGATTAACAAGGATCACTTTGATACTTTACTTTAAACAAAACTAGGCTTTTTGTCTATCTCTAAAATTGTTAGAACACAATGATCTTTTGATTTATTTATTGATTAATTATGACTTGTAGTTTTTTGTGTTATTTGGAGTTTTAGTCGTGTTAAACCCCATCCCTCACTAGTGTAAAGACCCTAGAAAGTTAGTTAACATAGTGTGTCACCCCACATTGGTCTCCTATGCCGAAGTCATTATTTTGGCTAGGTGCCCAATCACAAGTCGTGTTTCACCAGTTAGTGTCCTAGTGTTTTAGCTTAGTGTAAAACTAAGTTATTGTATTTTACTTCTACAGCGACGAGTTACTGGACATCCATAGCATTGTTATCGTAGCTTGTTTTGTTTTTCTTTGCTAGAGGCAAGTGCTTTTCTACGAACTTTACATATTGTCACATAAATGAACTGCGAACCCCATCATGTTAAATGCTGATCCTTGGGGTAGCAAGTTAGATCTTTACATGTTGTACTATCAGTTACTACCATGCTTAGAACAGTCTTGATGTATCTCTCACATGATTAGAATATGGGTTATGGGGAAACTGATAGTATTGTACGTGATCACGACCCCCCTACAGTAGCGAGCGAGGTCGCATTTTATATGCATACTTTGCCGCAGGCCATTACCCCGCATGTCTGTACGGATGTACACCTATGCTTGTTGACTTGTACGTATGTACATTTTATTTACATGTACCACAGTACATTGTACATCTATTGACCGATCACGTACTTACTACAGTTTTAAACATTACATACACGTCTGTCTCTATGACATATGTGTCCTTGCCATGATAGACTATGTGATGCCATGCTTTCCAGTTATTTCCTCTTATGTTCATTCCCATGTTTCATATGCTAGTTTGCTAGATTTAGTACTTGCTCCCGTCCTGACAGGATAATGTTGTAGGTGTCCTTACTGAGGAGGAGTTACTCTGCGACTCATACTATGGAGTTACTGCCGAGGACCCGGCTCTGCTTTACGAGGATGTTCCTGCAGGGAACCTCGCCTAGTTGTCTTTTGTTTACTTAGACTTTTGAGAGTAGACATGTATTAGACTATATCATTTTGTAACTGGACATGTATCCAGTTTTACATTTCAGTTTACTTGTACTTGGACATTTTACTATATACGACGACTTTTATGTTTGGAGCATTTATGATTCTTCTTCACTTATAGAACTGTTAGTACATTTAGTCTTATCCTGTTGTCTTTAGAACAGCTTACTACGTTTTATCTCAACGTAGGCTGGGCATGACTCGGCCTGGCCCAACAATTTGGGTAGCGGGTCGTGACATATTTTTAGTGGTGGCCCATGCAGGTCCTGACTAAACTGTTTGGTTACGTTATTGTACCAAGCATGCCTGCAATTAGGAACTTAAGGTAATTAGACAACATTAGGAAAGACGCTTAGAACACCTAGAGGAATGCTAGGATTGCAACATAGGAAATACATCACATGTTTGCTATTATAATCAGATTTTCTTGTATATGATTGCTTACTTTAAACAAGTCCTTATAAGTCTTTTTATGTGTAATTTAGATGGTGCTTACTCGTTCATCCCAGTATGTTACCCCCGAGAATGGGGCCCTCCATATCCAGTCAGCTGACCAGTTGACTGATACACCTCCACCTACCACATTCCCCCACTCCACAGATCCACAGACCCAGATACCACCTTCCACATCCCAGTCCCAGCGGGACCCGATACTTCCACCACCCCCTATCACTATACCCACCCAGGCTTCCGTCACACTCGACGGGACCCAGCTGCTCACACTGATCCAGGGGTTCCTAACAACCCATCAGGAGCAGACTACCCTACTCCGCCAGAGCATGGAGCGTTCTGAGGGACGTCCCGTAGTCCCACCACATGTAGAGCCACGGCAGAGAGCGGGGACGATCAAGGACTTCATGGGTCTGAGTCCCAAGGAGTTCTCCGGGACTGAGGGCATAGTAGTAGCAGATGACTGGCTAGATTCAGTAGAGAGGAAGCTTCTGGGAGTTAGGATGCCGGATGACCTTCAGGTCGAGGCAGCAAGATTTCTGCTGATAGACTTACACTACACCAAAATGGTCATTTTGGAACGGAAAAATTCCGTTCCAAATAATTTCAGGAACGCCTTTATTCCGTGCCTATTTTTGGGCTGCCAAAATTCTTGGAACGGAATAGAAGCGTTCCAAGGGTCGATTACTGGAACACTTTATATGCATGCCAATGTTGGAACACCAACAAAGCGTTCCAAAAAAGAGTTTTGAGGTATAATTTTTGGAACGCATTATATGCGTGCCAGTGTTGGAACACCAAATAAGTGTTCCTAATAAATTAATTTTTACGTACCTAATGGAACGAATATAATGTGTTCCAGTATTGGAATGGTAGAAATTTGTTCCTTCAATTGGCTAGATTTTTTGAGACACCATACCTATAATTCTAACATAAATGATTATAATATAAACGAAAGTAAACAAATAACAATAGCAGAAGTACCCACATAATAGATAAAGATAAACCTACATAGACTAACAAAGTCAAAATATTTTACATAAATATTGTATATATGTTTAATACAATTTTAATAAACTATGATGCTAACAAAATGTCCTAGTGTTGTGAAAATAATTTGAGATCTCCCCGTTCTCTTTTTTCCCATAGCTAATTTCCCATAGCTTTGTGATCAAAACTTTTTCAATGTTGGGATGACCATTAGAGCTGCAAAGTCCACCTGCAAAGTCGAAGGTCACAAAAAATATTTAGTGGAGATAAAAAAGATCAGAAAAGAAAGATGCCATATCCTAAATATTTATCATGTATATATCAGTATCCAAGTCCACACAACCTATCCATGTTCACACAACCTAGATATGTTGTCAGTGAACACAACTAAGTTTCATGTATTGTCAAATCAATGGGAAGACACCAAAAGAAGGTACAAAAGCAAGTATCACATTACTTTTAAAATGTTACCATGATTAACCCATAATCAATGCACAGTTCACATGAGCTATGAATGCAAGCTATTAATTCATAGATAAAAATTACATACATCCTTTTTGTGACTCCAAAGACATGATTTTATATGTAGCATTATGTTTTGCAATTTTTGTGCGTCCATGGGCAACTTTATTTATTCAGTGTGTCCGAGGAAAAATGAGTCCCAAGGATAGGATGGAAGTGTGTGATTGAGAGAGGTTTTAAAAACAAACTTGAAGGTGCACAACATGCTTTTCGCTATTTAAGTCTATGAAATAGACAACTTTAAATTAATCAAATTTCTTGTTAGACCTCCAAATGTGGAATTAAATGCTAATTTAACTGACGAGCAAAGATGAAAATCTTCCAAGCATAGTATCTATCCATAAATGGCCATATCACATATAGACATCAGAAAAAAAAAAGGACAATCTTTTGTAAGTTGTTAGAAATACAACATGCTGTTCTAGAATTACATGAACCTGTATAGTTGATTAGCCATAGGCAACAATCTAATATTCTAACAATCCAGTGCATTTTGGTTATGAAACATTAGCATAAAAAATATGAGATCAGTAAATGTAAATACAACAATCATTTAACTTATTGAATAAGAGCACCTGTGATCTAGACAATGTGTATGAGTCCACCAATATATGAATAATTTCAAGCAGTTGGTAGTGCATATCCTCCCCAAAGTCCGCTACCATATCTTTGACCTGCATAATCAAATTTATTTGCA
Source organism: Iris pallida (assembly GCA_029216955.1). NCBI lineage: Eukaryota > Viridiplantae > Streptophyta > Magnoliopsida > Asparagales > Iridaceae > Iris > Iris pallida. Next base: position 6,566,131 of record JANAVB010021796.1, read on the forward strand.
ATGTTATATATTACTCCATCATGGAAAAGTAGTTATTTACAGGAATCAAAAAACAACAAATAATGAAAGCAGAAGACATCAACAATTACAACACTGTTACAGCTCTTCCCATTTGAGCTTAGCAGTATAGCTCTATAGTTCGTTACTGAGTTACTGAGTTTATGATACAGTTGAGTATTAGAGTATCAGAGATCTAGTCGACTCATTCCAGAGGGTCCAGTCAGCTCATTTCTGCCAGCTCATGCCAGCTCGGTCAGTCAATAATGCCCATTGCCCAGTCACTTTATGGTTATCATACCAATGCTGACTCCGCAAGTTGGTTGACACCACTGTAACTGAATGGTATCAGTATATAAGGACTGATACTGGGAGAGGGAAGTTCAGTTGAATCTTAGTTTTCTCTTCCACTTTCCATTTTCATGTTGGCTTGTATTTTTGAGATCCCCAATTTCCCAAATAAAAAACCTAGCCTAATTCTCTTCCCAATTTTACTTTTCTTTTGCAATCTCAGCTATTAATTGTGATCAATGTCTAGGACTCTAGATCTCCTCCATTGCCAGGTTTTCCAGGAAGGAGCTCTAACAAATACTGTTCCAAAGCAAATCAAGCGACAAATAATAGGCCATGGAACTTAAAATGAGTGGTGGCCACAAAATTCTTGGTATGCCTTCACTTAATCTGATTATGCAGTAAGGGGACCCAGACCAACATAATAAAACCTCTAGATGTACACTGAATTGCAACATAAACCAAATGCTTCTGTCCTTAATATATGTTATACAACATATACTAATTCGATGCAAATAATAGTTTGATGAGAGATAAGCTATCAATATCGGGGGTTAAATTTGAATCGTATTGGTGTAGCTACTAAACAAGTAAATAACAGGCATGCTTCTTTTTTATTGGGCAAGGAGTCGGAGAGACACATGGTATACCATTGATCCCAATCTACAGAATGTCAATTAAATGTCAAACTAGTAGAAAATATAGAGGTAGACACCCATATGCTATGGAAAAGATGCAAGGTACCAAAAGTTTAGCACAAGCAAAAAAAAGCACCTTATAAATCTTTATGCGGCTTGTTACATAACTTATTTCTTTCTTTAGCTCATTAAATAATAAAAAGGTCAACGACCAGTATTAGTTCTTGCAATTCAACTTATTGAAATAGTGGAAAATCATGTGCACATTATGTTGTCAGCATTAACTACAAGCAGCGAAATGGTGTAGAATCAAAATATTGATAATGGAAAATTCTCAGTACTTATTCAAAAATATTTCAAGGTCCCACTCATGAGATAAAAAGCAACTTTGTTTATCTGCAGTTAAAACTAATGAGGTAAGAACTTAAAGCCATCTTGCCACTGGTAAAGTATCATAATGCCCAAATGACAAAAAAGAATATATGCAAGACATGGAAGAAAAGGGAAAATTTCTCATTGCCAGGTATGCTATGCCCAAATTGAGCCATTCAGCACTAATGCCATCCCTCAACTTACTTTCATCCCGAACATCTTAAGTACACTCTGAGTATCTGGATGTTAATTGTAAAGGTACATGCTCGGTAAAAATATGCACAGAAAAGGTTATCTGCCCTTGTTATCTGGATGTCAACTTACTTTCATCCCAAACATCTTGAGTACACTCCGAGTATCTGGATACTCCCACTGAGAACTCTGCCCTTGTTTTCACGAAAATCATAAGGACTTCTTACTAAGCTTTCAGGAAAATTTATACAAATTCATACTAACGGTTGGACTGGTTCATCAAAGGTTAGTATAAAAAAATAAGCTCATTTATATATATATATATATATATATATATATATATATATATATATATATATATATATATATAAAAATATATATATATATATATATATATATATATGATCACTCTCCTAAGTTCTTCCCTTTATTTGAATTGTATGTGTAGCAAAGGTTAGTATCAAAATTGGTCCTCTAGTTTTGGTCCCGGCCTTTATCTGCAATGGGATGATATGCATTATGGAACTACTATAACATCTAGCTTGTTGGAAGGATCATGATCGAAAATATCAAACTTATACCGATCATAAGAACAATAGCTACCTTGAAAATTGGAAAAAAAATATGTAAATATTAAAAAATGCAGGATATGAAACCGAACTAATCTAAAGTTTTAATCTCTAAGCAATTTCTGTAAAGAATACGGAGCATCATGTATCAAGATGAGTAGCAACGATACCTGATATCAGATAGCTGCTGGAAGTAACTTTAGTACCTGCAATTTGCAACAGTACGCAGAGTCTGCTTGCAGGAAACAAAGACCAAACCTATATATTAATGAGATCACTAACGGTCTCGTCCTGCCAGAATCAACCAATCACTGTCTCCAATTTGATTGTGCAGTGAAGATATTAAGTGCATGTAACCATATGAGAAAACTGAGCCAAACAATCTAATAATTTTAGCAAAGCAGACGACTTAGTGAAAATTGTAAGTCTTACTAAAGTTTAAACCAAATAATAATTGGAAACAAGTGTTAGAGAGGGAGAGAGATATGTGGAGTTCTTAGCAGTTAATACGTCCTCTATTTGGTGAACACTTCACATGAAGGAGTACAAAGGAAGAAATAATATCAGTTGCCAGTTCCTTTCTACGAACCTACTAAGATGGATATTTTCAATCATCACATTTATGTAAATTGAATATTGATCAAACGATGTAATAAGAAATAAAATACCATTTGATGTTATCATTTGATGAAATTGTAAGTTATAGCACTTTAGGAATCAAATTCACAAGGGGCATTCAACATAGTAGTAACATCACAGGTTAAGAGCATCACTAAAATTGCAAACCTTCATTGATGCAGCGCTCAAGAATAGTACCGTCGATGTCATCCCGTAGCCGTTCGAGTCGTCCTAAGTCACCGATGTCCTTGCTATCATGATCACAGTCGGATTCTGTATTTGCTGCACACACATGCACACAATAACAAAAATTGTGCATACTTACTTGTTCCGAAAGCCTTCAAATGAAATAAAATGCAAAACTTTACAAGAGTTTCAAAGATCGAGTACCATTTCTTTCAAGAGGGTGTTCCCATCATTGGTCAGCTTTATGTCTCCAGCTCCTCCGACGAGCCTTCGAGAGAGGAAAACGAACAATCATTAAAGAGTATCAAGAAGAGAGAAGAGAGAGAGATATCTCACATTTTGATGGTTCCTTTGGGGCCAAGGTTGGAGGACGTCCTGGAGGCATTTCACCACGTTGATGACCTCGACGTTTAGCATAACCGACTTATTGCGGACCTCGACGTTTGGATCCAACACTCGGAGCAACTTTCTCGAGGGAGAGAAGAGCCAAATTTACTGTTTAGGGTTTTTTGATTTGGTTAGAGTTTTAGTGAAGGAAGAAGAAGTAAAAAATAAAATGGGGTTTTATTATGGCAACCAGAGAGTTAGCGGGTTTTGGGTCCCAACCCAACTCATCATTAATCATGTAAGATTTACATGTGTGGCATCTTAAAGTATTTGAAACGGTATAAAAGAGTAACTAAATAAATATGTATTTTTAAAAATTAAAATATAATATAATATGAACGCTTTTCACATTCGGAACGCTTTTACTCTGTTCCAGAACCTAGGTACGGAAAAGAAGCGTTCCAGATTGAAAAATATCTAGTGTTCCTAATTTGTCATTTTGGTGTAGTGTTAGCTGGAGTCTGGTTCAGGAATGAGCTGTTGTTCGCGAGAGGTAGAGCCACCTGGGACCAGTTCAAGACCCAGTTCAAGAAGAAGTTCTTCTCGACCACTGCTAGAGTAGCCATGGGACTACGATTCCAGAACATCCAGCAGGGGAACCGTTCTGTTGATGACTATGCGGCAGAGTTTAGTCGCCTGAGCCGTTTTGCTCCTAGTCTGGTTGCTGATCCAGAGGAGATAACCCGTAGGTTTTGCCATGGTCTAGTTCCAGACATTGGCATTCTTATAGTAGCAAACGGTACGACTGACTACTACCAGAGCCTAGAGTTAGCCCGGAGCATCGAGGAGCGTCTTTTGTCTTGCAAGAGGCCGGCTTCTGTACATCATGAGGGACCGTCCAAGCGTCAGGCTTTCCAGCAGAAAGCACCGACGCCACCCCAACAGACTTACCGCCCCCCTACACCACATCATCAGACCCCGCCAGTTCGAGCCCCGGGACCCCAGCAGCAGCAGCGAGGAGCTATATGTTCTTTCTGCGGAAGACCAGGGCACGACAGGTCCATCTGCAGGAAGAGGTTGAAGCAGTGCTTAGCTTGTGGGTCTGCCACCCATCAGATTCGGGACTGCCCAGTAGCGAAGCCTAGAGGACCACTCCCGACGTAGCAGCAGAGGTTTGGGCAGCTTCTGCAGCAGCAGAAGGGACCTCAGGGGAAGGTTTATAGCCTAGCCCTTGAGCCGAAGCCGGAGCAGGTTTCGGAGCCAGATTACTTAGCTGACGTCATCACAGGTCATGTTTATTTGTATACTTTTCTAGCTGTATGTTTGTTTGATTCTGGTGCATCTCATAGCTTCCTATCATTAGAGTTTATGCATAAACATCATCTAGTAGCTACACCTACTGCGGAGATTAGTAGAGTGATGACAGGAGGAGGACCAGTGCCTATTAGATCTATCTATAGATGTTCTATTTTTATAGCCGGGAGAGAGTTCAGGGGACGATTCTTTGTGATGCCACTTTCCGGTTATGATATCATATTGGGGATGGACTGGCTTAGCTATGCCCATGCATCTATAGATTGCCATGAGGGTAGTATTTTGTTCAGTCCCCCAGGCACAGCACCATTCAGTGTCAGGAGGACAGGGCCGGAGATCAGCCTAGAGCCGAACTGTTGTGCGACAGTCGGGGACGCAGCACCGCCACACCCTATCATTAGGGAGTTTATGGATGTATTCCCAGAGGATCTTCCAGGACTTCCGCCTGACAGAGATGTAGAGTTCACTATAGATTTAGTGCCGGGTTCATCACCAGTATCCCGGGCTTGCTATAGAGTGAATCCCAAGGAGGCCATAGAGATGAAAGAGCAGATTGATGACCTATTGAAAAAGGGTTTCATTCGATCCAGTGCTTCTCCATGGGGAGCGCCAGTGCTCTTTGTGCCTAAGAAGGATGGTACAGTCCGATTGTGTATTGACTATCGGGCCTTGAATGCCATCACCATCAAGAACAAATATCCTCTGCCCAGGATAGATGATTTGTTCGACCAGTTGAGCGGGGCAAAAGTATTTTCCAGGATAGACTTGAGATCCGGGTACCACCAGGTGAAGGTTAGGCCAGCAGACATCCAGAAGACGGCGTTCAATACGAAGTACGGGCAGTACGAGTTTCTGGTGATGCCATTTGGTCTCACAAATGCGCCAGCTGTCTTTATGAACTTGATGAATAAGACATTTCACCAGTATCTGGATAAGTTCGTCGTAGTGTTTATCGACGACATCCTGATATACTCGAAGACGCCGGAGGAGCATGCAGAGCACTTGCGGATAGTTTTAGGGATTCTGAGGCAGGAGAGATTGTTTGCCAAATTGCCGAAGTACGAGTTCTTTTTAGACCGAGTGGAGTTTCTCGGCCATGTAGTCACTGGAGATGGAATCTCGGTGGATCCCAGGAAGATTGCTGCAGTTGAGACGTGGAAGGCTCCGACGTCAGCTTCAGAGATTAGGAGCTTTCTGGGTTTAGCAGGCTATTATAGAAAGTTCGTCCAGGACTTTGCTAGGATAGCTGAACCCATGACGAAGCTGACGCGAAAGGATGTGGAGTACATCTGGTCAGAGGACTGCCAGGCAGCATTTGAGGAGCTGAAGAGGAGGCTGACGACCGCTCCGGTTCTGACTTTACCTTCAGGTTCTGGGGGTTTTACCATTTACAGTGATGCTTCTGGGAAGGGGCTAGGATGTGTTCTACAGCAGCATGGGAAAGTGATTGCTTATGCATCTAGGCAATTGCAGACTCATGAGAGGAATTATCCTACCCATGACCTAGAGTTAGCTGCGGTGATCTTTGCACTCAAGTTATAGAAATATTACTTATACGGAGAGCGTGTGGAAATCTTTACTGACCACAAAAGCTTGAAGTATGTGTTCACGCAGAAAGAGCTGAACATGAGGCAGAGACGATGGTTGGAGTTGATGAAGGACTTCGACATCGATTTACAGTATCACCCCGGGAAGGCAAATGTGGTGGCGGATGCGCTGAGCAGGCATCCAATGGCATGGTACCTGATGATTGATCGACATTTGCGGGAGGATCTGGAGAAGCTAGGTATCGAGCTAGTTCGGCCAGGATCAGTGATACAGATGATGGCGCTTGACATTCAGTCAGGTTTGATGGAGCAGATCAGGGAGGTACAGTCTACAGATGAGAGCCTTCGCAGACTTCGACCCCAGGCATTAGCTGGATTGCTGGATGACTTCACTATAGCAGAGGATGGATCCCTGAGGCATGGCAGCCGATTGTGCGTGCCGAAGGGAGAGCTGGTAGAGGCAGTCTTGCAGGAGGCGCACCGATCGAGATATTCTATTCACCCTGGTGCTAACAAGATGTACCGTGACTTGCGGAAACATCTTTGGTGGCACGGAATGAAGAGGGATGTATCACGTTTCATCTCGAGATGCCTAGTTTGCCAGCAGGTCAAGGCAGAGCGCCAGAGGCCAGCTGGTTTGTTGCAGCCGTTACCCATTCCCGAGTGGAAGTGGGAACATATTACGATGGACTTCGTTTCAGGGCTTCCTCGTTCCCAAGGAGGGAAAGATGCCATCTGGGTCATTGTAGACAGGCTGACGAAGTGTGCGCACTTCATACCCTTCAAGGTGGGACTTTCCACCGAGAAGTTGGCGGAGCTATACATGCAGCAGATAGTTCGCCTACACGGAGTGCCGGTGAGCATCATGTCAGACAGAGACAGCAGATTTACATCCCACTACTGGAGGAGCTTGCAGGAGGAGTTGGGCAGTAGGCTCAAGTTCAGTACGACGTACCACCCGCAGACAGATGGGCAGTCCGAGAGGACAATACAGACACTGGAGGATATGCTGAGGACCTGCGTGCTGGACTTCGGAGGATCATGGGAGAGCCATCTGCACTTGGTAGAGTTTTCGTACAACAACAGCTACCAGGCCAGTATTGGTATGTCTCCTTTCGAGGCGCTATATGGGCGACGGTGCCGTACACTGCTCTTTTGGGATGATGTCGGAGACAGAGTTATGCTTGGGCCAGAGATGATCACGGATGCAGCAGAGAAAGTCGGGATGATCAGAGACAGGCTCAGAGTAGCTCAGGACAGGCAGAAACACTGGGCTGATGCTAGTCGCAGGCCAATGGAGTTCGCAGACGGTGATATGGTGCTAGTGAAGATATCACCTACTCGAGGGACGATCCGGTTCGGACGAGGAGGGAAGCTGAGCCCCAGATACATCGGGCCGTTCGAGGTACTTGGCAGGATTGGAGAGGTAGCTTACAGGGTTGCACTTCCACCCAATCTAGCAGGAGTTTACGACGTCTTTCACGTATCTCAGCTGAGGAGATATGTTCCAGACCCCAGTCATGTGCTAGATCATTCAGAGTTGGAGGTCGGACCGAGCCTTACAGTTTCTGAGCAGCCAGTGGAGATATTAGACCGGAGAGAGAAGAGGCTGAGGAACAAGGTTATACCCCTAGTGCGAGTAGCTTGGAGCCGTCACTCCCCAGGTGAATCTACTTGGGAGAGGGAGTCGGACATGAGAGAGAGATACCCTTACTTGTTCGATCCAACCGCTGCGAGGGAACCACCCGTTCTCGCTTGATACCTTAGAGGTTAGTTTCGATCGCAGCCTTAGTCATTTTGTTGCATTGCTTGCTATGTTAGAATATTGTCGGTCTTCAATCCTTGTGAAATTTTGAGGACAAAATTTTTCAAGGAGGGAAGACTTGTAAGCCCCTGTTTTTCAATTTTAATTTTATTAGTGCTAATTAAATTTTTAATGTTAGTCTTAGCCTTAAAATATTTTATTAGGATTTTTAGGAATTTTCTATAATTTCTAAATGAGTTTTATATATAAAAATATCACTTTGCAAATTATTTAAAATTAATTAAATAGGTTTTGCAATTTTTGAAATAATTTTATATCAGTTTGTAATTAGAAATTTATTCTTAATTGAGGAATACAAATTTTATTTTGCATTTTAATACTGAAAAACTCCTTATGCAATTTCCTAATCTCCAGGGGTTTCAGTGCAAATTGCCAAACCCTCCCCCCCCACACGACCAGCTCTCTCTCTCTCTCTCCTCCAGCTCTCACCCGCTCCCGTTGACCCCTGCCCCGACCGACTCACCGCCCTGCCCCCGCCTTTCCCGGCTGACCCCACCGACCTCAACCCCCCTATTTAAACCCCCACTCTCCCCTGACCTAAACCCTAACCCTAAACTCTCCCCACAGCAACCGACAACCCCCCTTCTTCCCCGACGAACACCCAAACCCTAACCCTATTCCGACGAGCTCCGCCCAGCCCCACCGTCGACCTTCACCGCCAACCACCACCACCATTCGACGCGCCCCGACGAGACGCGTCGATCGCCACCGCTCCGCCACCGTCCCGACCGCTCCTCTGCCGTCCACGACCGTCGAACCCCCCCCCCAGATCTGGACACATGAGTATTTGTGTCATACTGTGTCGTGCGTGTCTCGTACGCATGTATGTTGTTCGCCGTGTCCTGGCGAGCATAGGTGTGGAACTGGACACGCGAGATTGAACTCGTGCGTGTCGTGCAGGCCTATGACACGAGGATACCTGTGTCCTTAACTGTCAGGACACAGGATGGTTTTTATATTTTTTTATGTGTAATCTAACCTAAATGAAATAAAAGAAACAAAACCCTATTCCTAACAGTCGGGCCAACTGGCCCATTGGCCAGCGCAGCAGTATTAAACCCCCCCCCCCCCCCCGCGCGCTTCTCTGGCCTGGGTTCGAGCTGCCACTGCTGTTGTTTCTTTTCTTTTCCTTTTCCTTTTTCTTTTTCTTTTTTTATTATATATATATTTATATATATATGTATATACATATATTTGTATATATATATGTATTATTCTATATGTACAATAATTTTGTATATATATATTTACTGTTTTTTTAATATATATATATATGTGTACTTCATTATTTTAGGTATGTATATATATATATATATGTATTATGTATACATATATATTTATGTATATATATATTTTCTTATGTATATATATTATTATATATATACTATTATATATATATGTACACATTAATTTTGTATATATATATATGTTATATAGATAAATATTTTCTTATGTATATATATCTATATATATATATATATATATATATATATATATACATATATGTAATTTCTATATATATATATATCCAATACGTAAACATCCCTATATTTGTGTATATATATATATATATTCATATATATATATACACTATTTTATGTATGTATTTTACTTAGCTTAGTATAAAATTATCTTTATAAGATAATATTCATACTTTTATAGTTACTATGTAAAATTTTACCTTATTAAAATATTAATATTTATTTTGCATTTCTATCCCTTAGTATTTTCTGTATATTTAAATTACTGCAACCATTTGGTGTCCAAGCCTAGCATGGGTATTTGGGTCCAAATGTGTTTTCACACATTCAAGACCTGTACAAGTCATATTGGACTTGATTCATGGCCTTGGGTCCTGTATTTGAAACTTTGGTTCAAATTATATACATGGACAAAATACGCAGATAATTAATTATTATGTGCAATGCTGTTTGTGATTTTCTAAAAATACTTAAAGTATTGCTAAAATTATGGAAAAATAGTTTTTAGATACTATGTTAAGTTAGCTAATTTAGTATAATTTTTGTAGTATTTAATTTACTGTTTTGCCACTAGTTTGAAACCAAAACTCATTTTCTGTATACTTAGGAAAACTGATTTTTAATAAAATATTTGTACTGGTTAATAAATTCCAGAAAAATTATAATAAATTTCTATGATTAACAAGGATCACTTTGATACTTTACTTTAAACAAAACTAGGCTTTTTGTCTATCTCTAAAATTGTTAGAACACAATGATCTTTTGATTTATTTATTGATTAATTACGACTTATAGTTTTTTGTGTTATTTGGAGTTTTAGTCGTGTTAAACCCCATCCCTCACTAGTGTAAAGACCCTAGAAAGTTAGTTAACATAGTGTGTCACCCCACATTGGTCTCCTATGCTGAAGTCATTATTTTGGCTAGGTGCCCAATCACAAGTCGTGTTTCACCAGTTAGTGTCCTAGTGTTTTAGCTTAGTGTAAAACTAAGTTATTGTATTTTACTTCTACAACGATGAGTTACTGGACATCCATAGCATTGTTATCGCAGCTTGTTTTGTTTTGCTTTGCTAGAGGCAAGTGCTTTTCTACGAACTTTACATATTGTCACATAAATGAACTACGAACCCCACCATGTTCAATGCTGATCCTTGGGGTAGCAAGTTAGATCTTTACATGTTGTACTATCAGTTACTACCATGCTTAGAACAGTCTTGATGTATCTCTCACATGATTAGAATATAGGTTATGGGGAAACTGATAGTATTGTACGTGATCACGACCCCCCTACAGTAGCGAGCGAGGTCGCATTTTATATGCATACTTTGCCGCAGGCCATTACCCCGCATGTCTGTACGGATGTACACCTATGCTTGTTGACTTGTACGTATGTATATTTTATTTACATGTACCACAGTACATTGTACATCTATTGACCGATCACGTACTTACTACAGTTTTAAACATTACATACACGTCTGTCTCTATGACATATGTGTCCTTGCCATGATAGACTATGTGATGCCATGCTTTCCAGTTATTTCCTCTTATGTTCATTCCCATGTTTCATATGCTAGTTTGCTAGATTTAGTACTTGATCCCGTCCTGACAGGATAACGTTGTAGGTGTCCTTACTGAGGAGGAGTTACTCTGCGACTCATACTATGGAGTTACTGCCGAGGACCCGGCTCTGCTTTACGAGGATGTTCCTGCAGGGAACCTCGCCTAGTTGTCTTTTGTTTACTTAGACTTTTGAGAGTAGACATGTATTAGACTATATCATTTTGTAACTGGACATGTATCCAGTTTTACATTTCAGTTTACTTGTACTTGGACATTTTACTATATACGACGACTTTTGTGTTTGGAGCATTTATGATTCTTCTTTACTTATAGAACTGTTAGTACATTTAGTCTTATCCTGTTGTCTTTAGAACAGCTTACTACGTTTTATCTCAACGTAGGCTGGACATGACTCGGCCTGGCCCAACAATTTGGGTAGCGGGTCGTGACAGCTAGCCTCCTTAGAATTTCACAAGTTTTGGAAAGAGGTGAGTTTCCATCTTCACAAATCCATAGAAATTCTATTTTAGCTCCTTTTTCCCTCAAACAAATTGCAATAGGTTTTAAATTAAGTGTTCTTGCTATTGTTATATGTTATTCTCAGATTCAAACCAATTTGGAGAAGTTTGCTAGCAAGAGAAACCTCCCATTTGAGGCTTTTCTTGCTTTTGGTCACCAATAGGTAAATCTATGTAAACTTCATTAATTTCTGGTTTTCTTTGCATGTAGACCTAGCCCTAAGTGTCCCCTAGCCATAGGAATTGATTTCGTGTCCAGATGGAACCATTTCGTGTCCGTACTGGACACGTATCCGACCCTAGGCCTAAGTGTTTGATGAAATGCCCCAATTGGCATTTCGAAGTATTTTTAGGAAACTAATTGAATAGAAATTTAGGTTTTGTGGTTGCTTATGGGTTTTCAATGGTCTGAGCACGTTTTGGTCTTGTGTCGTATCGCCACGGACACGGGAACACGCTGTTGTACTCGCGCGCGCAGGCAGTATTGATTCCCTGCTACTCGGGTGCAATTGCGCATAGGACACGACACCAGGACACGCGACACTTGTAACACCCGTATTCTGAATACGTATTTTGTCAAGCTTGCATATATTTCAGACCTGTATTTAATTTTTCGGATTTTGGCATGTACTTGTAATTGGCTTGACTTGTAGATTTTGGTTCTCGTAATTGGGTTTTACCTGACTTGGTTTTATTTTGTGGAGGAGAATTGGTTTGATTTGGTTTGGTTTGGTTTAACATGCATTGGAACACCTTAGCCTATGTTCAACCTTCATTCCACCACAACCCACCCTCTTTATTATCCCCACCTAACACTCTCTCTCCTCATTACTTCCCTCCATTAATTTCTTCTTCTTCCTCCTGCCTCCACCAACACCATAGGCAAGTGCACCTTGCCACCACATAAGAACCACATTTTATTTGTTCATTAGCTAGATTAGGCCATGGTGATCAACATTAGAACTTGACATTTTGTGATTTGGAGTCTCCATTGTTCTAGATCTAAGTTTTCTCTAATTTTGGATTTATATGGTTTTGATCTATTTTGGTTGTGTTTTTGGGGATTTGGATGCTTTCATGTGGAAGAGAATTCAATTTTACTCAAGTTAGACCCTTGAAAATCTAGATTTGGCTTTAATTTGACAAAGATATGAAAATTTGAATTCTTGGTGTTCTTGGTGTTCTTCTCGGCCTGGAGTAGCAGACTGCAGCCTGCGCTCTTTAGCGCAGTGCTAGACTGCACATCCTCCTCTCGGCCAGCGCTCTTTAGTGCAGCGCCGACCGCGCAGCTTGCCCCATGGTGAACTGCGCTCAACCCCAGCGCACAGGGACTCTTGCGCAGTCTGCTCATGCGCAGTCCGCTCATGCGCAATCTGACCCTGCGCACTCCACCCATGCGCAATCTGACCCTGCGCACTCCACCCCTGCGCAATCTGACCCTGCGCACTCTACCCCTGCGCAGTTCATTCCTGCGCCAACCATTCCTGCACAGTTCATTCCTGCGCCAACCATTCCTGCGCCATCCACTCTTGCGTAACCAGACCCCAAGGACCCTTGCGCAATCTGTCCAATCATGGAGAATTGGTTTTATTTTTCCTTAAGCTTGGCTCTTCTATAGCCCTGTATATTGATATTTTATTAGATATTTTACGCCTATTTTATATCCTTACGCCTTTTGTCATGAACTTGATTTTACTTAATATGTTTGGAATGACTATTGTACATGGTATGGTATGACAAGGAACTAGCATAACACGACAGTGACCCGTAGTGGTGCACTCCTGACATGACCAACCTGACATGATAGTGGCCCGTCATGGCGCACTCCTGACAAGTACCCTGACATGATTTATCTTGATGCTGTTGCGACGGCTAACTTGACTCGTATAATCAACTTGACACCGTGGGTGTTCCTGCTTGCTTGCTTGTGCAATCCACTTGTCTTGTCTTGCATCATGTCTAGGACGTGACTCCCTGGTTCCCACGGTCAGGGATTCATACTGAATATGGAATAGGCTAATGACTAGATCTAACTATAGTTCATAGAGAAATTCCAGTCACAGGCAATCTTGTTATCTGGGCGCTCTTAATTGGACTTGTAGCTTGCCGACGAGTAGAGCACATTTCCAGCGCACTGTCATGTGTTGCACCCTCTAAGTCACCTAAGGGTATATCGTCTCCGGGGCGATGTACCCAACCATACTCTCAACCCGCGGAAGGATAACTAGATGGTCTGCAGGGCTTGGGACTGGGAATTTTTTACTTGTATCTTGTTAGTAATTAAGGCTTATGATAACCCTAGTTAGTTAAGTAGTAAGCCGTAGTAATTGCTTGGCCGCTTTATGAATGGATGGAGTCCAGCCTTGTCTAAGTCTTGTCTAGCCCCTGTACCTGGAACTCTTGTACATGCTTGTTTTACTTATCTCTAACAATAAATGGGTAGAGACAGAGTGCTGTTCAGGCGAATGGTTACAACCTCGGTCCTTGTCTGGTTAAAGGGTTGTAACCTGGCTCCCGGAATGGTCCCACGTCACTAGTCGTTTATTGTCCTGTTGTACTCTTTATTACTTGTACCTTCTTCCATTTCTTTTCTTATGTTCTGATATGCTGACTTTTGTTCTTATTTCGTGGCCTCCTTTGTGGCACTTGCTCTTTTTGGGGTTTGACCCAGCTGGTTTTGTGTGGCCAGATTTCGGAGCAGCTCCCGAGGATCTTCCGAACCTCCAGCCCGATGGTGGCGACTAGAAGGAACCCGGGCTACGAGTGGGTTTTCTATTTTGTTTCGCTCACTCTATTGTAAAGTTATTCTTTTAAGGCGTTTAGCCGACGAGCACCTGTTAGCTCGATGCACTTTACTTACTGTCTGCCAACGGACTGTAAACATGATTGACAAATCCTAGGGTTGATCATGTATGACTTAACTCTTGCTAGTCCTAGCATTTTGTACGACTAGCTTCATGATCAGCTGATATGTAATATTTGGGACGCCTTTTATTGTATATTTGGTGGTCAAACATCTTGTGATCATATTACTTGCTTGAGATTGAGACAATAGGCTTGACCTAAGAGACCGTTGGCTTGTAGTAAACCCTCATATCTAGACAGCCGTGACCGTGTAGTTGAGATGTATTCTATTTTAATATACGTAGCTGGCTATGTACGCCCCCGCTCTCCAGTATTCTGGTTCTGGGGCGTGACAACACTTGACACACACAGTGGGGCTATGACTTACACCACGTGTGTCAAGTCTTAGGGCCTCTTGTGTCGTGTCGGACACGCACGAAGCCGTGCACAGGTTTTTTACTGAATCGGCTACTGTCGATTCTTGACACTGATACGCGTATCGTGACGCACACACGCGTGTCGAGAACACGAATCAGGGTGTCCTAGCCCTAGCCCTAGTCCTATTCGACACTGGGACACGACCACGAGATCTGTGTCGTGTCGTGTGCACGAGCACTGGGAACACGTGCACGAGGATTGGTCCTGTGTTGCACTGTTTCGTGTTTAATTTGTTTGGACACGTTTGTGTCTACTTGGGTGGACACAAACACATTGCTAGACACGTACTCTACTAGTATTTTCATTACCAACCATTGGATTTGCATTTTAGCTTAATTTCAATATCGATTTCACATTTACCCCAATAATCCTGAAACTATGTATCAGTCCCCATTTTCCTGTGTTTCCAGATTTTAAATTGTGAACTTTGACATCAATTTAACCTATCTAATACTATTAATTGCATGGATTAAAACCCTAATGTGGTACACCTATATGTTTTCTAATTGTGTGTCAAATTTGGGATGATTTGGGACTGTTTGGAGCTCAAAATCTGGAGTTTAGTTTTGAGACTGAAAAACTGGGTTTTGGGTTCTGTTTTGAACTGGAATGCAATATTGGGTTCCCTTCCAATCCTTGTAACTGAGTTTGTGTTCCTTAATGGACTGAATTAAATGGTTCTTCAATGTAAAAATATGGGAGTATTGATATGGACTGAGAAATGTTGGGTGATATTTGATTGTTTCCTTTATAATGTAAACTGTGAACTGATTTCCTTCATTTCCCTTCCCTGTTTGCATTAGCCACTGTTTACCATTCCTAAATTGCTCACTGTTTTACTGAATTCAAGACTTCACACTGTTTTCTTGATTTCAGGATATCACACTTGTGTACACTGTTTTCAAGTTCACCCTCATACCACATATACCACACTGTTTTCAGGATACCATATCACACACCAGTGTCTCACTCATATGCACTACACTCTCCCCTCACACCCTCAAGCTTAACACATACACACAACTCTCTTGACACCTCACTTCACTCTCATACACACACACATTAGCATATATATGTGGCACTCACACCCACACTTGAACACATACCCATTCATTCCTATTCTCTATGTATGAGTACATATATACATGTATATATATAATGAGATGTACATATGTGTATCCTATAATAAGGTGTGTGCCTACTTTTATATATATTTTAGATATAAACATGTTGTGTGGTATACATATAGTAGCCTATATGTTATGTGTAGGCTATATTATATTATATAGCTATATCAATATGTGTATTGTTTTAGATATAGATAATATCATGTGGTCATGTGATTTATGGTTTGGCTTATAGGCATGCTATAGCCTATGGCCTATGTGTGTGTCTGCTTGACTAGTGAGCCTAGATTGGACTTGTATAGCCTTGTTAGACCTAGAATAGACTAGTTTGACTTAGGTTTGACTTGGTTGACCTAATTTGACTTATAGGGTTGACCAGAGTTGACCAAGTGTTGACTTTGGCCTAAATTGACCTAGATTCATGTAGAATGCATTGTAGTGCATCTTATTACCATTCTGGACTTGTTGTGACTTGTGTTGTTCTAATAGGAGCCAGACACCACTCATCGGACAGTACTTTCATCTTGGACACTCAGATACAGGCGAGTACATTCTCTGATCATTTCATATCCTGCTTAGAATTATTTTCCTGCTTTAAATTACTTTACTTGTTACTGTCACGTTGGTCACACGGATTGGTACTATATGGAGCCCTTCTTGAGATGTTATCCCTTCAGGGAGCATCGGGTACTCCATGTTCTGTGCGTTTCACTTACATGGCGTATCACTATGCTTCATTGGTTCATCGATCACTTGTGACATGTACTTTTATGATCACAGAGTCTTCCTTGAATCCTTATCCCATTTATTGGATTTCCTTAGAATCCCCATTTATGGGACTTCCATGTACCACCCTTCGGAGGCCTTTGCATGGAATCATAACATAACCTGGTTGGATCCTTGTGTATTGATTGGGGGTACGGGGGAGTAGAAGTAGACATGTGAATAATATCCAAGTAGTATCTCATTAGAATCATTCCGTAGTGTCTCATCAGAATCATCCTATGCCATTTACATGTCTATATTATACTCTGACTCACTAGCTACTGTTAGTTCTTTACTTATAGTAGATATTTCTATTACAGTTCTCTCTCTCTGTTTACATACTGTATTTCTTCAGTACCTGTATCTTACTTTACTGCATGATTATATTTTCTAACCTGCTATGAACTGTTGAGATGTATTGTGCTCGCTCCTGTCCTGACTGGACCTGTTAAAAATATTACAGAGGACGAGGAGGAGGCCTGTGTGGATACCTTCTACGGAGCAGCCCTAGATGACACTTGTGAGCTGGACTCTCAGGAGGACCCAGCTCTAGCTGAGGACATTACCCTATTGCCTAGACTAGCTTAGTTAGGCCTTATCTTACATATGTTGTCTTGAGACTAGTAGTTAGACTTTATTTCTGTCTTTGAGATTTGGGTTGTATATATTCCTTCATATTTAGTAGCTGAGATCTTGTACTCTGGATATCTGCTGAGATGTTATCTTAGACTGTCTGATCATCTGTATTTTTCTTGAGATCTATATCATATCGTGCCTTCTTCTTCCTTAGTTGTGTTTGAGTTTACTTCTGCTATGTCACCCCCATTCGGGGAGTATAAACTGTTTAGCTTTATATTGTTAGATGTTGTGACCTAGGACAGCGTTCTACCGCCGACACTGCGGCGTAGGCTGGACGTATCCACGTCTCGTGCCCTTACTCTAGGGTGCGGGTCGTGACACATTACAATGATTGAACTACTTTTGCATTGAACTACTTTTGAAAGCTGAATGAACTCCATTAAAGATTGAACTACTTTTGAAAGCTTACAGGTTGCATTCCATCTAAGATTGAACTACTTTTGCATTACAATGAACTCCATTACACTACTGAACTCATTACAATACTGCACTCCATTACAAATACTAGAACCTGATTACAATACTAAACTAGCTTACAAGTTAACCCTCTCCATCTCCTTAATAACATCACCAATATACAGCTTCACCTCCACAGATGACCTCCCTTCGACATGAATTTTCAAATCAATGGAGCCTTTGGATGATGAAGAAGCTAAGCCAGAGCTACCTGAACCAACTTCAACAGTGGCATAACTACCTGAACCAACTTTAACAATGCTACAATTTCCTGAACCAACGTCTACATTGCTCTTAACTGGTGTGCATATCTCAAGCCACTGAAAATAACCACACCCAGGTCTGTTGCAAGCAAAGAACTTCTTCCCATAGCTGTGTGGTTTCTTGCTTGTAGATCTTCAATTTGCCAGCACAATTAGCAGATTTGCATTCAACAGAAGCACCATTTTTTATAGGGCAATCCCTTACAAAATGTGACTGATCACCACAACAGTAGCACGCCTCTCGATTTGAAGTAATTAGGGTTTTCTGTCCTAGGGTTTCTTCATCTATCCACACAAACGATTTGCAGGAAATCGCGTTACAGCGCAAGAATCGTCTGTTTAGGCTGTGTGGGCGTGTTGAAATTCTGACTTTCCGAGTTTCATTACATCCCCTAAAGTTACAGGGAGAGTTTGGGAGGGGACATTCATCATCTATGTGGCTCTCATCCTTGCAAATCGAACACTGCAAAAAGAGGGAAAGAAAAAGGATTTAGGGCTTCTAATTTGGGGGTTTTCATGCACGTAGATGAGGAAGAGAGAGGGTTTAGTTTAGATCATACCTGAACCAGCATCTTCGTTTCCATGGAAGAGGGAGGGCTTGATCGATTTTGCCAACTTCGTCTAATTTCGGGGGTTTCGGCCTTTCAGTTATGACAGGTTGAAGAAGAAGAAGAAAAGGAAGGGAAGTGCAGGGGCATCGATGTCCAGAACATATGTAATAGAGACAACCGTTAAGTGTTTGCCGGTCGTTAAGAACCCAGGGGTCTTCTTTATTTTTGAAAGAATAGGAACAGTTACCATAATAGGGACAAACCTTAGGGGGACAACTAATTAACCCCAAGTATTCGGAGGATTGACCTTTGAACCCCCAAGTACAATCCAAATTAAATCTACGAGGGGGGCTTATACCAGAAAAATCCAAATACTTAAAAAAATAACATGATATAAAATTGTAAAAATCCTCCCAGAAGCCACAAACCCCAAAAAAAGAAAAGAAAAGAAAAAGAAATGCTGTTTCTACTAGCAGCTCTCCTCTTCCTCGCCGTGGCCATAGCTATCCTCATCAAATTCGCTACAACAGATGGTAAAATTTCCTAAAATCCCCATTAATTTCTGACCCAAATTCTCTAAAAAGTAGTCAATTTTGTTCCGACTTGCTATGGAAATTTCAGGAGATTTCACTCTCATTTCAAAGGGACCCCCAAACAAAAAGGAAATTGAAGGAAAGGTACAAAAAAAGAAGTTTTTATATTAATTTCTCGTGATATATAAATTAGTAATTGACCGATGGTTTGTTGGTGGTTAGGTCGTTTGGATCACTGGTGCAAGCCGCGGAATCGGTAAAAAAAAAGAAATTTAATTTCTGTTGAACATCAAAGTTGAAAATTAATTGATATCGTACCATTTTTCGTTTGCATCTTAATTTATAGCGATTAACTAGATATTGTCTTCGCGAAATCCTCTGCTGTGTTGTTTGGTATACACAATTGTTTGTTGGAACCTGGATTTCCAGAGTGAAATTATTCGAACATTATTAGTATTGGGATAATATGAAACCCCAACAGTTGTCACGACTCTATGGGAATAACATTTGTTTTGAATAGTTGGCTTAACGTGTCATAGACTGTCTATCGTCTAGGAGAACTTGGAGGGTGCTCCTTGGTTGCACGAGCTTAAACTGCATAGCCAAGAGTTTGGTCGACATACTCGCCAACTAGCTGTCTAGGTTTTATGGCATGATATTCTCATGCTCATAGTTGGCTTGGCTAGAAATTGGCACCAATACGGAGGGTTAAGGTCAAGCCGACAGTCGGTCTGTTCGGTCTTAAAAATTGTGAATTCTTTCCCGACCCCATTTTGAAGGCTTCGACGACGACGAGGTCACAACTTTGGGGGTTTGGTGAAGAGGCGTCATTTTTACCACACTATTAGAGCAACACCCACGTTCAAATTTACTCTGGTGCATATTGTAAACGGATTATATAAAATAAATAATAACTTACGGACCTCATAAGAATTCTAAAGTATTGGTGTAGTGGCAGAGACTTGTTAACACTTAAAACTAGTCAAACAAGAAGCATATTGATAATATTTGCTCTAAAGAAACTATAGGGATAGGTTCTTTAGTCTTCGCTCTCAAGAACTAGTACACCATGTTTTCGAAAGCTGAAGAGCAACTAAACTAAGCAACTTGTTGGGAGATTAGACGGAAGGTAAAAAAAGAGCGCATTATTCGAGCCTTTATATAACATAACGAAGGAGAGCCTTTGATGGACTTGGCCCGAGGGACCTTACTCTAACCCCCTTATTTATACAAATTTAAATCAATTTCCCCTCGCGTGGTTCCTCCCCCACCCCCCCACCCCCCCAAAAAAAAAAACTATTTACATGGGCGAACGGATCTGGCTATCAAACCACTTGTTTTGGCTTAACTTGGTAAAACAGATTCCAGATCAATCGGCTCCACTTATTGCCTTACTAAATAGTGCTATGTCCCGACTCCTACTAGGGTTCCAAACCTACATGTGCGACGAGTTTCGGTTTAGCTAACCGGAGAGCTACCCCCTATGCAGGAGAAAATCTTCCCGAATAGGGCGCGATTCTGCTGCTTTAGAATAATTCATGGATATAAAATAGGTCAAAAAATGATCAGAGTAATAATTTGGGTTGGTATGTTTGTTTCCCTCAGAACAACCCATATTATTCGTAAATTTCACGAATAAAACAAGAATGTATTTTTTATGCTACACAAATGTATTTTTTTATATCTAATAACATCAAAAGGTAATAGCTATTGTTATTGTAACTATTCTAAACTATTGCCAAATTAGGCATACTTTTTCATATTTCTCCTGAATATTGAACTTTTTAACTGGTGTCGAGTTATATTCTGAACTCCAAGTTATATGAGAGATCTGAGCCAAGAGTGGGATTTGGGTCTAGTTTTTGGCTTTGTGCTGACAAGCTACAAGGACCCTGAATTATAGTTTCGTATTGTGGGAGGCTTAATGATTGATTTTGTTTTTCAATATTTTTTTTTGCCAATGTTTCCTCATGAAAGATCCTCATACTTTGTTTTCAATGAACTTGGTGAATGTTATCAACTGATGTCAGTTACGGCTTTAGTTTGTCCTCGTGAGTGCAATTATTGGGAATCTCACACTGATGTATCTCGTAATTTTGAGAAGAAAAGTGAATGAAAATGTATTCATTTAGATGTATTGAGTGCATAGATGCTTGCTATATAAACACATGAAGAACTGGGTGTGCTGTATGTGATCATGATTTAGAGTCAGACTAGAGGATGTATTAGTTTTGTGTTGCTTTCCTTCAAACAGCCAGTTTTTGAGGAAATGTATTTATGCTTGGGGACACAGAAAGAAGTCTAGGGGTAATCCGATAATATTTGCGTAATATATAAATCATCATAACTCATTAGCTTATGTAACTTCCTTAGTTTATAATAGGGTCTGTTACGTATATTTGGTATAGTCATCATTGATGCTAGCCTCTTCTGGTCATTCAATTAACATACACAGCCTTTTTTTACAATTTCAGGGGAGATTCTTGCAGGGCAGTATGTAAACTTAGGGGCAAAGGTGATACTTTCTGCTCGTAATGTATCAGAACTTGAACGGGTCAAAACTGAACTTGTCGGTTAGTGACCTATATGCTGACATACTATGTTTGTACCTTTAAACAAATATAGGTAAGCATAAAGTTGCGAAGAATTTAAGTAGAATATTTCTAATTTGTCTTTGTGAATTTCACTTTTGCTGGTGTGGAAGTAGCTACATGTCCTCCTAGCAGAGTTGAGGTATTGCCTTTGGATTTGGCATCTGGTGAAGAGTCTCTCAGAGAAGCAGTGGAAAAGGCAGAGTCCTTGTTCTCTGGTTCTGGTGTAGACTGTATGATACACAATGCAGCCTTTGAACGCCCTGTAAGCGTTTTCTATATATTTTCTATTCTGAACTATGTTTTGAAAATGCAATCACTTTTTCCAAATTGATATGTAAGGTTAACTTACCCTTATAGTCTATGCAGCCATGTTCCAGTGTACCATATATTATATGGGTAGCAAATACTGATACACTGGATCCAGTGAAAATTGCATCCTTTCCTCATTTGTCTTCTTTGCATTTTTGTTTGCAGAAGAGGAAAGCTTTGGAAGAGACTGAAGAAGCTCTTCAGGTGCGTGAGTTCCAATTATATCCTTCTTTTGTCATATTCATCCAGAAGCTAACCACTATTTTCAGGCTACTTTCAATATAAATGTGTTGGGGACAATCAATCTTACACGGCTGCTAGCACCTTACATGCTGAAAAGAGGGAGGGGTCATTTTGTTGTGGTACACCCATAAGATAATATATCTCACCATGTTGATGTTTTATTAGTTAAATGAAAAAAAAAAAAATTACTTTCTTTTACTGACTGCATATTTCACTCAGATGAGTAGTGCTGCTGGGAAGTGTCCTGCCCCGGGTCAGGCTATATACTCGGCTTCCAAGCATGCTTTAAATGGATATTTTCATACTTTACGCTCTGAGGTATTTTTCTATGGGCTTTGTAAGGAAGATGTGGATATCTATTTCATTGATTTCCCTGTGCTTTACATTTCCAGTGCCACATTTTCACAAAATTACAGTTAGTATACCTTTTTTTTATTTCTCTCTCTTTTACTGCTTCCATCCAAGATTACTGAGCAGTACAGAAGTAACTAAACATTATTCGACCAGTTTGTTTGAAGCTTTTTTTTGTAGATCTTGCTCCAACTTTCCTTTTAAATAGTTACATATTTCTTATGTCAATAGTTGATTAAATGGTATTCATTTTCTTGCCAAGTGATGTTTTCATGTATCTTGTCTATGACTTCATAATTGCAGCTATGTCAGAAAGGTATTAAAGTAACTGTTGTTTGTCCTGGACCAATACAAACAGTTAAGCTTTCTGGAGCAGGCTCATCTGGACAAAGTGATTCAACCGAGGTGAGTTTCTTAAATTATAGTCTTGGAAAGTACATTAAAAGGAAGAACATCTGAGCTTGAAGAAACATATAGAAAGTGCCATTTAAATAGCTATTTACAGCATTAATAATTTATTATTTAAGTGCACATCATGTCAACAATTCTTGTTTGGAAGTAATATATACCCTTCATTTTTTTAAAGAGAAGTCTTGCCTAGCAAGTACCCTGTGAAATAATATGTAATGGATACAATTGGCAAAAGCTGCTGAACTACTACTATTTTAGTTCATTATTTTGATATCATCAAGGTAGATTAAAAAGGTTCTACTTAATGAAATCCCTAAACAGCAAAAACTGTTGAATTTTTGTAAATAAACTCTGTGTGAGAGAGAGAGAGAGAGAGAGAGAGAGAGAGAGAGAGAGAGAGAGAGAGAGAGAGAGCAGTTGATAATTAGTTTTAGAGCAGTTGATGTTTTTATAAGGATTACATAATAGACTCCTGATAGGATTACGATAGCTACTTCTACTCGTAGCTAACAATCATATCTAAATATACTTATATCAATCTAATACAAAGTTCTAATAGGACTAGAATACTAATTAAACCTTAATTGTAACTAAGATTCAATTAGGATATGAATTATTTTCTTTCCATATTAGGATTGGATTATTGTTTCCGACAAAAAGAACAAAAAAGTCTCTTTCCTAAATTTCTGGAGTCAGCTATTTGAATCCTTTTCTTTCATTCAACTCTCTGAAGGGCCAGGTCCTATAACGTAACAGAAGTAAATTCTTTGTTACAGCCTCAATCCAAATTCGTTTAGACCTACTCCTAGTCTAGCATCTCCTTGCCTTAAACCTTATCGCCCATCCTAGCCAGTGTATTGATTGGTCTATGTTGCACGTGTCCAAACCATCCATCGATTTTCTCTCAAATTATCCTCAATTGGTGCCACCTCCAACTTCTCACGAATATATCATTTCTTACCTTATCTTACAATGTTTTGCCACTCATCCATGTTAGCATTCTCATTTCAGCAACGCCTATTTTCTGGACATGTTCACTTACCAAATCCCTAATCAACCATGTTATGGTGTTTATTTGTATTTTATCAATGCCTCCTTGTTAAATTAGTTTTTTTTTCCCTTTTCTCTGCATTAGAATATATCCTTATACATATATTTGACAGAAGCGTGTGCCATCAGAAAGATGTGCAGAGTTGACAATTGTTGCTGCCAGTCATGGGCTTAAAGAAGCTTGGATATCATACCAGGTTATATGATCTTTTCAGAGGGTTTCATTTCAAATTTCCTGTGCTGACTCTTTTGACTGATATTATCTATGAAATATATATTTATGTTGTTCATATAGCAGTTAATGCTTATTCACAAGCTTGCATTTTTCACATTTCTTCTTTGACAATTTGGCCAAACTATGGTTTGTTAAAATAATTGTTTATGTTGATTTTGGACCAACTTATCATCAAATATCCTTATAATAAAACTCTATTTTTGCAGCCTGTATTGTTAGTGATGTACCTGATACAATACATGCCAACAATCGGCTATTGGTTCATGGACAAGGTATGTTATGTTGTATTCTAAGGTTCCTATTTTTCTTGTAAGATCTGAGTTTACTTCGATCTCGAGTTTTGTATTCTTTCACGAACTCATTACCTTTTGGATCTTCCTACTTTACTTGCAAAACTGACTTTACTTTGATATTCAGTTTTCATGTTTTTTCACCATCCTTTCTTTCCTTTTTGTATGATTAGATGGCTGCAAATTCTTGTAAGTTACTATCAAGGGAGCTATACTAGTTTCCAGTAGACTGCAACCTTTAGTCACAGAATTGCATGTGTAATAAAATATTCATTGTTATCTTTATGCAACATTGAACAATGAAATTGCTACCATCGTCCCTGTCCACACCAAAACTCTTGCCTGTGAATAAATCCACTGGAAACAAGATTCCTTTCATGATACTTGCCAGTCTGACTAAAACCTGTAAAACCATTAGAATTAGAATTGAGGGAGGATGTTAGTTATTATTGTTATTTATCTTATGTGGGTACAATAAAATAATTGTGGGTGTATTTATCATCATCTATATTAATATAAATACTCATAAGGTGCAACCTAGGGATTAAGTCCTTTTACTCTCTTTTCTTCCAAACTTCACTCGATATCAGAGCAACTTGAAGGTACTTTAAATTCCATCCACGCTATCACTGACTCGACGGTGAGTTCGACGGGGGTTCGGGGTGGTAGTTACAAAAACAAGTTCTTCTGTTTTCGCCTACTTTTTGGGACGTTGTTTCATGGTTGCATTTTTCATCTGGTTCTCGTGATTCGTCGTTCGTGGTTTGTTTATCGGTGAAATTCAATAGTGTGAACTACCTTGTCTGGTCCAAGTCCATCAAAGTAGTATTGAGGGTGAAGAAGTTGAAGTTTTTGATGAAAGAATCCTCGCCTAAAACGTTCGTTGAGTATGAGGATTGGATAAGTGCCGATGCATATGTTATGTCGTGGTTGTGGTATAATATAGAGCCGCACATCGTCTCTAATGTTTAGTGGTGTTAATCCTCCAAACATATTTGGACATCTCTAAAAATCATATTCGCAGAAGCGTACGTGGCCCGTATCTATGAGGTGTACGAGCTATTGTTTAATATAGAGCATAATGAGAAGATATGAATGAATATCTGGCTTCAAAAAAAGTTTTGTGGAAGGAACTGTTACAATATCATCATGTTACTAGTGATTTGAAGGAAGCTCAACGATATAAGGAAGAGTTTCATGTTTCAGTTATCATAACCGGCTTGGATCCTGCATTCGAACCTTATAAGGCTCCGTTCCTTGCTGGAGAGTAGTTACTTGCGGCGGTAGATACTTTTTTCTGTCTCAGTCGTTCATTTCTATGTTAGAGTTCCGTGTGCCGAGTAATGACTTTTTTGCCTTAGTTACTAGTTTTGTTACTTGTTGGTCGTGGTGGTAGTGATGGTGGTCGTAGTTTTGGTCAAGGAGGTGGTCGTGGTGGTAGAGACAATGGTGGTGGTGGCAGTCGTAATAGTGGCCGTGGCCAACCACGAAAGTATAACTATTGTGGAATACTCGATCACATCGAAGACTATTATTGGGACAAGTGGGTTAAATCAGAATATGCACATCAAGTGCATGATGAAAATATGCAGTCCCAGGTCACCATGCTCCTAGTTTCAATCAAACTTCAACTTCTGATACCTCATCTCAATTTATTTTGCAGCTTGAGCTCGGCTCGAGCTTGTTTATATTGAGCTTGAGCCTGGCTTGATTCGAGCTCAAGCTCGGCTTGATAAGCAAGCTCGACTCAAGCTCGATAAACAAGTTCCATTCAAGCTCGATAAACAAGCTTGATTCAAGCTCGACAAACAAGCTCTACTCAAGAATCCAGCTTAAAGGAGAACATAATAATATATGGAGATCAAAATGCAAAATTTACTCAAATTAGAACATAACATAATATATAGAGTTCCAAATTACTCTAAGAATCTTGCTCAAAAGTAGAACATAACATTACAGAGTTCCAAATTATAAGGTCCATGAAGATTGTAGCAAAATTTACTTAAATGACAAAACACTCTCAAAATGTCAAACAAGACAACACTATCACATTCACAATTCACAAACAAGAACTTGAAAGTTCCTAGCTACAACAGCTTGCTTTTCCTTGGTCATCTGGAACTTCAAAACTTGCTTGATAATTTTTTGCTGGAAAACAAGGCCAACCCAGGGTCGGCCTTGAGTTCATGGGGGCCCTAGGCAAACTTTCAAAATGGGGCCCATATATAATATAATTTTTTTTTGAAATAAAAGTAAAATTTAAAAAATGCTATAGCCAAGACTTGAACCTAGGACCTCTAGTGTGCAAGTTTCACGTACTAACCACTTCACCACAATTGTTTTGTGGTCAGATAGGATCATCTTACATATTAGTTCTATCTTAGATACAAGATTACTAATATATATGTTTAAATTAATTTTTTTGGGCCCTCAAATTCTATGGGGCCCTGGGCGGTCGCCCTGGGCCAGGGCCGGCCCTTGGCCAACCACAGCAATACTCAGTTCAGGTATGATAATGACACCAAAGGCTCAGTACATCACTAAAGAAGATTGCACTTCAGAGTTCCAAATGGAAGATACAAATAACTTCAGAGAATCACATATGTTCTCCTAGAGTTCGCCTGGCAAAACTGCCATACTATAACTTTTCCAAAATTGAAGAAAGAGCATGAGACATTTAGTCAAAGAGACTGAAACCCATATCATCATCACTCTCCTCCTTGGGTTCCTCCTGGAAAAGGAACACCGTATTAAAACCACAAGTAGCATATGTGAACGGAAAACGAAAATAAATCAGTAACAAGTATGATCGGTAATATGGATATGATTCTAACAAAGAAGCAGATAAGGGTTAAAAGAACATTACTTGATGCATAGAGGAACATTGTAACAATTAAATTTCTTGCAAAAGGTTTTATTAGAAACATTAAAACTTTTCTTTCAACACTGCAAAAAATATCTTGCAAAAGGTATTACTAGAAACACTAAATGTTCTTCTCACACCAAAACCTAATTAACACCAAAACCTATTTTTATGTGAGTCAAATGTCAAAATTTATAAGATGCCAGAAACTTGATCTCACATGCCATTTGGCAAAAACATATCACAAGTATACAAATCCCTATATGTATTTCTTTTCAATAAAGATTCGGCCAAAAATGGCTAAAGATGATCATGAAAAAAGAATATACCAGCAAAGCGTATTCCATAGCACAATAGCTATACATGTAATGACCCAAAATAATGACGATGAAACATATGAAGCCATATACTAACACTACAAGTCTACAACGATAAGGTGATCATCTTTCTCGAGTCACTTCTTTGTTTGCTACATTCTCAACATATAGTGTCCCAGAATTTCACAAAGTGAAAAGAAAGAAGTTAAATAACGATAAGGATATGACAACAAAATAATCTTGCAGAGTGATACTTAGTGAAAGTAACTTCAAAATAAACTTGTAGGGTGATACTTAATGAAAGTGAATTTTACAAAGGCAATCAATCATGTACCTGTAATCCCAAGGGATCTCCATCCTAAATGTCAGTTCCAGCATTGTAAACCACCAGCTCAGGATCAGAACTTTTTATGTGACCTGCAATCCAAATCAATTTTGTAATTTGAATAAACATGACAGCCATTTTTTTACTGACAGCTAGCAAACTCAGTAAGACTTCAAGGTATAATGAACTCCTTAATGTCCTCCTTGTCCTGTAAACATAATAATAATTAGTTATGATAAAAAAAATAAAGTTGCAAATAACACAGAGTTTTGAGTTTACTTTTCCATTTCTCTTTATTCTCTAGAAGGCATGAAACCAATCTTCACCGCATAATAAAACTTGAGTCGTATCTGCTCCTAAGGATGCTCGATATTGATCAATCACTCTACTTTCGGCACTAAAAGCAGACTCTGAAACGACAGTTGTGATTGTAATTGACAATATATCACATGCTATCTTTGATAAAGTTCTAAATTTTAAAGTGTTCATCTTCCACCATTCCAACACATTAAACACTAAATCATCTTCACAACTCATAACTCCTTCCAAGTACACATCTAATTTAGATTTCACTTGTTCAAATGCTATTTCAGTATTCCTGATATAATTTCTAAATTCATCTAAATTCATCATTCCCTCTAGATTTTCCTAGCCCAACAGAGCTAGTATTACTAGAACTTTCTTTTATATTTTCACCTTGAGCTTCAACATTATTTGCTCTATGAGCCTCAAGATACTCGTTGTAGAGCATGTGCAAAGCCTCCCGAACCAAACTAATATGCTCAATAGAATCAGCTCTTGAATAGACCAAGTGAAGCACGATTCAATAAATTGCATTTTGTATCTAGGATCCAAAATAGCTGCCATAGATATCAATAAATTACAATTACCCCAATACTTATCAAATTTGTCTTTCACCTTCTTAAACATTGATTTCATAAAATCTTCTTCACCCATCATTTTTCCATTTAACAACCTTTTGATAACATAAAGCTCGGAAAGAAATATATTTGATGTTGGATATTCACTACCTGTAGTAAAATTCAGTCAATAAACTAATATTAAACAAACGAACAAATCAAGCATACCTACATAAAGAAATAAGTTGTAAGTTAGATATCAATACCTGAAATAATCTGGGTGACCTGATTAAATTCTTCCAGAAATGAGCAAATTTTGGTAACCTTTTTTTTCCAATCTTCTACACTAGGCAAGTAGATATAAGTTGGATCTCTTTGTTGATATCGAGGGAAGACATCCTTGAACTCCAAAGCAGCTGATAGCATAAAATAGGTGGCATTCCACCTTGTACAACAATCAAGAATAAGATGCTTGGAAGACAACTTTAATTGCTTTGCGATTTTGCCAAACATGATAAGACGCGACTCTGAATTTGCAACATGCTTGACACTTTCATGTACATTCTTAATTATATCAGTAATCTCAGATAGTCTATCTTGAACGAGGAGATTTAAGATGTGAGCACAACATCTTACATGGAACAACTTGCCACTTAGGGGCAATTGATTCTTGTAAGAAATATCATCTTTCAACAATCGAACATCAACATCATTATAGGCAGCGTTGTCAACGGTCACCGTCCACACCTTATCTTCAATTCCCCATTCAATTAAACACTTGTGCAAAACATCACTAATAGCAACTTCAGTATGAGGTAGTGGTACATCACAAAAATTTAGAGTTCGCTTTTGTAAGTTCCTATTAGAGTCTACAAAATAGCAAGTAATGACCATATATGAAATCTTTTGGTTGCTTGACTTCCATAAATCTGTAGTCACACATACTCTATTAGCATTCTTAAGCAACGTGAAAATATTTTTTTTCTCCAACTCAACTTGTAAAACAATCATTTCTTATAGAAGTACGACTAACCTTCTAATAATAAGGAGTTGCGGTTCTCATTAATAAATTAAATAAATCCTATTCCACAAAAAGAAATGGCAGCTCATGGACCATAATTATATGAGACATTACCTCTCTTATCTTAGCTTGATCATATTTAAAATTCTGTACCGCACTTACTGTTTCTGACTTCACTATAGTCGAAGTGATAGTTAGCTCTTGTTGCCCTTTTAAGTTGATTTGTCTCCTAACACAAGACTTCAAGTGCCTATGAAATTATGTTGTTGCGCCATTCTTGTTAATTGCGAGTTTATGCTTGCAATACACACATTCAACTTTTGTGGAGCCATCATTAACAATAACTTCTTTGAATTAATTCCATGCTTTTGATGTTCGTTTCCTCTTCTTCGAGCAACATGGATTCTCCTCCTCATTATCCTCGGCTACATCATATATACGCAACATTTGGTTTGAATTTTCAGCATCACTATTAATGGAGCCTTGGGCTGGCGAAATAGTTTGAGAAGCCTCATTTGCATTAGAAGCCTCAACCATGTTCTGGAAAACCAAAAATTTAAAAGCAAGTGAAAAGAAAGTTAATCATAGTGATCTACATTAGTAATCAGTTCAGGATAATATATGAATCTGGCATAAATTCAGTGTATCCAGACCTATATAATAAATACCATACATACAAGGAACTTATGGAAAATAATGACCATTTTAACATGTAACTAGTTAGGCCATCAAAAACATCAGATCAACAAACAAGATCAAACATGCTAACGGAATTAATGATATGACAAACAACTGAACAAGTCTGATATTAAGTAGGAAGAAAACAATATGCATGGAATATGATATGAGAACAAGTAAGTATGATATTGAGCATATGGTTCTACCGCTAACTTCCTAATTATATGCATTATAATTAGGAATATGACCTTAAATCATGACCGATTTAAGAAATCAACAAAACTTGAAGCTGTCGTCCCAAACTGTAAATCACCAGCCATGCTTTGTGACCTCCTATGATCTTAAATCGGTCATGATTTCTTTCAGGCATATTATCAAACACCATGAAGACAAAACTTGAAGTTGTTCAATTATCTCTTTTTTTCTCTAAATTTTTAGTAATTTTTCATTCTTGTAGACAAAACTTGAAGACAAAACGTGAAGCTGTTCAAAACTTGAAGCAAATAAATACTTACAAGTAGGAAGAAAGAGAAGCAAAGAAATACTTACAAGTTACAAAGTAATTTTTTATTCGTGTATAACCATAAAAATCTGATGTAGGAAGAAAGAGAAGCAAATAAATACTTACAAGTAGGAGATCTATCTTGGAAAGTAGATGAGAAGATACAGAGGTAGCGGCGTGGAGAGGAGAGGAGTAGAGGCCGACGGTGTGGAGAGCTGGCCGAGGAACCCTAGGGCCTAAACCCTAGGGCTGAGGAACCCTAGGGCCTAAACCGGAAGGGAATTTTGGCGTGGCGGGACTGGCGGCCAAAGAAGGAAGGGGAGATGAAGCGTTGGAGAATAAAATGAAATTAGGGTAGGGGGTTGAGGAGGCTTTTAGCCTTTTATATCCATTTTAAAGGGAAGCTAAGCAAGCTTTTAAGTGAACTTCTAATCAAGCTTTTAAACAAGCTTCTAAACGAGCTTCTAAACGAGCCAGCTTGCAAGCCAGCTCGCGAGCTGATAAACGAGCCAGCTCGCGAGCTCAAACGAGCCGAGTACTTCTGAGCTTAAGGGAAGCTAAGCAAGCTTTTAAGTGAACTTCTAATCAAGCTTTTAAACAAGCTTCTAAACGAGCTTCTAAACGAGCCAGCTTGCAAGCCAGCTCGCGAGCTGATAAACGAGCCAGCTTGCGAGCTCAAACGAGCCGAGTACTTCTGAGCTTGAGCTTGGCTTGTTTATTAAACGAGCTCGAAATTGAAGTTGAGCTTGGCTTGTTTACTAAACAAACCGAGCTCGAACGAGCTTTTATCGATCCGAGCTTCGAGCAGCTTGCGATCGGCTTGGCTCATTTGCAGCCCTAACCCTCCTCTCGTCCTTCATGTTTCCTGGGCAGGCTGCTTCCATAACCCTAAACCAGACCTAAATCTTCTCCTTGACGTAACCACAACTCTGTCCTTGTTCTTTCTCCTTAACCTCATCCTTTCCGAATCTACTTTTATGAAGACGATGAAGTTCGGATGCTTACCCTAATGAAAGTGATTGGATTGCTTGCTTTGCTGGTCCTATCACTCCTGTGTTTGTTCTTCTTACTCTTTCTTTCAGCTTCAATTTTGTTTTGTAAACGAGTGAAAGAGTGGTCATGTGGTCTTATAGAAGATCTGAAATTCTTCGACAAAGTGATTTACCCAATACAGACCAATACAGACTATCGTCGACATGCCTTAATAATAATATGTCAGGAACTCAAGAACCATGTTATGTTCTTTTGTTTTCCTTTTCTTTTTCATTCCTGGGCATGTATCAACTAAAAAGCCAGGTTGTATTGGCAAGAACCAAACGTTTTGAGTCGGTGATTATATCATTAGTCAGATTGAGGAGGGCCAAACCTGATCTGATACGTATCCGCACTGGTCGGTATTGTGAACCTTGCCACTATGTTGGATAATAGGATTCTAGTTTAGATGATAAAATGTTATAATAATTTGTAGATTTGTGTCTTGTATTTTTTTTTTTTTTGTGTGTCTTTGTTCTTTTAGGAGCTCTCTCTACTCATGTCTTCTGTCTTGGTTTTGTGAACTATCACTAATGAAATTGGGGGGGGGGGGGGGGGGGGGGGGTGTTGTGAATAAAAAGCTAAAAGAGAGGAACAAAAAAAATGGTACATTTGTGATAATGTCGTGGGGTTGTAACCTACCCGAGGTGGCATTTAAGTTAATTTTCAAAACTCATGCTATAAAAATACGAATTTTTTTTTCAAAATTTTAGTGTAATAATAACAGCCCAATGGAAAAAATTATTTTGGATAAACTTGTAATTTTTAATAGGCGTGAAGTATTTTTTAACCTCGATATTCAAAAAAAAAAAAAAAAAAGAAACCTCAAAACATCATAGACGAAGCTTTGGGACCTCAGTCAAGCTTGGCATTTGGAATATATATATATATATATATATATATATATATATATATATATATATATATATTTGGGGGGGGGGGGGGGTGAGGGTTCGAAAGCTTTGGAATGTTCAACAAAGTGTCATCATAAGTTCAAATTATACATTCCCAAACACTACTTTTATATTTTCTCTCATTTTTCCCTCAATATTTTTCTTTCCTCCATTTTTCTCCCTTCACAAACAATACCTAATGGCGCATAGCAGAATACGCCACCTTCCGTGGCACCCCACGAGAACAGAGGCCAGAAGACGCCATTTCTCATGCCTCACTAGTGAGGTGCCATCCGATTAAATTCAAACTTTACTACATCAATTTTCTTGTTTCTAATATAATACATCATATTTTATATCTTTAGTTTAGATGGGCATATATAAATCTCAAATGATAAAAATGAATACCCAAAAGATTAAGCACATCCAATTATTTTAATCATATCTAATTTATTTATTTCAAGCAAATCTTAATAATTGTTAAGACCCTGCAGGGTATTTCACATGATCAAACTTATCAATTAACTAAATCCACCAAACGGAGACACACGTGACATAGATAATCAACCTAACATATGAATTAACTAAATCCACCTAAGAGCGTGATCCCCTTCTCTTAACGAATATACAAATACTTAGTAACAAGATTGTAGGGTGTTAAGCTTTGCTTGAAATAAATAAATTAGATATGATTGAAATAATTGATTGTGTTTAATCTTTTGGGTATTCATTTTTATCATTTAAGATTAAGGTTTATGTATGCCTATCTAAACTAAAGATATAAAATATGATGTATTCTGTTAGAAAGAAGAAAATTGACGTAGTAAAAATTTGAATTTTTCATGGGGCGCCACGGGATTTGGCGCCCCACACCCTATGTTTCCAAGGGAACGCCAACTCTGATGGCGCCTCAGTGCGCCGTGGGAGATGGCGTCTTCTGGCTTCTGTTCTCGGGGGGCATCACGGGAGATGACGTCTTCTCCTATGCGCCATTAGGGTTGGCGCTTCTTCCCTCCATTCGCAAATATCCCAAATTCTCCCTCTTCACTGCAAATTGGCCAAATTTTCCCCTGTACGAATTTTTGTGTGTTTGTGTGTGTGTGTGTAATTTTTTTGAACCCACACCAGTTGTCAATTTGCTCAATTATCTCCCCAACTCTGTAAACTACCCACCTATGCAACTAAAATATAATAGTCAAATATATTCTATAGTCACCATCACCCTCAACTCCCTAAACCTAACCCCATATGCAAAACTAAAACCCCACCCTTCCATTTATAGAAAAGAAAGGGCCAGGTTTGTCGTTCAGGAGAAAGAATCGTCTTGGCTGACCTCTGGCTTCAAAACAATTCAAATAAGTCATCCATCTTAGTTTTAGTCCCACAATTGTGAAGGAGATACGTAAGGTGGACAATGATTATGAATACGATGGGGTCTTCAAGGCAGAAAGCCCTGCTGGTTTGCCAGAATAAGTCGCGATTATCTTTTATTTGTGAATATAACGAATATTCGTGATTTATTCCCGCATTGGAGAATTAATCGTGCATGTGTGGTAGATTAACCATTCATGAAATATTCACGAATTGTTGAAATATTCACGAATTGTTAGACGATGCTTGGGACTGATCTGCTTGGACTAGGGTAGATTCTTACTCAGTTATCTACAGACCATAACATTTCCAAAGTCCATAACATATAGGACAACTCAAGTCCACAAAATATACGATTTCAAAGTTTCACAACATATATGATTATATCGTATCCAAAGTCCTTAGATCATACCCACCCACAATATAACAAGGTTATGGGGGCGGGGAGGGGGTGTGGGTGGAAATCAAAGTGAACCTTTGAAGAAAACTTCACCAATCCATTGCATCTCAGAAAAATTAAGTACATATTTTAGGCATAAGCTCCTATATATATTTTTATATATATGGAATATGTAAATATATTATCCAAAAGAGAGTACAAATGGGACACTTACAAACGCTACTTGTTACATCCACACAACCATTATTATGTCCTTATCACATCTCCAACTCTAATTACCTAAGGAGGTATCGATTGACCCCTTTATTACTCGGACTTGTCCGAACATAAGGAGTCAAGATTGTGGACGCACTATGCTTCTTCTTTCTCATTTTCGTGGCTAGTCTGTCTTTCTCATCATTCTGGATTATCTCCAGCCACCTCGGATCTACCGCCATTTGTTGTTGTTATCCGCTTTTACTTCCCCTTCGTCCTCTACCCTTTCCTCTGTCTCTAACTCTGTTGTGACCTCTGTGGAAGGGATTGGTTCACCATCCAAGATGATGGGGCCAACTTTGTTTATTGTTCTGCTGAGCATGCCATCAAACTTTATTGATTTGGCCACGAGTCCAACTCTTCGGCTGAGGGACTGGCAGCTGGGACGAGCGATCACTCCCCCATCAGGGTTGGCTTCTCTGCTCGAGTTCTTGGGAAGTCCCGTCCATTCAGGTATAACAATAGTTGGTATCTCTCGGAGGGCTACCTTGAGGCTGTCGCAGAGGGGCTATCCAGCGGTCAGGAGGGGACGGCTCAATTCTGATTGGTTCGCCGCCTCAAGGCCACGAAGAGAGCTCTCAGGAGTTGGGTGCAGGGGTTACCCAAATCCACTCTGGAAGACAAGGAGGCTGAGTTGAGATCTCTGCAGCAGGATTTGCAAGCTGACATGCTCAATGGGGATCTGACGGCTAGAGAGAAGGAGCTGATTGGAGAAGTCAACATTCTGAGGCTGCAGAAGAAAATTAGCTCGGCCCAGCGAGCCAAATGTTCCTGGCTGAAGGATGGAGACCGGTGCTCCAAGTTCTTTTATGACGTTATCCGGACTAGACAGAATCGGAATCACATATCCCAGCTTCTTGATGCGGATGGCACTCTGGTGGGGACGCCGGCTGAGATTCAGGGCGAGGCTGTCAGGTACTACTCTGATTTATATTTTCAGACTGACTACCTATTCGTGTTCCCAGAGGTTGTTACGAAGCGGTTGGTGACTCCATTTGGGAATAGCATCCTACTTGCCCCTGTCACATTGGAGGAGGTGGAATCTATTGTCAAGGTGGCGGACCCCAACAAGGCCCCCGGTCCGGATGGCTTCAGCAGTGGTTTCTTCAAGCGCCATTGGAATATTCTGAAGCTTCAGGTTGTGGAGGTGGTCCAGGAGTTCTTCACTAAGGGGAAGCTTTTGAAGGAGCTGAATCACACTTTCCTGACCTTGGTGCCTAAGAAGGAGGGCGCGACTGCATTGGCAGATTTCAGACCTATTGCTTGTTGTAATTATCTTTATAAGATAATTACACACCTTATGTGCCGTCGGATGGAGGAAATCATGCAGGACTTAGTTTCTCCAAACCAGGCTGCGTTCATCAAGTGGAGGTCGATTGCAGAGCATAGCCTCCTGGCGCATGAGATGGTGAGGGGATTCAGCAGACCTGGTGGGGAGAAAGCTTGTGTTAAACTGGACCTGAGGAAGGCGAATGACATGGTCAATCGGGACTTCCTCTGTCATCTGATGTCTGCCATGGGATTCGCGGAGCACTGGGTTGCGTTGATCAGGGAGTGCATCACGTCCCCTACATTCTCAGTTCTCATCCAGGACGTTCCTTATGGGTACTTCCAGAGCAACCTGGACTTAGGCAAGGTGACCCATTGTCCCCTTACCTGTTCACGCTTGTGATGGAATACTTTACTTGTTTGATGGACCTGGCAGTGCACCGTGGACGGCTGGTGCCTCTGTTTCGGGGGATGGTCCCTTCAGTTACCCACCTTATATATGCTGATGATCTACTGGTCTTCATCCAGCCTACGACGATGGGGTTGCAGACGCTTGCGGGTATTATGGAAGATTTGAAGTCCTTGGGTCTCCAGCTGAACAGGGATAATAGTCGGGTCTATTTCAGTTCCCGGTGTTCCCAGAAGGAGGAGCGGGCTGATGTCCTGGGTATAGCGAGGAGTGATCTTCCGGTGCGGTATTTAGGGGTGCCCCTCACAGTCAATTATGCGCGGGATCAAGACTGCCAGGGCCTGGTGGAGTATGTCCAGCGGAGAGTAGAAGGCTGGCAAGCTGCCGGTCTGTCTTTTGGCGGACGCATAGAGCTGATCAGATATGTGATCTCGGCTGTGGCCCACTTTTGGCTACAGTCCATCCTCCTCCCGGTGGCCACTATTCGGCGAGTGGAGCGTCTATGTGCTGATTTCCTTTGGAGGGGGGGTATGCATGCGATCTCGTGGGAGCAGCTCTGCCGTCCCAGGAAGGAGGGAGGTGTGGGGCTCAGGCCGTTACTGGAGATCAGGGAGGCCTCTGCGCTCAAGCTGGCCTGGAGATTCATTAGCGGGGGGTCTCTCTGGGCGGACTGGATGCACAGCAGATACGTGAAGCAGGGCAATTTTTGGACGTGTTCTCTGGATAACAACCATTCTGTCACGTTCAAGACTGTCCTGAGACACAGGGGTGTGCTAAAGTCTGCTATCCGGAGGGTCATGAAGGATGGGTCGGGTACGGACCTCTGGCGGGACCCTTGGATTGATCGGAGTTCGTTGCTAGACATCAGGGGACCCCCGACTCACACAGAGGACAGACGAGGTCTGAGGTGTAGTCGGATCTTACGAGATGGAGAGTGGAGGCCGGAATCGTATCGGTACACAGAGGAGCTGGGAGGGTTCATTAGGGCTACAGTCATTGATCCGGCTTTGCCTGCGGATCGGTGGATTTGGGAGCCGACTGGAGCTTCTTCGGGCTCGGGGGAGTTTCAGTTCCGTAGTTGCTACAACCTTATCCGGCACACTTTTCCTCTGAGTTCTGATTACGAGTTCGTCTAGTGTACGGGTCTGGCCAGGAAGATGCAGTTGTGTGTTTACAAGCTTCTTCTGGGTCGCCTCTTGACGAGGGATAGACTGAGTTCTTTTGGAGTGCCAGTGCCGGATCCCATTTGTGTGCTTTGCTGCTTGGAGCCTGAGTCTGTTAAACATATATTTTTCGAGTGCACTCTGTCATGGCAGATATGGTCGGAGCAGAGTCGGGTATTGGGAGTGTACGCCTCTGGTAAATGCATTGGGGACATCATCCAGGTGATTCGAGATAGTAGGAGTCGAGGTCAGGACTGGTTTCGCACAGCCAGAGTTCGTCTGGCGGCTTCGGTTTGGCATGTTTGGCGGGAGCGAAATCGCCGAATCTTTGAGGGACTAGTCACACCTCCGGTTGACATTCTCCATAATATTGAGTTTGATGTAAATGCTATGGAGAATGGATGAGTGTTGAGTGGGAGTCCCACTCAATTTGTATGTTGTACGATTATGGCTTTTCGTTTGGAATAAAATTTATCTTTTTCCAATATATATATATATATATATATATATATATATATATATATATGTATATATATATAGCCCCCTTCTTATACGGGATAAGTTTACGGGAAGAGTTTACGGGATAGAGCAATTTCTTACGGAGAGAAAAGAAACTCAAAATATCTGGCCGAAATATACGTATGTTTCTCTTCTGAAATTTATTTCTCTTTAATATTTAAATCTCTACTCTCTACTCTTAAAAAGAAACATATCTCTATATTAAAAAATAAGGCTTATCTATCAATTTAGTTTTAAACACAGAGGAATTTATTTATTTTAAAAAATAGAGATAGATAAATTATTCCATTAATTTTTTTAAATAAAGATATTTAAAAAAAAAAAGGAATCTATCCTTAGAAATAAATATACCTTTACAAATTATATTTAAAATATTAATTTTAATGTTAATCTTAATATTAATATTGATATTAATTTTAATTTTTAATTTTTACATTAATTTAAATTTTAATGTTAAAGTTAATGTTAATGTTAATGTTAATGTTAAAATTAATTTAAATTTAAATTTAAATTTGTTTTTAAATAAATTTAAATCTAAATCTAATTTAATTTTAATGTTAATGTTAATGTTAAATTTAATTTAAATTTAAATTTATTTTTGTTTTTAAATAAATTTAAATTTAAATCTAAATTTAAATTCTAATCTTAATTTTAAATTATATTCTTAATCTTAATCTTAATCTTAATCTTAATTTTGATATTACATTTTAATGTTAATGTTAATATTAATGTTAATGTTAATATTAATGTTAATGTTAAATTAAACTTAATGTTAATGTCGAAATTAAAATTAAAATTAATATCAACAATAAAGTTAGCACCAAAAAACTAACATGAGAAATAATATTAAAATTAACATTAATATTAAGTATATTTTTTAATAATATTTTAAAAATATATTTATGTTTAAAGATAAATTTTTTTAAAACAATCCATCTCTACTTTAAAAAATTATAAAATTAACTTTTTCTATCTCTATTTTTTGAATAAATAAATAAATTTCTCAGTTTTTAAAAAATAAATAGACTTATCTTTAAGATAGATATAGGT
Organism: Iris pallida; assembly: GCA_029216955.1. Taxonomy (NCBI): domain Eukaryota; kingdom Viridiplantae; phylum Streptophyta; class Magnoliopsida; order Asparagales; family Iridaceae; genus Iris; species Iris pallida. The sequence goes on from JANAVB010021796.1 coordinate 6,605,596, forward strand.
TTCTTTTTTAAAGGAGAGATCTAACATTTTTAAAGTGAAAGAAATAAAGAAGAGAACCATACGTATATTTTTTCATCCCGTAAGTTTGTCCCGTAAGTTATTCCCGTAGGAGAAGCTTTCTGTATATATATATATATATATATATATATATATATATATATAGCCCAAGCGGCTGAGTTTGGAGACATAGTCCTGGTCCTGGGTTTGACGGCAGAGTTCGACTCCCGTGGGAACCAAAAAGTTCCTATTCCTAAAAGTGTGTGTGTGTGTGTATTATATATATATATATATATATATATATATATATATATATATGAGAGAGAGAGACTCTTTACTTGATTCCTCTTATACCAAGATACATTACCAATAAATTGTGAAGTGCAAAGAAAACATAGGAAGTCGGAATAAAAAAAGGACTTCATAAACACACCATTTTTTGGTTCCCAGACGTCAGGACCCAAATTTGACATTCAAATGTTCCAACTTTTGAATATCTGCATCTATCCGACACAAGGTAGCGGAACCTACCCGGTTGGAACCTACTTGATTTGCTTCTAGCTGTCTCTCGAAGAAAGTTTTACATTTCTTAACCTAAAACTGGAGAGTTAAGATATATGAGTGATGCTCTCATCAGTGGTTGTTATATGTGCAAAATTCAAGTTAAAACGTACACGGCCTCGTGGCTCCATTATCTTAAACCACTGGCATGCCCTCCAGACTCATAATCTTAGGATTGCAACACAGAAAACACCACAAGCATTAGAATCCAAAGAAACTGGTGCCAGACATTTTTTTGTCAACTCGAGAAGGTGAAATATGCAGCATCATGATTCATGCTAGTTACTCTTATACAAAGTGACCCAAGTTTATACTGCTAACCAGAGCACACATACCTGTTCTTTCGTAGCTTTCTCTGATTGAGTTGATTCGACCTCATACTTTTCCTTTGTGATCCTGTAGATTGGCGCAAACCGGTTGGATGCTGCTGCAAAGAAGAGTAACACCTATAGTTGGAAGCTGTTCTTTGGTGAAAAGAAGAAAACAACATGACATGTTTTCTCATCAGAAACTTCACTCAAGTATAACTGTGTTCACTCAACATGATGATAAGTCTGTGGAAGAGTTTAGTATATGAACAGGCAGTGCACGAGTATGCACTGGAACTTTGTCAAGGTTCTGGAGTATGGAGAGAAGGATTATGATCTTCGTACACCTTTCACTTCACAGTTTGTACTTTACGGTTTTTGAAGACTCTAGTCGTCAAGCTATTAGAAGAACGACGTACATCAGCTAAACATCCTGCTGTGTGATGTATAAATATGGTGATTAGCCCTCACTTTGAGTTTCATTCGGTTTGTTCTAACGTGTTAATATATGTTGTTCGTTCTGTATCATAATTTGGGCTTTTCTTTTTGGAGTCAACCCTAGCATGCAAGCCAGAAAGAAGAAAGTTGCACGGAGAAGAAAAAGAAGAAAAAGAACAAAGAGCAGCTCGAGTAGTATTTTGATTTGAAGAGCATAGCATATCCAGAAACCTAAGCACAACCAAACATTTACAACCTTCTTACAACCACTCACCCATTTTTTGACATGTGGACCAGGTGGTGGCCTGGTCCACATGTCAGCAAATGGGTGTAAGTTATAAGAAGGTTGTAAAAGTTTGGTTGTAAACCAAACATTTCCCTTTATATAAGGAGCAATGCTATGCCTACAACCAAATTCTTACAATCCTTTTACTCCCGCCACGTGTCGGGTTTCGATTGGAGGAGAGGAGTAAGTGGTGGGGTCGGGTGGAGCCCATGTAGCAGGGGGGTGTGAGGGGTGGTGGGATCCGATGGGACCCATGTGTAAGGAGTTGGTGAGTGAGGTTGTAAAAAGGTTGTAAGAATTTGGTAGTAAACTTAGCATTATTGTTATATAAGGTCAATGCTAAACCTATTTATACAATGTGTTAGTAGCTGTGACAAGCTAAACCAGCCGGAAACTAAAGCTGGAGTGGGCTACAAGTGATTCGGGTGGGCTAGATGTGGATTAATCCATATGAAAACAAAACATAAGAAAAAAAGAGTGGATTTTTTTTTTTTTGGGTGGGCTGAAGTCCATCCTAGTTATATGCTGGATCCGCCTCTGTAGCTGTCACCATTTCCTGTAGTTCTGTGCATAGTTAAAATTGCAGAAATTTTAACACTTCTTGTTGTGTTTAGGACTAGCAAAAATTCGACATTCTCACACAGGACTGCCAAAATTTTGACAGTGCAGGATTGCAAAAATGGTGATAGTCATTAACACTTTATGTAGTGTTTTTAGTATTTACTTATAGAATTAGGTGACTATTCAATGACCAAGGCTCCTCATAAATTCCACATATTCAAAGAGTGGTAGAATATACCCAAATCCCTAGGCAGATCCACGTCAATAGATGACATTAACTTACATAAAATTTATTATACCAAAATAAATTTGGTATAAATTACAACAAACAAAACAAATTAAAAAAAATTCAGCAACGAAACTTGCGGAAAAACAAAAGCCAGAAAAAAAAAAAAATTTCTGCCAACAAAGTTGGTGGAATGTAGGCTTATTATGGTGAGTTGCGATCACCTTCCCGTTGCTCCATTAAACACATTGATATGATATCCAAATAAATATAAACTTTTATCGTAAAGATCTATTCTATCTTAATGAACTGCATACTTCAAGCATTTGGCCCATATAACAAGATCTTCCAGTATACTTATTGGTTTTCCATAATTTATAACCTCACTGTTGAGGGTTTGTTAGTCCTTGAATCAATATTATCTGATAGATCATCATCAACAAAATATCTTGTCTCACATCTTCGCCAACCACGTGAGCCAGCCGACCAGGCCCAGCCCAAATTCTGCCAACTTGGTTGGCGGATATAAATTTTTTTTTTTTCCTTTTTTCTCTGGCTTTTGTTTTTCCGCCATCGCAAATGGTGGCAAATTTCATGGTTGCAATTTTTTTTAAAGTTGTTTCGTTTGTTGTAATTTATACCAACTTTATTTTGCTACAGTAAATTTTATGATTATCTTACTTTCTATTTTTTTGGTTCATAAGGATTCATTGGAGAGTTCTAGAAGAATTTTAATAACAACAATTCTATGTGACATATCTTTCTTGACACATTCTCTATACACACTGATATACTTAACATCCAATAATGTACTGTCATATCAAAGTGTGTAAAAAAAGTGTGTTCTCATAGAATTACTCATGTGACACATAAGGGTAAAGCCTATTTTAAAAATGTTGTATTAGGCAATAGGGGGTAAAGAGAAAAGGAAAAATTTGAGTGGCACCCCACATTTGTTATACTTATTTAAGGTGCACCTCACATGATTACATTAATGCATAACACCCCCCACTTTGGACGGTTTCTGTCTAAAACTAACGGTCAACCCCGTTGACCCATTTTTTTTTGACGAAAATACCCCCCATCACCATCATCATCAACTCATCACCACCACCATCCACCATCATCACCGTCCCCCCCTCCCGCTCCGCCCCCTAGCCCCCACCGCCGCGCGCTGCTGCTGCCGCCGCGCGCTGCTGCTGCTGTCGCCGCCGCCGTGCGCTGCTGCTGCTGCCGCCGTCGCCGCGCGCTGCTGCTGCCGCCGCGCGCTGCTGCTGCTGCCGCCGCCGCGCGCTGCTGCTAGGGGGCGGAGCGGGAGGGGGGGCGGAGCGGGAGGGGGGGCGGTGATGATGGTTGATGGTGGTGGTGGTGATGATGATGATGTTGGTGATGGTGGTGGTGGTGATGGCCGGGAGGGTGGAGGGGGGCGGTGCGGCGAGGTCGGGGAGGGGGTGGGGGAGAGCGGCGAGGTCGGGGAGGGAGGGGGGAGAGCGGCGACGCCGTGGAGGGGGCCGAGCACGGCGGGGGGCGGAGGACGGGCAGCCACGTGTGACGGGAAGGGGGGACACAAAAGGAGACAAGGGCATTTTCGTTAAAAAAAAATTTGATCGTTAGTTTTAGACAGAAACCGTCCAAAGTGGAGGGTGTTATGCATTAATGTAATCATGTGGGGTGCACCTTAAATAAGCGTAACAAATGTGGGGTGCCACTCAAATTTTTCCAAGAGAAAATTACTTACCTAAAATGTCTTTGAGTAATAGAAGACTATTTTGTTAACAAAAATACTTTCCTAAAATATTTTCTTTTATTTGTGTTTTTAGTGAAATAGGGAAAATAAATTTCAGCAAATTTATAGGTTCAAAAAGTGTAAAAGTTTTGAGTTGTCCCCCACTTATCTTACCATAATTCAAGGTGCACCCCACCGAATTATATAATGCATGAAACTTTTAACTTTTAACGAAAATCGTTAATTACTAACGGTCAACTCCTTTTACCAACATAAACAAAAATAGAAATTTCATGTTGTACCCCACTTATTTTACCATGATTCAAGGTGCACCATATTTATTTGAGTGTATTTTGTCATAATTTAAGGTGCACCCCACTTAAATGAGGTGTCAAAGGAGCTGACCGTTAGTCATTGACGATTTTCGTTAAAAGTAGAATATTTCATACAAAATGGTAATTTAGTGGGTGCATCTTCAATTATGGTACAACAAGTGGGACACAACTCAAAATTTCTCTAATTATAAAAACCCTAACGTTAATTTCCTCTTCTTCCTCGCTCTCTATTCTACTTCACTGAGCAACTGAATGTGGAAGAAGAAAAAATGGGCCCCCCTCCTTCCTCCAATGTCAAAACCCTAACTCCAGAGCTCGAAACCCTAACCCTCTCCCCAAGCCCTAACGTTCCCGCCGAATCCCCGGAACCGGAGATCCCGAAAGAAGAACCAAAACCGGAGGAGGAGGTGGAGGCCGACTCGTCGCCGGAGGAGAAGGAGAAAGGCGATGCCTTTCCGTGTCCGTTGCGTCCAGTGGGGCACGACTGCGCGTACTACGTGCGGACCGGCGCGTGCCGGTACGGCCTCAACTGCAAGTTCAACCATCCTCTCGGCAGGACGAAGGACAAGGTAGAGTCCGGACTGGGAATCTACGATTTTACTAGGGTTTTTTCCCCCTCCTGATGTGGGGTTTGTGTGTTGATTGCAGAGCAAGTTCAAGAAATGGGACGAGCCGGGCCAGGTGAGCAGTTTGATTCGAATGCGAAGCTTTTAGTGAAGTTGCTAAATACGACACGATACGGATACACTTGAGAAGGACACTGCAGAGAGTTTCGTTTTCCATAGTGTATTTTCGGGTAACACTTTTAGTTGAAATAGAGTACTTTGACTTGCTCTCATATATCATATTAGCTGGTTGATTACTCTGCCTATTAGTTGCGGCTTAAACCCTGCCCGTAAAGAAATTATTCAGTGGGACTGGCTCACCAGTCGTGAATGGTGAGCCCGTCCAATGGTATATTGACACGGTAATATCAAAAGCCAAAAAGAAACTAATCAAACAATTGCCAAGTATCATTAAGATAGAATTATCAAAAATAGTAAGATATTACCATGTGTCATTATACCATTGGACGGGCTCACCATTCACCACTGCCACGTGGTGATGCCGTCCCACTGAATTTACCAAAAATAGTAAGGTATTACCATTGACGGGCTCACCATTCACCATGCCATGTGGTGAGCCCGTCCAAACTGAATAATTTCTCCTGGCCATGGACTGGCATGATGATTGATCTGTATAATGACATCCATGATAAGCATTGTGTCGTAGCATTATTGGGTTTAATTGAGGAATAAATTATTTGAAATCGTTCGAACATGTGCGTTAGAGACTGATCAATGTCCTCCGGTGGTCTATTGGAAGACAATAAACCGTTCTTTTCATTGCACACGAGAATATGGACCTTTTTTTTCTTTGCAAAAGAACAGATGCTTTTTCTTTGCTAAAGGGATGCCCTGTGGGTGAACTGTTTTTGCAAAAAGAAAATGTCTTTTCTCCTGCTATTTTGCATTAGGCATGTAGTTTTATTTGTAAAAATTCACTGCTTTCATTACTTAGTGGGGAGCGTAATAGATTTTTTTAATCTTTTTCTCCTTACTGACCATTCCTTATTGTAAGTAATAGGTAAATGGAGTTTGAAGTGGTCCAAACATCTCATGTTCATAAAGACCTTTGGGAACTACGATGTAGCTGTTATGAAGTTATTGATTTAACACACCATTGCTTGCTAAGCTATTTTGTTATGGTGCACACACCAGTGCGTGCTAAGCATATTTTGATATGTGCACACACCGTTGTTCTCTAGAATAGTGTTTTTGGTGTTAATGGTGTGAATTTGTGTACACTGCTCCCAAGATCTTGTGTTAGAATGGTTGGTGTGCGCATTTTGTGGGTCGTGGAACTTCTTAGATCTCAGGATATATTATGCTTTTACTTTTGTTTGTCACAATCTACACTTTCCGCCTGCAGCCAGAAGACTACAGTTTAGAATCCAATTTATTCAATCATATTTGGAGTAAATTTTGTGCTAGAAACAAAAGCTATCTATGAAGGGAAGTTGATCTCTGACACAAAGGATCCTTTTTCATCATGTAAGCTGCTAGAGTAGCCCCAAATAGTATCAAGAAAAATCATAGAATTTAACATTGTTTGATTTATTGCTTATTTTTCGTTTGTAATTCTCTAGAGGTGTGGCAACACAAACATTTCCTTTTCTTGTTTTCAGTTCGGAAATAGGATGTGACAATAGGAAATTGTAATTTTGTAGTGGCAATGATATATAGGTCACAACATGCTTGCTAAAGATGTATACTTAGCCCATAGGGATTATTTTCTTCATTGGGATAGTTTATGACACTACATGTTCACTTGGAGGATTTATGCCCAACTGTAAATTCATATTTATTTAATGTGGTCTAAATTTTGATGCACCTATTGCTACATCTGAAATTTGCAGTTCGATAAAGTTATTTGATCGAGCGACTACTAAGTCACTGAGACCGGATTTTTCTGATGGTGGAGGAGTGATCGTTTGCCTCAATGTTGACGACATGTTCATCCTGGGCATGCACTAACATAGAGGTCTTGGAAATCAATAAGTTTTTTTCCTTCTAAATTTAGCATGAAGGGCATGGGAGATGCAGATGTGATCCTTGAGATCAAGATAATCAGGTGGAGACCTGTCTTGCATTGTCTCAGGCCCACCTATATTGAGAAGATGCTCGCTAAGTATGGATATCAAGGTGTCCTTGGCTTAAAGTTGCGATAAGAAGATGAAGCCTAACGGAAGAAACTATCAGACAACTAGAGTATTCTAGCATACAGCTAGAGTACTCTAGCATTATTGGCAGCCTAATGTACGCGATGAGTGCGATAAGAAGATGAAGCCTAACAGTAGGAACTATCAGACAACTAGAGTACTCTAGCATCATCGGCATCCTAATGTACGGGATGAGTTGCACTCGTCTAGATATAACATTTGTTGTAGGAATGCTCATTCGTTTCATGGGCAATCCTGGCATGGAGCACTGGAACCCCTTGAAGAGAGTTATGCGCTATCTGAAGATGACTCAAAGGTATGCTTTGCACTGTGATGGATACCCAACTGTGATGGAAGGCTTCAGAGACGCTAGTTGGTGCTCTGAAAAGGAGAGTTAGAGATCTAGCAGAGGCATGAAGGGAGTTGCTATATCATGGAAGTCGAAATCGCACACACTCCTCTCACACTTGTTCATAGAGTCGAAGTTTTATGCACATTGCAGGTGAAGCATAGTGGCTTTAGGAGCTTATATTCGATCTAGGGGTGAGCAGCGGTTCGGTTCGGTCCAAACCGAACCGATTAAGTGAAAACCGAACAAACCGAGAATCGTATTTATAGAAACCGAAAGCCGAACCGTATTTATAAATAACCAAACAAAACCGAACCGAATTAAACCGGTTCGGTTTAGAAGTGTAAAATAAAGTTCAAATGTGATGCAAGCAAAAGCTAAAAACTTTCTATTGCTGAAATATCATCCGGCCGAGGAAAAGACAACAACTTCCTCACGTCCTGGAAGTACTCTCTCTTTCGTTCATCCACATTCACACACAAAAGCAACATTCACACATAAAAGCATGGAAAAGTACAGTTGCCACATATATACATTGGCAACAATCAAGATATGAAGGAAGCAAGTTTTTAAAAGAGTGGGGAGTGAGGAAATAGGAGGAAACTTACCAGAGAGTGGTGAAGGAGCTGCACAGTGTCGGAGAAGAATGCCCCAGTGGTGACTGCATGCCTCCTTTGCCGACGAGTTGCTCGGTTGCAGTCCTTTGCCGACGAGTTGCTCGGTCCGAGAAAAGGGGCTTGATAGTGCTTGAGCCACTGTGGTCGCTGCTTCGACGATGAGTGACGTCGGCTGGCAGTCTAGACGAAGATGCTAACCGTCGATGAGCTCTCGAGATGCTATGACGATACTAGCCCTCGATGAGCTCTCGAGACGGACCTGCGAGGTCAAAGATGTTAGTCGTGGATGAGCTATCGAGATGCAGGCGGTTATGATTTCGGTAGAGACTTTCTCTCTGGAGAGAGGCACATAAAGAAATTGAGAAGCGGAGAGAGAAAGGAAGTTTGGGATTAGATTTTTCTTCCTTCTGTATATACAAAGGCAGGGGTAAACATATAATTGTATCTATAAATTCGGTTTTCGGTTCGGGTCGGAAACCGAATTCCAAACCCGCAACATGAACCGAAAAACTAAATGTTTCTGTTTTGAAAACCGATAACCGACCTGTTTGTTTTGAACTCGACCCGAAATGTTATTTCGGGTCGGGTCGGGTCGGTTTTCGGCCCAAAACCGTTTTTTGCTCAGTCCTAGTTCGATCTGCCACCGATTAGTACTTAGATTCCAGCTATTCTCATTTGTTGTGACAACCAGGCAAATGCAACATTAGCATCTAACTCCCTCTTTAATTGCAAAAATAGGATCATTAGACTACGTCATACTTCTATGAATGAGTGCACAACTCATGATGTCATTGTAGTGATTGACGTACGGAGCCAAAAGAATTTAGCGAATTTGGCAGATCCCTTCACCGAGGGTCTCAAGCACAAGAAAATGGGCTTGAGAGATGTGATCTATTTGACTATGTAAAATTTACCATAAAGTGTTTTCCATTATTTCAAAGAGAAATCTACTAAGCAGTACACTTTTGGTTCAAAGAATGATTATAGACATGTTAAAGACAAATCTTGGGAGTCGGTGTAGAAATGTTATCGCTCCTTAAAAGGACAATCCTTGTTGAAGGTTGGTTAAAAGCATTGATGTCTTCTTAAACATTGTCAGATGTTTGGTGCTTGCAGGAAGCACAAGTAGAGTTACACTTGGACAAATCTGTTGTCTATTTCAATACGAGGTTTATTTCTATTGAAAAATATGACAAACAATTGGATTGGCCAAGAGGGTAACCACTATTGGTGTGGATGAGGAGATCAAGGTTCGAATCCCACGTTTAAAATAACTTTGAAGGGGCTGTCCTGGTCCGGGCAATGGGCTTTAGGGCCCGAGTGGTGCTTTGATGGTGCATTTTTTTTGCACTTAGCACGTCAGCATCAAACGTTGATTTCGTGCCCCATGGCTTCCACGTTCATGGTTACGTGGCATCGTGATATGTAATGGTGGCGTTTTATGGAGCATATGGTCAAGGCTTACACTTTTTATTAGTTTGATCTAATTGTATTCTAAACTGATGCAGTTAACTGCACCAACTTATTGGTCATTTATTAAGTGCGGTTAGCTACACCCGTGTTGTTAGGTAATGCGAACAGTCTCATAACAGCTAGTCTGGTTATTCTATATTAGAGGATCAACTCGTCTGGTTTGGCTAGACTGAAAGAATTGATATCCTTAAGTGTAACCCTGTGAAAGGCTCCATTGATCGGCGTAGTGCGTGCAAATAGTGTCAATTCATAGCAGCAATGCGACAAAAGCTGTGCAATAGTATACTTGTTGCGTGCGGAAGTGCAATGAAGGGAGAGTTACAGAAGTTATCTTTCATAACTTGCTAGTTCTTGGAAGCAATCGACGACAACGTCGAATTGCTTTGAGCATCGGTGGTTCTGATCACCCAACGAGCCACTTTTTCCTCACCCAATTCATTTAGTTTTTATTTATTTATTTATCTTTGTTCCTGTTTCTCGATTGCAACAAGAAGAAGTTCATTTGTGAACTAAAGATATGATAAACCTCAGAACTGAAGGTGCAGTTTTTAGGTATTATCTCTGTTGAGATCATCACTTGGTATCCTGATGACTGCATATGCTCTTTTTGGGTTTTGTGTTTCAACTTTCGTTTCCGCTGGCCCTGTTACTCACCTGTTTTTTTCTAAGCAGTTTTTCCTTTACTGGGTATATGCTTTGATGGTTTTGAAGATTTCTTTATTAGGATATCAGGGGTTTTAATTATTTGATATGACATGATTATTTCGTGAATATGTATGTGCGATAATTGATTAAAACTTATGCATTATATGCGTCTAGTGTAGTAGTCTGTAATCATATCAACTTGATCTGCGTCTTTTTTGCAAATTTATTGTGTCCGTTATCTGTGCCCGTGTTGTATACTAAGTACTTATCAGTGTTCCTGCTTCTTAACATCAAGTGTTTGAGGCATAGCAGTGTCTGATACGGGTACAACACCTAACCACAGTTTTTTGAGCTTCGTAGATAATGCATATGCCTGCTTTTATGTGAAAACCACTCTGGATGTCAATCTTCTCTAAATGATGATACAGCGGGTTTGTTGTTTAACATGTAAATGTCACCTTTTCTTTTAGGATAACTAAGAACATAGTTATTACCCTTTTCTGATCTGTAATGCTCGAGTTGTTTACAATGTTCAACTTTTCAAGTGTGGCCGTATGTTGTTGCTTGCTGTTGTATACACATGAATGTTCACTATGTTTCAAATAAAACTGTAAACATTTTTGCATTCTCTTGTTAATAGTAAATTCAGATGCTTTATTTTGCAAGTTATATTTGTTGTAGATAGCTGCCAAAGAAAAGGAAAAGTATGCATTTTCAGAAATCAAGGGCAAAACATTTTGCAAGGTCAGAATATGCCTTTTTCAATTAGTTCCATTTCACACGACAATCTGGTAATTATTTTCCAACATGTGGTGCAAGGAAAATATTGATACACATTGTTGCTGTACCTATTTAGCAAGATGGTGTTATCCTGTTCATAATGTTTCTTGTATGGACTTCAGATAGGACATACCTTTTTTCTTGCTCGATCTTGCTTTTTTTATTTAAAGATGCTAAAGAGAGCCAAGGAAATTCTTTGGTAAAGCATGGTAACTGCAGAATGCTGAACCAACATTCCATTTATTCAGATTTGTCATGTTATTACCCTCATTCTCTTCATATTTTAGTGTAGTTCAATTTTACTTGTCAAATGTATCAACAATATTATCTATTCTCCGCTAAATCAACCAGGTCCGAAATGCCACCACATCTACTGTCCCTCTGCTTCTGCTGCCAATGCTGAGCTTCTTTGCTTTCTTTCGTTTCCTCTCTTTTCTCTCTCTAGCACTTTCCAGACACAGTGAAAAGGAAAGAGAATCCCGCTATTTTGTATTAGTCCCACCGCTCGAAATTCGTAACTTTTCCCTTTTAAATTATCAAAGAATCCCTCATATTCACAATTATTAAACATATACCTTATAAGTGACTTTATTGATAGAAAAACATAAATCAATACAATAGTTGATTAGTTCCCACTTTCTGAGCTCCTTGGGAGCTACTGTATTTTCTTTTTTACTGGTGGGTGTTCTGTGATCCCACTCATTTTGTAGGCTGCTTGGCTCTCTCCAGCGCCATTGGGAGTGTCCCTACTTCCGTTTTGACTTGAATAACATTTCCTTTTTCCTAAAAAAAAAATACAATAGTTGATTGAACTTTAATCTTGTATCCAATCAGCAGTTTGTTCCAAGGTCGTCTTAGATTTCGTAATCTACCTTATCTGTATTTTAACATTTATGAATACCTGTGATCTCGCTCCGTATCCAAAACGACATTTGATACCGACCCATACATTCATATTAGTGTTGATTGTGGAATAGTAAAATTGTATATGGGAATATTTTTAACTATGAAAGAGATTAAATTCAACTAAACTCGTAATCATACCTCAAATTACATGATTTATTTTAAAATTTATTATTAGCATCTTAACTACACAACGAAGGGTATATACACCGCAAAACTCACTACTAGAAATAGGGCATTACATCACAAGTCAGGTCAGCAATTAGCTCATGGGAAAATCAATAATTGGCTCTTAGGTCCTGTTTTGATTGAAGGAACACCATGTAATTTAAGGAATACCATTGAAAGTGGAAGCCAAATCCTATGATTCCACCGGTTAAATAGGTGGAACTCAAAATGGAAAGTCATCCCACTTTCTTGACCCCCTTGTGCTACTTTTCCTCTTTTCCCAAGGAGAAAGTAGTTTCTTCTATTCTTTTGTAGCGATGATTAATTAAGTAATTAGATGTTTAAGATCTAGGAATTTAATTACTTTCCGCTCTTTGACTTAATGTCGCCTAGAGATAAATGCATTTGTCCATAGAAAATTGTATAATCTTACTTCTTCCTTTACACTCTTTTTATAGTCAGAGGGTGCTCCTTGGTTGTATGATCTTAAACTGTACATTCAAAAGGTAGGCCTACCTACCAGCCAACTTGCCGTCCAAGTTTTATAGCATGATCCGTTCATGATCATAGCTAGTTAGACTAGGAATTTGGCTCCAAAATAGAGCCATAGAGGATTGACATTGGGTGGATAAACCGGTAATACAAACTTATTCAAATCCTTGTGGAGCTTCCTTATGCTCTATATCCGACTACATTATGATGGGAGGACTTGGATGGCAATGATAAGTAATTATAATTACTTAATTTTTTTGAAGTTATTGAGATTGTTAATTTATATTAAATAATATTCATAAATTAGTAGTTAAGATAATTAATTATTAGTTAAGTTATTAATAACGATTAAGAAATATTAAGTAATTATATTGAGTAGTTTATAATGCTTAATTATTTCTTGGCAATTGAGATAATTTCTTAACATTCATAAATAAATAATTAGTTACTATTAAATAATATTCACAAAGAAGTAATTAAGATAATTGGTTATTACTTAAGTAATTAAGATAATTGGTTATTACTTAATTAATAATGCTTATATTAAGATAATTAGTTTATATTAGTAAATAGGTAATGTAAATAATATTCATATAAGCTAGATAATTAATGTTTTGCAATTAATGATGTTAAATAAATAATTTTAATAATAAATAAAGGAGAGGGGTTTCTCCATCATGTATTGCTATCCAAACACTGGCTAGATGGAAGAACAGGGACAAGAAAGAGGAAGAAAGTGGATTGGAAATCCTCCACTTGGATTTGCTTTCTCTCACGTTCCATGGATTCCCTTCAGTCCAAGGCCCTTAAATCAGAAGCCGGAACCACCATGAAGTGGGTTGTATTACCTGTGTCAGTTAGGTATACATTAGTTACCAAGTTCAACCATATAACATAGTCAGAAGGGTTCTCTGGGTTTTTTATACCAGAAATGGAGACGTGTTTATGAAGTTGGAAATGGTCAATATTCCTCTTTGAAGGATGGAGGGAACCATATAACATATCAGAAGTGGAAGTATCATAAGGTTTAGACGAGAGGGGATGGATTCATTGTCCTGGATGGGGATTAGAGGAAAAGTTGGAGAAGTCATAATTAAATACAGTACACTTACCATCCTAGCTCTGAAACTGACAGTATTCGTCAAGCTCCATAGGTTAATGCTTGTTCTTGAAATCTAGGATGCGATGGGTTTTGTTGTTCCTCATCTTTGTGTACTGAATTTATGCCATAAAGGATGTCTATGGTACCTCAATGTTTGTGAGAATTTCCCATGTCTTACTATACAAATTTTCAGCTATGTTTGATTTTACAAATATTGTCCCGGGTTCTGTCAGCTTACACAACATAAGTAGTGACTACTACTGAGCTACCATTGACACTCGATTTCTTCTCATCTAGCATCTATCCTATACAGGTAATCCCAAACTTTTAGGGCCGTTTGTTTGAATCATGTTCTTTCAGTAAACTCTGTTAAAAGCCGTCCTTTGTAACACTTAACAAAAATTATACCACTCTTTAAAATTTCAATCAATTATCATTTAAGGCTACCTCTCGTCTTAGAGGCTCCTTTACTCTTTATGACTCCTCATCATCAGAGCATCTAGTTATATGTGTTGCACATGTCCAAACTACCTAGGACCAAACCACCTAAGATGGTTTTTTTTGTCTTGTCCTCAATTGACACCTCTAACTTCCCACGACTAAACTCATATACTTTCTTTGAATGTATTATCACTCGTCCATATTTGCATCCTCATTTTGGCTACACTAATCTTTTGGATTTGTTGTATCTTAATTGTCCAACAATATGATCCATAAAGAATGAGGTACTCCTCCATCTCAACCATTATGTTTTAGTTTTATACGACATCTTTCTCAATCTTCCCATTATTATGAAAGATTGATCCTAAATATAGAAAACTATCCTTCTAGGTATTACCTTTTCATCTATATGTACTCCTCCTTATTTCTGTTTGCCTTTTGTTTGAGTTACATTTCATATACTTTGATCTTTTGTCCTAAATTTGAAACCCTTGGATTTCCAATTTTCTCTCCACACTTCTATTTTAGCATCCAACCCTTCTCTAGTATCATCAAACAACACAATATCGTCGACAAAGGTCATACACCACGAAACCTCCTTCTGAATATTCCTAGTAAGTTCATCCACAACTAATGCAAAAATGTAAGGACTTAATGCTAATTGTTGATGTAAGCCAACGGTAATAGGAAATAGGTTACTATCTCCTTCAATGGTTCGCATGATCGTTGTAACTCCATCATACATGTTATTAATAGTCTCAATATACTAGGAACTTATTTTCTCCTAAGGCTCACCACATTACCTCCATTGGAACTCTATCATAAGCTTTCTCTAAGTCAATAAAACCATATTTAAATTCCTCTTTTTCTCTCTAAATATTTCTATTGATCTTCTTAATAACTAAATGGCTTCCACGGTAGGTCTTCCCAGCATAAAACCAAATTGATTTTTACAACAAAGAATACCATATGGTTGACTTCCCTTGGGAAACGTGTAAGGTTCCAGGTTTTTCTTACGGGGAGGGGGAGGGGAGGTCAAGGCAGCTGTCTTTTTTTTATAAAACAAAGAATAGCATTTGATCATCCTTCCTGTTTTACAACTTTGTTTTGTTCACTTAGCAAACCTGGTTAATGCTGTATCTCACTGTTCTTGGAGTGTTTTCTGGTTGTAAACATTTTCCTTTTTCTGATGTTATACACTAGGTCTTTTCTATATTGCTCATCTGCTTATTCCTAATGTTTCTAACATGTATTTCTTTTTCTAAATCTAAGCTGAATGTCCTACCTCATACATTAAACCTTCCTTATTATTGAGTTTTTTGGTTGATAAATGATGGATGTATTTTGCAGTATTACTTGACACCAGGAGGCTGCAAATATGGATATGAATGTAATTATGTTCATCAAGAAAAAACTGAAGAGGTTGAACTAAACTTTCTGGGTCTTCCATTGCGGCCAGTGAGTACTATAATTATGAAACATTGTTATTTTTGAATATTAGAATATTCCATAAAACATTCTAACGTATAGTGCTCATCCATTTCCATGTATTAATAGGAGACTGACATTAGAAGGCATTCTGAAGTACTGTGGTCATATGTTTGTCCTTGTGTGTTTCCTATAGTAATAACAGTAATCAGTTTGTTTCGTACACTGAGGATTATCTGTACTTGCAGAGAGAGAAGAAGTGTATGTATTACATGCGTACTGGTGGCTGCAAATACTCAACCAACTGTCGGTATCATCATCCTGGTCCGACTGCTGTAGGTCAGCAAGTTTCTCTTTCAGGATATCAAAATGGTGGATCTCCCCAACAGCTTGTTTTTCCAGCCGAAATGCCTGTGCCATCTTGGCCTCTTCAGGGAACACAGAATGAGCCAATAACTTACTTAAGCGCACCACAACCCTTTGTTCCGGGTTACTATGTACTGCCTCATCCAAGTCAACAATGGAATTGCTATCAGGTAATGAAATGAAAATGTCTTACCTGAGCTTCAATACAGTATGTAACCAAAAGAGTAGTCTTACCTGTTTGTTTAATTGTACTTTTCTGAAGATATGGTTACACTCTTCAAAACTATAATAATTAGAGACCAATACCTTCAAGACATTTCAGCAAAGCCTGAGTTACTGACAGACCTGTGGACAGGCCCCTCTTATTCTGTTTAAGGCATGGATTTCCTCCACAATGAAACACTAAATTATCTTGAATATTATCCAATTACTTGGACTTGCTGGTTGGACTAAATATCTGAGTCCTAAAAGGAGAACATCCTTGTTGAGTATTGACTGTTGTCTTTATGACATGAAATTGCTAGTCTGTCCAATGCACATTCACTTTGTTAATCGATGTAGAGAGGTTTTACAGGGAACTATTCGCTACCAATTCTGACATGCAAACACCATTGTTGATTTCTCCTGTTCTATTTGATATCAGGATTGAATAACATGCTACCATAAGTTAATTATAATTGCACTAAAGATGAGGCCCTAATGGCTCTTACAAAATATAATGCTAAAAGAGGGAGAAATTATGATAAAGTTTTCCGTTGGTTGATCAAGTCAGCCATGCACGTGTTAAGTCAAATAGATCCAAACGAATACAAAGCTGCAAATCTGAAGGTGTCCACAAACCCGTTGCTTGAAATTATTGATGAGCGGCATGAGCCAGTTGTTACGGACTTAGTTTTTGCCTACAGTTCGATCCGTGCGGCGCACAAGCTTCCTACTCGAAGTCCCGTGTCAACCTTCCCCAGACGCTTAGCTAGATCGCTAAGGCGATAATGAGAAACTTGTGAAGCAAAAGAGATACAAATTGGAAGCTTGAAAACTTCACTATACTAAAAAGAGATTACAACTTTTGGGGTGGTGAGGAACTAGACCTGTCAATTGGGCTGGGCCGGCCTAGCCCGACACGAGCCCGTCCGAAAAATTGGCCCATGTGCCGGCCCGACATGATTAATTGTGGGCCCGGGCCGGGCCAGTATATTTGGTCGTGCCGGGCCACGTATATCGGTCCATAAGATAGGCCCGGCCCGAGCTCGGTCCGGCCTGAGAAACAACTTTCTTCACATTCTGCAGAGGGAGATGTCGGTAGAGTGGAAGCTTTCTTAAAGCATTTAGAAGAAATCACATAGCATAAATCAAGAACTATGGATGAGTCAATATCAAAATTATGGTGCTTTCCATCAAATAAGGAGACCAAAAATTCAATATGGTAAAGCATTTAAATGTTCTAAGAAGACAAATCTAGAACATGCAATATACATACAAAAATAAACATAAATCCTAGTACATAAAAAAATGTGTCGATAAAGAGCAGCATTTCATTTTTCATTAGAATCTATGCTATGCTATGCTATGCATTATGTTATATGCTCCACAGAAATATATCACTACAATACAAGTATTGCTATTCTCATAATGTAATACCTGGAATTCGAGCCCTAATTGCACAACCTAAATTTGTCACGTGCCAGTCAAGACCCAGCCCGGCTCGGCCCGACCTGAAGCCTACCGTGTTGTGGGTCACGTGTAGTGTCCCGTCCCTACATCGTGCCCCGTTCTCCGTCCACGGGGTGCGCGGGAAAGGAACACTGTCGCTATCGATTCGGTCGGGACCGATAGGTCGGAATCGATCGAATCGGTTGAACGGGAACGATTGAATTAAGATCATTTTCTCGTTATGGAAAGGCTTCTTCGGAATCAAGTCCCACATTCAGCGGGTTGCGCCTCAAGGATTGGCTCTGCGGCTGAGTCGGGAGAGACATCCCGTTGCGTTGGTTTTCATGCCGCACTTGCTTTGGCTTTGGTTTGGTTTTCGTGAATGCGTTTTCGTGAATGTTTTCGATGGTTTCATGGCTTGCGTTTTCGAACTTCGCATTCATTATCGAATCCCTTTGAATAACACAGTGTTTTAATCAGTTGCTTATGCGATTGCAGGTGATAGCATAGGCGACGTCTAAGCACGGCCAACCAGTCCCTCGCCTGAAGCAAAGACTAAGGTGAGTGACTGACCTCCTTCACCTCGACCCTCTGTTTCAGAAACAAGAACTCGGATAACTGCATCGAATTAGAATGATTTACTTGGAAAATACAAGTTCTATGCTCAAAAAGTGAAAATATAAGGTTCTAGAAAAGAAATAGAATTATTTCAGGCTCTGCAAAACCAAGTAAATGAATCGATTACATAATAGTCCCATAACTTGTTAACTTAAGCACGGTTATGGACAACTTGCGCGCAAGGTTTCGCTTCCTCGAACGGCAACCCGAGGCCACGGGACCGTTTCGGCCTAGGAGGAATGCAAGATAGCTGTGCTGGATGCTAGCACGGGTCATTCTGGACTTTCAGCGGGGATAGCTACCCGCGCTGAAAGGGTGCCATCTCGACCAGGCTATACGTCCAGGATGGCTTGAATTGCCAGTGACCCACACTTGCACATAAATCATAACTTGTTATAAATATGACAGGGAATGAACATGGTAAGTTACGCTGCAATGACACGCTCTATCGTGGGTAAGATGTATCGTAAGTTATGTTTTATTGCCTATCGAATGCTTGTCTCTTAACATGTTAACATGCAAATCAATCAGGATGGCTAGAAAGATCACAAAATGGCTAACATGTTTTTTTTTATAAAACTGCTTGAACAAATGGAAGCTTGGGTTTAATTAGCCACTCGCCAGTACATGTGATCGTACTGACCCTCGCTATCCGCAGGTGCCGCGAATCCGGAGGAACGTGCCAACTAACCAAGGCGGCGTTCGTGTTTTGAAGCTTCGACCGCGCGTCGAAGACTCTCGCTACTCCACTTCTGAAGACTCTCTGTATCAGTCCAAGAAACATGTCTCGGTTTCCCTCAATTCCAGGTGGCTGGAATACTTTTGCTGTAAATTGAGGGATGATGGAACGACTATCTCATCGACGTTCATTTTGTAATCGAGTCATTTTGTGAAGCCCGCGCGGCATGATTGTAATAGTCTTGTAAATGATGTCTATTATCAATAAAATAAAAAAAAATTCTGCCTCAATGTGTTCAATTTCGCTGCGTATTCTCTTAGCTGTTGTGTTTCGAATAACCTTATGACTATGCCTTGTGCGATCGCAACCTAGGTTCGCACGGCATCACGTCCGGGGGACGACTATCGATTCTTCAGAATCGGGACTTGACATAATGGTATCAAAGCACGGCTTTACGTCCTTGGCCTTCAGTCTTGAGTCTCTAGTCTCGAACCGTTGACTTCGTGTCGATGAGATGAGTTGTTCCATACGGTGAACCCATGACATTTTCTGAAACAAACGAGAGTTGCTTTTATATTCCAGAAGCTGGAGAAGCTGCGGCCGTGAACGAGGAGAGTGCCTCGAGCGGCTCGAGTAGCGCCTCGAATGTTCCTATTGAACGGATGTTGCGTATGCTAGAGGCGCAACAACGTCAGGCCGAGGCCAACCAGCGCCAGAATGAGCTTCATCGACAGCAGACGGAGGCACGACAGACTCAGTTTGAGAACCGATTCGAGGCCCAATTCAAGTTGCAGCAGAAGCAGCTTGACACTCTTCAGCAGATAGTCCAGACAGTTGTGGCCAATAACAATAATTCTGCGACAACGCCTACCGTGATCGAGCCTGCAATCCGACCGATTGAAATCGAACCAGAAGTGCCCGAGCGTCTACCTGCAACACCAAGAAGTTCCAACTTCGAGGTGTCAAAATTCACGAAGAATTGTCGCACTTCCTTTAACGGTACTGAAGATCGCTCTCTGGCGATCGACTGGTTGGAGGAGCTGGAAGACCGATTTGAACTTCTGGATGTCAATGACTCAAAGAAAGTCGCGTGTGCGCAACTTCTACTCCTATTGAACGCGCATGATTGGTGGTCCGTGCAAAAGCGAGCAATCCGATGTGAAGACGAGACAACAGCGATTCCTTGGGCTACATTCAGAAAGACATTTGAAATCGAGTACCTTCCCGCAGCCGTTCGACAGGAAATAGAAAATATGCAGTTGAAGCAAGGGAACATGACGGTGCGGCAGTACACAGCAAAATTCAATAAATTAGCCAAATTTGTTGGAGCATTCTTGCCGACAACAGAGAGTCGCGTTCGATGGTTCGAAGTGGGTCTGCGTCCATCTATCTCTGCCCATGTATCGGTGCCTGAATACAAGACCATGGGCGAGTCTCTGAATCACGCTCTCCGCCTTGAGCGCCAGTATCCCCCAGGAGCTGCTGGCACTGTGCAAACATACAACCACAAGCGCCCTAGCCATACGGGAGGAAACAATGCGAACAAGCGTCCAAACAACGACAATCAGGACGGATACCAAGGGCGGAATCCAGGAACTCATTGCTACAAATGCAATAATTTTGGGCACCATGCAAATGAATGTCATGTCTCTGAAGGCGGATGCTGGCACTATGGCAAGACGGGCCATCTGCGCGCAAACTGTCCGACCAGAAGGCTGAACCCAACGACGCCTCAACATCAACAACACCGTCCAGGGAATCAGGGTCCAGCGCCAAGAGCCCAACAAATCGTGCCACAAAATGGCCAAGACCGCCGTCCCAATGCCCAAGGGCACGTCTACGCCATGACCCGGGACGAAGCGTTTGCATCTGACACAGTCGTGACAGGTATACTGCATTTCAATAACAAACCTGCTCGTGTACTGTTTGATTCAGGTGCTACGCATGCTTTATATCGATGGATTTTGTCGCCGAACACAAATTTTCTGTGACACCGTTAGGCCTAAATCTTAGCGTCAACATACCGTCGGGCACGTCACTCCTTGCAAACTTAGCCTCCGGAGTCGGAATCATCTGTATAGGTGGTCAAAAGGTAGGTCTCGATACGATAGTCCAAGACATTAAGGACTACGATATCATTCTGGGAATGGATTGGCTTGGTCTGTGCAACGCAACCATCGACTGTGCCGAAAAGACGGTCACCTTCCGTATACCTGGAGTGCCTGAATTCTGCTGTTCGTGTGGTGAGGCGTCGCCGACCTGCATGGTGATCTCAGCAATATTTGCTCGACGGATGCTGCATTCCGGATGTGAAGGCTATTTAGCGTCCGTTCGAGACATGCGACATGAGGGTCAAACGCGGGTCAGACCGACGTTGTGGCAGAATTTTCAGATGTGTTTTCGGACGAGCTGCCCGGCATGCCACCTAATCGAGAAGTAGAGTTCACCATTGACACATTTCCCGATACTAGACCGATCTCTAAAGTTCCGTACAGAATGGCCCATCCAGAGCTTAAAGAACTCAAAGTACAGTTGCAAGAGTTGCTCGACTAGGGATTCATATGACCCAGTGTCTCGCTGTGGGGAGCACCCGTGTTATTTGTCAAGAAAAAGGACGGCTCAATGCGTCTTTGTATCGATTACTGCGAGCTGAACAAGGCCACCGTCCGGAACAAATATCCATTGTCCCGCATAGACGACCTGTTTGATCAGCTGCAAGGAGCTACGATATTTGCTAAAATTGATCTTTGATCAGTTGCAAGGAGCTACGGTATTTGCTAAAATTGATCTTCGATCGGGCTACCATCAACTCAAGATCAAGCTAGACGATGTGTCGAAGTCAGCCTTCCGCACTCGATACGGCCATTACGAGTTTCTGGTTATGCCGTTCGGCCTAACGAACGTCCCAGCTGCTTTCATGGATTTAATGAATCGGGTGTTTCGACCCTTCCTCGACAAGTTCGTAGTAGTCTTTATCGACGACATACTCGTCTACTCAAAGGATAAACGGCAACACGCTGAGCATCTGCGGACCGTGCTTCAGACCTTTCGGAAAAATCAGTTTTATGCGAAGCAGAACAAGTGTGAATTTTGGCTGAGCAGCGTCGCATTCCTCGGACACATCATTTTTTTCGAAGGCATAGCAGTCGACCCAAAGAAAGTTGAAGCCGTTGTCGATTGGAAACGGCCAGCGTCAGTCGGCGAGATTCGAAGCTTCCTTGGCTTAGCAGGATACTACCGACGCTTCGTGAAAGACTTCGCGAAGATCGCATCCCCTCTGACTCACCTCACCCAGAAAGGAGTCACATTTGAATGGTCAGACGACCGCGAAGCTTCCTTCTAGGAGTTAAAGCAACGGCTCGTCTCGGTCCCGATACTCGCACTTCCAGAAGGGACTGAGGGATTCCAGATCTTCAGCGATGCGTCCGGTCGGGACTTGGGGTGTGTGCTGATGCAGCGGAGCAAGGTGATATCTTTTGTTTTCCGACAACTAAAGCCGCACGAGAAGAATTATCCTACTCATGACTTGGAGTTAGCGGCAATTGTGTTCGCGTTGAAATTGTAGCGTCACTATCTTTATGGCGTGGCGTGCACGCTCTATACGGACCACGAGAGCCTTAAGTATCTATTTACGCAAAGGGAGCTGAACCTGCGACAAAGGCGTTGGCTTGAACTGATCAAAGATTACGACTTGACTATTGACTACACGTCGGGAAAGGAAAATATTGTGGCAGACGCTTTGAGTCGAAAGTATATTGCCTTGCTATTCATCGACCGCAGATTGCTACGCGACCTAGAAGAGATGGGCATTGAACTCCGAGTTCGATTCAGGGATGTGCAGTTGGCGCAGATGTACCTAGAGCCGAGCTTACGAGAAAAGATCAAGACCGCTCAGAAGGATGATCCGTACTTGAAGAAAGTGCGAGAGCAAATTTCAACGGGTAGTGCAACCGACTTTGCGGAAGACGAAACTGGCGTGCTTCGATTAAAGGGTAGGTTATGCGTTTCGGACGATTCAGAACTTAGAAAGGAGATATTGACGGAGGCGCACTACGCGAAATATACCTTGCATCCTGGCAGCACAAAGATGTACAAGTACCTCTGCACGACCTTTTGGTGGCACAAAATGAAGAGAGATGTGGCGCTCTTCGTGTCGCACTGCATGGTCTGTCAGCAGGTAAAAGCTGAGCATCAGAGACCGGACGGAAAGATGCAGAACCTTGCCATTCCAGAATGGAAATGAGATTATGTCACTATGGACTTTGTTGTTGGCCTGCTGAAGTCGTCGCGAGAAAATGATGCTATCTGGGTCATCGTTGATCGACTAATCAAGTCAGCGCACTTCATTGCCAATAAAGTTACTTGGAGCGTTGATCGCCTGGCTCAGATTTATCTTGACAAGATAGCACGGCTGCACGGAGTCCCTGTATCTATCGTCTCTGATCGGGATGCACGATTTCTATCGCGCTTCTGGAGTAGTCTTCAGTCGGCTCTAGGTACTAAGTTGCAGTTCAGCTCAGCTTACCATCCCCAGACCAACGGCCAAACGGAACGTGTGAATCAGATTCTCGAAGACATGTTACGGCTCTGCGCAATTGACTTCAAGTCGAGTTGGGACGTTCATTTACCTCTGGCCGAATTTGCATACAACAATAGCTATCAGTCCAGAATTCAAATGGTATCGTCTGAAGCCTTGTACGACCGGAAGTACAGATTACCCATTTGCTGGGATGAAGTCGGAAAACGGCAGATTCTCGGTACGGAACTGGTGGAACAGACTGTGCAAAAAGTTTCGCTCATTCGGGAAAGATTAAAGACTGCTCAGAGTCGTCAGAAAAGCTATGTCGATATCCATTGTCGACCTCACGAATTTCTTGAAGGCGACTACGTATTTTTTAAAGTAACGCCCATGAGGGAAGTTACCCGGTTCGGTGCTGAGGGGAAGTTGAGTCCGAGATTCGTTGGACCATTCGAGATACTCAAGCGAGTTGTCCAGTGGCCTATCAAATTGCCTTGCCGTCAGCGCTAGCGGGTGTGCACAATGTCTTCCACGTCTCTCAGTTGCGGAAGTATGTGTACGACCCAAGCCACGTGGTAGATTTTGGTCAGCTGGAGCTGAAGTCCGACTTATCCTACGTTGAAGAGCCAGTCCAGCTCTTGGAACGCAAGGATAAGCTGCTGCGGAATCGAACGATCCCTCTCGTCCGCGTACTTTGGAGTAACCATTCGGTTAAAGAGTCGACGTGGGAACTTGAATTGGTGATGAAGGAGAAATTTCCTTCACTGTTCTCGTAGAGGTAGGTTCTATTCTTAAGTTTCGAGGACGAAACTTTTTCTTAGTTGGTTATGGTGTAGTGCCCCGTCCCTACATTGTGTCCCGTTCTCCGTCTACGGGGTGCGCGAGAAAGCAACACTGTCGCTATCGATTCGGTCGGGATCGATTGGTCGGAATCGATCGAATCGGTCGAACGGGAACGATTGAATTAAGATCATTTTCTCGTTATGAAAAGGCTTCTTCGGAATCAAGTCCCACATTCAGCGGGTTGCGCCTCAAGGATTGGCTCTGCGGCTGAGTCGGGAGAGATCTCCCGTTGCTCTGGTTTTCATGCCACACTTGCTTTGGCTTTGGCTTTGGTTTTCATGAATGCATTTTCGTAAATGTTTTCGATGGTTTCATGGCTTGCGTTTTCGAACTTCGCATTCATTATCAAATCCCTTTGAATAACACATTGTTCTAATCAGTTGCTTATGCGATTGCAGGTGATCGCGTTGGCGACATAAGCGCGGCCAACCAGTCCCTCGCCTGAAGCAAAGACTAAGGTGAGTGGCTGACCTACTTCACCTCGACCCTCTGTTTCAAAAACAGGAACTCAGATAACTGCATCAAATTAGAATGATTTACTTGGAAAATACAAGTTCTACGCTCAAAAAGAGAAAATATAAGGTTCTAGAAAAGAGAGAATTATTTCAGGCTCTGCAAAACCAAGTAAATGAATCGATTACATAATAGTCCCAACGATACCATAAAACGTGCTTGAATAACTTGTTAACTTAAGCACGGTCATGGACAACTTGCGCGCAAGGCTTCGCTTTCTCGAACGGCAACCTGAGGCCACGGGACCGTTTCGGCCTAGGAGGAATGCAAGATAGCTGCGTTGGATGCTAGCACGGGTCATTCGGGACTTTCAGCGGGGCTAGCTACCCGCGCTGAAAGGGTGCCGTCTCTACCAGGCTATACGTCCATGATGGCTTGAATTGCCAGTGACCCACACTTGCACATAAATCATAACTTGTTATAAATATGACAGAGAATGAACATGGTAAGTTACGTTGCAATGGCACGCTCTGTCGTGGGTAAGATGTATCGTAAGTTATGTTTTATTGCCTATCAAATGCTTGTCTCTTAAGATGTTAACATGCAAATCAATCAGGATGGCTAGAAAGATCACAAAGTGGCTAACATGTTTTTTTTATAAAACTGTTTGAACAAATGGAAGCTTGGATTTAATTAGCCACTCGCCAGTACATGTGATCGTACTGACCCTCGCTATCTGCAGGTGCCGCGAATCCGGAGGAACGAGCCAACTAACCAAGGCGACGTTCGTGTTTTGAAGCTTCGACCGCGCGTCGAAGACTCTCGCTACTCCACTTTTGAAGACTCTCTGCATCAGTCCAAGAAACATGTCTCGGCTTCCTTCAATTCCAGGTGGCTGGAATACTTTTGTTGTAAATTGAGGGATGTATGTATGGAACGACTATCTTATCGGCGTTCATTTTGTAATCGTGTCATTTTGTGAAGTTCGCGCGGCATGATTGTAATAGTCTTGTAAATGATGTCTATTATCAATAAAATGAAAAGTTTCTCTGCCTCAATGTGTTGTTCAATTTCTTTGCGTACTCTCTTAGCTATTGTGTTTCGGATAACCTTATGACTATGACTTGTGCGATCGCAACCTAGGTTCGCACGGCATCACGTCCGGGGGACGACTATCTATTCTTCGGAATCGGGGTATTGACATGGTCACGTGCCTGGCTGGGCTGAGATTTTCCACACTTAGTTCGACCTGGCCCGGCCCGACCCAACCCACTTGACATCTCTATAAGAAACTAATGAGCCTCTTACTTATTTATAGTGCCTCAAAGGGCTTACATGAAGCTTCTGGAACTAGCATATTTCAGGGATTATTCTCGATCCACCTCATCTCGTGGTTGCACATAGTTCTCCACACCTTCGCATGGAAGTCCTGTCCTATTGCAACTCTGTCGACCCGAACGCCAACTACGAGCTTTGAACAACTCCTTGCACGAGCGACTCCACTTTGTCGCCTCTGCCTCCTCGCAGTTCGCGATGTGTCTTTGTACTCGTACCCATCTTGGTAGTACGGTCTACTTCCCTCAGAGGAAGTGAGTCCTCGTATGCCGTCTCCCTTTGGCTACCCTTCTTGAGCTATAATTGGCGGAGATAGTTTTTTTCGTCGATGGCTTGTCTCGTGCAACTTTCACCATGCATGATGAGCCTTCCTCCATGAAGCTGACGACTCCCAAATGTAGCATCGGAACCGCCTTTGCCGCAATAAGGAAATCCATGCACAGTATCATCTTGAAGTCGTCTAGCGATGTAGCGGTAAAATTGGCAACACCCGACCAATTTTTTACCGCTATGCGAACCCCCTTGGCTACCGCCTGCACGGGACACGCCTCCGCATTGACCGCCTTCATCTTGCTCAAATCTTTCTCCAAGACTAGACCCAAGCGACGGATCTCCTCGTCCGAGATGAAGTTATGAGTGGCGTCCGTGTGCTCGTGCCATTGATCCTCACGTCAACGTACATGAGCTTCCTGCTCGGAGTCTTTGACACAACAGACTCAGTCTTGACGGCGTTAAGTGCAACGCTCCCGTGTGTGCTCCCACTTCGCACTCATCATCCTCCATCTCCTCGATTCGGACGATATTGACACACATGCTTCTCTTCGGACAATTCCGAACAAAGTGATTTTCTTCACATATGAAGCACGAAACTACTCGCTCGGGTTGGGCCTTCTCGTGCTTCTTTTCCTAGGACGGACCCCCATAGAAGAGCTCTCCCGCTCTCCCCCACTATTCTCCTTAGCGGTCTTTGGCATCATTGTCGTCTCACATGTACTCGACGAGCCTCCCGGCTACTGCCACGACGGTGTTCAATGCTTGCACCCTCTGTCGCTGTAATTTTTGAGCCGTCCACAGTTTGAGTCCATCGAGGAAGAAGAATAAGCGATCCTCCTCGCCTATTCTAGACATCGCGAGCATCAAGCGTGTGAACTCCGCGATATACTCTTTGATCGTCCCGGTGTGCATGAGTTGCCGGATGCTCCGGCTCGCTGCAAACTCAACATTCTCCGGATAGAACTGAGACTTGATCTCCTTCTTGAGATCTTTCCAAGTCTCTATCAAGCACAAACCCTTCTCGGCTTCAATGAACTTTCGACGCCAACACAACATAGCATCGTTCGTGAGATAAAGTGAAGCAATATCCACCTTCTTGGCATCATTGCTGATGTGCAACGTCTTGAAGTATCGTTCCACGTTCCACAAGAAGTTCTCAACTTCTTTGGCTTCTCGCTCCCCGCTGAAGGATTTTGGCTCGGGGATCTTCCTTCTCGGTGCCTCTCTACTCGAAGGTCCATCGTTTGCAACGACCTTCTCTAAGATGACAACTTTGGTCTTGAGTTATTCGCAACTCTCGACCACAGTCTTTAGCTCCTCGTAGCCTCGGAACTTCCTACACAAGTCCTCAATCTTCACATGCTGCCCCTTGAGCTCCTCCCAAGTGTGGATCGGATCTCTTGAAATTACTCCCGAAAGATTGACATGGACGAAGCGACGTCACTCTCCAACCCATCGTAGAACTCTTCTAGCTTTGTGTTGCTTTGCTCCACGGAATCCATGCGCATCTCCATGTTCCTCGAATCCGTCTCCAATACTACCTCAACACGCTCGGCAAGATCGGCAAGGCTACGCTCCACTGTAGACTCCTTGCTCTTGTCCCTCTTATGGGTCTTGGTGTGCCCCTTAGGCGATGCATTCCTCCCTTGGACATTCTCGGATGTCGACATGGCACCAATCGACCTTCGATCTGGTACCACTTGTCACAAACTTCGTATTTTTTTCCCACACTTCGATCTGTGCTGCGGAGGCTTCCTATTCGAAGTCTCGTGCCAGTCTTTTCCAAACACTTAGCTAGATCGCTAAGGCGATAATGAAAAACTTGTGGAGCAAAAGAGAGAGATTGGAAGCTTGAAAACTTTACTATACTAGAAAGAAATTACAACTTTTGTGGTGGTGAGGAACAAATGCGCCTTCCACTTATTTATCGTGCCTCAAAGGGCTTACATGAAGCTTCTGGAACTAACATATTTCAGGAATTATTCTCGGGCCTAGATATTTTTAAAGAAGCTTCGAAAACATCTAGAAAGTTATAGAGACTTCATGACTCTTCAAGAAGATCCCATCACATTCCACCATATTTTGGAAGATTTTGGAAGCTTCTAGCAAAATTCCGGTCCGTAGAGGGTTATGCAGATCCGTCTAGATCCGTCTTGGTGGGACGAAAAACCTTTGGGCGTGACAGGGAGCCTCTAAAGTCCAAACTATAAAACTTGAATAGAAAACCTTTGGAACACAAAATCATCTTTTCTATAGGGGATCTACTGTGAAACCAACCTAATTTTAAAGGATGGAAAAGTTATAAATTAACTTACAATGACAGTAACAAAACATGAGAAATGACCTGAGTGTTCTTACTGCAGAAACTAGTTCCATTTATTTAGGTTTTCTTTATCCTTAGTATGTGTGGTTTGGTTGAACTATGCTTTTAGGTTATGCAAAATCACACATGGCAGCAAAATGAAAGGATGCAGAAGAACAAAAACATATGGAACCCCGATTACTTGGTAAAATTGAGAATTAAGTGTCGTCACTTTAAAGTTAAGGTGCTTTAGAGAGTTCTTTTTTAATTATGAAAAGTTAACAAAAAACAGTTGCTTCCTCGGTTTCACCTATTTGCCTAGAACCTATCAACCAGACAGCATAGAGTCCAAGATCACCCTAAAGGGTACAACAACAACAATAACAATAACAAACCCTTTATCCCGAATTTTTGGGGTCGGCTATTTGAATCCTCTTCTTCCATATCACCCTAAAGGATAATAATTTTTAATGAAGTAGCATGAATTTATTAGGTTATGGTTATATTCTAGTAGTTGCAGGTTCACTCTTTAACGGTATACGGGATAAGCTAATATTCATCTGTGATCTAATCCATGGTCCAAAACGAAGAAGCCCATATTCATTGATCTTCTAAAAATATGCATCATAATTGCTATAGAATAACTTACCATACTAGTGATTTAGCTAAGAAATATAAAAATTAGTTCTTTACTTTGGCTTCTTGAGATGTACGGTATACTGTTGTTGAGATTTTCTCATCTGCTTTGAGTTTCATCCCAACCCTTAAATGAAAGATTTTGTTATTGTGTCCATTCTAGATTTTGGTGTGGCCATTGAGCTTAATTTCCTACCCATGAGCTTACCTGTTAACTGATAACGTGTTAACCTTCTAACCTCTGTAGCCACTTTCAATATTTTTTTATTTTTTCAAACTTATGTATGTTGGGTTCGGGCACCAAAACAGAACCTGAAATTAAATCGGATTGGGTTCGGGTACGGGTACACATTGGAACCTGAAATACATTCGGGTCGGATCCAGATTTCACATAAATCTGACCGGAACCTGACCCGTTGACAGCCCTACTTACTATCCAGGTTGAGGCAAGGTCTATCAGAATCTCAAACGCATAGGAACAGTCAACATATCTATATATGATCTTTGGAAAACATCCTTTTCATAATATTGCAATCTGATTTAAATGTTATGATCAGATCTATGTTATTCACATGCAGTACTAATGGAAAATATATGGAAATCATATTTGATATCCAACCAACAGAATGATTTATTATTTATGGCGTGTCATATTTGTTTAGGAAAATACTTATCGTAAAAAAGAGGTTTAGCATTGAACTTCGAGTAGTCTGATCCACTTACTAAGTCAGTTAGGAAACTAGACTTATTTTGGATCTTGGAATACTTCCTGTTTCTTTACTTATATTTCATTCCTTGATGATCAACAATAAATCCAATTTTTGACCACATTAGTAAGACCTTTTAAAATATGTAATCACAAAAAATAAGTTAGTAAATTAATTATAAATAAAAATAAAAATAGAATACAAGGACAAAGGAACATCTTTGAAGGGGAAAAAATTATGTTGAACTAGTGTTGTAGTCTGATATATCAGTCAAATGTGTAGGTAGAATCTTCAACCAAGTTTATACTGTCAAATACTTTGTCAATAGTTCCTACCTATATGACGTGCTATGACAAAATGTGAATGTTATTATTGTTTTGGTATTTATGGATTCTGGTTTTGAGTCTTTTGACTCAACTGTGCAGAAGTCAGAACGTGTCAGTTATTGTGGTTTGGGTTTCTCGACTCTTTTAACTGATGTTGGCAATATGGGTTTTGTACTTTATGGACAAGAAGATTGTAGGTCACTTTATCCATTTTATTTCATTCTGTATAATTCTTGGTGATGTTTGGCTCTGTTGACCTTGTTTTTGATATTAGGTTCCAGTGAACCTATCATATCCGACAGGAACTCATATGCAACATCCTTCATTAGCTTCAAACATTGAATATGCCAGCGGAAAGGCAAGTGGCCCTACACCAAGAAAGGTGCAGACTAGCGAATATCCTGAGAGACCTGGCCAGCCAGAATGTCATTTTTTCATGAAAACAGGTACTTGCAAGTTTAAAGGAGCATGCAAGTTCCATCATCCAAAGAGCCGGGTCCCTATATCACCTGGAGTCGTCCTCAACCCCGTCGGCCTGCCTTTGAGACCTGTGAGTTGCTATTTTTCTACCTTCTTCTATAACTAAGTCTGTTTCTTCATGTGAATGGTGGGTATTTCTTCCTAGGATCAAACTGTATGCACACATTATAGTCGCCATGGAATCTGCAAGTACGGTCACTCTTGTAGGTACAACCATCCGACGGGTTCAAGACCTGCAGCATCTCCGCTTGCTCCAATAACATCTAGCCATAATGATTCTCAAGACGGTAGTCTGCAACCACAGAGTTGGGGGGTAAAACAGAAAGTAGTAGCAACGATCCAAAGCTCTAATCAGAGTGGTGATTCTTCTGACTGCTAAACTAATCGCGCTGACATCCAAGAAACTTGGTTTCTGACATTTTTGTAGGATCTAGTGTTGTGTAACTTATGTTGGCAAAGAGTTCTTGCTTTTCGTCACGCTCTCCTTTGTTTTGTACAGTGTATGCATAATATGTTCTCAATTCACTATTGCGTAACTTAAAATTATATTACTATATCTTCTGAGTTTCAATGTGCTGATTTGAGCTGAGAGAGAAAACAAAGTGTATTATAAATGTTAGCACCATTTTGTACTATTCTGCAGGGCTCGGATTATCTTGTTTCCGTGGTTGTTGCTTATTTTGTCTTTTGGTTTAAGACTCCCCACTTGTTCGAGTGGACATATTTTTGAATGTAGCATTTAGCAATTTTTCTGCTTTGGTGGCTGTTATGTAGATCTGTTTGTTCTCATCCTGAACAAGTTCTGCTCTAAAACTTTTATGTTCACTGGTTTCAATTCTGTACAATTTTGACTCACATTCACATATGTAGTACACCTTTATGGTCAACTTGACAATCCTTAACAGCAAATGCACATGGAAAAGTTTTTATAATGGAATGAATGCCCCATTATAAATTGGCAAATGATAAGGGCACGATATAAAATTTTTAGGAGCTATCACACTTTCAGGACCGTCAGAATTTTGACAATTTTGTGCATATTCAGGTTGATAGTCCATATAAAATCAGGACCGCTAAAATTTTGGCAGTTTTAGAAATCAAAAGATCATCTTAGAGCATCCTTAGTAAGGTTTATCCTCAGACCCAATATCTACATTCAGAATTTTGAAGCTTATTTTGTAGAATAGTAAGTCTCATCCCTAATCCCAATTTTTACAATTATATGTTTCATCCCATCCATATGTGTTAAGGGTTAGGCCTTCTAATTTCTAGATTCTAGATTGTAGGAACTTATTTTTGTAGAATAGTAAGTCACAATTTGGAGCCAAGCTTTCTAGGTTCTAGATTTTACATTTTTTTTTTTCTCACATCAATTTTTGACCACAATTTTTGGGGTGGGAGTTCACTTTATCGTTTACTACTATTCTCATACAAATCTAACTCATTCTACATTTATCTTCTGATTTTTTAAAATTTTGGGTTCCAAATTGTATTGAAGAGTCCCAACTACTAAGAATGCTCTTAAAGAAATTGTCTAGCTTATGCTACTTATCTATAGGGATATACTTCGCTCACGTTGGGGTTGTAAAGTCGTATGCTACCATGAGCAATATCTTATTCCTAGTCAAGGCCCATTGTGAACCAGAAACCAAATAATTCTATAATTTTTAAACTGACATAATCGCATAGGACACCCTGGGGAAGATGATGATGAGAAGGATCTTAACATTTTTCTGCGGTCATCCATTAGCAAATTGTCACATACCCTATAGTCAAATTTGTGTCCCGTGTTCTCAGAGAAAGCTTGATACATACTAGATAATGCATTTGCATTCAACTCCCAATCTTTTAGGGTCTGCTTGACAATTATCGGGATAGCAGTTATGAGGTGTTTTTAGAGTACCGGTTATGAGCGGTTACGAGGGGTCCGATTTTGGATGGTTTTTAAGTAGCGACTTTTAAACCAGTCCAATCCATGCTTGGTAATTCACTAACGAGCGGTTCTGAAAGTTTTTTACACGAATAAATTAAATAGGGAAGGGTATCGGTAGTTATAATTATATCTATTTTTGTGAGGATATAAACGGAATAAAAAAATAAAGCCGCTCAAAACCTGCCGATTTGGGGTGTTTACAAAGCCACCCAAAAATACATTACACCGATTTTTGGGGGTTTTTGAGCCGACGAAAACCAGTGCCTCAAAAAAATTAACAAGCAGAGGTTTTCATAAACGGTCGGTTCAAAAACATCCCAAAACCGGTGAAAACACCATTACCAAGCAGACCCTTAATAATTTTTTACTACGTTTCTCATGTTCATCCCCAAAACCGTAGGTAGAATTCATGATCAAACGACTTCAAATAACAGTTAGACCTCTCTTAATGCCGTCAAAAATTATCCATTAGTGTTTGGTGGCATACAATCATTCATGCTGCATCCTTAATAAAAATTAAGGCCAACCTCATACCATAAGTAATCTCCAATACAATTAGCGTCTGAAAATCAACCAAATATTTTTCACCTTCAAATATTTGGTTGTGCAGCATGTGCTCATATTCCACCACCAAATAGAACCAAATGGGTACCCGACACAGATTGAGAATTTATGTCGTTTTTGAGCCTCCTTCAATTATTAAAATTTTATAATCTTGACATGAGATGTTTTCACTGCAAGGCTTGTGATGGTCACTTCGATGAGACAATATTTCTACCATTAGAGCATCTCCAACCCTATTGTCTTGTTAAGTGTTGTGAGTCTTAGATGGCTTCTATGTGGCATGAGCCACAAGACAATGTCTTGTTTATGTGGCAAAATTATATCTCAAAAGACAATGAGATAGAAAAACTCTCTCCAATGCAAAAGTATTGAGGAGACAATAAAAATTATTTTTTCCAACTTCCAAGGCAACTCCTCCACTTCTTCAACTTTTTTATAAATATTTCTATTCATAATTGATGATGTGGAGACAAAGTCATTGTGAAGTGCATTGTCTAGATCTAGACAACCAACTTCACATTCTCCTTGCCATGTCATTGCCATGTCAACTTCATGTTTTATTCTACATTTGCATTGGAGAAGAATTTTTGGAATGAAAGTTTGTCATTCCTATGTGGCAACCATTTTTTCTAAACTCACAATAGGGTTGGAGATGCTCTTAGGGGAGAGAGAAAAAGGAAAATGAACGTCTTGTTCCAGAAGAACGGCAAAAATTATCGTGAAATACTTCAACTGTTTCATGTTGATCCTAGAACTCCCCAATGAAAAACGAAGTTAAAGAGAATTATGCACTTGTAATATATTGCAAATGAGTTACTTGATACATTCAATGATGTCGCATAAGTAACTAAATCATATTTTTCAGTACGAATGTACATGCCAAAATAGATATACCAAAAAGCCAAACAAGAATAAGGCAACAAATGAATTAGTTCCACATCAAAAGCATGGAGAACCTAAAGGGTCCTAGGAGTGGCTCCTAGGAAGAAGAGACGAATAAAATAACACACCGTATTGCTCCTGAAGAAGATGCTTCCGAAAGTAGCATCTCCTGTAGTAAAAATTCATGTCGACCCAGAAGATGTCATGAATCAATGAACAAATTTTTCCAAAACAAAGCATACCGTTCTGGTCGAGAATATGCCCCAGATACTAGAATAGACCGAAAAAAAGGTACCGGTATCCAACAATGATGAGATATCTGTATTTTACACATACTTATGAGAATTTTGGAATATTTTTTTTTCTTTTCTTTCCATGGATGACATTTTCTCATATGTAATAGTAGATGAGATAATAAAGATAAGGGTAAGAATGACAAACACTGAATCACAAACAATCCAAGAATACCAACAAAGGAAAAAGAGAGAGACAAAAATAGAAGGATGCGATTCAAGCAGAATTAGATTCCCTCAAAACATGGAGTATTTGGTCCTATAGTATAAACCCCAAAAGGAATAAATTCTACAGATTTTAAACGGATATTTGTGAGGATAAAATAAATAAAAGAAAAGAAGAGATCTAAAGATATAAAGCACGTTTGGTTGCTTAAGGATTATAACAAAAACAAGCTATATATGGACTAAAACAATTCAGAAGAATATGATAAAATAGGCTCATTGAATATCTGTTTAGGAAATGTTATAATAATATCCTTATATGTCTGTGCGTATTCATTGAAAAATCTCTAGATGAACTTCTCATAGTAGCATTGTATGTAGATGACATAAATCTGATAGCATCTTCTAAAGAGATTGAAAAAGTTACTAGCTATATTAAGAAAGAATTTAAAATGAAAGGCTTGGTTGAAACCAAAATTTGTCTTGGCCTTCAAGAAATTTTAGTTTATTTAGCCAAATATGCTAACAATCTTCTGAAGAGATTTAATACGACTGCTTATCATTGACTCAGTACACATATGGTTGTTAGGTCCTTGGAGATCTACTAGGACCCATATCCGCTAAGAGCATCATTAGTAAGGCCCATCCCAATTTCTAGATTCTAGATTTAGAATGTAGGAGCTCATTTTGTAGAATAATAAGTCTCATCCCTAGTCCCAATTTCTACAAGTTCGGTCCCAACCCATCCATGGGTGCTAAGGGTTGGGCCTCCCAATTTCTAGATTCTAGATTGTAGAAACTCGTTTTGTAGAATAGTAAGTTCCAATTTGGAGCCCAACTTTCTAGATTCTAAACTTTATATTATTTTTTTCCTACATTAATTTTTGACCACACAATTTTTGGGATCGGAGCTCACTTTATCATTTCCTACTATTCTCATACAAACCCAATCCATTCTACATTTACCTTTTTTTTAAAATTTTGGGCTCCAAATTGTATTGGAGAGTCCCAACTACTAATGATGCTCTAAGGAAGAAAATGAAGATGTCTTGGGTAGAATTTCCAACGGCTATAATTGCATTACTTATTTGGCTCAATGTACTATACTATATTATTTTATGTGAACTTTGTTTGCGATATATACAGCTAAAGAGCCTTATACATAGACATTGGAATGTCATAAAACATAAACTTTCATACATTAAAGGGACCAATGATATCTTGGCTTATATTATTCATATAAAAGGGCTGATCTTGTTGGATATGCTGACTTAGTTTATTTATCCGATCCCTACAAGAGAATATCACAAACATGACATATTTTTCTAAATAATAATGCAACCATTTCATGGATATCTGCTAAACAAACAACTACAACAACATCGACCAATCATTCATAGATTTTGGTACGTTACGAATCAAAAAGAAGAAGAAGAATGTGTATGACCAAGGTCAATGGTTTAACATATCAGGAAGAGCTGCGAGCTCCCAGAAGTTGCAGACATGCACACATAATTTATGAGGACAATACAACTTGCATAACACAAATTCAAGAATATTTCATTAAAGGTAACAAGACAAAGCATATTTCACCAAAATTCTTCTTCACCACCCACTTCATGAAGAAAATGTGATTGATGTAAAATAGATGATGAAGTCTTCAGAAAATTAATCTCGCATATATTTTCACAAAATCATTCCCAAAGTCAACATTTCATAAGTTGATGTATTGAATTGATCACATGAGAATATTTCATCAAATAGGCACGTGATGTATAGATAGAAATTTTTAGGAAGGGATGTAATATTCTAAATATTCAATGGAGGGGAGTGATATTTCATTTGACTGAGGCAAGACATGAATGTAATAATTTGTATAAAATGTTTGAGGGGGAATATCCTGCATGCAGACGCAAATGGAGACATTCTGAAGAACGTTTTTGCACGTTGTACTCTTTTCATGATGCGATGTTATTTTTTCCATTCGATTTTCTAGTCGGAATGTTTGTATTCCTGAATATTATTTTTGTAAATACGAATAATTTTATTTAACAAATATTTTATTCCATGCATTCTCTTAGGAAAGCGTACGTGGGCGCGCGCGCACACACACACATATACATTGTTGACTTATGAGGACTTATTTAGTTTCACATCGGATAGAAAATATGGAGGAGGCTTGCCTCCTCCTATATATATGTTCCCCCTCTTGAATAATAAAATAATCAACTATTCATTTCTACATGTTATCAGAGCCAAAATTATGAGATTTCTTTTTTACTTTTTCCTTTATTCTTCTTAAAAGGAAATTCCTTTTCCTTTCTTCTTTTTCATTTTTTTCTCTTTTCTCCACTCCTCTCCTCCGTCAACGATGGCGGAGACG
Source organism: Iris pallida (assembly GCA_029216955.1). Taxonomy (NCBI): domain Eukaryota; kingdom Viridiplantae; phylum Streptophyta; class Magnoliopsida; order Asparagales; family Iridaceae; genus Iris; species Iris pallida. The sequence continues at coordinate 6,642,600 of JANAVB010021796.1, forward strand.
TCAACGACGTCGGTGACCGTTGGGTTCTGTGGTGGCGCGGAGGAGCTGCTAGGGCTGGTAGAGGTGCGACGAAGACGTCAACGGCGGCATCAATCGCTGGGTCTAGTGGCAGACCTAGCCTGCACAGGCTCTGGACGGCTACTGATCGGTGGTGCTGGACGCACGCTGCGGTGGAGTGGCGGAGGCTCAAGTGGCTGCTGGCCTCTGGCGATTCAAGATGGATAAAAGCCGTGATCGCGTGTAGACGCACGGTGTAGTGTCCCGCTCCTCGCGGTCCACTATGTAATACCTACGGCTTGTTGACTCAGCCATGAACTGAGTATTTGATGAAACCTTTGTCGGTATCGATTGATCACGGATGAAATGCAATGAACCTTTCCAATTGATGGATTGGCTTCTATTGAAATGAATCCAAGAGTTTTGCTGAATGTTTTCTCTCGCTGCTTGGTTTTGATGAATGCGTTTTCGTGTTGGTTTTCATTGTTCGCTTTCATCGCATTTCGCATTCATTCCGAATCTTGAGAGAAAGAGACGAAGTATGCTAATCAACTGTTGGTGCCAATGCAGGCCGCGTGAATTGTTCGTGAACGGCGCGTGAAGTCCCTCCTTCTCTCAACTAAGATTCATCTCGGTGAGTTGCTTTAACTGGACTTGCATTTGTTTGTACGCCCTAATAAAAATGATCTCTAGTCCACTCTGTTGCCTTGTCCCTGTGATCAACGATACCTCAATAACAAAAGATAAGAGAAGATAAATGAATGAATCACATGTAAAATGGAACTGTCACTTGCTTGCTTCAATATGAATTGTATGCTCTTATGAATTGCCTAAAAGAGATAGCTCGATATGGAAATCACGGCTTGACCGTGCAAGAAGAAGAAGAGAATGGAAATGTTTACAAGTTGCTAGGCTCGTGTATAGTAGAATTATCTGATAGCTGCATTCGCATTGGTCTAGACAACTTGTGCACAAGGTGGTAATCTCTCGATCGATTCTGGGGGCACCTGGAGTCGATCGGCCTAGGAGAGAACATGACACCTGGGGCTAGAAGTCCCTGCAGTAAGAGGGGGTGTCAGTCTATTAGTAGTTGGGCAGGAAGTTCCGATTGCTAGTAATGGGAATACCCATGGACCACAATAGTTAGGTTCATGCATATAGACAGGAATTTATTGCTAGCCTAATATGCAGGGACGAAACATGAGTATGCTTTACATATATGCAAATTGTGCTAACCTGTTTTTGTGCAGGGATGACTGTCGGCGACGGGTAAGTTGGTTATGAATATTTCTGCTGTCATGTTTCTTATAAATTGTTAAAAAGAACCTAGACAAGTAGAAAGAGCACTAGTAAATATGTAGCTTCACATGTTGAATTAGTGCAGATATTTGTGAGTTTCGACGAAGAGCCGCTCGCCAGTACATGATGTGTGCTGACCCACGTTGTGGGCATCCTTTTCAGAAAGCAAAGGAGACAGGGGGATATCAAGTGAGGCACCGAAGCTCGTCTAGCCCAGTAGAGCTCGTGGATCGCCTCGAAGTTTACTTTTCATTCCAGTCCAGTTTCAAGTTTCTTTTCCTTCTGACGGTGTCTTTCAATTCCAGCTTGTAATAAAGGAATATCATGTATGGGCATTGTGGCTATTTTCAAAAGAGTGTTTCAAAAAAATTATGTAGCCAAATTATAAGGCAAATCTGAGTTCGCAAAGCTTTGTATTTGTATTCCTATCAAGCTATCAATAAAGAAAGTATTTCCAATTCAAATCTCTGTGTCCAAATATTTGGTTTTCTGCAATGAATGGGTGCGTGCATGTGTTTTGCTTAACTAATGGGTGCGTGCGTGTGTTTTTGCTTGACTAGTTGTTTTGTGCAGGTACATGGCCTTGTGCAAGCGCAACTTAGGCTTGCACGGCATCACGCCTTAGCCAGGACGATCGATCCCGCAGGGTCCAGGCAAGACGGACGACCCTAGCGGGATCGGGGCGTGACAAAGTGGTATCAGAGCACAGTTTTACGTCCTTGGCCTCTTGCAAATATCGTTTTCGAAAAAGTATATAAAGTACTTTGATGGCTTTCAAAAGTGTCCCGATTTTGAGTTATGAAAACCAATGCCCCATACAATAAGTCCATAATATTTTATGAGACTGACATAAGTTATACTATTTTGTAGAGAAATGGCTCCTCCTCGTCCATCTGGCTCGACCGATCCGGTAGAACGGATCATGACAATATTGGAATTACAGAGACATGACAATGGAGAACGAAATCAGATACATCAGGCCCGAGCGGCTGCCCAACAAAAGCAGTTGGATGCCTTGACCCAGCTTGTCACGGTGCTTGCGGTAAATCAAGATACCACCGCAGCGACAAAACCAACGGGAACGCCCGAAATCGAGTCCGTAGAGGGTGATGAGCCACAGCCAGCGTAAAGGCATACTTCCTTTAGGCCAAAGGACTTCTTAGACGCGAAACCTCCGGAATTTGAAGGCAGGACATCACCCGACAAGGTGATGGACTGGATTGATAAAATGGAGTGTCTGTTCGCGTTCATAGGAGTTCCGAGTAACAAAAAGGTAGTTTGTGTCGCTATGCTCCTATGGCTGCGGGCGAAGGATTGGTGGAAGGCGAAGAAGCCGGCGCTTCTCGCAACGGCTAGGAATGGAAAGATTTCATAGGCCTTGTTCAAGAAGGCATTTCTGGATCAATATTTGCCTCCATCCATGAGCAAGAAGATGGAGGATGACTTCATCACACTGAAACAGGGAGATATGTCCGTGGAGGACTATGAGTCTGAATTTGCCAAGTTAGCAAATTTTTCTGCTGCGATTCTTCCCACCGAGCAGACTCGCATAAATCGATTCGTTGGAGGACTGAATGATGACATTCAACTTAGTGTGCTGAATCGAGAATGTTGGTCATATTCTCAAGCCTTTGAGGTGGCGCTACAGGTGGAACAGTTCCAGCTGAAGAAGGCGTCCAACAAAACACAGTACAGTCAGAATCAGCCCGCCAAGAGATATCACGACGGGAAGAAAAAGACTGACGAAGAAAAGAAGACTGGCGGGGAACAATATAATAAGCCCGTGTGCGCTTTCTGCGGTAGGCATGGACACACAAAGGAAGTTTGCCGTTCTGCCAACGGAGAGTGTTTCAATTGTGGTCAAAAGGTCCATCGTGCTATAAATTGCCAGAATAAGAGAGTTCGGCCGCTGAACAACAACGACACTGAAGAACGTGGGCAGCTGCCAGGCCCACCGCCCCTTCGAGATCATCCGCACAACCAGCCGCAACGGACTAATACTCGTGTCTACAATCTCTCCACGTTGCTTGATCCAGAATGCAACACTAGTGGAGGTGAGTTTGTATCTTAAGTTTTGAGGACAAAACTTTTTCTCGGTGGGTTATTATGTAGTGCCCCGCTCCTCGCGGTCCACTATGTAATACCTACGGCTTGTTGACTCAGCCATGAACTGAGTATTTGGTGAAACCTTTGCCGGTATCGATTGATCACGGATGAAATGCAATGAACCTTTCCAATTGATGGATTGGCTTCTATTGAAATGAATCCAAGAGTCACTACCAAAATTTATCCTTTTAGCGACGGCCCTATCCGTCGCTAAACCGACAGTAATTACGAATAGCGACCGATGACCGACGGATTTTGGCCAAAAACATCCGTCGGCAATCAGCTCGTCGCTAATAACGGTCCGTCGCTAAGTTGTCGTCAAACGACGGAATAGCGACGGATTGTCGACGTCACAATACGAAGCATTAGCGACGCATTTCCGACGGACTGTCGTCCATTTCAACTATTAAGTACTGAACTGTGCAGACAATAGCGACGTAAAATTCTGTCGATAACCCGTCGTAACAGCGTATCAGAGCGTATCGTTCTGTCGCTCATCCGTCGGTATTCGTCGGTAACGAACGACGGATTAGCGACGGCGTGCTGACGGACTATCCGTCGATCAGGTTCTGGAAATGCTTGGCATTTCCAGTACTATGGCGACGGAAGAGTAGTCGCTAATCCGTCGCTACAACGTCGCCACAGCGACGGATTACTGACTGATTATCCGTCGCCATGGTTCTGGAAATGTCAGGCATTTCCAGAACTATGTCGACGGATAGTCCGTCGCAAAGCAGTCGCTAGAGCGGGCGACTGCTTAGCGGCTGATTATCAGTCGCCCTGGCGACGGATAGGCCGTCGCTATTCCGTCAAAGTTTATACCACCAGAACCTTGCCGACGGATAATCCGTCGAGCATCCGTCGCTACCTGGAAACACTTTAAAAACTCCAGATAGCGACGGCTAATCCGTCGACGAACCGTCGGCAACTGGGATTATCCGTCGCTAAACGGTCACTTGTCCGTCGCTAACTGAGTTTTTTGGAAAAAAATTGCAGCACTTTCCCTGTTCACAAATATATGCATAAACCAAACCAATATATAATGCACACCAATTATCCAACAATCACACAGACCAAATATATAATGCACACCAATTATCCAAGAATCATATAGACCAAATATGAACATACGAATTTAATGCACACAAATTATCCAAGAATCACAGACCAAACCAAATTAATAGAAAATAAATATCAATTATCCTAAAGAGTAACATAATATCCGGTGCTATAAGCCGATTATAGCACAATTAGTTCAAAGCTCTCACAAATAATCCAAATTTTCTTAATACAATATTTTAAGAAGGAGGAGGTCGATTGTCCAGTGGTTGTAATCCCATATGCGACCGACGAATATACTCCTCCATAAGGTACGGAGGCAAGCCGTCGTAGACACTGCTCGGAAGTCGGCGTAACTGCTCTACGGACATGAGATCCAGGAGTGACGTCACAGTCGTAAGTGGTACCACAGGGGCATCAGGGTTGAAAGAAAGATGGCCCATGGAAGACGGACCGACACCTGCAGTCGACGGACTAGTAGAAGACGGACGAGCACCATCATCAGACGTACCGGCAGCAGCAGACGGACCGGCAGTAGCAGACGCAGGCGGAAAGTACGTGGCAAATTGTTCCCGCAAGGACGACACCGCCTCGTGCAGCTGCGTAAGCTGCGACCTAACATCATCGTCTGCCCGGGCCACTGGAGGAGGCGGTATCGGTGGAAATCTCTGCGTCGCCATATGCAATGGCCCTAGGGAGCCGACTCCGTACAGGAACCCTTTCTTAAAGCTGCCGACGATATCTACGAACAAGTCGTTCCGAGCGGCCAAAGAAGAGGGCGTCCGGAAGGGCGTCGTTTTACCGACATCCTCGGTGTCGGTTAACTGAGCCCGACTAAGGGCCTCACGATACGCAGCCTATCAAATGAATGTATTTATATTATAAGATTTACCTAAGTTGTAATCTAAATCCTATGTTTCACTAAGTTAAGTGTGAATCCTAAGTTTACCTAAGTTATAGTCCGAATACTTTTAATTCTAACGTTAATCTCATAAACATAAGTACTTACATCAGTCTCCTTGGCCCTCTCATCGACGAAGCTCCCGTCCTTCCGTCTTTTGTGCGTATGCTGGAACACGTCGTGCATGGTGACTGATTCTGGCGTCCTTCCCTCCTTCACCGCCCGTTGGGCCTGCATACGAAATTTCCGTAGAAACTAATTAACTCCTTTAATTAATAATACCTAATTCGATAGTGAAATAAATTTACGGTTGCTCACCAGATCTGCAAGTGTCGCTGCGTGAGACCTTGATCCCCCCGTATGAAGGCCCGCGGCAGATCGGTTCACCTTCGCCTTCTCCGATTTCTCCTTGTACGTAGGGGTATCCATCATGCCTAAGAGGTCCTCATAATACTCCTGCCGGATCCAATTCGGCCTCGTATGCCCCATTTTTAGGTCATGAATCATATCCCGTATCTTCTTCGAGCAAGCGCTTCTGTAGGTCCTGCGGATCCCCTCATCGCGATGGGGGGCCACCAGTACGTTGTCTAACACAGAAAATTAATTATCACGTAATTTAAAAAATGGTTGATTAAAGAATCACATAGACTTAACCAAAAGATATAGATATATACCCTCAACTCGTCGAGCCAGACGTACTGCACGTTTGGGGGCACCGACGAAAAGTTGAGGTAGGGACCGTGGAAGTTAGCCCTGATAATTTCTCCAAGGGCCCTGCCAACATTAAACGGAAAAAACCTACAAAGAAGAAACGACTGGATTATTAACTTGAATAAATAAAAGAAATTTAATAAATTAACTTAAATTTACTTACGAGGTCCCCGCGGGCCATAGCTTTCGTCGGAACTCGCCTCTCGGCCTCTCTGGTACCGTCGGAGGATCTGCGGGTCCGCGTATGTACTCCCCAGTAACCGGATGGAACCGAGTATGGGGGTACTCCGGGGCCCACTGTGCAGTAACTGGGGCATCCCCTGGTGGATCCGCTGCTGGTGGTTCCGATAGTGGAATGGATCCGCTAGCAGATCCGGACTCATGCCTCGTTGAAGTGGTCGATCGAGGGCAGGATGCGTCTGTGCTCGGGGTACTCTCCGGATCGGGCTCGCTCGATGGGGTCACATCCCGGGAACTTTGAATGCGACCACGACCACCAGCACCAGTACGACCACGACCATGACCCGCACCACCACCACCACCACCACCACCACCACGACCAGCACCACGACCACGGCCAGCCATCATGACCTGTAAATAGAACACATAAACATAATAACAATATAAAGGTGTAAATGGATATAAAAAACTAAACTAAAATATACATACCACCAGTAGGGAGACGAGTGCCGTCGCGACGAAAAAGACTAGGAGTGCCATCTGTAATAAGTAAATAATCAAATGAAAAAAACATGAATTCACGTAATTACTTTTATGAGGTCAAACTTAATTCACGTAATTGGAAGTGTTTTTAATATACAACAATATTTAACCTAATCATCGTCTTCGTTCTCATCCTCGGCCTCGTCTTCATCATCCTCCTCCTCATCCTCATCCTCATCCTTATCTTCATCGTCGATTTCATCTGTATCCTCATCCCCATTAAATTCTTCTTCTTCTTCATCTTCTTCTTCTTCTTCTTCTTCTTCTTCTTCTTCGTCTTCGTCTTTTTTTTTCTTCTTCTTCTTCTTCTTCTTCTGCCTCAAAATTTGGGACAAGACGCCTCTTTCTCCCCTGGTTGACAGCTAAGTCTTGTGTATCAACCTCTTCCTTCCCTCTATTTTTCTCAACAATATCTTCAACATCCATTGTATCTGAGTGTTGTCCCAAGTATTGGAACTTTTCGATCTGGTCCTCTTGGTATGCTGGGTCTCCAACGTTGAATGTATTTCTAGATTTAATCTTGCATACTGCCCACCAGTCAAATCGATCTCTACGACGCCTTGGGTAGCTTGTATAGTAGACTTGAACAGCCTGATTTGCTATCGCAAATGTATCGGACCCTCTATACCTCCTGCGATAATTTATATCGACGAATCCAAATTGTTTATCGATTCTCCAACCGATATTTGGTGTCGTATCGAACCACTCACATTTGAACATCACAATATGCATATCATATGTGCCAGTATATTGTAAATCTACAATATCCCGAAGCACTCCATAATAGTCAAAGTCCGGCTCGTCGTCATAGACGGTGCCTCTTATGCAAACACCGGAATCCTTGGTATTGATGCCGTCATTGATAAATTCGACATTTATAGCATTCTGAGTTGACTTAAACCTGAAGCCATTAACGACATAGCCTGGCCAAATCTTTATTTGCTTCTTCGATCCCAGTGCCAGATAACGAACACTCTCATAAGTGAGTGTTGTTTCAGGCAATAAAACCTGTAAACAAATATTTATAATTTAAATGTTTCAGATTATATATTAATAATCTCAATTATAATCACAGTTACTTACGTATTTGCGAAACCATGACGAAAATGTACAATCAACCTCTCTTTGAAGTCCCTCATCGGTAATATCGGGTCTCCTCATTTTGACTTCATCTCTAAATACACTATTAGAGAAAATAAGAATATATAAGTGTAGTTGTAATGCTTGTGGTCCGTATTACGTATTTCTGGAATACGTGTACGTATTTTATTCTGTATTTGCATGATTCCTTGTTAGCTTGCATCTTGGCTTGGTTATTTCTTGGCTTGGTTCGGCTTGGTTCGGTTTTCTTTGGTTCAATATGAACCAATGTGAACCCCCTATCTACCGACCTTCCAGCCAGATGGTGACCACTAGACGGAACCCTGGCAACGAGTGGGTTTATTTTTGATCTCCCACTTATTGTAAAAATATTCTTTTGAGGCGTTTAGCCGACGAGCACCTGTTTAGCTCGATTGTATTTACTTACTGTCTGCCTACGGGCTGTAACATGATTGACAGATCCTAGGGTTGATCATGTATGACTAAACTCTTGCTAGTCCTCACATTTTGTAACGACTAGCTTCATGATCAGCTGAATATATAATATTTGGGATGCCTTATTATTGTATATTTAATGATCATACATCTTGTAACATTTACTTACTTGCTTGTGATTGAGACACTAGGCGTGTTCATGACCATAGGAGACTGTTGGCTTGTAGTAAACCCTCATGTATCTAGACAGCCGTGACCGTATAGCGAGATGGAATCCATTTCAATATACGTAGCTGGCTATGTCTGCCCCCGCTCTCCAGTATTCTGGTTCTGGGGCGTGACATGGTTTAAGTGGTGGCCCATGCAGGTCTTGTAAATCAAGATATGTGAGGGTTTACCGAATAGATGTCTCAGTCAGTATTCGTCCTTGATCTCTGCTCGTATCTTCTGAATCCCTGGATTCTTGTCCTGATCATGTGCTTGTATCGTTGATCTATCCTGGTCCTTCCTTATTGTTCCCTATGTCGTCTTCTTCAGCGGCATTGTTTGTGGACCTGCCGGCCAGCAAGGTGGAGCACCTCCCGCGGACCAGCAGCAGCCCGGAGATCAAGTCCAGCACTCCGGAGTAGCCTCCAGAGTCGAGCCTATTGGAGAAGAGCCCCCAGTTCAGCCAGTTCAGTCTGCCGAACCTGATGATGGCACATTAGTAGGACTCGTCAGGACCTTGATAGCTTCTCAAGATCGTCGTGGAGATGCCTTGCAACAGACAGTGACGGATGCTTTGACCAGAGGAGGTCATCAGGGTAACAGCGCGGCCAACAGCTTCAAGCGCTTGAACCCTCCATTCTTCGACGGTAGTGAAGATGCTATCGCGGCAGATGCATGGCTTCAGGACACAGAGGTGGTTCTAGAAGCAGCCAGGACTCCAGAGAACAAGAAGGTGGCAGTTGTGCGCCTGCAGTTGTTAGATCTTGCCCGCAGCTGGTGGGCAGCTCAGGCCGTTGGATTAGCAGCACCTATTGCTTGGGCGGTATTCAGAGAGAGATTCCAGACCAAGTATTTCGATGCCGTGGCTCGGTATGATCTGCAGACCCGATTTACTAATCTGAAGCAAGGAGGCAGGACGGTCGATGGATATGCGGCCGAGTTTTCGAGACTCAGTCGGTTTGCTCCCACCTTAGTGGCAACCGAGTATGATAGAGCCCAGCGATTCCAGCAGGGGCTTCACCTGGAGATCTTGTTGGCAGTAGAGCAGTTTGAGCATTAGACTTTTGATGCGGTCTTGAGAGCAGCCCGGAGGCATGAGTATACCTCCCAGAGGATTGTGGATAGGACCGGAGGTCGGAAGAGATCTCATGGCCAGATGAATCAGTCTTCAGCCCCAGCCCCGGCAGCCAGGGCTTTGACTATTGGAGCTCCGAGGCGAGCGGCCTCCGTGACGTCGGTTCAGCATTCAACTCCGACGCACCCTCAGCAGCAGCAGAAGCAGAAGCAGTCTTCCGCAGTGGGATGTTCTCATTGTGGGAAGCCAGGCCATGTAGTGGCAGAATGTCGAAGGGCGCAAGGATTGTGTCTGGCTTGTGGAGCACCAGACCATAGGGTTGGATCTTGCCCGAATAGGGGTGGTTCATCATCATCCAACCTTTCTACCTCTTCGGTGAGAGGACCAGCTCCGGTCCAGCAGCAGCAGCAGTACCCATTGCCGAGGCCCTTGCCGCCTCAGTCCCAGATGTTCCAGCAGCAGAACCCCCAGCAGCATGTTCCAGCCCAAGCCTCGAGTCAGAATAGGCAGCGAGGATTACAGCAGAGGGGACCAGCACCCCGAGGGCATGGTCAGGCCATGGTGATGACCGCAGAGGAAGGATTGGCACCAGGAGAGGTAGTGGCAGGTACTATTCTCGTCAACTCCTTTCCAGCTTCAGCTTTATTTGATTCTGGTGCATCGCATTCTTTTATGTCTGCACGATTCGCGACACGGGTAGGATTGGAGCCCGAGTCATTATCAGTAAGGCTCAATATACTTACTGGTAACGGACTTGTGGGAGTAGATAGAGTGTTTTCCTCGTGTCGGATCGTAGTTAGCGGTAGAGAATTTCCCGCTAGATTGATAGAGTTCCCGATGGTCGATTATGATGTGGTCTTAGGGATGGATTGGTTGAGGAACCAGTATGCTAGAATAGACTGCCACATTGGCAGGGTTGTTTTTAGCATTCCAGGCGAGCCAGAGTTTTTATTTTCCAGGGGCACAGTTGAGCCTTCTCCTCCAGTGTTGCGGATGGCAGTAGCAGCAGTACAGTTGCCCAGAATAGTGGATGAGTTCCCAGATGTTTTCCCAGAAGAGCTACCAGGTATGCCTCCAGAGCGGGAGATCGAGTTCACTATAGACTTGATTCTCGGGACAGCCCAAGTATCAGAGAGAGTCTACAGGATGGCGCCTTCAGAGTTAGAGATCTTGTACAAGATGATTGAAGAACTTCGAGGCAAGGGATTCATTCGTGCTAGTGGATCGCCTTGGGGAGCCCCGATGCTTCTTGTGAAAAAGAAGGATGGTACGTCCAGGTTATGTGTTGATTATCGTACCTTGAACTCAGTGACAATCAAGAACAGATACCCTCTTCCGAGGATAGATGACTTGTTTGATCAACTCAAGGGGGCTTCAGTATTCTCGAAGATCGACTTGCGCTCATGTCACCCCCATTTCCTGTATTTCGTATTTATGCTCGTATTTGATTTTTGGCACGTATTTTATTTTCTCGACTTGCGGATTTTGGTTTCTCGTAAATGGATTTCGGACCATGGCTTGGTTTTATTTTGTGAAAGTTGGTTTAGTTTGGTTCATCATAAATGGAACACCTTAACCTACACTCCTCCCTCAACACACCACAACTCCCCCACTTTATAACACCACCTACTTTTCTCTCTCCTTTTTATTCTCTCATTTATTTCTTACAACTTCTTCTTCTTCCTTCTTCCATACAACTCCCCAACCCATTAGGCAAGTGCACCTTGCCAACAAATAAGCACCCAATTTTATTTGTCCATTTGATAGATTAGGACATGTAGATCAACATTAGAACTTGGAATTTTGTGATTTGGAGCTTTCATTCTTCTAGATCTAGGTTTTAACCATTTTCGGAAATCCTTGGTTTTGATCTATTAAACTTTGATTTTGTTTGTTTTGATGCTTCCATGTGGAAGAGAATTCAATTTTACTCAAGTTAGAACTTTGAAAATCTAGATTTGGTTTTGATTTGACAAAAATATGAAGAATCGAAGTTCTTGGTGTTTTTGGACTTGCTCTCGGCCAGGAAGAATAGCCCCCTGCCTTGCGCTTTTTAGCGCATGGCCGATTGCGCACCCCTGGCCTGTGCTCTTTAGCGCATGGCCGTTTGTGCAGTCACTTGGCCAGCATTTTGCGCTGCGCTGGACTGCGCTGGCGCAAGCTAGCCATGCGCAATCCAGCCATGCGCAAAGTAACCCCTGCGCAATTCACTTCTGCGCAAACTGCTCCTGCGCAATTCACTTCTGCGCAACCCACCCTTGCGCAAACCACCTTTGCGCAAGGTAACCCCTGCGCAGTCTACCCTTGCGCAAGGTAACCCTTGCGCAAGACAGCTCTTGCGCAGCTCTTCCATGCGCAGTGCACCCCCTGCGCAGACCTGCCTCTGACCCCTTGCACAACCTACTTGTCTATGATGAATTTGTTATTTCTTGATCTTGGCTCTTCTATAGTCCTATTTTATATTAGTATTTTATTAGGTATTTTATGCCCATTTTATATCCTTACGCCTTTTGGCATGAACTTGATTTTGCTTAATATGTTTGGAATAACTATTGTACACAGCATGGTATGACAAGAAACTAGTATAACATGACAGTGACCCGTAGTGGTGCACTCCTGACACGACCAACCTGACTTGATAGTGGCCCGTCGTGGCGCACCCCTGACAAGTACCCTGACATGATTTACCTTGATAACTTGATAGTGGCCCGTGGCGGCGCACTCTTGACTTGACTTGACTTGATAACTTGACTTGACTTGCCTTGACACCGTGGGTGTTCCTGCTTGCTTGTTTGCACAATCTACTTGTCTTGTCTTGTATCATGTCTAGGACGTGACTTCCTGGGTACCACGGCCAGGGACTCGCGCTAAATTGGATTAGGCTAATTATTAGATCAAACTAGAACATGGAGAATTCCCAGTCACAGGCAATCTCGTTATCTGGGCGCTTTAATGGACTTGTAGCTTGCCGACGAGTAGAGCACATTTCCAGCACACTGTCATGTGTTGCACCCTCTAAGTCACCTAAGGGTACATTTGTCTCCCGGGCAATGTACCCACCTATAACTCTCAACCCGCGGAAGGATAACTGGATGGTCTGCAGGGCTTGGGACTGGGAGTTTCTCACTTGCATCTTGTTAGTAATTAGGCTTGTGATAACCCTAGTTAGTTAAAGTAGTAAGCCGTAGTACTTGCTTGGCCGATTGTAAATGAATGGTGTCCAGCCCTGTCTAAGTCTTGTCTAGCCTTGTACCTGGAACTCTTGATCATGATTGTTTTACTTATCTCTAACGATAAATGGGTAGAGGCAGTGAGCTATTCAGGCGAAGGGTTACAATCCCGGTCCTTGTTTGGTTTAAGGATTGTAACCTGGCTCCCGGAATGGTTCCACGTCCCTAGTCGTTTATCGCCCTGTGTACTTTTATTACTTGTACTTCCTTTATTCTTTATGTTCTGATATGCTGGCTTTTGTTCTTATTTGTGGCCTCCTTTGTGGCACTTGCTCTTTCTGGGGTTTGACCCAGCTGGTTTTGTGTGGCCAGATTTCGGAGCAGCTCCCGAGGATCTACCCAGCTTCCAGCCCAATGGTGAACACTAGACGGAACCCGGGCTACGAGTGGGTTTTCCCTTTTTGTTTCACCCACTTATATGTAAATTTATTCTTTTGAGGCGTTTAGCCGACGAGCACCTGTTAGCTCGATGCACATTTACTTACTGTCTGCCTACGGGCTGTAAACATGATTAACAAATCCTAGGGTTGATCATGTATAACTGAACTCTTGCTAGTCCTATCATTTTGTACGACTAGCTTCATGATCATCCAATATGTAATATTTGGGACGCCTTATATATATATATTTGATGCTCTAACATCTTGTAACTCTGTTAATTGCTTGAGATTGAGACAATAGGCTTGACCTTAAGAGACTGCTGGCTTGTAGTAAACCCTCATATCTAGACAGCCATGACCGTATAGTTGAGTTGTATTCTATTTCAATATACGTAGCTGGCTGTGTCTGCCCCCGCTCTCCAGTATTCTGGTTCTGGGGCGTGACAGCTCAGGATATCACCAGATCAGAGTCAGAGAGCAGGACATCCCGAAGACAGCTTTTAGATCGAGATATGGGCATTGGGAGTTCCTTGTTATGCCTTTTGGAGCAACCAATGCGCCGGCAGTATTCATGGACCTCATGAATCGCATCTTCATGCCTTACTTGGATCAGTTCGTGATTGTGTTCTTGGATGACATCTTGGTCTACAGCAAGAATGAGGTGGAGCATGAGCAGCATCTCCGTATAGTTCTTCAGATTCTCAGGGAGCACCAGTTATATGCCAAGTTCAGTAAATGCGAGTTCTGGCTCGATCGTATTTCGTACTTGGGTCATATCATCACTCGAGGAGGAGTAGAAGTGGATCCCCAGAAGATTGTGGCCATTGAGTCATGGCCAGTGCCCAGCACAGTTGCAGAGGTTCGTAGTTTTCTTGGATTGGCCGGCTACTACCGGCGGTTTGTTTCGGATTTTGCTCGGATATCAGCGCCATTGACGCAGTTGACTCGCAAGGATGCACAGTTTGCTTGGACAGCAGAGTGCCAGAGTTCTTTTGAGCAGTTGAAGCGAGGCCTGATAACAGCTCCTATTCTCACGCTTCCAGATGGGACCGGAGGATTCTCAGTGTATTGTGATGCTTCGGGCAGAGGTTTAGGATGTGTTTTGATGCAGCATGGGAAGGTAATAGCTTATGCATCACGACAACTTCGTGATCATGAGAGGAATTACCCAACCCATGACTTGGAGCTGGCAGCAGTGGTGTTTGCACTTAAGTTGTGGAGGCACTACTTGTATGGAGACAGGATGAAGATTTTTACCGACCACAAGAGCCTGAAGTATGTTTTCACTCAGAAAGATCTTAACATGCGTCAGAGGAGATGGCTGGAGCTTCTTGTGGATTATGATATCAACTTGCAGTATCATCCTGGGAAGGCCAACGTTGTTGCAGATGCCTTGAGCAGGAGAGCCGGAGTTTATTTCCTAACCGCGCAACCAGAGCTGTTAGCAGATCTTCAGAAGATGGGTATAGAAGTTGTTCTCCCTTCCAGTGTGGCATTGATGGCCAGCATGCAAGTTCAATCCACTATAGTCGAGAGGATCCGGATGGCACAGTCAACAGATTCCAAGCTTCAGCGACTCAGAGCAGAGTGTGAGACAGGACGAAGACCAGAGCTATGCATTCATGAGGACGGTACACTTCGACATGGTAAGCGTCTTTGTGTACCCAGCGGAGATATCAGACAGGAGATCATGGCAGAGGCACACAGTTCTCAGTATTCCATCCATCCTGGCAGTACGAAGATGTACCGTGATATCCGTCAGCACTTCTGGTGGAATGGCATGAAGCGGAAGATAGCTCGGTTTGTCTCTCGGTATTTGGTTTGCCAACAAGTCAAGACTGAACATCAGAGACCGGCTGGACTTCTTCAGCCCTTGCCGATTCCAGAATGGAAGTGGGAGCATGTGACCATGGATTTCGTGACTGGATTACCTAGATCCCCAGCTGGTAGAGATGCTATCTGGGTTATAGTTGATCGGCTCACGAAGGTGGCTCACTTTCTTCCATTCAGAGTTGGTCAGTCGACGGCTCAGCTAGCGGAGATGTACCTCAGGCAGATTGTCAGGTTGCACGGTGTGCCAGTCAGTATCACCTCGGATCGAGATTCCAGGTTTACGTCGCACTTTTGGCGTAGCTTGCAAGAGAGTTTGGGGACTCGTCTCCAGTTCAGTTCAGCGTATCATCCGCAGACAGATGGTCAGTCGGAGCACACGATCCAGACTCTTGAAGACATGTTGCGGTCTTGCGCACTTGATTTCGGTGGTTCATGGGAAGATCACTTGCACCTGGTAGAATTCTCGTACAACAACAGTTTCCAGGCCAGTATCCAGATGGCACCATTCGAGGCACTGTATGGTAGGAAGTGCAGATCCCCGCTAGCCTGGGATGATATTGGAAAGAGACGAATGCTTGGTCCAGAAATGATCGCTCAGACAGTTGAGGTGGTCAGGAGAGTTCGAGATCATCTTCGAGTTGCCCAAGATCGCCAGCGTCATTGGGCCGATTCTCATCGGCGCCCTCTCGAGTTTTCGGTCGGCGATCATGTATTCCTGAGGATTTCGCCTAACCGTGGCGTCATTCGTTTCGGCGTCCGGAGAAAGCTTAGTCCTAGGTATATAGGACCGTTCGACATTCTGGAGCGAGTAGGAGATGTATCCTATCGTCTCGCTCTTCCGCCGTCGCTAAGCGAGGTGCATGACGTATTCCATGTATCCCAATTACGACGGTATATCCCGGACCCGAGCCACATTCTGGATCATTCGGAATTGGTTGTTGGTACCAACCTTTCGTATGAGGAGAGGCCCGTGTCTATATTGGACCAGAGAGAGAAGATCCTCAAGAACAAGACTATCAAGTTAGTCCGAGTTGCTTGGGGTCATCACTCTTTGGGGGAGTCAACGTGGGAGCGTGAGGATGATATCCGATCGCGATATTCCGACTTGTTTGACTCGTGAGGTATAATGTCTTTCTTATGCCTCATACCTTCGATTTTTTGCTTGCATGATTGATTGTCTGCCTAGTTATAGCTTGCATGTGATTAATATAGCTTGTCATTGCTCCTCTAGCCTCTTGATTAAATTCCGAGGACAGAATTCTTTTAAGGTGGGTAGAGTTGTAATGCTTGTGGTCCGTATTACGTATTTCTGGAATACGTGTACGTATTTTATTCTGTATTTGCATGATTCCTTGTTAGCTTGCATCTTGGCTTGGTTATTTCTTGGCTTGGTTCGGCTTGGCTCGGTTTTCTTTGGTTCAATATGAACCAATGTGAACCCCCTATCTACCGACCTTCCAGCCAGATGGTGACCACTAGACGGAACCCTGGCAACGAGTGGGTTTATTTTTGATCTCCCACTTATTGTAAAAATATTCTTTTGAGGCGTTTAGCCGACGAGCACCTGTTTAGCTCGATTGTATTTACTTACTGTCTGCCTACGGGCTGTAACATGATTGACAGATCCTAGGATTGATCATGTATGACTAAACTCTTGCTAGTCCTCACATTTTGTAACGACTAGCTTCATGATCAGCTGAATATGTAATATTTGGGACGCCTTATTATTGTATATTTAATGATCATACATCTTGTAACATTTACTTACTTGCTTGTGATTGAGACACTAGGCGTGTTCATGACCATAGGAGACTGTTGGCTTGTAGTAAACCCTCATGTATCTAGACAGCCGTGACCGTATAGCGAGATGGAATCCATTTCAATATACGTAGCTGGCTATGTCTGCCCCCGCTCTCCAGTATTCTGGTTCTGGGGCGTGACAGTAGTCACTTACTTCATCAAATTCGAGATTATAACGAGTGCAAGTGTACTTACTTCATTTTGACTTCATCTCTAAATACACTATCGGACAAGACAGGGTACCGTGAGTACTCCATTCCGACAGCATACCGTATGCGGGAAAATTATTGATTGTCCACATCAATGAAGCTCTCATCTGAAAGTTCTGTTTTCTGGAAATATCATATGTCGTGACGCCGATCTCCCACAACTGTTTTAGCTCATCCACCAACGGCTGTAAATATATATCGATATTCTTCGTCGGATTTTTGGGACCCGGTATGATAGCTGTCAAGAACATATAAGGAGTCTTCATACACATCCATGGTGGCAGATTGTAAGGGGTCAGAATGACCGGCCAGCAGGAGTATTGAGATCCCGACTGCCCGAAAGGGGCGAATCCATCAGAACATAGCCCCATGCGTACATTTCTGGGCTCTGTAGCAAAATCTGGATGGCGAAAATCGAAATATTTCCACGCCTCTCCATCAGAAGGATGTGACAATTCTCCATCGTCCTTTGTGCGTTCTTCGTTGTGCCACGTCATGTGTTCTGCTGTATTCTGAGACATATACATCCTCTGCAAGCGCTTCGTGATCGACAAGTAATGCATATACTTGTAAGGACGTCGTTTTCTAGTTGACTTATCTTTTCCCCTGACTTCCTTGTAACGATCCGCATTACAGAAACGGCAACTTTCTACATCCTCGTTCTCCTTGTAGTACAACATGCATCCGTTGCGACAACAATCTATCTTGTCGTACCCCAGTCCCAGTTGTCGGACCATCATCTTCGACTTGTAGAAGCTTTTTGGAAGCTCTTTTGATTCCTTCGGTAACACCTCCTTCATTAGTTGTGTAATCCGATCATAGCAAGTTTGTGGCAAGTTAAAATCAGATTTTATGTTCAACAACCGCATCGTCACTGACAGTACGGAATGTGGATCACAACCAGGATATAAAGAAGTTTCAGCATCCTGAAATATATCATAGAACTCCTTCGCCTCGGGATTAGGATCCTCCGGATCAAAATTAGGCCCTGCCGCGTCGTACACCATATCTCGTACAAGGTTCTGCACGTCTCCATAATCAACGGAGCATTCGTCGTCATCGACGACAAAATCCGCTGCAGCATTATCATCAAAAGCATAAGTAGTAGCATTCGCAACCTGTCTTTCGGCATATAGTTCACCTTGCGATGACCACAGGCCGTAATCACGTACGAAACCCTTACGGGTCAAATGATCTCTTACACTCACCACTTCTTCGTAACGTCTATTGCGACAATTACGACATGGGCACTTGATTTTGTTACCGTCCATAAACTAAGCTTTGCTCATGGCATACTTAAGAAACACTTCCACGCCTGCCTGAAAATTGTCACTCACACCTATTCTGCTCTCGTGTTGTCGTTTGTACATCCATATACGATCAACGAAATAACGATCCATCACAGATTAGATGTAAAAATCTGTATAGTAAGACAAACTAAACAGAATTAGTATATAATCATGTAACTGGTGGATCTGCTAGTATTCTAGCTCGAGAAGAGAAAAATCTAAATACAGTTGTTACTAATAGTTCGATACCGATAGTGCGATACCGATACCGATAGTGTGATACCGATACCGATACCGATAGTTCGATACCGATAGTGCGATACCGATACCGATAGTGCGATACCGATACCGATACCGATAGTTCGATACCGATAACATGGTTTAAAGTATCGACCGATACCGATCCGATACGGCCGATACCGATACGGTTTGGCATGTTCCGATCCGATACCGACCGATACCAAATATTGACCGATACCGACATTGGGGGTCTTTGTTCCGGTCAATTCGGCAAAACCAATCAGTAAGGGTGACTACTATTTCATATAATTTCAAAACTACTAAGAAATAACGCTGAAATACTTAAAATTATGCCTAAATGTATAAAATATATGTTTTTAAATGTAAATAATTTATTAATAATTATTTGTTTTCCGATACCAAAGTCTGATACTCCGATACGATACCGCTGATACTACCGATATCGCCGATACCAATGTTCATAGGAATAGTCCGAAACCGATTCCGATACCGATATTGTGAACCTTGACCGATAGTGCGATACCGATAACGATACCGATAGTACGATACCGATACCAAACCGAGTCAATCTATCTATTTCTAAATTGCAAGAGTCCACTTCTAGGATATGGGAGCTATATCCTAAATATGTAGTCTAAAATTAACTTGGTAAGGATACTAGAGTGTCCTTATTATCTAGCAAGCACTAAGTCTAGTCATACTAGCATTAATTACCTATAATTCCTATCATGTCTACAATCACACATTACACCCCAAGCCGTCCTGCATGCTAATAGGCATGGTAGGCCTGCCTTTCATTCCTCACTCTCTAAAGCACACATACACATATATATGTATATCACAGTTAGATGTATAGATATATACATCTATATAGAAGCACACAACTGACTTATGCAGATGAAGAACTCGCACTGTCCTTGACACAGTAAACATATACACCATGAATCCAAACTCCATATTCATATTTACTAATCCAAACACCACCAAACTAATGGATAACACCCAATATGGATAACACATTATTTAGCCAATATATAAACTCAGATGAATTTGATAAGCAAAGTCCCCCGCCGCCACCGACCAAAGCCCGCCGCCCCAAGCCCGCCGTCCAGCCCCCCGACGCCCCCACCCCAAGCCCGCCGCCCAGTCCCCAATGCCCCCGCCCCAAGCCCGCCGTCCAGCCCCCGACGCCCCCACCCCAAGCCCGCCGCCCAGCCCCCGACGCCCCCGCCCCAAGCCAACCACCCAGCCCCCGACGCCCCTGCCCCAAGCCAGCCGCCCAGCCCCCGACGCCCCCGCCCCAAGCCCGCCGCCCAGCCTCCGACGCCCCCGCCCCAAGCCCGAATGTCCCCAAACCCGCCGCCCCCGCTGCCCCTACGTCGACATCGCGACACAGAGAGAGAGAGAGAGAGAGATCGAGAGAGAGAGAGAGAGAGAGGGAATTACCTTCGGGAGAGAGAGAGGAGAGGACGCCAACGCCGTTCACCGAAGCCGCGCGCGATAGAGAGAGAGAGAGAGAGAGAGAGGAGAAAGATTAAATTTGGGGGGAATGCTAAAAGTTCTTCCCGCCTTTTCATTTAAGTCTGGAACGTAAATTTAGCGACGGCATAGTGACTGCTCATAATCCGTCGCCACGTAGTCGCTATTATTGATTATCTGACTGAATATCCGTCGCTACGTAGTCGAAGATATGTCCCGCCAATTCTCTACACAATTTCTGCCAAATAAGCGACTAGGTAGCGACGACTGGGGATCCGTCGCTATAATTCCGACAGTCTAGCGACGGACGTGCGACCTTTCCTCCCCCTAAAATTAAAATAAAAAATGGCAAAGGCGTGTAGTCGGTACTCAGTCGCTGAGCGGCACCTAGCCGTCGCTAACACTGACGGAAAATTTCTGTCGCTAAATAT
Organism: Iris pallida; assembly: GCA_029216955.1. Lineage (NCBI taxonomy): Eukaryota > Viridiplantae > Streptophyta > Magnoliopsida > Asparagales > Iridaceae > Iris > Iris pallida. The sequence continues at coordinate 6,663,126 of JANAVB010021796.1, forward strand.
CCGTCGCTAATTGAGTGTATTTTGGTAGAGAGTTTTGCTGAATGTTTTCTCTCGCTGCTTGGTTTTGATGAATGCATTTTCGTGTTGGTTTTCGATGATTGGTTTTCATTGTTCGCTTTCATCGTATTTTGCATTCATTCCGAATCTTGAGAGAAAGAGACGAAGTATGCTAATCAGTTGGTGCCAATGCAGGCCGCGTGAATTGTTCGTGAACGGCGCGTGAAGTCCCTCCTTCTCTCAACTAAGTTTCATCTCGGTGAGTTGCTTTAACCGGGCTTGCATTTATTTGTACGCCCTAATAAAAATGATCTCTAGTCCACTCTGTTGCCTTGTCCCTGTGATCAACGATACCTCAATAACAAAAGATAAGAGAAGATAAATGAATGAATCACATGTAAAATAGAACTTTCGCTTACTTGCTTCAATATGAACTGTATGCTCTTATGAATTGCCTAAAAGAGATAGCTCGATATGGAAATCACGGCTTGACCGTGCAAGAAGAAGAAGAGAATGTAAATGTTTACAAGTTGCTAGGCTCGTGCATAGTAGAATTATCTGATAGCTGCATTCGTATTGGTCTAGACAACTTGTGCACAAGGTGGTAATCTCTCGATCGATTCTGGAGGCACCTGGAGTCGATCGGCCTAGGAGAGAATAGGATACCTGGGGCTAGAAGTCCCCGCAGTAAGAGGGGGTGTCAGTCTATTAGTAGTTGGGCAGGAAGTTCCGATTGCTAGTAATGGGAATACCCATGGACCACAATAGTTAGGTTCATGCATATAGACAGGGATTTATTGCTAGCCTAACATGCAGGGACGGAACATGAGTATGATTTACATATATGCAAATTGCGCTAACCTGTTTTTGTGCAGGGATGACTGTCGGCGACGGGTAAGTTGGTTATGAATATTTCTGCTGTCATGTTTCTTATGAATTGTTAAAAAGAACCTAGACAAGTAGAAAGAGCACTAGTAAATATGTAGCTTCACATGTTGAATTAGTACAGATATTTGTGAGTTTCGGCGAAGAGCCGCTCGCCAGTACATGATGTGTGCTGACCCACGTTGTGGGCATCCTTTTCAGAAAGCAAAGGAGACAGGAGGATATCAAGTGAGGCACTGAAGCTCGTCTAGCCCAGTAGAGCTCGTGGATCGCCTCGAAGTTTACTTTTCATTCCAGTCCAGTTTCAAGTTTCTTTTCCTTCTGAAGGTGTCTTTCAATTCCAGCTTGTAATAAAGGGATATCATGTATGGACATTGTGGCTATTTTCAAAAGAGTGTTTCAAAGAAATCATGTAGCCAAATTATAAGGCAAATCTGAGTTCGCAAAGCTTTGTACTTGTATTCCTATCAAGCTATCAATAAAGAAAGTATTTCCATTTCAAATCTCTGTGTCCAAATATTTGGTTTTCTGCAATGAATGGGTGCGTGCGTGTGTTTTGCTTAACTAATGGGTACGTGCGTGTGTTTTTGCTTGACTAGTTATTTTATGCAGGTACATGGCCTTGTGCAAGCACAACTTAGGCTTGCACGGCATCACGTCTTAGCGAGGACGATCGATCCCGCAGGGATCCAGGCAAGACGGACGACCCTAGCGGGATCGGGGCGTGACACACGGTCCGTGATTGAGTTGTTTTTGATCTCGTCCCTGTGATAAGTGCAACTGTGGAGATGGAAACACCTGTGACTAGTCAGGAGCTGAAGGAGATACTGGAGGGGGTGGCTAGGATATTTCAGGCCAAATTAGAGGAGACCTCATCTAGTAGGGCATTCGTGCCCGCACCAGAACCATCGCAGGTGATGAAGAAGATATAGTTGCTACCTAATGACATCAAACTTGAGGGGACGAGAGATTACTTGAGTTGGTCTAGGATGGCGTTGCTGAACCTTTGGACCAAGGGGCTCGAAAAATATGTGAAGGAAGAGTTCACCGAGCCAAAGGATACAACGGGTGCTGAGTGGAACACATGGAATCACCTTAATTCTCTGGTAGTTTATTGGCTGCTGACTTCTGTGTCTCCATCCATAGTTGGGATGGTGGAGTCGATTTGTAGTGTGGTTGATGTCTGGAGGACATTGGCTAAGATGTACTCTCGAGTTGGAAGTGTCATGATGATGATGGAAGAAGTTAAAGAAAAGATTGATGCTACCACGCAAGGAAAGAAGACAGTACTCCAGTATGCAGCGGAGCTACGTCGCTTATGGGCGGACTTGGACCACTATGATCTGCTATCATTGCAGGACCCAGCAGATTTTCTCCTTGGAAAGCAGTATCTTGAGCGTCGACTGGTAATTCGTTTTCTCAAAGGCCTGAACTCATAATTTGAGGCTAGGAGGGCAGCAATGTGTCATATACCATCTATTCCATCCCTAAATAGGGCTGTTGCATCAATGGAACAAGAGCAGATTCGACAGAAGGTGATGAAAGGCGAGACCTCACCCGTTGTCCGCTCGACATTGGTGGTTCCCGGTACTCCGATCAGCGATGACATGGAGTGCTATAATTGCGGAAAGGAAGGGTACCTCAGTTACAACGGCTATCAACCCCGCAATTCTGGTCGTGGTCGAGAAGGCAAAGAGGAGGACGTACAGGTCAAGGAGGCAGAGAACATGGCGGCCGAGGAGTTTCTTACCTAGCTGTGGCATTGGAGTCCCTGACCTCTACTAAGATAACTGAAGCTGAGATGACGGAGCTGGAGGAACTACGTCAGTTCAAGCGTCATGCTGAGAAATCTAAGGGCAAGGGATACGCCACTCAGGATCTTGATGACACTACCTACCTTGGTAACGTGCTACGCATGGCAGCTAGCGTCAACGTGACGGTCGAGGAGTTGGAGACAAAGAAAGATGTAAAACAACTCGGGGGATCGAAGATCAGTGGCATGGGGGAGCAGAAATTCTGTCGTGGGACGACAGGCATGGAGTCCAGTTGAGGACCCATGGGGTCAATACCCTCTCATCAGACTGGAGGGGGAGATTGTAGTCCAGTCTGGATTTGGTAACAACATACTTGTGGAATCCAAATTTAATTAAATATTTGATTTGATTAAATTTGGATGTCCATAATTGGTGTTGTGCTATTTAGTTATAATAAGATTCTTATTTTAGAAAATCCTATTATGATCTAAAATAGGATAACTGATGGACTATTTTAGGTGTAATAGGATTCTTATTTGAGGGCTTCCTAATTAAGAAATCATATTATGACCTAAAATATGATTTTTCTCATCCTATATATATGTGGTGAGGGTGGAGACACAAATAATAAACACAAAGCACAACATGGGAAGATTCGGGATGCTTATCCACAAGAAAATCTAAGAGAAAGTCCGTATTTTGCTCTTAGGACTTCGCCATCCAAGACAGAAGGAAGAAGAAGATCTAATCGAGGAGTCGTCAACTTCGGTTAGAGAGATTACTACGGATTGGTGAGTGATCTCAATTGTAATCTTATTTTTTTTTTCTTGAGAGTGGTAACCTATTAGAACAGAGAGTTCAACGTGAGTTTTGTCAATCTTATAATTTCATCTGAGTTATTAAATGTTGGAATTTGTCCAGATGACGTACATCACCGCATATACTTGTTTTCATCTTGTGCTTGGTGTCCGTTAGATGGAGGTTGGTTTTGGTCAGGTGGGTTGGCAAACGCTTCCGCACGCGCCCAACACCTGTGAGTATCAGGATCGACAGTATCGACAGTATCGGTGGTTTCAGATTGGAGTAACCGATTTTTTAGTATTGGAAGGTAAATAATTATTAATAAATTATTAATATTTTAGAAAATATGTTTATACATTTAATTTTAAGTATTTTCAGTTTTGTTTGTTCATAGTTTTGAAATTAAATGAAATAATAGTTACCATTGCCGATTGGTTTAGTCTTTTACATGATTTTACAACCTTAGTGTGCTTTTACACCCCTGTTGATTGGTCTTTTTTGTTCATTTTTTTTTGCCAAATTGACCGGAAAAGAGACCCCTAATGTCGGTATTGGTCAGTATCGAGTATCTGTCAGTATTGCATCCGGACATACCAAACTATATCGGTGTCGATATTGATATCCGCTAATATTGCAAACTATGCTATATACATGTTGGAGAAACTATTGTACATAGGAGAGCATAAGATAATTGTGCAGTCGTTGAAGCTTGCAGTTCATGGATCATTTGTACATGAATGTTTGGTGTAACTGGGTTTTATCAACATTATCACTAGTCATGATTATATTGCATCTTTACCACAAAGAGATTTTAAGTTGGTTTATATATGTGTGTATATATATTGCTTGATAGTCTCAATAATAGAAGTTTGTAGACATTGAATATTTCTGAAATTGTGAAAGTAAATTCATGGTATGAACTACTGAACAGTAGCTGTGAACATTTCACTCTCCAGGATATTTACTGGAATGCTAAATTTACACTCAAGAATCACTTGTAATCTCACCTATATATGACCATATTTGGCCTACTTGGCTGAACTTTAACTTCCAACATGATGAATGGTGTCATGTCACACATAAATGTTTGAACGAGAAAACTAAGGAAATTCAGAGGGAAAGGAAAGAAAATTGATTCTATGATATATTTTTTTCATTGGGAAATTGCAATTCCAACAAACCCAATGATTCATTTTCTCCATCTAAGAATTCACTTTACCACTCAATCATTTTTTTTTAGTTTTTCCAAACACCAAAAATAAGATTGATTGTAATTGCAATTTTTCAATGGAAAAAAATTATCGTAGAATCAATTTTCTTTCCTTTTCGCGAACCAAACGTGGTCTAAGTAGAACAAAAATTTAACAAATTGTCTGTAGGGGGGACAAACGGACTGGTGTATTTATTGATTTTTATCCCTTAAATTCAATGAATACTGACGTATTTCGAACAAAAACGTGGTCTAACGTTTTTTTTTTTTTTTGCAGTGGATACGCCATCATTCCTTTGTAGCAATGTCTTAAAAGCTGGACCGATGATCGAACCAAAATTTTTTGGTATAGATCGGACCGGGGTTCAACCGGATTCAACCAGGGTTCAATTGGAGTTCAATAGACTTGGTTTAGTTTGATTCAAATAGATAAAATATTCATATTTACTTCTTGGTTTAGTTTGGTTTGGTCATAAGTATGTTAGTTCGGTTTAATTTTACAACTATAAGATCGATTAAAATCAAATAAAGAATCAAATGGTCCAAATTTCACATAATAATTTATTTTGAATTTTTTTACAATAAAAAAATAACAAAAATTGGCTGGTTCAATTGTGAACCGGTTCGGCCGGTTCATCGGTTGAACCCGATTTTGACAAAAAACCGACGGTTCTTTAAAAGATTCGGTTTTAGTCGAACCGGACCGATTTTTTGGTTTAAACCGGTTGGATCCGGTCCAACCGCCGGTCCGGTCCGGTTTTTACAACATTGCTTTGTACGTAGGAGTTGTCAGTTGTGCTTTTGCTAGCTGTTAGCTCTTGCACAATTCATACAGTAAATTATGAAGTCATGTTGGGGAGTAACCATGAATCGGAAAAATTCAGGACAGCTGGCAGTGGTGAATGGTGGATCCATTCAATAATATAATCATATATGGTAATATTTTACTATTTTTGATAATTATATCTTAATAATATTTGACAATTTTTTTTTAATTTTTAATATTATCATATGTCATTATATTATTGAAATGAACTTACCATTCACCACTATGCCAAGTCCGTAGTACCGATAATTTCTCCAGGAACAGTGAAACTGCCCTTCTGCGAAGACATCCTTGTGATTGCAAAATATATTATTAAAAATATTTGCATTGAAATCGTCTAACATATAATACGTCACGGTCTGTCCTATGGAACCTTTCTAGCAAATTTTGTGAAACTTAGGCCGTGTTTGATTGAGCTTTTTTTTTTCTATGGAAAATGTTTTCATCACAAATTTTCCACCATTGTAGTGTTTGATAGCTTATATTTTCCATGAAATTATTTTCCAAAAATCTACAATTTTTCATATTTTTTTCTAAAATGGTGGAAAATGAAACTTGTCCAACCCAAAGAAAAATATTATTTTTCATGGAAAATAACTATTTCCGTGAAAAATAATGACAATCAAACACCAAATTAAATTTTTCATGGAAATTTTTTAAAATTTCATGAAATTTTTTTCCTAGGAAAATAATTCCATGAAATTAATTTTGTTTCCACATGTTTTTCACCTTGCAATCAAACACACCCTTAGAAGAAACATTTTGCGCTGTACACAAATTTTTCTGTTTGGTTTGCAAAAAGGAAAGAAAAGGAAATGGAATCAATTCTTTTTTCTTTTCTTTGAAAAATTGTAATTTTCATTAAAAAATATTGTTTGAAAAGGCCAGAAAAGTTAAGAGGGAAAAAAAAGTAACCATTTCCCGCTTTTTTGTTCTTCTTCTTATCTTTGGAATTTATTTTCGTTTTCTGCTTATTTATTTTGGGATATTCAAACACATAAAAGAAACCTCTGATTCTGTCGTCCCTTGGTCTTTTGTGTGTCTTATGAGTTGTGAGCCAATGTTCTGTGAAAGCTGACTCTTTCTGCAGACCTGGGTGAAATTTATGCCTGAAAAAGCTGACTCTCTCTCTCTCTCACAAACACACTTCTGTAGTCTAATAACTTTTATTTATAGCAAGCAAGTAATTACAGCCAGCATGAAGTTTAAGATGGGGCATTAATGCCAAAAATGATGTTTGAAGTTTGAACTAAGCAAATGGTGCTGCAAACTCCTTGTTAATATATATAGTCTGACCACTGCAAAAGTACAGGCATATGGCATGCCCTATGGCAGGAGGAACCAAGTTGGGAAAACTCACCGAATCCAAACTCCACTTCACTGAACCAGGGCCGGTCTGGGGTAAGCGTGATAAGACTTGGGACTTAGACAAATCCTCTTTGTTAGGACAAATTCTCTAAGTTCAACATGATTCCACCAAAGATCAGGATTACGGATGACCACCATGACATATTCATAATAAAGATTAAAGGACAACTAAAATTAGTTTCGGATAAAATAATTCAACCTTCCGGACCGATCCTGCACTGAACTGCTCTTGCATGCATGTCAAAAAACAATACTACTGCAAGTGGCATGTCAATATGGCTGGATGAACCAAGTTTGAATGTGTAGTTGTCAGCCATAAACCAAATAGTTGGTTCTTCATGGGGAGGTGACTTACTACTTACGAGAGTAGGACTTCGGCCAAGGTTCACTTACTTGGATCCTCTTTCAAGAGTTCCAAAATCGTCACTTTCAACCGGCAGTGGTATTTAGATAGCAAGAATCAGTACTGCACCGGCCCTGAGCTCATGAGTGTCCAAGACGGATTTCCAAAACAATGGAGTCTCCATATAAGATATAAAAAATTAAAAAAATAAAGCAAAAGTAAATTAAAAAAATTATCATTACCAAAAATTGAATTTAGGACCTCATATATACAAGTCTAACATAATAATCACAACACCATAATTGGTTTGTGTTAGTGGGGCCCATAAAATATAGTATATCTATTTTAGATACAAAAATATTAATATATTTATATTTAAACTAATTTTTTGGACCTCCTCCAGATCCATGGTCCTGGTTGTCCTGGGCCAGGGTCGGCCCTGGTTCTATTCGAACCATGCATGCCAAACTTTAGATAGATAAGGTTACATCCCCAAAAGTAGACTCGGTCCTCAAGACGGCAAAAGCGAGAATTGGGATTTTTTGACTTTCATCCCACTTATTAATATGACTTTGTACTTACATCCCACTTTTTATTTTTTTTTAGACTTACATCCCACTTTCGTCACTAAAAGTATTTTTCGTGACAAAATAAATACTTTTTGTGACAAAATGAATATTTTTTGTGACGAAAAGTGGGATGTAAGTCTAAAAAAATAAAAAGAGGGATGTAAGTACAAATTCATATTAACAAGTGGGATGTAAGTCAAAAAATCCCGCGAGAATTCACTTAGGCTGTGTTTGATTGGACTTTTTTTTCATGGAAAATATTTTCATCACAAATTTTCCACCAATTGTAGTGTTTGATAGTCTATATTTTCCATGGAATTATTTTCCAAAAAACTATCATTTTTCATATTTTCTTCTAAAATGGTGGAAAATGAAACTTGTCCAACCTATAGAAAAATATCATTTTTCATGAAAAATAACTATTTTTCATGAAAAATAATGACAATCAAACATCCAAATTAAATTTTCCATGGAAATTTATTTAAAATTCCATGGAAATTTTTTTCTAGGAAAATAATTCCATGGAATTAAATTTTTTTTCCCATGTATTTTCCACCTTGCAATCAAACACACCCTTAAGTGTAAAAATCTAGGGATATTAATTATTAAAAAAATTGAGTTGCATCCCACTTATTTTATTATAATTCAAGATGTACTCCACTTGAAAGAGAAATTTTGAGTTGCACCCCTCTTGTTTTAGGCTGTGTTTGGTAGGAATGATGGAAAAGTGGAAGGAAGGAAAAAGATAAGGATACATTTTTCTTCCATATGGAAAGGAAATATCATTTTCTTCCTTTGTGTTTGGTAGCAAAGATGGAAAAGATAAGAGATGCATTTTCTTTTGTTTGGTAGGAAAGAAAAAGTGGAAGGAAAGAAAGTAAAAAAATGTAGGGTTTACCAATTCTGCCCTCAACTAAAAACACTTATTTACCATTTGACTTCATAAATAATTTTTAAATAATACATTCATATGGGGGTATAATTGTTAATTAATACAAGCATCCACGTTTTCTTCCAATTTTCCTCCCACTTTTGTGGGGATTGGATTTCTTAGGTTACGAGGAAAAAGTAATCCCTCCACTTTTTCTTCCTTCCTATTTTTCTTCCATACCAAACCAGAGAAAATGAATCTTTCCCTTCACTTTTCCCTCCTCTATTTTTCTTCCTCCCACTTTTCCCTTCTACCAAACACACCCTTAGGTAATTGTTAAGGGCCCATCACTTTTTGATCGAGGCTAGCCCGGATTTAGGACTAGCCCATGTTTTTGGAGAATTTACACAGGACAGCCCAAAATTTTACTCTTAGGGCTGTCCCAAACTCTACCCCCTCCCAACCCAAAATTTTTACTTTCATTTCCAATTTTTATTCTCTCTTCCAAAACCCTAAATCCTCTTTTCTTCTTCTTCCTCTTCTCCTCCACCATTCCTCCATCTCTAAGCAAGAAATTATAATATTTTTTTTGTCCAACATCTTCCAAAACCATATTTTCTCTCATCTTCTTCTTCATCTTCTCCTCCACCATTTTCTCCCTCCCTAAGCAACATCTTCTCCTTCCTCTTCTCCTCCACCATTTTCTCTTACTACAAAAATTTGTCAGATTAGCGACGTTCCAAAACGTCGCTAATCTCGGCCAAAACGTCGCTAACCTAAATTAGCGACTTTTCAGCGACATTTTGAAAACGACGGAAAAAAGCGTGTCGCTGATCAAGAAAACGTCGCAAAACGTCGCTATGGCGACTTTAGTAACGACGTTTATAACGTCGCTAATTAGCGATGTCATTTGCGACGTTTGCTTGTGGTCGCTGATTAGCGACACAATAGCGACATTTTTGCGACGATGTGATGGCCATTTTTTTTCAATTTAGCGACGTTTTTAGCGACGTTTACATTCGTCGCTAACAGTTAGCGACGAATATAAACGTTGCTAAATTAAAAATAAAAATAAAAAAAGAATCGAGAATACAAATGTACAATCCAAAATAAAGATCCAAAATACAGAATCCAATCCAATCCAAAATATAGAATCTAATCCCTGGGTTCGCCGACCCCTTCGGTGGAACACTCAACACCGGCACGCACAATACAATCCAGAATAGACCAAAAATAATTGGTCGTCTCCTCAAGCCTCTCAGAATATCACAATATGCATCACACATCACACAAACCAATATACATCACAATATGCATCACACATCACACAAACCAATATACATCACACACCAAAAAATAAATATCCATCACAATATCCAAAGGAGATATATCCATCAAAACAAATATCCATCACAATATCCAGAGGAGATATATCCATCAAAATAAATCCAGTCAATATATGTATCTACTGTCGTCTATGCTGGAGCAGATAGAACTCCCTCAGCCAGCGCGCATAAGTAGGATCCACGACAGCCAGATCAATATCCAGAGAAAATGGATGACTGGAACTCCCGGTGGAACAGCCCTCTGGTGCCACCTCCTCTTTCACAGCTCCCTCGGCTTTAGGAATTACTTCTGGAGCAGCTCTCTCGATGGAACTGCCCTCTGGTGCCACCTCCTCTTTCACAGCCATCTGTGCCTCCCTCAAGCGAGATCCTCGGGTCTTAGGTGCCATCTGTGAGAACGGGTGCCATCTCGTTTGAGTACATTTTCGAAAGCAGATAAAATACAGAAATTCAATTTTTTGCCAAGTGTGAGAACGGATGGCTCAGAACACAACCCAAAATTCATTCTAGCATATATTAGTGTAAATCATCTATGTTCTGTACATATGGTGTAGTATATGTTCTTATCGAATCTAGTATCTGAAGGATATAATAGAATCAAGATAAACCCACATAATGTAATACTAAGACATCATCTACTACTAAAAGATATAGTGATAGGTTGTCATATCATTATTGCCGAGAGATGAGGGTCGGAGAACAGTCAACTTCATCTACGGCTACATAGTTTAGCTGCAGGGATTATGTCCTGATCACCATGTCGTACCGTAGATTAACGCAAATGGAGCTGGAGTTGGAGCCAAAATACAGAATCTAAAATACAAAATACAGAATCCAATCCCTGGGTTCGCCGAAAATACAAAAACAAAGATTGACACACAGTACTAATTCATATCTGTTTTAAGTGTGAGAACGGATGGCTCAGAACACAACCGACAACGACGTATATTAGTTACATGAGCTGGTCGTCGCGAAACGTCGCTATGACGTTGCTAATAGCGACTAATTTAGTGACGTTAGTATGAACGTCGCTAAATTCTAATTATATTCCCCCCACCAATTCATTTCCCTTTATTTTACTCTCTCACTCTCTCCCCCTCTCCGGCGCTCTCACTCTCTCCGGCGCTCTCACTCTTATCGAATATAGTATCTAAAGGATATAACAGAATCAAGATGAACCCACATAATGTAATACTAAGACATCATCTACTACTAAAAGATATAGTGATAGTTTGTCGTATCATCATTGTCGAGAGATGAGGGTCGGAGGACAGTTAACTTTATCTACGGCTACATAGTTTCTGCCTCGCCAGTCGAATGGCTGCAGGGACTATGTCCTGATCACCATATCGTACCGTAGATTAATACAAATGGAGCTGGAGCTGGAGCCAAAATACAGAATCCAAAATACAAAATACAGAATTCAATCCCTGGGTTCGCCAAAAATACAAAAACAAAGATTGACACATAGTACTAATTCATATCTATTTTAAGTGTGAGAACGGATGGCTCATAACACAACCCAAAATTCATTCTAGCATACATTAGTATGAATCATCTATGTTCTGTATATATGGTGTAGTATATGTTCTTATCGAATCTTGTATCTGAAGGATATAACAGAATCAAGATGAACCCACATAATGTAATACTAAGACATCATCTACTATAATAACAAAATCAAGATAGGTTGTCGTATCATCATTGCCAAGGGATGGAGGTTAATTGGAGGAAGTTACTGCAGAAAGTGAAGATCGACATGAACTGACGTACAATGAGGAGCTCTAAGCTAGAACAAGTAAAGTTGTGCTTTGAAAAAAGAACTCTTGTATACTCTTTGTTCACAAAACAAGTTATAATTAAAGAATACAAAACAAGTATCGAGTTCGTAACTCAAGTATAGAGCTTACAAGAGTTATAAACTCGATACTTGTTCTGTATTCATTATATCTTGCTTTGTGAACAAAGAGCTTACAAGAGTAGAACATCCAAAACACAACTTTACTTGTTACAGCTTTGATCTCCTCCTTTTCGTGCGCCAGTTCATGTCAGTCTGCACTTTCTGCAGTAACGACCACAAGTTTTATGTTCTTCAACGATATATTTTACATGCTTAATTGTCAAGTGTGGGGACGAATGGCTCAGAACACAACCCAAAATTCATTCTAGCATATATTAGTGTGAATCGTCTATGTTCTGTACATATGGTGTAGTATATGTTCTTATCGTATCTAGTATCTGAAGAATGTAACAGAATCAATATGAACTCACATAATGTAATACTAAGACATCATCTACTACTATATAAGATATAGTGATAGGTTGTCATATCATCATTGCCGAGGGATGAGGGTCGAAGGATAGTCAACTTTATCTACGGCTACATAGTTTCTGCCTCGCCAGTCGAATGGCTGCAGGGACTATGTCCTGATCACCATGTCGTACCGTAGATAAATACAAATAGAGATAGAGCTGGAGCCAAAATACAGAATCTAAACTACCAAATACAGAATCCAGAATGCAAATGGAGCTGGAGCTGGAGATACAATCCAGAGATTGACACAATACTAATTCATATATGTAGTCCAATACAAATAGTCTAATACAAACACAACCCAATACAAATAGTCCAATACAAATAAGTACTAATAGCTAATGAGAACCATGTAGCTCACGCAAACGCTCAGTGATACGATCACGCAACCACCTCGAATAAGTGGGATCGACGGCGGCATGAGAGATGTAGTCTGTCACGACTCGCTCCCGAATAACCGGATACGAGTCGGACACGCCCAGCCTTTGTCATTAGACACAACAAAGTAAGCTATACCAATCTAGGAAAACTAACCAGATATCAAGACAAGTATGAAACACAGCATCTATAAATGTATCCCAGAGTAAAGTACAATATTAGAATTTATTACATTCCAGAATGACAGAAAGTCTACTAGTCTCAATACATAGAAATAATAGGGAAAACTAAGGAAGCTCTAGGCTTCTGTAGCCTCTAATTCATGAGCAGAACCAGCAAGCTCTCCTGCATCAATAGACTCCTCGCCATAGAATGTATCGTACAAGACCTCCAACTCACCTGCAACTTATCCAGTCAGGAGCGGAGCTAGTATATCCAGAGAAATGAACGTGTACATCATGGTATGAATCAAGAAAACAAGAATAAATGTAAAGTACAGGAAATAAGAACAAGACATGAAACTGAATAGGAAATAGTGAAAGTAAAACAGGAAACATGGTACGAGTCCTGAGCATGAAATACAACCTGAACATGAAGTACAACCTGAACATGAAATACAACCATGAAATCCTGAAATACAAACTGAATCCTGACATGTGCAATATTTTGAAATACATATAGATTGTGATCGGCTTGGGTAGATGCAATGATAATGAAATGGTACGGCTTTGGCCCCGCGTGCACGGTATGGGACCCAAGCTATTCACATGAGTAGTAACAAGGTTTGATCACATATCTATAGTATTTCCCCTCCCAGACGCAAATGATATATGGAACATGAAACGAGACAATATCATGATATATCGTGTCATCAAGAGATACCAGAATGAATAGGAAGACATGAGAAATGAACAAATCAGAGGAGTATACTTGTCTGGCTTCGGGTGATCAAATGTAGGCAATAAAGTTGGATATCCTCCTGTCAAATGATTTATAATTTGATAAGTTGACAATAAGGGTAAAATTCTAGTCTAAACATAATCCTTGGTCTTTATTTTGCCAACTCCAACCTACTTTTATAAACTAGGACAAAGTCCAACTATGACCTAGCCATGAAGTAATCTATTACCCCCTAATAGTTGCACTTATTAATATTTTAGATACATCAAGAAAGTGAACTTGAAACCTACCCAATTGGTTCAAATCACAAGTTCAGAGTCTAACTGCCCATTCTAAAACATTAATATGTAATACAATCATTATAGTTAAACTGAATATTATATAGACAAGGTAACTAATTGATCATGGTTTAGACATCCATTAAAAAATGTACTGAACTAAGTACCTAGCTAATAAGAGTTGACTGTCTACAATGGTTCTTAATCCTATATTCCACCTTCACCATAACTCAATACTTCCCAGATTTTTAAAGGAACTGCTCCTATAATACATCTTATAATCCTTCAAAAAAAATAGGGTTTGTCACCCCCAGTTTTTATGAACAGGGGTATTTTGGTATATTTCCACTTTAAAAATTATTTTGGAATTATTTATTTATTTATTGTATTTTTTGGGGTTATTTGAATCGGGTTCGAATTTTAACTCATTCCGACTTGTTTTGACTTGTTTCAGGGATCCGGAGTAGTTTTGACCTTAGCGGGCCCACACACTAGCTAGCGATGGCCCACAATATTACCATCAAAAGTTAGAGGGATTAATCATGACCCCATGGATTAGGTTAGACCTAATTAGAACTTTAGATTTATATTTTTAACCCCCAAACCCTAAGCAAACTTGTAATGAGCTAATAAAACAATAGAGGGACAAACTTGTAAATAGTGAAAAAGGGGGTATTGGAGCCTTGTGGCCGGCCACATGTAGGGGGTGGGGAGGAGAGAGAAATTCATTATCATTGTTCTCATCCACTTCTTCTTCTTCTTCTCCAAAGGTTCTTCCCATTTCTTGAGAGCTCCACCATTGTTCCATCTCCAAAATAGGTAAAACCTTTCTCTAAATTAGTTTTCCCTTTTATGTAGAATGGTTAGGAACCCATAAAAATGTTTCCCATGGTTGTGTCTCCATTAGAGACTATTTTGTGTCCTTTTGGACATTTTTAGAGGTGTCCAATATGTAGGATCGTGTCCTAATAGAAAAAACCCCTATTTGGACACATGGATATTGTTTGTGCATTGATTTTGGTGAGTTCTATCTTTATTCCAGAACTTGCTTGTGTTTAGGAATGATTCTCTTAATGTATCATTTTCCTATAATATATATATATATATATATATATATATATATATATATATATATATATATATATATATATATATATATATATATATATATATATGTGTGTGTGTGGAGGATTATATATGTGGATATATTTTGAGGTGATGGTGTGATGCTTGTGTTGGTTAGGGGATTGACAGGTTCGGCCAAGAGGGCATGGGTTTGTGTGTGTGGTAGTTAGTGTAGTGAGGGTGTTTGTTGAAATGTTTGAGTGTTGGTTGAAAGAGGATGAGAGTATGTGTATTTGCGTGAGTGTTTATGAGTGAGATAGAGAGGTGAGTTTGTAGAGTGATTAGAGGGAGGAGAGAGCCCGTACCTGCTGTCCCAAACAGTCCAGTTATTTCCCCTCACATGGCTGTCAACACAGCCATGTGCTGTCCCATGGCAGTCCCCATTCCCCCCCCCCACAACAGCCCATCAACCCCCCCCCCCCCCCCCCCCCTGGCTGTCATTTACACCCCCATTTACCCCTCAAAACAGTCCACCAAAAACCCCCACAAATTTAGTCCAAAACAGCCCCCATCTCCCCACCTAAGTGCTGTCCACTTTGGACCTCATTTCAGTCCAGATTTTTTCCATTTGGCTGTCCTCATATCAGTCCTTATATACACCTATATGGCTGTCCCAGTTAGCCCCTAACACCACCTCTATAACCACTTCAAATTAGTCCCCTTACATGCCACAAAAACCTGTCCTATTGCCACTAAATTCAGCCCAACCACACCACAAAATTAGTCCCCCAAGTCCACTTAAATCAGTCCATGTTTTGCCTTATGTGTGTGTGAGTGTTGTGAGTTGTGTGTGTGTGTGAGAGCCATTAGTGAGTGTATCTAGTAACCTATAGTATATCCTATAGCTAAACTAATAGGAAACCTATAGGAGAGCCTATGGGTATGATAAATATAGGAGTGTATAATGAGAGTGAGTGGTGTAGATGAGTGTGGTAGAGAAGAGGGTAAAATTCATGATATAGTTAAGGTAATAGGGTAAATCAATACCCCGTATCCTAACATAGCCTAGATACCTAGGATACCCATTTTTCTTGGTAGATAAACCTTAGATAGGTTGATATCTAGCTACCCTAAGGAGCCTAGGCTAGTACCATGGGTATTTGCGGGGTTTCCTTGGTATTGGACAAGGTATCGGGATTTACCTTAGAAGGATAAATACTAGTTTTGCCTAGGAATAGGGTATTTGTGTTAGAAGTCTAAGATAGAGTTAGAACTTGATTCCCGTGGTTGGTAATGATCAAATATGGTGCTCATAGACTAGTTTTGACGTCGGTTGACCTTTTTGACTAAAAGTCAACAAAAGTCAACCGAGAGTCAAACTTAGTCTTTAAGCGATCCGATTTGACCGAAACCAACCCAGAGTTGACCAGTTGACTGAAAGTCAATAGTTGGTCAACATTAGACTAGTTTGACCTAGGGTTGACCTAGGATTGACCTAGGGTTGACCTAGAGTTGACCAGAGTTGACTTTTTGACCAAAAGTCAACTGTAAGTCAACCGTTGATCCCGATTGACCTAGTTTGACTTAGAATGACTCCCAGTGACCTAGTATGACCTAGTATGAACCAGTATGGCCTAGTATGACTCAGTTTGACCTAGATTGACCTAGTTTTGACTTAGACTTGCATTCATGGATTGTATTAGTTTCCTTTTTCAGTTTTAAGCCCTGTTTGACTCATAGTATCTTATTTTAGGTCTGTGATCACTCTGAGCGTCTGTTCACCTTATCAGCTCAGGACCACAGGCGAGTATATTCACTGATAATTTTTATTGTCTTGATATCTACTATATCCGATTCAGTCGTAGTGTTTTACTTGATTTCCTGACACGACGTTTCACGGACTAGTATTTGTCGGATCCTGTCATGAGATGTTATTCCTAGACTCCCTTGGTATATGAGTATGTGATATTTCCGTGTTCCTGTACTTATATAGACACTGATTTGGGAGTGGACTGGCCCCCTGCTCTTGAACCCCGTGTCATGACGTGCCATGTCCGGATCCGTGATACTATTCGGGGATGGGAGAATTATTAGGGGTTATGTGATCAAAGCCTTTCTGTAACTATATTTTGCTAGCGCTACCCTCACCTCACGTAGGGTATAGCAGACACCCCATTACCAGTTATCCAGGTTGGACGGCATGACTCTCCGTTGAGTACACCGTGGATTGCCGGGCCAAGTGGATAACCGTCTCTTGCTTCCCTAGCCGATCATATATCGCTCTAATAGTTTAAATCACTTTTACATTTATTTAGAGTATCTTATATTCCAGTTCAGCTTTACTTTCTGTACTTTTCATCATGCTATGATTTTCTTTTCTCATATGCTCTATCTATCTTTATACTGTGCCATGATTTGAGACTAAGTTCTGTTTGAAAGAAGGGTTACAATTCCGGTCCTTATTTGGTTCAAGGGTTGTAACTCGGCTTTCAAATGGTTCCCAAGTCGCATATATCTTTTGTCTTGTATTTCATTATTGCTGTCTCTTATAGTATTTCTCAATTCATATAGAACTGCTGTTGGTGTTTTGTACTTGCTCATTTTCCTGACAGGATACCGTTGACAAATTTTACAAATGACTCTGAGACTGACTGCCCGACCTACTATAGGGTTGAGTCTGATGGACTAGATTTAGACCGTGGCTTATTGGTAGAGCCACTGGACTTTGCTCACCCTGAGTAGCATAGTTTAGTTAGGTTTGCCTGGCCTGCGAGCCAGCTAGTACATTTCAGTTTGTAGTATCTTTATACTTATATTTTCTGAGACTCTGGATATTGTGTTTAGCTCTGACTTGTGGATTTTGGAGTCGTTTCCTGTTTTATCTATCATATCTCTTTTCTATGCTATCTACCTTAGTTGATATATGTGATTGAGACTGTATTGCTATGTCACCTCCATTCGGAGTGTATATACTGTACATGTACATTTATCTGTTTTAGTCGTAGTATTTACAGACCCTATATACAGCGTTCTACTGCCGATACTGCGGCGTAGGCTGGACGTAACCACGTGCTCGTGCCCCTCTTCAGGGTGCGGGTCGTGACAGGGTTGAACAGTCCTCTACAATTAAATCAGCTCTGTTTATCAGGACTGATATCAAATCTAGGTTTCAGTTTAACTTAGGAACCCGAAGACTAAACAATCAGCTATATTATGACTTAACCTGAAGGTTCACACAACCCTGTACAGGTCCTAAGGAAACTATGTGGTTGATTCCTGCAGTCCACAACAATTAATACTAAGGATAAACCTTCAACTAAACCCTACTCTTTCTACTGATTTTTAACCAATCAATCAGGACTGGACAAATCCTATCCTCAAGTGGGACTGATTTTCTTGATTCAGTTCATACAAGAACTGATAATCCTCAGTCCAGCTTTAGTACAGTACATAAATAGTGATTCAATTCATGAATGAGGTTTCCATCCAATTATCCATATCAGTCGAATGTCCACCCTTCAACTGAGGTTTATCATTGAACCTCAACTACAGTCCTAATCTACATTCCGATTTATACATCAGGAATTAATCAATCAACAAGGAATATGAAGATTGATGTATCTGCTACTCGAAGGAGATTGGTGAAATGAAAGCTTCCAGGGAGACTTGCTTCCCTGATAGCTCATCCCAAAACAGAGATTGCCACAGGTTCAGGTATCAACTGAAATATCATAGCAGTTAATTCCAGGCTGAACATCATTTCAAAACAACCCTTCAAGTACAGGTATTCATTCCTAATTTAAAACCCTGAGTTTCCCTATTTCACCAGTGCATCTAAGTCCCAAAATAGAACTGGTACAAGTGCAGTTCTCTGATAAAGACAATATACACAAACCAGTCCTGCCTAGCCATTCTCCTGTAAGAAGACATTACTAACCTTCACATAACTCAATCTGAATATTACACTCAACCAACAGATTTCGTACAGGTCTTGACATCAAAGGTTATAGGCCTTAATTTAAATGTAAAGTTCTATAGTTGATGTGCCTTCATGATATCCCAAATCAGTAGGAACATGACATCTTATTCAGACAAAATGAATCAGAGAACAGGTGACCAATTCACAAATACGCAGGTATCACTAACTAAACTATTCCACAGGTACTCTCAAAGTATAATATACACAAAATAACCCAGTCAGTCCTTAGATGAACTCTGGTTCATAGGATCACCATACCCATATCAAGATGACTTATCATCTACCAAGAATCCGTATTCTGACATTCAAAAGAATGAACCAGAGGAACAGGGTTTATTGATACAAGCTAAGTAAAATAGACACTCCCTGCAGCCAACAATAAGTCAACTGATTCTCAACTGGAATTTCTTCACTAGGCCATTATCACAACATTCAACAATTGTTATCCCAATACTATCCGAACTTAACCAAAACAGAGATCTCTTATCAATGAATAATTGGGGTCCTGAAATCAGGATGCTGATATCCTTGGATAACCAATCTGATCTTAAATTAACAAATAAAAAAATACATATATCAACTGAGACTCAACCTAATAGGTAGCAGTGTCAAAGGATCCTAATCCTGAGATTTCATCGAGGTAGGATATTGACACAAGATCCTACAACTTCATTAAAATAGGCTAAACATTATATAGATAGTGAGTTACCTGTTAGGAATCAGACTTCAACTACCAGCCTCGAACAATTCTCAACTGACTGATTTAAAACCTGATGTTAAATCAATCAAATAGAAATAATATTATGCAAGGATCTCCTGTGCAAGAAACAACAAGTTCCCCAAAGTCCCAGGAATATCATTTGAAGACTTACCTCGAAATAAGAACAGATCCAGATCTGGAGGACTCGAGATGCAATCAACTACTTTCAATCAAATTTCGTGCATGATCAAATTGGGTTCATGGAGGAAAATAAACAAACACATGGTGATCAGAATTTCTATTACAGATTCATAGATGAATGATCATTGGAACTAAAGATCGATCAATGATCATTAGATCGATTGGTTCTACTCTCGATCGAAATTGATCGACCGGATTCAGAGTCGAACCAAACGATCAATCATTGATTGATCATGCTCAATCTTCAGAACGATCAAATTGATCAAGAAGACAAGGAAGGTCAAGGAATTTTACCTACTGATATTGCTCTGTCGATTGCAATGGTCGATCCTCAAGCTCACTCTGCCATGGCCGATCGATCAGAGTTTTGGGGAAGATAAAGTTGGGAATGAAAGAATTGCTCAACAATAGAGAGGAGAAGGGATTTTATAGAGTGGATTGTGGCAGTGGCGTAGGAAATAGGTTAATCCACTGGCGGGAAATTTGCTCTGACAGGTTGTTAGAGAGGAGAAGGGAAGCACATGGCTGCTCTCCCTGGCCGTTAAGAAATTTGAAATTTTTGGAAGAGGTCTCTTTGCAAGAGTTCAGTAGCAGGGAAATTAATCCTTTCTCACAGGATTACATGCCATAGCTTGTGGGCTTCAGTAATGGGCCCAACTAAGATAGTTTCTTTTTAAAAAAAAAGACTTAAAGCCCAAATAAAAGTTTAAATGGTAACTAAGCTCTTCACCTATATTAAATATAATAAAAATATACCCCAAATCATTATTTAATATAAAATTTTTAAATTTTCAATATTTTTAGAAAGGTGGGGTTACATAGTCCATTGCAGGTGCTGGATGAATAGAACTCCCGGTCTCACTAGCTACCGGTGCCACTTCCTCCTTAACAGTAGGAGGAGCCACCTCAGAATTCAGTGTTTTCCTCAAACGACGTACCGTTCCTCGGGTCATGGGTGCCATCTGGTAAGATCGATATTTACAAATAATATAATTGTAACATAAGCAAGCTAACTAAAGGAACCATCATCTCGTTTGAGTACATTTTCGAAAGCAGATAAAATACAGAAAATTCAATTTTTTGCCAAGTGTGAGAACGGATGGCTCAAACACCCAAAATTTATTCTAGCATACATTAATGTGAATCATCTATGTTCTGTACATATGGTGTAGTATATGTTCTTATCAAATCTAGTATCTGAAGGATATAACAGAATCAAGATGAACCCACATAATGTAATACTAAGACATCATCTACTACTAAAAGATATAGTGATAGGTTGTCGTATCATCATTGCCGAGAGATGAAGGTCGGAGGACAGTCAACTTCATCTACGGCTACATAGTTTCTGTCTCGCTAATCGAATGAATGCAGGGACTATGTCCTGATCACCATGTCGTACTATAGATTAATGCAAATGGAGACGGATCTAGACCTGTCAATTGGGCCGGGCCGGCCCAGCCCAGCATGAGCCCGGCCCGAAAAATTGGCCCATGTGCTGGCCTGGCCCGATTAATCGTGGGCTCGGGCCGGCCCGGCCCCGTATATTGGATTGTGCCGGGCCACGTATATTGACCCATAATTTAGGCCCGGCCCGAAGCCCAAGCCCGACCCAGCCCGGCCCGGCACGAGGCCCGGCCCGAAGCCCGGCCCGAAGCTTGACCCGGTTGCAACATTCCTGTACAACATCTTTGATTTGTCCCAAATCCTAGCAGCTAACAACAGTATTGTCACTTAAACAAGGAAAAAAAGAAAAATATGTACACAACAAACAACATACATGCATGCTATTGTCACTAACAACAGTGTTGTCACTAAATTCAATTCAATTCATTTAAATATATATTAGTTGCAAGTTGCTGCAACAACAACATACATGCATGCATCCATGAATGATATATGTATATACTAACTGAATTGAATCAAAATAGTGGCCTTCAGTGCGACCGGCGCCCAGTCCCTTATATTGGGTCGCATCCGGCCCGACCCAGTCTGGCCCGGCCCAGTCCAGCCCGGCCCGACCCGAAGCCCACCATGCCGTGGGTCATGTGCCCGGCTGGGCTTAATATTTTCATCCATAGCCCGGCCCGGCCCGACCCACTACAATTTATGTGCTCAAGAGGCCCGACCCGAGCCCGGTCCGACCCACTAAAATTTGTGTCGGGTCGGCCCGGCCCGGCCCACTTGACAGCTCTAGATGGAGCGGGAGCCAAAATACAGAATCTAAAATACAAAATACAGAATTCAATCCCTGGGTTCGCCGAAAATACAAAAACAAAGATTGACACACAGTACTAATTCATATCTGTTTTAAGTATGAGAACAGATGGCTCAAAACACAACCCAAAATTCATTCTAGCATACATTAGTGTAAATCATCTATGTTCTGTACATATGGTGTAGTATATGTTCTTATCGAATCTAGTATTTGAAGGATATAACAGAATCAAGATGAACCCAAATATTGTAATACTAAGACATCATCTACTACTAAAAGATATAGTGATAGGTTGTCGTATCATCATTGCTGAGGGATGAGGGTCGGAGGACAGTCAACTTTATCTACGGCTACATAGTTTCTGCCTCGCCAGTCGATTAGCTGCAGGAAATATATGTCCTGATCACCATGTTACCAATTAACCAACCAACAAAACTACTTATTACAAATATCGGCACTATCGGTGCTTTCGAATCGGAGTATCACATTTTTCGGTGTCGAAAAACAAATAATTATTACTAAATTATCAGATTTTTTTGGCACTATCGGTTCCCCTGACCAAGCCCCCCCTCCCCCCTACACCACCCCTAACCGAAACCCAAACCCTATACCTAACCCCTCCCCCACCAGCCCCCCTCCCCTCCCCAGCCCCCCTCCCCCACCAACTACCCCTAACCCTAACCCTAACCCTAACCCTAACCCTAACCCTAACCCTAACCCTCCCCTCCCTACAGTCCCCCCTCCTCACCCCTAACCCGAACCCTAACCCTCCCCTCCCCCCTGCTCCCCTCCCCCAGCCACCCCCACCCCCACTGCTCCCCTCCCCCAGCCGCCCCCACCCCTTCTTCCCTCCCCCAGCCGCCCTCATCCCCCCGCCCCTCCCTCCCCACACATACCCACCCCTAACCCGAACCCTAAACCTAGCTCCCCTCCCCCTGCCGCCTTCACCCCTGTCACGACCCGCACCCTAGAGCAAGGGCACGAGACGTGGGTACGTCCAGCCTACGCCGCAGTGTCGGCGGTAGAACGCTGTCCTAGGTCACAACATCTAACAGTTTAAGGTAATAACAGTTATACTCGCCGAATGGGGGTGACATAACAGAATATATCTCAATCACAGCTAAGGTAGAACAGGATAAAGATGGAATGATATAAAAGATGCAAGATCCAAACCACAGGAAATACAATAGAGAGAGAGCTAAGTGTCTAGATAAACTCCACTAACATCCAGACATAATACATATCCAATATATACAACTCCACTCCAAATACTATAAAATAAGATAAAGACATCTATGGAGCAATACTCTCTACTGCTAAGGGATCGATTGGAAGTCCGGATCGCAAGTGTCCTCTAAGGCTGTCCCATAGAATGTGTCTAAGCAGGCCTCCTCCTCGTCCTCTGTAAAATTGTCAACAGGTCCAATCAGGACGGAAACGAGCACATATCTCTCAAAACAGTTCATAGCAGGTTAGGAGTATAAAGCATGCAATAGAGTAAAATACAGGAAGTGCTAAAAAGTGTAGGGTGTGAAAATTATGACACGCTGACATGAGACTCAGTCAAAGCCATACGCTCAAAGCCATACGCTCAGTCAAAGCCATACGCTCAAAGCCATACGCTCAGTCAAAGCCATACGCTCATCTAAAGACCATACGCTCAGTGAATATTTTATTATTTTTTGAGATGACAGCACAACATGTATTTAATAAAGGATGAATCTGACACTTCGTCTTTCGTGCAAAGACAGCTGTTCAATGAAGACTAGCCGTCGTATAGGTTTTCGAAGAGTCAGTTTTGTCTTTTACGATGACAGCTCAGCATCTCTCATAAATGTAAAAGCCATCATTACTGTCAGTTTTGACAGTCTGTCAGCCATCATATCCGCAGTCACGACGCTCGAGAAGATTTTGTCAGTTATTGGAAGATATGGCGTATCAAAGAAGATTAATGATGGCCACATGTCTACTTATTCAAACATGCCACGTGTCTACTTATTCAAACATACGACTCCTTCCAAATTAAGTGAGCGTATGGATCTCATACGACTCCTTCCAAATTAAGTGAGCGTATGGATCTCATACGACTCCTTCCCAATTAAGTGAGCGTATGGATCTCATACGACTCCTTCCAAATTAAGTGAGCGTATGGATCTCATACGACTCCTTCCCAATTAAGTGAGCGTATGGATCTCATACGACTCCTTCCAACTAAGTGAGCGTATGGATCTCATACGACTCCTTCCAACTAAGTGAGCGTATAGACCCCATACGACTCCTTTCCAACTAAGTGAGCGTATGGACCCCATACGACTCCTTCCCAGTCAAGTGAGCGTATAGTTTCCATACGACTCCCTGTCAATAATGTGAGCGTATCAGCTTTATATGGTTCTACGCTGTCCAAGTCAGTGTATGCAAGACATGTACCTTTAAAAGCTAGCGTATGACTCTTCCTCTAAGGCAGCGTATCACAGCAGTTGTGTCCAGAATGATTTTCAACGTGCAGTTAACACATGTTCTCACGTGTCCTGCACTCAGTTATCCACTTCTTCAGAAGTTATGCAACGTGGCATTCATGCCATCAATCTCTCCTGAATTTGCTCCATTACTTTCAACCGCACTCTAATGTGTCTCCATCAGAATTTGCCACGCGTCCCTGCAGTTATGCATACGTCAAGTAACTACCTGGGCGTATGCTTAAGGACAGTTATCCTGAACTCTATAAAAGAGAGTTTCTTCATCTTCATCAGAGACTACAGTCAATTTCAGAGAGAACAGAGAGATTGCCCGGTTGCTGTCCAAGTTCTTTAAAGTTCGAGTTTTCTTCATCGCATCGTCCAATGGATAAAGTAATCGTCTTCTAGATTAGATTCCTACAGTTGTAATTTTCTCAGATACAAAATAAATAAAGTGAATTTATTTATGAAAAACAAATTGGCGACTCTGCTAGGGAAAGCTGTCTCCTCCAACGAGATAGCAACAACTCAATGCGATACTTCGTCGATCGGCTTGACGAAGAAGACGATGGTTGTACAATTCGACCAATCGGCTTATGAAGAAATGCTCAAGGCGAAGGAGGGCCGCACTGCTTCCTCCGCTTTTCCTGCTGCCAAGAAGAAGGGACGCTCTGTCTATGTCCCTAAGTCTTCTTCAACAGACCGAGACGTTTCTGTCACTTCTCACGCTGACAAGAACACGTCTTCAACTTCAACTAAGCATACTTCGGCTTCTCTGAACACGGCAACAGTGGCTTCTCCTAGTCACGCTGACAAAGTTGGTTCTTTAACCAAGTCAGCGTGTACAAAGAAAACCATCTCTGGGCATGTCAAAGTCCCTTCTCCCTCTACTCTTACGACAGCAGTCGGCTCTTTAGCCATTGATGACTCTGAGCGTATGGCATTCAAAGGGCAGCGTACAGCAAAGGCAGCGTACAAAAGCCAACATCAGGCAGCGTACACTAAGCCAAAGTCTGCGTATGCTAATAAAAAGGCAGCGTATGACCAGAAGTCCAAACTGAAGTCAGCGTATGCTAACAGATACAGTCCTTTGACTGTTTTTCAAAATCAAGCTGGGGGTTCTCTTCCACAGAACATACAAATGATTCCCCCTCAACTTGCACATCTTATGCCAACCATGGAGAAAGACTCTTTAGTAAACTCCTCTACTCCTAAGGTCTTTACCTCTGGAGTAATTTGACTAGTACTCTTACTAGATCAAACAAAGAAAAACGCCTTTTGGTTAATTCCTCAGAAGATGGATTATTACCGACTCCCAGTCGGAATAATACTCATCTTCCTTCTCTCCAAATTTCTCGATCTAAGAAAGACAAATTACAAGTATCCAAGACTGATATCAAAGTCAGATCTCCTACGGATCTTCGTAACAAGCTTGATCAGAATCGTCTCGATTCCACTGAGACAAGTATATTAGACCCTGATGCAGAATATGCCAAAAATTATGTGGTTCAAATTAATCGGTCTTTATACACTCAAGAACCGAGAAGACAGAAGAACAAAAGACAAGTTTCTACACAGAAACTATCTTCAAGTACTTCCCAATCTGTTCCTACAGATCTCCGGGAGTATTTGCAAAATAAACGGAGAATTGACACTCCATCAGGCTATGATATTGCTCATATTTGCCATGAAAAGCATGGTTGCAACTTCCAACCTCGAGTTGTGATTCAGTGTTGTTGTTCACCAAAAAGACAATCTGTTTTCGAACGGATTCAGTATGAACCAATGTTGGATGAAGATGAACCTCTTTATGCTTCTGTCAACATGACCTCCAGAAATATTGGGGGTAGCATACGGCCTGATGCTATATCAGACTCTGAAGATGGTGTTTATCTCGGCACCCGATCCAGGACCGGAGCCTTGTCCAGGGTCTCTTCTTCTTCTCATCCAAGTGGTAATCCGGAGATTACAGAGGACTTCCTTGGAGAATCCAACTTTCCAGTATTGACTCCCGTAAATAGCCCCGGAAAAGATACTGATTCACACAGTGATGATTCAGAACAGACTGTTTCATCATCTATTCCTCGAATGATTACTACTTACACGGCAGAGGGCAATCATGAACCTTCAACTAGCACCGAAGCTCATGAACAAAGGATTTCTTCCTTAGAACAACAGTTGCGAGCTATGGCAGATACATTGAATGCTATGCACACTCTTATGCAAGCTCAGCATCAAACTCAGCAAGTCCAACATACAGCCCCTCCAGTTGTATTAAATACTCCTGTTGTTCCAAACCCGGAACCTTCTACTATTCCGGGGGTACAATCTAATGTTACTGTACAACCCACTCCAAGTCAGTCTGGAGCTGGGGGTGGTACAAATGCTGCAGTCCCTCCTCCTAATTACACTCAACAAGTTACAACTTCCCAATCTTCTGGAATTGTTACTGAAGAGTTAAGGAATCTCCGAACTCAATTCGAGGCATTCAAACAGAAGGATGGTTTACAAAGGTTAGGTATCAAGCAACCTTACCCGATAGAATGGAAGCAGGTATCATATCCTCCTAAATACAAGCCTCCGACTATCTCTTTCTTTGATGGGACAACTTCCCCAAGTCAGTTCATTAATCACTTTGAGGTAATGACTGATCAACTGCAACCAAGTGACGCCCTCCTTACTCGGGTGTTCGTTGGATGTCTCAAAGGAACGGCTTATGAATGGTATAGAAGTCTCCCTGACGGGTGCATTACCTCATTTGCTGGTTTCAAGCAAATGTTTCTTGAACGATTCTATGAAGGGCTCAATGACATGACCATGTCAGCCCTCATAAGAATTAAACAGAAAAATAACGAAACCACCGAGGACTTCATTGAAAGATTCAGAAGAGAAGCCCTCAAAATGCCTCTCGGAACTTCCGATGCAGTTACTATCGACACTTGCAAGTCGAATCTCTTACCAATTATCAGCATGTGGACAGGGTCCACTCAGTTCCAAGATTGGCCTTCTTTCATTGTCAGTGCCAAGGCTGCTGAAGTCAGTGCTGAGACCTTTAAGGGTCTAGGGGTACAAATGGCTCCCAAGGAATCAAATCAGAGTGCTAGCAATAGTACTCGACCCAACAATCGAAAAGGGAAAGAAGCTCTTGAAGTCAATCTCCAAAGCAGTAGTCAAGAGGTAAAAACTACTCAAGCTACTCCAGCTCCAACAAATCAACAACAGAGACCTCCTCGACCGAAGGAAGAATATTCTTTCGACGATGACGATGTTCAGGGTATCTTTGAATGCTTGCTCAAAGGTAATAAGATTCAATTGCCAGAAATTAAAAAGCCTGATGAAGCCAATAAGACAGATCATCCAAAATACTGTCCATATCATAGAATGCTGGGTCATACAATCCGGTCTTGCTATGTATTAAAAGGGAAGATTCAAGAGATGATTAAATCAAGAGCTGTGACACTAACACCCAAAGACAAAACAGTCACAGCAAATGTAATATCAATGCAGTTCGGTGACTTCCCTCCCTTAATGGTGGAAAGTGGGATTGTTCCTATCCCCAAAGTAACTCTTGAAGTTATAAATATCCCACCAGCACAGAATGAAGGACTTGTTCCTGTCACAACTAAGAAGGGAGAGATCATGTGGATTCACCCGGATTTAATGACGGAGTTTGAGACATCTTCCTCTTCTTCTCGGAAGACTCCATCATCTAAAAAGAAGCTCGGGAAGACTAAGTCATGCAATGTGACTTCTAGTTTCACACCCGATTTTTATCTAACCTCTACTTTCATCTCGGCAGGAAATTCACTCCCTACGGAGATAAAATCTGTACCTCAATTTGAAGATAGGTACAAGCCTGCTTTTCATTTATACAGTTCACAATCTCGTGAATTGATGGCGAAGATGGGTTATGATCTAGCCACTGCTCCTGGTTTGAACTCAGACAAAGGACTCCGAGCACCTTTAGCCATCACTATGAGGCATAATCAATCTCGTGTTGGCCTTGGTTTCTGGAATGAAGCTCTCATCAAACATAAAAGAACCAAGAGCAAGATAAAGAATTACAACATGGTTTCCATAAACCCTGAACCAGAATCTGAAGTTGAAGTTCATGCTGGAACTCGGTCAGGAAAAATATATCTGAAAGATTATGCTAAAATTCCTGAAGAAACTTCTGATGTCCCTCCGGTTACAGCTCCAACACCAGTCTCTACTGAAGAGCCTTTAAATGTTCCTGTTGAGACAGTTCCTTCTAAACCAACAGCAGCTGACAAAGGCAAACAACAAGTCCGCTTCGACAAACCATTGAAGAAGTCATCTCCTACAGGACTTGAAAAGCCTTATAATTTTGATATATTGGCTCAACTAGCCAATACCCCAGCTAAATTATCAATCTTCGAGCTCTTACGCCTCTCTAAAGAGACTCGAGAAACTCTAAGTGAAGCACTGCTGCAAGCAGAAACCTGCCTAACTCTTCTCAAGAAGTTGGAAACAGAA
This sequence comes from Iris pallida, assembly GCA_029216955.1. NCBI lineage: Eukaryota > Viridiplantae > Streptophyta > Magnoliopsida > Asparagales > Iridaceae > Iris > Iris pallida. Next base: position 6,692,082 of record JANAVB010021796.1, read on the forward strand.
TCTGTTTCTCATTGCCATAATGTATTGGAATTTATTCCAAACATTACCTTTACGCAGGACGATATGCTGCTAGAGGATAATCGACATGACCGTCCTTTGTATCATACAGGATATATCGATTCTATGAAGGTTGATCGTCTCCTGATTGATCCAGGATCTGCTCTCAGTATTATGCCAAAAGCTATGCTAGATGCACTGAAGATACCTGTGCATAGTCTTTCCAGCACTATCACTACCATCTTGGGATTCAATCAAGGAAAAAGTGAGCCTTTGGGCAAGATTCGCCTCAAATTTTAAATAGACGATCTTCACACTAAAGTTACTTTTTACATCATCGACAATCATGGTTGCTCATACAATGCTCTATTGGGGAGACCATTCTTACATGAACATAATGTCGTTCCTTCGACTCTTCATCAGTGCTTCAAATATGTTGATGATAATGGAGAAGTTCAAAAGGAGGTTGCAGATCTCTATCCATTCAAAGGAGTTGAAGCTTACTTCAATGACGCTCGCATGTACAAAGATGAATACTCAAAAGTCTTACAAGCTATGGATAATGATGATGAGATAGCAAAAGTTGGCACTTTTGTTATTCCTGTAAAAGGGCGTATCACTCCTCCGCAGTCTGTTAAATCATCTGAAGAAGGCTCACTGATAATTCCTGTCAGTGGACGTACTACTGTGTTGTCTTCCCAAGCTCCACAAAGTTCACTGATAATTCCTGTCAGTGGACGTACCACTCCCCCTCCACCTTCTCAGGCTAGACCAGATACTCTAGTCATTCCAGTCAGTGGACGTACGACTTATCCACGATCTTCTTCAAGGGAGCTCACCTCTTCTGAGCCTTTTGTTATCGATCTTAATCGAAACAAAACTTCTGATCGCCCTTTCTCTCTCCCTTTTGTCATTAATTTGACTAAGTCTGATAAGGCTCAGCCTTCTGTTGTAAATACAGTATCTAATATTAATGAAGCATCTCCTTTGCAGTATATTGATGTTTGTAATTATGTACAAAGTTATTTACAATTGCTAGATAGCTTAGAGTCACTAACTATAGGGGTTGTTCAAACTCTTCATACAGACGTATCATTGGAATCCATACAAAAATCATACTTCGTGGTCCCTGCTAGAAAGAAGGGAGAAAATCCAATCTTCTTTTATAAAGGACCCCAGAATCCTCCTAACTTGGAAGAAGATGACATAAACGACGATACTGGAAGGTTACAACTGCGTCGCTACAGTCAGCAATCTAAAAATATTATCAAGAATATGGGTTATGACTTTAGAACCAGTCTCAATAATAGAAAAGGAAGAAGAATGCCTGTTCGAATTCCTCTATTAAAATACGGAAGGACAAAATGTGGTTTAGGTTATATTGCTCCTACCTCCTTATCAACATCGTCCACGAAGATTCAAAATCTGATGAAGACGAACGATCTGAGTCTTCTGATTCCCTTTCTTGGGATTCTGACACGAGTATTGGCGACCTCCATCGCTCTATTTTATCCATCAATATGGTCTCTGTTGATGGCCCGCAAGAAAATGATGAAGATGAGGATGATTTTGAAATATCACCCGAATCGGAACAATGGGCTCAAAGATTAGATAATCAATGGGAATTCAGGTTCGAACAGAGGGAACCTCCTACTGAAGATAAACTGATCCAAATTAATGTTGGTGAAGAAGGGTCTCCTAAACCAATATTCATCAGTGAAAGTCTTTCAGAAATGGATAAACAAGACATGATTAAACTTATTCGTGATTATATCGATATCTTTGCCTGGAGTTATGAGGATATGCCAGGACTAGATCCGAAGATTGTAATGCACAAACTTAATATCATGCCAAATGCTAAACCGGTCAAACAACAACAGCGACGATTTCGTCCAGACATCATGGATGCAATTGAAGCTGAAGTCAACAAGCTTATGGCTTCTGGATTTATTCGAGAGGAACAACATCCTGAATGGGTGGCTAACATCGTTCCTGTCCTTAAAAAGACTGGCAAGATCCGGGTCTGTATAGACTTTCGTGATCTCAATACGGCTTGTCCTAAAGACGAGTTTCCTCTTCCAATTACTGATGTCATGATCGATAATACATGTGGTTTCGAACGAATGTCATTTATGGATGGGTATTCGGGATACAATCAAATCAAAATGTTCCCAGATGATGAAAAACACACTTCCTTCAGAACGCCGATCGGTACATACTGTTATACAGTGATGCCGTTTGGTCTTAAGAATGCAGGAGCAACATATCAGCGAGCAATGAGCACTATATTCTGCGAACATCTCCGGAAAATAGTCGAATGCTATGTTGATGATATTGCGGTCAAAAGTCGACGAAAGGAGGATCATATCCAAGATTTGAAGACTATCTTTGATTTAATGCGTCAGAATCAACTTAAAATGAACCCTACTAAGTCCTTCCTGGGCGTCTCTAGTGGTAAATTTCTCGGCTTCGTCATTACCGCTAAAGGTATACACGTGGATCCCGAGAAGATCAAAACCATTCAAGAGATGCGTCCTCCATGCACCTTAAAAGAGCTACGAGGATTTCAAGGAAGAATTGCTTATATCAGGAGATTCATTTCCAACTTATCAGGACGCTGCAGACCATTCAACAAACTTCTGAAGAAAGGTGTATCTTTCGTCTGGAACGAAGAATGTCAAAAAGTATTTGACGATATTAAACAGTATCTCATGAACCCTCCAGTTTTGGTACCTCCCGTCTCGGGAATACCATTCCTTCTATATGTTCGAGCCATGGATCATTCTCTTGGTGCATTACTTGCCAAGAAAAATAAAGATGGCCATGAACAGGCTATTTATTATCTCAGTCGCACAATGACAGGTGCTGAACCGCGTTATTCTCCAATCGAGAAAGAATGCTTAGCATTAATGTTTGCTGTTCAGAAAATGCGACATTATATTATCGGTCAAACGATTCACGTCATTTCTAGAGTGAATCCCATCAGGATTATGATGAAGAAACCTGGTATTCTCAATTCCAGACTAGCTAATTGGGGAATCTTGTTAGCTCAATACGACATACATTATATTCCTCAAAAGTCAGTAAAAGGACAGGCTCTTGCTGATTTTCTGGCTGCTCATGCGATTCCAGAAGATTCTAAATTATATGATGAGATTCCTGATGAAGTTCTGGATTCAAATCTGATTTCTGAAGAAATTCCTACCTGGCGTCTATTCTTTGATGGAGCATCTAGAATAGGTCCTAACGGCGATATTGTCGCTGGAGTTGGGATTGTTCTTGTATCCCCAGAAGGATTAACTATTCAGAGGGCTTATTCTTTGGATCAATCATGTTCAAACAATGTAGCCGAATATAATGCGTTGCTCATTGGTCTTCAACTTGCTAAACATCTAGATATTCAATATTTGGAAGTTTATGGAGACTCCAAGCTTATCATCAATCAGATCAGAGGAACGTATGAAGTTCGTCATCAGGATTTGATACCTTATCATCGAGCAACACTCTCTATAGCCTCATCTTTTGAAGGTTTCTTTATTGAACATGTTCGACGAGCCTATAATACAGAAGCTGATGCTTTAGCTAATCTTGCTGCTGTATTAGCTATACCAATCAGACGTCAGCAAGTGATAGTGGTTTATAACCGAGAACTATTCTGTGTTGAGAATAATTTGGCCTTGGCTTTTCCCTATAAACCAGACAAAAATTCTCTCAACCTTGATGCTGGATTAAAGTTTGACAAAATATCCTCGTCTTCTTCTGATTCTATTATGGAATATGTCTTTTCTAATGAACAGAAGCCATAACTGAAGACTGGAGACGCCCGTTTCTAGACTTTGTTTTGTATGACATACTTCCTGATAATCCGAGTGAAGCAGCGTCTATCCGGCGTCGATCTCTCAGATTCTATTATAATCATACGACGAAAACATTATATCGTCGGTCTTACGACGGTCTTCTCCTCCGATGCATTGCTGGTGAAGAAGCACAACAGATAATCCGTGAAGCACATGATGGTGTTTGCGGAGCTCATCAACCAGGTCCTAAACTTCAAGATCGTATCCGACGTATGGGTTATTATTGGCCCACGATGGTGGCTGACACTATTCAATATGCTCGGAAATGTAAAGCCTGTCAAATTCATGCAGACTTTATTCATCAACCGTCAGAATTCTTACACCCAACAGCGGCATCATGGCCCTTTGAAGCTTGGGGCATGGACGTCATTGGTCCCATCAACCCACCATCATCAAGAGGACATCGGTTTATTCTAGCAATAACCGATTACTTTTCCAAATGGGCTGAAGCAATCCCGTTATCTGAAGTCAAAACTTCTAGTGTTATCAACTTCATCAAACATCATGTTATCTATCGATTTGGTGTTCCTCGGCGTATTATCCATGATAATGGACCGCAGTTTGTCAGTCAAAAATTTACTCGATTCTGCGACGATCATCGGATTAATAATTTAGCTTCTACAGCATATAATCCAGCAGCTAATGGATTGGCAGAAGCTTTCAATAAACAATCATCAAACTCTTGAAAAAATTCGTTTCTTCCAACAAACGCAACTGGAGTGAGAAGCTTGGTGAATGTTTATGGGCCTACCGTACCACAGTTCGCAATGCGACCGGATGTACGCCTTTCTTTTTAGTATATGGGTGTGAAGCTGTTCTTCCCCTTGAGATCCAGATTCCTTCTCTGAGAATTGCAATCTCCAATGAACTTACAACAGAAAATAATGATCGTCTTCGACTTCAAGAATTGGAAGCTCTAGATGAAAAACGATCGTATGCTCAACAAAATATCGAGCTGTATCAGGCCCGAATCTCAAAAGCTTTTAAACCGGAAAGTCAAAGTCAGAGCATATCAGAAGGGAGAACTGGTCCTTACTGTCAGACGTCCTATGACCATGACACATATGAGCAAAGGCAAATTTGATGCGAAATGGGAAGGCCCATTCGTAGTAAACAAAGTCTTCTCTAACGGAGCGTACCAGCTTGCCTCTATGGATGGGAAAGTCATGATGATGCCTACCAATGGCAAATTCTTAAAGAAATATTATGTATAATATTTTCATCATTCCCCAGCAAATATAAAATTCTTCTCTACAAAAGTTATTTCGATATCGTTATCCCCAGAGGAAACTGATATTCCACCATGTATCATCTTCCCAGAGAATTTGATATTTTGTTTTATTAGATCCCCAGTGGTTTTAATAAAGATCTTGAATAGAAAATCATGTCCATATTACCTCTGAATTTTCTATCTCAGTATGTATCATATTTTCTATTCTCTGAAAATGATATCTCGTCTTTTGATTTTCGAGTCCAAATATCATGGAAAATAGAATCTAAAGATATCTTTATATCTGAATTCTATTTTCTCTAATCAGTATTAAACTAAAAATCCTTGGTTTAATATCATGATAGAGTTGCAAAGTTTATTTGTATATTCTATTCTATTGAAATATATCATGTATTATTTACCTCTGAACATGTTTTCTACAAAAATATTATCCACAAAATAAATCAAGCCAAGATGTTCATTTCTTTAATCAGAATCAAAACAATGATTACAATTGGATTTCAAAAATTCATTACATAAAAAATGTAAAAGAACTATTTAGGAGGAGTAATTATCTCCTGAATACGAACGATTACATTATTTATCTTTTCTTCATGAGCTTTCTTGATTCGCTCTGCTGTTTCTGCTCCAATCATCCGTTGGTCATATTCTACAATAATAGAGCTACGGCGATTGGTCTCTTCAATTTGATTGGTTTGCATCAATTCTCGCTCCTGCTGTAAAACTTGACAGCGTTCAGCTGCAGATTTACGATCAGTAGCAATCTTTGATTGTTCTGTTTCCACAGAGGCAATTTGCTCCTGAATACGAGCTAGCTCTTCCCTCAACTTTCTAAGCTCTTCAGCTTTTGACGCTTCATCTTTCTCTAGGCGTTCCATATTCTGACGAGTACTTATTATTTCTTCGTCTTTCGCCATTAGCTCTTTGGAAGACTGAGCGAGGAATTCTGTCAGAGCAATGTGCTGAGCTTGAGCTTCATTCTCCAATTGAGCAATCTCAGCCGCAGTCAGAGAATTAATATCTTCCTTTTTAATCTCCCAATATTTTTGGATGTTGGCTTCTAAATCATTCAAGAGATGTTCAAAGAAGACACATTGAGCCTCATAACCAGATTGCCTCAAGGCTGAACGTGGAAAACTAGTCGCCTCTCGAAGACTCGAAAAGGGCATAGTCTCATCTTTCATGAGTCGCCTCGAATATGTATCCAGATATGTATAAATAATATCTGAATACATCCCCATGACTTTTGCTATCCCTGTGTCAAAACTGGGAGTCACTGCAATAGTAGGGGAAGGAGCAGGAGGAGCCTCTATTCTTGGAGCTGAAGTTAGTGCTTTTGGAGAACTCGGCAGATGGGAACTCCCCTCACCCACTTCAGTTTGAATAAGTGGGGCTTGAGTAGAACTCATAGCCGGTGCAGTTCCTATAGCTGTTGGAATCAAAGAAACATGATCAGAAATTTAAAGACAATAAAACCAAGACAAGACAAAACTTTGATGAATAAAATATTACCTGGAGTTGGTTCATATTCAGTCTCCTTCGGATCATTCAATCCGGCTCTTAGTCTGTTCAGGGTACTTTCTGACACGGGATTTATTTCACTGCTTCCCGCCCCAGAAGTACTCGGAACTTGAACTTCTATTTCCAGATGCCTCTCCGGTTCTGGTGTCAACTCCGAGTGCTGACCAATAGTTTTCAGTGCATCAATTGAAACCTTAGACGGTGATTCATCGTCTATCTCCATGTCTTCTTCTCCAGAAGGATCAGACGATGGTTCATAGTCAACTTGTTCGCTCTCTGAAGCTTCAACAATTGGATTGAGAGGAGTGGCTTCCTTCACTGATTCTCCCGAAATCAGTAAGTCATTAGCCGTTTCAGTCTGATGCTCGGCTCTACCGCAGGCTGACTAATTTCCTGCGCATCATCGGCCATTTGTGGAACTGAGCCTATATCAGAAGGCATGGAAGACCCAGCAGGTTCAGGAATCTCTTCTTCAACAGGTTCTGTCTTTACAGAAAAATCAAATGCAGCTTGTTTTTCTGAAGCCAATCGCATAGCACGATCTGTAGGACTCTCTGCATCCAGACAAATCACGGATTTAGTTTTTGAGACTATCACTTTCCTTCCTATTCTTTTAGTTAATGGAACAGTAGGATAATTGTCTATTGGATCACTACCTGCTTCATCAACATCTCTGGCTCGATTAGAAACAGGAGAATTCCCGGGAATAGTAATTCCTCCGCGACTTCGAGTCTCTGCTCGAGTAGCTCTTTTTGCGGCAGGACCCGCAGCACCTTTACTCCTCTTCCTCTTCGGTGTATTATCAACAGATATACTCTCTTCAGCACTCCCGATAGGCACATGCAATGGTTGATGAAGGTCATCAGAGAAGAAAGTTTCCAAAACATCATCATCAACTTCATCGGTGGCCAGAGGATCTTCTTTGTCGTGACAATCCCTAGGCAAGGCGGATTTGGTTGATTTCTTTTCAACATGAATAAAGCTTTTACCTAAGATGCTAAATTTTTCATCAAAGGTATTAGCTGATACATAAAATCTGGCATAGGACGCCAATATCTTAGCTCCTCTCCGATAGTTGACCGGATCTGGCATAGAAAAGGTAGCCCCTGTACCTTTGGCAATGTAATATAGCCAAGCTCTGGCACCATCAACCAACCCGCCTTGATGAGCAAAACACATCGTTGCATTGCCCACATGCAACTGATCGTAACCAAATTGACGAGCAAATCTGCTCGGAAGATATGGCTCTAGATATGTGATGTTGTCACGGCGGCAAATTAAATGAGATGGCCTGATTCTCTTTAGCCATTCATGTTGGACATCATCCAACTCATTAGCACCAACGCCGTCAATCAATCTCCCGGGCATGGTCTCATAACCAACAGGTGGAGGAACACAGGTGAAGCTCCATAGTTCTCCCCTGTTCAAGATGGTTCTGCAATCGGTTAAAGTGTCATATCTCCATTTCGGTATGTGCTTGTACCTTTCAAGAAAAGTATCATCTGGCCTAGCCATCCCAGCACTCATGAAGGAATCAAAATGTAGAAGCAGCCATCCAAACAAGTATGTAAAGGGCATTTCTACCCGAGGAAAGGACGTCAGGCTCTTCCGTGCCAATTCGAACATCCTATCTGTGTATGCCCTTAATCCGGCATTCAGACGACAGGTCATTGCCGTTAATAGATCCATCTTATACCCAAAAACCAGACGGACTGCTGCGAAGACGACTCCTCTGTGCATCCTGTCTGCCGAACAGGTGCCAGGAACTACGAATTTCTTCAGCCAAAGAGATATGAATCCGGCCAGATGACCTTCAGCGGACAATTCTCGGCCACTCTGCTTAATATAGGTTTCTAACCTATCACCGGCCTTGTAGCTGTCGATGTCTTCTTCGACGACAATGTCGTCATGATTAGTCTCCCGGATTAATCTGTTAATCTCGGCTTGACTCAAGGGCTTGAATTTACCGACATACTGATCGATCTTTTTTTTCTTCTGAATTTTGTCAGTGCGGCCTTGAAACAAATAAGCCATCCACTTCGAAGAATAGCAATTGGAGTCCCCCTCTCCACCTTGTCCCTTATAAAAAGCTTTACAGATGCTATAATGACACATTAATTCTTCAAATACATAAAGAATTAGTGGGTTGGCTGCAGAAATCTTATTCATTTCATCAACAAAAGGGATATATTCTTCATATGGCAAATCTGCTGTTGGTAGCTGAGATATATATGCCATTTCATGAAGGGCGAATCCCATCTCGCCCTTTGGGGTCATGAAGGTGCCGGTCCGATAGTTATATCTCTCCGCTAATGCCAAAAACAGATCCGGGTTTGGTTTGAAACCATAAGCAGTACACTTAATGGCATCATATAAACCTATCGCCTTCAACTGTGCACCGAAGTTCTGCAAAATCTATCTCACTAGAGCAGTCCATCTAGTATTCTCTGGATTTACTAGACCAGTCAGCCTCATTGACTGTTTTGGGTAGATGGCATTCTTTAATTAAGCGAATTCGTTGGCAAAAATTGGGACTCTGACTGGCTTCAGCAGTGCCAAGTCCTCAGGAGGGCTGGTGGCAGGTAACAGTCCTCGCAGAGATGTGACATGTGGTTCAGTACCACTGCGGAACCTTCCTTGACGATATCCAATCCACCCAGCCTTAGCTTGTCGGGATGGAGTAATATCCCACTTCATCTGTCTTTGCTGGCCCGAATAGAATAAACGGGCTATGTTGATACTCTTTGTCAAACCAGTCAAATACATAGGTTGATTTGCATCACCATCCCTGTGATAAGAGTATGCTACTTTGTCAAGAGCAGGCTGAGAATTCATGTCAATAGCATCTCCAAAAAGGAATGCTGGCTTCAAATGGACAACACCATCTACACTCTGTAACGGCAGTCCACTCATCAGGCTCAGCAAAGTTTCATCTTCCTGATTGGTCAACAGAGCTATTCTTGTGGAAGGTCCGTCAAATTGGGGAAAACAAACATGTGATAGATCACTTCTATAATTATTTCCCATACTTCCTTCAAATTCTGCTTTCTGAGCCAGAATATCCACTGCAAATGAAGAATAAAGTATTAAAAATCTTCAATATCGAGAGAGTATAAAGTTTAATATACGCTTAGTTTTACTAAGCGTACAGCTCAATTTACGCTCAATTCTTACTAAGCGTATGGCAGACTCAAGGTTCAGCATACGCTCAGTTTTCTTTAAGCGTATGGCAGACTCAAGGTTCAGTATACGCTCAGTTTTCCTTAAAGCGTATGGCAGACTCAAGGTTCAGCATACGCTCAGTTTTCCTTAAAGCGTATGGCAGACTCAAGGTTCAGCATACGCTCAGTTTTCCTTAAGCGTATGGTTGACTCAAGGTTCAGTATACGCTCAGTTTTCTTTAAGCGTATAACAGATTTTATCTTAAGTGAATGGTTTTTAAAGTTCAGTTTATGATCAGTTTGAGCGTATCAGCGTATGGTTGACAAGATGATCATCAAAAATTACGCTAACACAGGAGTTAGCGTATTTCAATGAGACAATTTGTCATAGCATATTCTTTTAAGATAGCGTATTTTGATATCTCTATCAAAAATACGCGTATCTTACAGATATACGCTCCAAACATATTTTTCGTAAAAATAAAAAACATAGAATATGGCTAAACCCTAAAGAGGGAAGCGTATCTGCTGACGTATTGACCCTAAAGAGGGATACGTTTTCTGAGTTTTGCTCTAACCAGAGCCCTAAAAAGGGAATAGTTATTTGTTCATCATCTTCGTCCTTACCATAAAGAGGTTTCAATGGCCGTTCACTGCGTAAAATACGCTGACTGGCCGTCTTCTTGGTGGTGGCAGTGTCGATGGCAGGATGAGACGACTCCTCAGGGGCTTTCCCCTTTCCTTTTGTAGAAACATCAGCTTTGGGCGCCATTAATGGAGGTTGAGTCGAAGACGAAGAAGGAGAAGAAGGATTTTGAGTTTCTGAAAGCACTTTTCTCTCTCGAAAGCAAAAGCTGTGGTAAAGAAATAAAATAGGTTTTGGAAGACCTATTTATAGAAGAAAGGAAGAAGTTCAAACGGCGGATATTCTTTAAACAAAATCCCTAAAGATTTGCCATGATATAGAGGAAGATAACAAACTCATGCCAGCGTGTCAGGACTTATTCTCACTTTAAAGCTCAAAGTAATTTCGAACTTTTGAAATTCATAAAGTTCGAAAACTTTGAAGGGGGTCTTGTGGGGAGTGAAAATTATGACACGCTGACATGAGACTCAGTCAAAGCCATACGCTCAAAGCCATACGCTCAGTCAAAGCCATACGCTCAAAGCCATACGCTCAGTCAAAGCCATACGATCATCTAAAGGCCATACGCTCAGTAAATATTTTATTATTTTTTGAGATGACAGCACAGCATGTATTTAATAAAGGATGAATATGACACTTCGTCTTTCGTGCAAAGACAGCTGTTCAATGAAGACTAGCCGTCGTATAGGTTTTCGAAGAGTCGGTTTTGTCTTTTACGAGGACAGCTCAGCATCTCTCATAAATATAAAAGCCATCATTACTGTCAGTTTTGACAGTCTGTCAGCCATCATATCCGCAGTCACGACGCTCGAGAAGATTTTGTCAGTTATTGGAAGATATGGCGTATCAAAGAAGATTAATGATGGCCACGTGTCTACTTATTCAAACATGCCACGTGTCTACTTATTCAAACATACGACTCCTTCCAAATTAAGTGAGCGTATGGATCTCATACGACTCCTTCCCAATTAAGTGAGCGTATGGATCTCATACGACTCCTTCCCAATTAAGTGAGCGTATGGATCTCATACGACTCCTTCCAAATTAAGTGAGCGTATGGATCTCATACGACTCCTTCCCAATTAAGTGAGCGTATAGATCTCATACGACTCCTTCCAACTAAGTGAGCGTATGGATCTCATACGACTCCTTCCAACTAAGTGAGCGTATAGACCCCATACGACTCCTTTCCAACTAAGTGAGCGTATGGACCCCATACGACTCCTTCCCAGTCAAGTGAGCATATAGTTTCCATACGACTCCCTGTCAATAATGTGAGCGTATCAGATTTATATGGTTCTACGCTGTCCAAGTCAGTGTATGCAAGACATGTGCCTTCAAAAGCTAGCGTATGACTCTTTCTCTAAGGCAGCGTATCACAGCAGTTGTGTCCAGAATAATTTTCAACGTGCAGTTAACACATGTTCTCACGTGTCCTGCACTCAGTTATCCACTTCTTCAGAAGTTATGCAACGTGGCATTCATGCCATCAATCTCTCCTGAATATGCTCCATTACTTTCAACCGCACTCTAATGTGTCTCCATCAGAATTTGCCACGCGTCCCTGCAGTTATGCACACGTCAAGTAACTACCTGAGCGTATGCTTAAGGACAGTTATCCTGAACTCTATAAAAGAGAGTTTCTTCATCTTCATCAGAGACTACAGTCAATTTCAGAGAGAACAGAGAGATTGCCCGGTTGCGGTCCAAGTTCTTCAAAGTTCGAGTTTTCTTCATCGCATCGTCCAAGGGATAAAGTAATCGTCTTCTAGATTAGATTCCTACAGTTGTAATTTTCTCAGATACAAAATAAATAAAGTGAATTTATTTATGGAAAATAAAAAGGAAGTACGAGTAAACAGGAGATATTTGTAACTGAAAGTAAATACATGATAGTAAAGACTGTAAGTGGCTACGTGATTTAGAGTATAATATGGTTTTGTAAACGACTTAGGAGCACATGAATACAACTTATAAGAATCACATGAATACCTACTGGGGATAGTGTTCACATAACCAATTCTACTCACCCCGTCCCAATCAATACACAAGGATCCATTCAAGTTACGTTATAGGCACATGAATACAACTAAAGATACATGAACTCATGTAATAAGTAGTACATGAGGCACATGATAAGGTACATGAAAGCACATAAGAACATATAAATACATGAACTAGTACGAGTACAAGGAGTACCTGATGCACATGATAAAGTACATGAACATGAAATACCCGATGCACCCGTAGAGGGATAACATCTCAGGAAAGGATCCATATAGTACTAATCCATGGAGATACGTGTCAGCATCAAGTAAAGTAATCTAGAGCAAGAGTATTATCCAGACAAGTATGAAAAGATCAGAAAATGTACTCGCCTGCTATCTGAATGTCCAAGATGAAAGTACTGTCCGAGGAGTGGTGTCTGGCTCCTATTTAGAACAGTACAAGTCACAACAAGTCCAGAATAGTAATAAGATGTACTATAATGCATTCTACATGAATCTAGGTCAATCTAGGCCAAAGTCAACTCTTGGTCAACTCTGGTCAACCCTAGAAGTCAAACTAGGTCTACTAGGTCAAACCTAAGTCAAACAAGTCTGTACTAGTCTAACTAGGTCTAACAAGACTACACAAATCTAACTAGACTCTAAACTGACACACAAATACACCCATAGGCTAAGAGCCTAGGCCATAGGCTCTACCATGCCTATGAACCAAACCATAGTCATATAACACATGATAATATTTATCTCTAAAATATACTACACAATCTAATATGAATACACATATTGATATATTATATAATAACTTAGAATATACATAACCTATAGGCTATTATATGTATACCATACAATATACATAGGATACCTAAAATGGGAATCTCACATACACATAAGCATAGTGAAATAGAAAATGAATGTGTATGTGTTCAAGTGTGTGTGTGTGTGTCATGAGAGTGTCACAGGTGCCAATAGGAGTGTGTGTGTGTGTTAGTGAGACATGAGAGAGTGGATGGGTGAACTGTCATGGGGACAGTGTGGTGTACAGTCCAGAACTGGACAGTGAAACAGTGGCTAATGTGTGTGTCAAGAGAGTGAGTGAATGAAAGGGAAAGATGGAAACCGTATGCTAACAGTTCAGTCCATGCTCAGAAAAAAAGAAACCAATATTGCATCTCAGTTCAAAACAGTCAACCCCCAATTCTCAGTTTTCAGTCCTGACAGTCCTAACCAGAAATTGAACCAAATTCAATACTAATTTAACCCAAACTCAATATACAATTAGTAAACATATAGGTGTACCACATTAGGTCTTAAACCATGCTAATTATCAGTACTAAATAGGTTAATTTGATGCTCAAAATTCGAATTTGAAAACAGAAATGAAGGACTGATAATATGGGTTTCAGGACTCAGGTTTACAGGAAATGAAAACAGTGCAATGAAAACAGGAAATCACATAACCTGTAAATCAATTCAGTTAAGGAATCAAACATTCACTCGACTTAGTTAAAAAAAAGAAGGAAATCAATTCAGGATAATTTAGGGAACAATTCTCAGGTTTTGCCATTAGTTCAATAACATTCGAACCCATCGCATATGTCAAATTCTCATTCTCAAACTCTAAAGCCAATTCGAATGTAAACATTGTATTAATATGGATTAACAAACATGTGAGAGTGATTCACAGTTGAAAACATCAATAAGAACTGGAATTAAAATGGGAGTTAACAATTCAGAATTTGAAAGAAAAATAGTGTATCAACTTAGTATCAGTTGAGCATGCAATTAACCCAAATTAAATCCAATACACATCAATAGCCCAACTAATCATGTAACTTAATCTAATATAGATAATTAGACATGATTAGGATCTAATTTAGCAAATAATAACATGTATTAAAACCATTAAAACTGAAATAAAACGGTGAATACAAAACAGTGCACTGGACCAATCCTCGTGCACGTGTTTCCAGTGCTCGTACATACGACACGACACGACACAGATCTCATGATCGTGTCCCAGTGTCGAGGGGGACTAGGGCTAGGTCAGGGACACCCTGATACGTGTCCACGACACGAGTGTGTGCGATACGACACGCGTATCAGTGCTGGAAATCGGCTGTAGTCGATACAGTATAAACTTAATGCACGGCTACGTGCGTGTCCGACACGACACGAGAGGCCCTAGGACTTGACACACGTGGTGTCAGTCAGTGTCCCGTAGTGTGTGTCAAATCTCACATGTCGAAGTATCGTGTCCAGCGCGCAAAAGGCCCCGAGTAGCAGGGGAATCAATACTGCCCGCGCGCGCGAGTGCAACAGCGTGTTTCCGTGTCCGTGGCGACACGACACGAGACCCAAACATGCTCAGACCATTAAAAACCCATAAGCAAACACAAAACCTAAATTTCTATTCAAAAAGTTTTCTAAAAATAAATCGAAATGCCCTTTGGGGCATTTCATCAAACACTTATACACATAGACTGATACGTGCCCAAATGGGACACGAAATGGACTCGAATTCTAGGGTTAGCTAGTCCTACAGTTAGGTTAGGCCTAGGGCTTCCTAGATATGCAATAAAATCATTATTCTATGGTGTAGAATTGAAATTACATATAGGTTGCAAATCCTCCAAAAACTCCAAAGAGGGGTGTTCCTCTTGATAGCCGAACTTCTCCAAATTGTTCA
Source organism: Iris pallida (assembly GCA_029216955.1). Lineage (NCBI taxonomy): Eukaryota > Viridiplantae > Streptophyta > Magnoliopsida > Asparagales > Iridaceae > Iris > Iris pallida. Next base: position 6,707,190 of record JANAVB010021796.1, read on the forward strand.
AACTCTGAAATATTCTTACATAAACAGCAAGAACAGAAAAATTAGAACCTAATGCAATTGGTTTGGGGGAAAAATGAATTAAAATGGAATTTCTAGGATTTAATGAAGATGGAGACTCACCTCTTTCTAAAAATTGAGAAATATTCCTAATGGAGGCTAGCCCTAATTTCTAGGAGGGGATTAAATAGGTGGGAATCCCTAGGCTTAGTGTAGCTGGCCAAGTGGGTTGGGCTAGGGCTAGGTTCACTTGGTGTTGGGTTGGGCCTTTAAGGCTAAAATCACTAAGTCATGACTTGTGAAACCACAAGCCATTTACTATTCAAATCAATTCCTAATTTTCCCAAATTAAATCTAATTGGTTAATTATCACTAACTTAGGTCAAGCTAAGGTTTCTTAACCTAACCAAGTAGTCATGACCTAGGTTAGCCTCTAGGACAGTCTCCTAAGTCAACATTAGTCAAAGTCTAAAAATAGCACCAACTCAAATATACTAAAAATCACTTAAAAATTCTAATAAATATAATTAATAATAATAATTCCCAAAATAATTCCAAAATTTTAAAAATGACCAAAGTACCCTCAAGCTAGAAAAGTGGTAGTGACAAATCTACCCTCCTTAAAATAATTTTGTCCTCGAAATTAAAGGCGAAACTAAACTGCTGAGAAGGATAGAAAGTATACCTCAAGGTCTAAAAAGATAGGGGTACCGCTCGCGCATCTCATCCTCCCGCTCCCAGGTAGACTCTCCTGGAGAATGATGCCTCCATGCGACGCGTACCAAGGGTATCACCTGGTTTCTCAGTACCTTCTCCCGGCGATCCAGAATCTCCACAGACTGCTCTGGATAACTGAGAGTAGGTCCAACCTCAATCTCCGAATGATCGAGCACATGGCTAGGTTCAGCCACGTACCGTCTCAACTGTGATACGTGGAATACGTTGTGAACTCCCACTAGTACAGGTGGCAAGTCTAGCCTGTATGCCACATCACCGACTCTTCCGCTGATAACAAAAGGGCCGATGAAGCGCGGGCTAAGCTTCCCACCTCCACCAAAACGTATCGTACCACGAGTCAGAGATATTCGCAGAAAAACCATGTCTCCAACCTAATCACAAGCAAGGTCTCAAGTTACTAGAAATCAAACACGATCAATCAAACAAAATAAATAATACAACCTACTTCTAATCCTATCTCTAAAACTGTACCTCAAACTCCAACGATTTTCGGTGGCTATCGGCCCAGTACCGATGTCTGTCCTGCGCCACGCGAAGTCTGTCCCTGATGAGCTTCACCTTCTCGACAGCGTTAACAACCATCTCTGGTCCCAGTAAAGCTCGCTCTCCAACATCATCCCAAGATAAGGGTGTACGACACCTACGCCCGTACAGAGCCTCAAACGGTGACATCTCAATGCTGGCCTGATAACTGTTATTGTAAGCAAACTCCACCAAATGTAGATGATCCTCCCAGGAACCTCCAAAATCTAGGATGCACGTCCGTAGCATATCCTCAAGTGTCTGAATAGTCCTCTCTGGCTGTCCATCCGTCTGGGGGTGGTATGCAGTACTAAACTTGAGCTGAGTGTCCAAACTAGTCTGCAGACTCCTCCAGAAATGGGAAGTAAAGCGACTATCCCGATCTGAGACAATGCTGACAGAAACTCCGTGAATCCTGACTATCTGCCTCTTGTACAACTCCGCAAGCCTCTCTGTAGACGTATCCACCTTGAATGGCAAGAAGTGGGCCAATTTGGTCAACCTGTCAACGATGACCCAAATTGCGTCTTTCCTTCCTGGTGTACGCGGCAACCCAGATACAAAATCCATGGTGATATGTTCCCACTTCCACTCTGGAATGGGCAACGGCTGCAATAATCCTCCGGGCCTCTGCCTCTCTGCCTTGACCTGCTGAAAGACCAAGCATCTAGCTACGAAGTGGGACACCTCCCGCTTTATCCCGTACCACCAGACATGCTCTCGCAGATCCCTGTACATCTTGTTGGCACCAGGATGTATAGAGTACTGCGATCTGTGAGCCTCCTGTATGATCTGCTCCATGAGCTCCCCGCTAGGCACACATAATCTAGAACCGTACCTCAAGGCACCATCCTCTGCAAGTGGAAACTCGCCATCCACCAACCCTGCACGAACCTGCTCTCGGATACACTGCAGAGCCACATCCTCGAACTGCGTCGCCTTGATCCTCTCCATCAAGTCCAACTGTATCTGAAGGCCCCATAACTGCATCTGCACTCCGGGCACAAGCACCTCAATCCCAAGGCTCTCCAAGTCTGCAAGCAAGTGCCGATCCATAGTCAAATACATGGCTGTCGGATACCTACTCAAGGCATCGACAACCACGTTGGCCTTTCCCGGGTGATACTGAAGTGAGATGTCAAAGTCCTTCATCAACTCCAGCCATCTGTGCTGCCTCATGTTGAGCTCTTTCTATGTAAACACATACTTCAAGCTCTTGTGATCTGTGAAAATATCTACCCTCTCGCCATAAAGATAGTGCTTCCACAACTTCAAAGAAAAAATTACCGCTGCCAACTCCAGGTCATGGGTAGGGTAGTTCTTCTCATGGGGACGTAATTGCCTGGAAGCATAGGCAATCACCTTCCCATGCTGCTGCAAGACACCACCCAGTCCCTTCCCTGAAGCATCACTATAAATAGTGAATCCACCTGATCCTGAAGGCAATGTCAGAATCGGAGTTGTCGTAAGCCGCTTCTTCAACTCATCAAAAGCTGTCTGACACTCCTCTGACCAAACATACTCTGCATCCTTCCGGGTCAACCGAGTCAACGGCTCTGCAACCCGGGAGAAATCTTGCACAAATCTCGTATAATATCCTGCCAGCCCCTGAAAACTCCTGATCTCTGCTACTGAAGTCGGTGCTGTCCAAGCCTCAACTGCTGTGATCTTCTTCGGGTCTACAGAGATACCATCTCCAGTCACCACATGACCCAAGAAGTCAACCCTGTCCAGGAAGAACTCGCACTTTGAGAGCTTGTCGTACAATCTTTCCCTCCTGAGTGTCTCCAGAACCACTCTCAAGTGCTCCTCGTGCTCCTCCTCTGTCTTGGAATATACCAAGATATCATCAATGAACACCACCACGAACTTGTCTAAGTACTGGTGGAACACCTTGTTCATTAGGTTCATAAATACTGCTGGTGCATTGGTCAGCCCAAACGGCATAACCAAAAACTCAAACTGTCCGTACCGCATCCTGAAAGCGGTCTTGGGAATATCCTCCCCCTTCACCTTCACCTGGTGATAACCTGACCTCAAATCAATCTTGGAGAACACCCGAGCTACGCTCAACTGATCAAAGAGATCATCGATCCACGGCAATGGGTATTTGTTCTTGATTGTCAGGTTGTTAAGTGTCCTGTAGTCGATACACATCCGTACCGACCTATCCTTCTTGGGTACGAAAAGTATCGGTGCACCCCAAGGTAAAGAACTCGATCGGATGAAGCCCTTGTCCTGCAGCTCATCCACCTGCTTCTTCAGCTCCACCAATTCACTGTTGTTCACTCGATAGACATGCTGGAAAATCGGTTCCGCATCGGAAACCAAGTCTATCGAGAACTCTACATCCCTGTCCGGTGGAAGCCCTGGAAACTCCTCTGGGAATACGTCCATAAACTCTGCGATCAAGGGATGCGGAGCCACCTGCTCCTCAACTGAAGCTCCACAGAAGACTCCGCCGTCCTGCTCTGCCTGCCGCCGGGTGTACTCAAACTCTGGCTCTCCTGGCACCCCAAACAAAACTCTACCCCCTCGGCAATCAATGCGAGCGTGGTGTCTATTCAGCCAGTCCATACCTAATATATTATCGTAGTTCGGTAGTGGCATGACGAGTAGACTCACTCCCAACTCTCGACCTCCCAATAAGACGCTCTGCCCTCTGCAAACATCACTCACGAGGATGACTCCACCTCCGGTCGTGATCTTGTAGGTCCTAGGCAATGGTTCAGAAACCAGACTGTGTCTAATCGCATACGATACTGACACAAAACTGTAGGAAGCCCCGGAATCAAAGAGTGCAAATGCTGGAAAGGAGTCGAGAAGAACCGAACCTGCTATCAGCTCTCCGATGGCCTCTGCATCCTCAGCCGCCATGGCGAAAGCTCGCCCCTGCTATCCACCACGTGCCTGCTGCTGGTGCTGCTGGAACCTCTGCTGCTGGATCTGTAGGGCTGGTCCCCTCTGCTGGCCTGCTGGAGCCTTGGCTCCACCTTCCTGAGCTCCTCGCCCAAAAGCCCCAGGGCAATCCCTCAACTGGTGATCTCCCGTACCACAAAGTAGGCACTTGCCTAGCTTCTTCCTGCACTCATGGATCATGTGCCCCGGCTTCTTGCAGAAGGCACAAACGACTACCTGCTGCTGACGAGGTACCTGCTGCTGATGCCTCTGCTGCTGTTGTACCTGCTGAAAAGATGCACGACCCTGCTGCTGATACTGCTGAACTGGCCTCTGCTGCTGAAAGTGCTGCTGGAAGTGAGGCCTCTTGGCCTGCCCCTGACTGCTGCTGCCACCCTGGAAGTCACGACCCCTCTTCTGCTTCAACCCTTGGTCGTCTTCCGTCGCCAGAAAATATCTCAGCAAATGTAGCATTCCGGTCGCTCTTAGTCAGCGACCGAACCTCTCTAATCAAGCCTCGGCAAAACTTCCTTGCCTTCGTCTTCTCGGTCAAGTCATCTATAAAATGGGCCAGTCTACAAAACTCCTTAGCATACTCAGCTACAGTCTGGTTCCCCTGAACCAGACCCTCGAACTGTGCCTCGATACCTCCCAAGGCCACATCAGGAAAGAACTGCTCCTTAAACAGCTCCTTGAACTGGGCCCAACTCAACTCCCACCCTGGGATCTGTCTGATACCACGCACGGGCTAAGTCCTGCATCTGACTGCTCGCCGTCTCGATCTGGAGTCGATCTGGTATCTCCGCCAGTCGAAAGATCTTCTCGATATGCTCTATCCAGTCGTCTGCAATGTGAATGCCCTCTGTGCCGAAGAACTCCCGAGGGTGTATCTTCTGGAAGTCCTGAATGTCCTTTTCCCTCCGACGGGGCTACTACTAGGCCCCCTGAGCAGTAATCATCTCGACTGTGGTGCGAACCAGCTGGTGTGCCTCATCGATCCCCTGACGGAAATCGGTAGTCTGCCTCGTCTGCTGCTGCTGGTGGGACTCCAGAATCCTCTCTACGAAGGAGAAGAGATGTGCAGCATCTACCATCCCCGCAGGCGAAGGTTGCTGCAGTGGAAGGATCTCAGGAATTATAGGGCTCTGCCTCCTGGCTGGTGGAGGTGCTCCTCCAAAAGCTGCAGAGACACCGACTCCTGAGGGCTGTACTGGCCCTGCGATACTGGGAGCTGGCTGCTGGATACGAGAGGTGATAGACCCCTCTCCAGCGTCTCCCATCCCGGGGCGATGCGATCTCGTCTCAACCATCCTGGAGACACAGATCAAACAAGAAATAATTACTGAGAATGAGTCAAAATATCAAAGGAGGACAGTTTACAATTTCTAAGGAAGACAATAAGCAGCAAAATAGATACACGAAATCTGATAAAGAATTTTCCTAGTGTGATTGAGTACCTTCAAAAATATACTAATTTCTACTGCAGGCTGTAACGATATTCTAGTTCGAATACCACCACATTTTTAAACTAGAACTGCATGGGCCACCACTAAAAATGTGTCACGACCCATACCCTAGAGTAAAGGCACGAGACGTGGGTACGTCTAGCCTACGCCGCAGTGTCGGCGGTAGAATGCTGTCCTAGGTCACAACATCTAACAGTTTAAGGTAATAACAGTTATACTCCCCGAATGGGGGTGACATAACAGAATATATCTCAATCACAGCTAAGGTAGAACAGGATAAAGATGGAATGATATAAAAGATGCAAGATCTAAACCACAGGAAATACAATAGAGAGAGAGAGCTAAGTGTCTAGATAAACTCTACTAACATCCAGACATAATACATATCCAATATATATAACTCCACTCCAAATACTATAAAATAAAATAAAGACATCTATGGAGCAATACTCTCTACTGCTAAGGGATCCGACTGGAAGTCCGTATCGCAAGTGTCCTCTAAGGCTGTCCCATAGAAAGTGTCTAAGTAGGCCTCCTCCTCGTCCTCTGTAAAATTATCAACATGTCCAATCAGGACGGGAACGAGCACATATCTCTCAAAACAGTTCATAGCAGGTTAGGAGTATAAAGTATGCAATAGAGTAAAATACAGAAAGTGCTGAAAAGGAAGTACGAGTAAACAAAAAATATTTGTAACTGAAAGTAAATACATGATAGTAAAGATTGTAAGTGGCTACGTGATTTAGAGTATAATATGGTTATGTAAACGGCTTAGGAGCACATGAATACAACTAAGAAGCACATGAATACCTACTGGGGATAGTGTTCGCATAACCAATTCTACTCACCCTGCCCCAATCAATACACAAGGATCCATTCAAGTTACGTTATAGGCACATGAATACAGCTAAAGATACATGAACTCATGTAATGAGTAGTACATGAGGCACATGATAAAGTACATGATAGCACATAAGAACATGTAAATACATGAACTAGTACGAGTACAAGGAGTACCTGATGCACATGATAAAGTACATGAACATGAAATACCCGATGCACCCGTAGAGGGATAACATCTCAGGAAAGGATCCATATAGTACTAATCCGTGAAGATACGTGTCAGCATCAAGTAAAGTAAACTAGAGCGAGAGTATAGTCCAGACAAGTATGAAAAGATCAAAGAATGTACTCGCCTGCTATCTGAATGTCCAAGATAAAAGTACTGTCCGAGGAGTGGTGTCTGGCTCCTATTTAGAACAGTACAAGTCACAACAAGTCCAGAATAGTAATAAGATGCACTATAATGCATTCTACATGAATCTAGGTCAATCTAGACCAAAGTCAACTCTTGGTCAACTCTGGTCAACCCTAGAAGTCAAACTAGGTCAACTAGGTCAAACCTAAGTCAAACAAGTCTGTACTAGTCTAACTAGGTCTAACAAGACTACACAAATCTAACTAGACTCTAAACTGACACACAAATACACCCATAGGCTAAGAGCCTAGGCCATAGGCTCTACCATGCCTATGAACCAAACCATACTCACATAACACATGACAATATTTATCTCTAAAATATACTACACAATCTTATATTTAATACATATATTGATATATTATATAATAACTTAGAATATACATAACCTGTAGGCTACTATATGTATACCATACAACATACATAGGATACCTAAAATGGGAATCTCACATACACATAAGCATAGTGAAATAGGAAATGAATGTGTATGTGTTCAAGTGTGTGTGTGTGTCATGAGAGTGTCACAGGTGCCAATAGGAGTGTGTGTGTTAGTGAGACATGAGAGAGTGGATGGGTGAACTGTCATGGGGACAGTGTGGTGTACAGTCCAGAACTGGACAGTGAAACAGTGGCTAATGTGTGTGTCAAGAAAGTGAGTGAATGAAAGGGAAAGAGGGAAACAATATGCTAACAGTTCAGTCCATGCTCAAAAAAAAAAGAAACCAATATTGCATCTCAGTTCAAAACAGTCAACCCCCAATTCTCAGTTTTCAGTCATGACAGTCTTAACCAGAAATTGAACCAAATCCAATACCAATTTAACCCAAACTCAACATACAATTAGTAAACATGTAGGTGTACCACATTAGGTCTTAAACCATACTAATTATCAGTACTAAATAGGTTAATTTGATGCTCAAAATTCGAATTTGAAAACAGAAATGAAGGACTGATACTATGGGTTTCAAGACTCAGGTTTACAGGAAATGAAAACAGAAAATCACATAACCTGTAAATCAATTCAGTTAAGGAATCAAACATTCACTCGACTTAGTTGAAAAAAAGAAGGAAATCAATTCAGGATAATTTAGGGAACAATTCTCAGGTTTTGCCATTAGTTCAATAACATTCGAACCCATCACATATGTCAAATTCTCATTCTCAAACTCTAAAGCCAATTCGAATGTAAACATTGTACTAATATGGATTAACAAACATGTGAGAGTGATTCACAGTTGAAAACATCAATAAGAACTGGAATTAAAATGGGAGTTAACAATTCAGAATTTGAAAGGAAAACAGTGTATCAACTTAGTATCAGTTGAGCATGCAATTAACCCAAATTAAATCCAATACACATCAACAGCCCAACTAATCATGTAACTTAATCTAATATAGATAATTAGACATGATTAGGATCTAATTTAGCAAATAATAACATGTATTAAAACCATTAAAACTGAATTAAATAGTAAATACAAAACAGTGCACTGGACCAATCCTCGTGCACGTGTTTCCAGTGCTCGTGCACACGACATGACATGACACAGATCTCGTGATCGTGTCCCAGTATCGAGGGGGACTAGGGCTAGGTCAGGGACACCCTGATACGTGTCCACGACACGCGTGTGTGCGATACGACACGCGTATCAGTGCTGGAAATCGGCTGTAGTCGATACAGTGTAAACTCAATGCACGGCTTCGGGCGTGTCTGACACTGTAACTTCCAGTTTTCCAGAAGAGGGTAATTTTGAAATTTTGTAATTATAATTATTATTTAATGATATTTATTTCATATTATAATTTTTAGTGATTTTTAATTATTTTTAAACTATTTAAATTCATGACCTGTGATTTTTGGTATTTTGCTAGTGAACAGTAGAGACTACCTATCCTAGAGCCTAGCCATGTGATTAGGGTATTTTTGACATTTTTGGGGTTATTTGATTTTATTATAATTTATTTGAATTTATGGGAATTTTTAGAATTTATTTTTGTATTGTTTGAATGGGGGTTGACTAGGTTGACTTGACTAGCAATGACCTTGGTAGCCTAACCTAGATTGGACCTAACCTAAATGGGTCATAACTAACTTAGTGAGCCACTTTGAGAATTAGATGGGTTGGTTAGGGGGTTGAGTCAAATTTAGTTATGGTTAAGTGATTTGCAAGAAACTAGGATAGAACCCTTTGTTCTAGGCCATCTATTTCCCTTGATTCAATCCTAGCCATAGGATAAAACCTAAAAACCCTAACCCTAACTATTATGACTAGCCAAGAGACCCCCCCTTGCCTATATAATGTCTCTATGGGAATTTGTGCCTCTTTCTTCAATAGTTCTTCATTTCTTAAGGAAATAGGTAAGCCTTCATTAATTCCTTCCTGGTTTAATCAATAGGACTCCTTTTTGATTGGAATTTCTTCCATTAGGATCTAATCAATGTTCTCTTGCTGTTTGTCGTGTTCAACCTCAGCTTTGGGGCAATTTGGAGAAGTTTGCTAGCAAGAGGAACCCCCCATTTGAGGCTTTTCTTGTATTTTGACACCAATAGGTAAATCAATGTAAACACCATTAAAATTCTAGTTTCTTTGCATGTAGACCTAGCCCTAGGTGTCCTGGTTCTGTAGGTATGCCTAGACCTAGGTTTTGTGTCCATTTCGTGTCCTAAATGGACACGTATCAGCCTATAGACCTAGGTGTTTGATGAAATGTCCCAAAGGACATTTCGACCTGATTTTAGGAAACTTTTTGAATAGAAATTTAGGGTTTATTGTCGCTTATCAATTTCTGTTGGACTGAAGTGGCCATTGTGCCGTGTCGTGTCGAGATCTGGACACGAATATGCTGTTCTGATACGGTGCACATTGCCCTGCTATTCGGGGGCAATTACTCCCTGTACACGACACGTGGACACCTAAGATTTGACACAGCCCTAGGGGCAGATACTGACACGAGGTCCTCAAAGTTTGAGACACTCTCGTGTCGTGTCGGACACACATTCGTGTGTGCATTGATCATGCACTGTGGGCATATGTGCGATTTTGCCTCGCTAATACGCACGAATTGATATGACACGGGCACACGTGGACACGGTGCAAGCTGTGGGACACGTTCCCCTATCCTAGGCGAACCTACAGCCACGGGCACGTGTCCTAACTCGTGTCGAGTAGTGTCCACGAATGGTGTGCACGTGTGCACGATGATTTTGTGCACAGATTTGTGTCTGTGATGTGTGGTTGTTTAGGACACGTTCGTGTCCACCTTGTTGGACACGAACACCCTCCCCATGACACATATTATGTGTACCCCTGCCTGCTTACTTTATTTACTGATTTAATTGGGTTTTCAACTCAAAATTGAGGTTTTCACGTATTCTCTGATACATGTTCTCAGCTTAAATCTCTGAAATTCGATTTCCTATTTTAAACTGAACTTTAATGATTAAAATTTACATGTTTAATTCATATACATGTGTGTTAGTCACTGAAATGTTGGTTACATGATTTGGTGTGATATTAAGGGAATTATTTTTTCGAAATTAGTTTGATCTAAGTGTTAACTGCTATTGATAGCAAACCTGTCATTTGCTATTTCCTGTATAACATCATTTTGATGATTGAATTTAATTGTTATTTTAAATTCCATGTCTGAATCTAGGTTGCATGATTAGGTTCCTGAGGGTGATTGATTATAGGATTCAATTTGGGTTTTCTTTTGGAACCTAAGTGGATTTTTGAATGTGCACAGAACTGTGATGTTAACTGTTGGAAATTCCTGATAACTGAGAAACCTGAGTAAAACTGAAATGAACACTATGTTACTCTCTAACCTGAACACGTGTACATTTCTGAAAACCCCCTACATGTTTTGATACTTGGACACCTTGTTGACAATCACTCATCACACACTCGGACATATCCTCATTTCTTGGGACACCCATTGCATACTATGATACACTCGAGCACTTTCACTTCATTATTGACACAGGTGCACGTGAGATTACAATGTCATGTGGGTCATTGGTTGTTGATCTGGTTGGTCATGAACTGTTTGGGGTACATGGTAAGTTCCAGATTTTGGTTGTCCTTGCATTCTCAGATAATTAGTTCAATTCCAGTTTTATGGTTTCAAATTGTTTTGCATACATTTCACTGCTACATGTATGTCCTGTACCAAGCCTACATTAGATACATACCAATTCATTGCATCTGAAAACATTTTCTACCCTTACATGTTCTGCAACCCCATGCTGTATTCCTACATATATAGTTTAGTATTAGATACCTGAGAAGCTAAGAATGCTACTCACACATTTATATGTTTACTACTTTGACACTCACATAGATTTCCCTCATGCACACATGATACTATTCTCTTATGTTTCATACACCCACCGCTCCTTGCATGTTAACTGAAATGTTGATGCTTAAATTGCCATGATTAGATTCATATGTGTATATTAGTTAACATGTATGATAATATCACATTTGAACAGTCAAATAGCTTCTCATTAGACTGAAATGTGAAAGGGAATGTTGTCAATCCAAAATTGTACTGTTAGCAATAGGTTTCCAGTTTTCACATGTTGAATTGCCACATATTTCTGTTGGTATGCACTGTTCCAGGTTTACCCATGTCACTGTTTTTTCTATTTGCCATGCCACAGTTTCATACACACACACATGTGTTCCTATCTAAACTCTCTACAAACACATTCATGATACACTCTCAAGTCCCACACACATGTACACAATCACATTTCCTTCCTTGTTTTCTATGTATATATATATATGTATGTGAGATTCACATATTTTTGTATCCTCTATATATATGAGGGTACTACATTATATCAATAATATGTGTATATACATATGTATGTGTGGTATTCATTCTATATTGAGTTGTGTAGGCTATATTATATTGCATAGCCATATCAATATATGTATTATTTTGTTATAGATAATATTGTCTTGTGGTCATATGATTTATGGTTGGTCTTAGGCATGGTATTGCCTTAGCCCATGGCCTAGTCTCTTAGCCTATTGCCTATGGTAGTGTCTGTGTGTCAGTTTAGAGTCTGGATTAGACCTGTGTAGTCTTGTTAGACTTAGAATAGACTAGTATAGACTTGTTTGACCTAGGTTTGACTCTAAGGTTGACCAGAGTTGACCAAGGGTTGACTTTGGCCTAGATTGACCTAGAATCATATAGAATGTATAGTAGGACTTCATTATATCATTTTAGACTTATTGTGACCTGTGCTGTTCTGATTAGAAGCCAGACACCTCTCCTCGGACAGTACATTTCATTCGGACACTCAGATACAGGCGAGTATATTCTCTGATCATTTCATATCCTGCTTAGAATTATTTTTCTGTATTAAATTACTTTACTTGATACTGTCACGTTGGTCACACGGATTAGTACAATATGGATCCCTCCCTGAGATATTATCCCTTCAGGGAGCATCGGGTACTCTATGTTCTATGCGTTTTACTTACATAGCGTATCATATGCTTCTTTGGTTCTTTGATCACTTGTGACATATACCCCTATGATCACAGAGTCTTCTTTGAATCCTTATCCCATTTGTAGGACTACTATGTACCACCCTTCGGGGGCATATCATCCTTTGGGGGCTTATCACCTTTCGGAGGCTTATCACCTTTCGGAGGCTTATCACCCTTTGGGGGCATATCACCCTTTGGGGGCTTATCACCTTTCGGAGGCTTACCACGCTTCGGGGGCTGTTACATAGAATCATAACATAACCTGGTTGGATCCTTGTGTATTAATTGGGGGTACGGAGGAGTATAAATAGCTATGTGAACAATTCCAAAATAGAATAGCCATGTACGCCTCTTTAGTATAGCCATGTACAAATCAAGCCGTTCACATGTCGACTTTGTGCTCAAAATCACTAGTCATTGGTAGCTCTTTACTTATAGTAGATATTTCTATTACAGTTCTCTCTCTCTCTGTTTACATACTGCATTTCTTCAGTATCTATATCTTACTTTACTGCATGATTATATTTTCTAACCTGCTATGAACTGTTGAGATGTACTGTACTCGCTCCTGTCCTAACTGGACCTGTTGAAAATATTATAGAGGACGAGGAGGAGGCCTGGGAGGATACCTTCTACGGGACAGCTCTAGCTGAGGACATCACCCCCACTGCCTAGACTAGTTTAGTTAGGTCTTATCTTATTTTTATATTGTCTTGAGTCTGTTTAGCTAGACTTTACTTCTGTTCAGAGATGTTGAGTTGTATATATTCTTTCATTTCAGTAGCTGAGATATGTACTATGGATATTTGCTGGGATTTTATCTTAGACTATTCTTTCTTCTGTATTTCTCTGAGTTCTATATCTTATCGTGCTTTCTTCTTCCTTAGTTGTTGTCACACCCCAGAACCAGAATACTGGAAAGTAGGGGCAAGACAAGGCCAGCTACGTGTATTAGAGTACGCCAGTACCCCAATATACGATCAAAGCTGCCTAGAAGACAAGTGGGAAGACTCTAGCATGCCACTGACGACTCCTATGGTCGAACAAATCCTATCTCAATCCAACAACAACAAGTATCAAGAGTATATCAAATATGAAAGTAAAGAGGCGTCCCAAAATACTATATCATACATGATCATGAAGCTAGTGAATACAAAATGCTACACTAGCAAAGTACCAATATACATGATCACTATATCAGTCTAGATCTAATATAATACATCATGTTGACCGAAGTCTGAGAAAGTCTCAAAATAATAGGGCTAACACATGCCCTAGCTAACACCGCCAAAATGAAATGAAACACGAGCGGTACAAAAAGGAAACCCACTCGCGAGGAGGAACAACCGCAGATCTAAGCAGGCGACGGGTCATCCAGAGAAAGGTAGGGAGAATCCTCGGGCTCCAGCGGTAAATCTGGCCAAACAAAACCAGTGGGGTCAGGCCCCAAATAGCAAGTACCACAAGGAAGCTCGAGGTGCACGACAAAATCCATCAACAACACAATAGCATAATGACAGAAGTAAATAAATGCGGATCGAGACTAGTGCGGTACCAATGCACGTATCTCAAAAATATAAATGACTGGAAATACTGAACATTATAGCTATGGAACAGAATAATCCGATGAGCAATAAGGGGTTTAGGAACTACTAGGAATCGGAGCTACAACCCTTAAACCAAACAAGGACCGGGATTACAGATCTTTTCCCTAGCAGAACTTAACCTCTGGCCACTCACCGACACAAGAGCATATAAGGTTAACACACAATCAAAAGTGCACGACCAATCATTGCCTACGGCTTGCTATCATTAACTAGCTAGGGTTATCACAATCCTAATTACTAGTATGCAAGTTGAGAATTTTCGCAACTACCTGACTGCAGATACCCGGATGTCCAGGGGTACGAGTAGTACATCTATTGCCCAACAAGACTGCTGGCAGATGAAACGTGTCTAGACTTGTAACATGAACAACCATATCATATACTTGTAAAAGAAAACATATAACTGACTGTGCCGCAACCCGGCAGACATGTGACTCGATCGTATATCAATACACGCAAACTTGGTAGGTCATGGAGCCCTTGCCTAGCAGGGTTGAGCCATGCCTCATGGGGCCCTTGGAGCTCGGGGTTGGTAGTGCGAATTTCCTCCTACAATGATCTACTTGAATTTACTAGTCATTTACCTTATCATATTCATGTCAAATTCTTAAGTCGTGGACACTCAAGAATTTCCTAAGATGACGTGTGCTATGTACGAGTAAATCGTAAGTTATCACTTACGAACATTTCCGTACTAACATCACGTGATACACGGAACAATACTCACACTCGATTGTCCAGTGCCAAGATGCAATAGATTAACATTCAACAAGCTATATCCACGGTGTCAAGAAAGAACATGTACTCATATATCGGGTCTAGAAATCAATAAGAAAATCAAGTCATGAGTGCGCTACTACGAGCCACTGAATCGAGCTAGGCATATACAGCAATCTGGAGTGCACCATGACAAGCCACTATCTATAATCTGGACATAGAACAATACGTAAACATAAGCATGTACCATGTATATAGAGTGTACAATCATTCTTTAACTAACCAAGGTCATCTAATCATGTTAAGAGTTCATTACAATCGAGAAATTATCAAAAACGGACAAAAACGGGCAAAAACGGACAAAAATAGCCTAAAACAGCATAAAACGGCATACCGGCGGTATACTGCGGCATACCGGCGGTATACCGGACTAAAGACAGTAAGTTTTTGGTGCCAAAAACGGCATACCGGCGGTATACTGCGGCATACCGGCGGTATACCGTTTTTCCAAACAGCAACAAAATCCAGATTTTTGGTAAAACTCGTTTCGGCCATAAAAATTTTATTTTAAATCGAAATTCGGACTTTCAAAAGTCAAAATTGAATAGAATTGAATTTCCTACAACATGGAAGTATTAGTTTTCATAAATTAAAATATTTGATAGATCAAAACCTCAAAATACTCAAAAATCATATCTAGAAACTCAGATCTATGCCATATTATCGATCAAAACCAAAAGTGCTATATATTAAACTTGTTAACAATTTAGAGGAGCATATTATAGAACAATAAAACTTTAATTTCTATGAAAAATAAAATTATAGCATGGTCATGTCACTTTTGAGCAAGATGTACTTGCCTAGGTTTTAGCAACCGAGCCTAATCTTCTACTCCACCACCAAGAGGGGTTCCGAAACCACACTCTAGGCCTCAAGGTCAAGCTTTCCTAGGCTTGAGGAAGAAGGAAGAGGAAATGGAGAAAGAAAAGAAAAGAGAGGAGAGAGAAACTCATAGGATATATATAGAGAGGGTGAATTAATCATGACCGTCGGATCGTGATCCGAGTCAAAATCTAGATCAATCCTAGCCATTGAAAGAAAACCAATTGTCCATTGGATAATAGAATGCATCTACACTATTCACGAAAATATCTAAACACTATTCATCAAAATATCTAAAACACTATTCATGAAAATATCAGAAATACTATTCACAAAAATATCTGAAATCGAAAATATCTAAAATGTGGAAAATCTATCCGAGCGGCATGCCGTCGGTGTACTCCGGTACACCGTCGGTATACCGTCCAAGGAGAAAATCTATAATTTGGGAAAATTTTAAAGCGTTCCGAAAATCGAGAAAATATGAAATACAATACAAAATACGTATCCGTATATAAATACCGATACTGTGAGACGAGTCTCACAATTGTGATTGAGTTCATTTACTGCTTAGTATTATATTGCTAGATGCATGTTGACCTAGGACAGCGTTCTACCGCCGATGCTGCGACATAGGCTCGGCATTGTGACGTTCTCGTACCCTCACAGTGGGTGCGGGTCGTGACAAACACGACACAAGAGGTCATGGGACTTGACACACGTGGTGTCAGTCAGTGTCCCGTAGTGTGTGTCAAATCTCACGTGTCGAAGTGTCGTGTCCAGCGTGTAAAAGGCCCCGAGTAGCAGGGGAATCAATATTGCCCGCGCGCGCGAGTGCAACAACGTGTTCCCGTGTCCGTGGCGACACGACACGAGACCAAAACATGCTCAGACCATTAAAAACCCATAAGCAAACACAAAACCTAAATTTCTATTCAAAAAGTTTCCTAAAAATAAATCGAAATGCCCTTTGGGGCATTTCATCAAACACTTATACACATAGACTGATACGTGTCCAAATGGGACACGAAATGGACTCGAATTCTAGGGTTAGCTAGTCCTACAGTTAGGTTAGGCCTAGGGCTTCCTAGATATGCAATAAAATCAATATTCTATGGTGTAGAATTGAAATTACCTATAGGTTGCAAATCCTCCAAAAACTCCAAAGAGGGGTGTTCCTCTTGATAGCCAAACTTCTCCAAATTGTCCAAACTCTGAAATATTCTTACATAAACAGCAAGAATAGAAAAATTAGAACGTAATGCAATTGATTTGGGGGAAAAATGAATTGAAATAGAATTTCTAGGATTTAATGAAGATGGAGACTCACCTCTTTCTAAAACTTGAGAAATATTACTAATGGAGGCTAGCCCTAATTTCTAGGAGGGGATTAAATAGGTGGGGATCCCTAGGCTTAGTGTGGCCGGCCAAGTGGGTTGGGCTAGGGCTAGGTTCACTTGGTGTTGGGTTGGGCCTTTAAGGCTAAAATCACAAGTCATGACTTGTGAAACCACAAGCCATTTACTATTCAAATCAATTCCTAATTTCCCCAAATTAAATCTAATTGGTTAATTATCACTAACTCAGGTCAAGCTAAGGTTCCTTAACCTAACTAAGTAGTCATGACCTAGGTTAGCCTCTAGGACAGTCTCCTAAGTCAACATTAGTCAAAGTCTAAAAATAGCACCGACTCAAATATACTAAAAATCACTTAAAAATTCTAATAAATATAATTAATAATAATAATCCCAAAATAATTCCAAAATTTTAAAAAAGACCAAAATATCCTCAAGCTAGAAAAGTGGTAGTGACAACCCCCCTGCCCCACCCCCCACTCACCCCCCAACCACCCGCATCCCCCCTGCCCCTCACCCCGAGCCACCCGCCCCCAACCACCAACAACCAAAATAGAGAGAGAGAGAGAGAGAGGAAGGGGGAGGGTCACATATCGGAGAGGGAGGAGAGTCGCCGGAGAGAGTGAAAGTTGCCGGAGAGAGTGAGAGCGCCTGAGGGGGAGGAGAGAGAGTAAAATGGGGGGAAATGAATCGTTTGGGGAGAATTTAATTAGAATTTAGCGACGTTCATCCAAACGTTGCTAAATTAGTCGCTATTAGCGATGTCATAGCGACGTTTCGCGACGACTAGCTCATGTAACTAATATACGTCGTTGTCACATCGCTATTTTCGTCGCTTGTAGCGACTATTAGCGACGTTTCAATTAAATGTCGCTAATGTGCACAATTTAGCGACGTTATTAGAACGTCGCTAAATTTACATCGCCAATTGAGCAGATTTTAGTAGTGTCTCTCCCTAAGCAACATACTCTCTCTTTCCTTCCAAAATCCTAATAATTTATTTTGATTACATTATAATATTTATTTCAATTATTTGTAGTCTATTTGAATTAAATTCCAAGTACATTCGGAGTGGAGAATTATCCATTTTGAATTAAATCTAAGTAAACACGATCAAAAAAAATTTGTGTCGGCAAGGACTGCCTAATTTTCTGGCAGTCCTACAAATTGATAGGACTGTCAGAGATAGTGGCAGTCCAACTTCAAGCAAGTAAAAGCAAGGACTGCCACAAATTTTGGCAGTCTTACATACAGTCAGGACGGCTAGAATTTGTGGCAGTCCTTGCTTTCACTTGCTGTGAAGTAGGACTGCCACTATTTCTGGCAGTGTCACGCCCCGCTCCCGTAGGAGTGATCGTCCTCGCTAAGGCGTGATGCCGCACGAGCCTAGATTGCACTCGTGCAAGGCAGTTCCATAACGGCCGAATACATCGGCGGCGACGGGGTCGTCGCACAGAAGTCCCAAGCAGAAACATTGAATACATTGCAGCAAAATTTAAGAACAAGAACACATGAACACAAGTCATTCAAAAGAAGCTCTTTTATTGATATTGAATATAAGATTACATTTGTGGGAGCAAGGCCAAATTACAAGTCTCTCGTGCTCACTTTTCTCTTGTTTACAAAGTCACTCTCTGCTCTCCCTCTCTTGATTACAATGCTTGAGTCAGCGGAAGCTTCGGAAGACGATGTCCATAGATTATGCCCTGTATAAGTCTTCAGATCATACGGCCGCACGCTTCGACTCGCCAAGGAACTCCGTGCCTCGACGCATCCAAGCGAGCTCCGTGCCACGAGCTTCTACCTATGCCTGCACATGAAACACTGTGTGGGTGTCAGTACCACTGTACTGGTGGAGTGAGCTTCTCGCCCACCCATACATAATCGACACATTTCATTTACTTTGTACAACTTAAACCATTTCAATTGTCTTTTTAGTCTTGCCTTAGGATGCATTTTAAACAAGACGTCTCGGTCTATACTTACGATGCAACGACAAGGTCGTGCAACGACGAGGTCGTGCTATAATGCCAACGTGTGTTCCGATCGAGGCAGTGCCTCATCGCTTTGGTACTTGACCAAACTTGAACTCGGGACGGCAGGGTCGTGCCATACTCTATTTGTGACTTAGACATATTCGAGACAATACAATGCTGAGGAGCAACTTACGCGAACTCGACCGTGCCAAGACCTTTACTTAAACTTCAGCGCCACTAGACCAATTCTTGTGCCAACGATTCAAGTGCCAAGGACGGCAATGGAATGACTCGTACAGGCCGTTTCTCTAGACCTTGCTTAGACTTGTCCGTGCTTCAAGATGAGGCCGCGCCTCGCAAGTTATCAAGACTTATCGTGCTACCGCCTTGCGGCCTTCCTGCTAGACCCATTTGCGAACTTAGACAAGACTTGTGGACCATAGTATCACTTCGAAGAACATCCCGACGATATCTATCGTGCCAAGCACGGTGCCTATGCTGCAGCCCAATCTAGGCCCAGACATTGTGTTCCCGACTAGACAAGCAATCATGTTCTAGACTCAATCCAAAGGCATACACGCGGTGTGCCGCTATCTGCAGACACATCTACATGAGGAGGTCACTAGCAATGTCAAGCTATCTTGGACTGGCTCGTGGGATATCCACCTGTACCAACACGGGTAGCTAGCCCGGTAGGGTGGAACTCTCCCATGCGGTCATCCAGCATCCTACTTTGAGCCACATTCGCTTCTTCCGGGCCGAATGATCCCGGCGCTCCGGTGATCATTCGAGAAGACTACACCTTGTCGACAAGTTGCCCAATGACCATACATACTCGATCTATCCAGTCTATCCAGTCCTTTCTCAACATGACCATGCATTTCTTCTTTCTATCGAGACTTAACGAGACTCCCAAGCCGCGGGACCGATCTCGTGTGCGTGACATATCAAGACTTAGCGAGACTCCCAAGCCAGGGGACCGATCTCGTGTGCGGGACATATCAGGACGTAGCGAGACTCCCAAGTAGCGGGATCGATCTCAACGACAACCAGTCGCATGGACTTACTTTGTTCGTGGCAAGCTTTTTACTAAACCGACCGTAACTCGTGCCTTAGACAGGCATGGTTCTATAGGCGACGCTAACGCTCAAGTCATAGACTTATACGATGAGCCTTGTTCTCAAGGGACTACGCAAGTTGACAACCGCAGATAGAGCGGGACATTGCTAGAACTGGCTTTGATAGCCCAGCACACCACTTGTCTAACTTATTCGGCAATGACTCGACGAGCAAAGGCTACGCCGAGCTTCGTATCGAGGGAACGTGCTAGGCACGGGGTCGACTTGGACAACCAACTTTTCGGGTGCCTAGACTTAAGCCAACGAGTCGTACGAGATGACTTAACTTACGGGACGTACGAAGGCTATGCCAAGCCTTGTGGGACTGGACCGTGCATGCTTTATTAGCATTCATGCGGGCGACGCCTATGACTTAGGCTAGTCCGAGTGTCGGGACGAATCGACGGGACCAACAGGATATGCGGAGGCTATTCTAAGCCGTGCGGGACATACGAAGGCTATGCCAAGCCTTGCACAACGGGACCGTGCCTGTTTTAACAAGCATTTACGCAGGCGACGCCTAAGACTTAGGCTATTTCAAGTGTCGGGGCAACTTAGCAACTTAGGCCAACTTCCTTCTCCCAAGCCACGGGATCGAAGGATCGAGTGTCATTTGAAAGTACGCTGAGCCGACTTCTATGTTGATCGTGGGACCATTTTCCATGTTCTAAGACATTCCGACCCGACGGGATTATTCTCTTAGCTATGTTGGTGTGTAGCTTTTATATTAGCCTACTTGTGCAAGTTGGAAACATGCGCGTTATTAAGTGAAGGCTAAGATGAGGCAAGTTCACCGAAACTACCCCACCTGCGTGAGGAGTCGCCTTGGACGAGCGAGCCTTCGAGCAGCCGTTACAAGGCTAAGTTCCAACGCCGTCGGCATTTCGATTTCTCCGATTAACTTTGCGGGATGGGGCATTACAACATACACCACTCAGAACAAGTCTCGTCCTCGAGACTTTCCTGGAGGCAAGCCATCCTACCATTTCTATGGCCAAGACTTAATCGTGCATATTTCGCCTACGCGTTCCTTCGATTCCGAGCCACGCTCGCACAACTATCAGTCTTTCCGTTAACATGATTTTAAGATTTTGACACACTCCCATCTTTCAAGTCTTGCTTGAACTTATTGTATCACTTGGCTGGATCGTGCACGCATTCCAAGCGTCCCCAAAATACATGCATTCAGCCAAGCCATATGATAGAGAATTTGCCATTCTCACTCGAGTCGCCTAGTGCACATACCCAGGCGTCCCTGAAATATATGCATGTCAACCGAGTCTCGTGAGCAGGGTTTTCCTACGTTCGTGATTCATGCTATCCATTCAAACCAATCCTCAAGATCAATTCTTCGATTGATAACTCTTACAACAGGGGCATTTTACCTAACCGCTAGGCCAATCTTTGCGAGGCTAAGTCAATGTCAGGATTGGAATCATAGTTCCCCAACAATAATGCCAACATGACCCCAATCCTAGGGTCAAACCAAAGTCGATAGTACGGGGTTTTCTACCCAAGCTCGCGTCACTCAGATTTCTAAACATTGAGCAAGATCACCTATTTCGCATCAAGACATTTGTTGCGCAGCGCAACGAATCCGAATCCATTCAAATCACCCATTCTAACCAATTCATGTATCGATCACGAGGTCATCTAACTCGACAATATGTTGCGCCCCAATCTCACGCGAGTCCGATTATTTACGGTGGTTCATGAATCACCATGCAACGCTCCCGCAGAATAACCATTCTTATCGGGGCGTAACTCTTGTTTGAGTCTAGACTCGTTCATTCTCGATACTCGGATTGGACCTACACAATCCTCAAATTCGATTCTTCAAGGACACAATTCATTCTCGGGTCACCTCCACGTCAAACCACAAGTCGAAGCAATCAGATTGCCATGCCATCCAAGTTCAATCGCTCCCGCTATATGAATCACCATATACCAGCGCTCACGCGGAGTGATCGCCCTAATCGGCGTGACGCATGTGCGAGACTGGGGTTGTGCTCGCATAAGACAAGAATGTCGAAGTTGTGGTTATCGACGAAGCAAATTCAACCATTTTCATTTTTCATCCAATCCAAGTTCGATAGTCCGACCGTCATTCATTCAACTAGAAAATCCTCGAGCCAAGTTTTACCTTTTCTTCGACACGTTTCTATATCCCGAGTATAGCATCCATCGAAACAATGACATTTGCACGATCGTCATTCGCTGAGTCAGAGTACCCCCGAGTTATCGTATATCGGTCTTTGATATGCCTCAATACCATCGACGATATGCGTAACATGACGATCCTCCTTTGCAACCAATTTCGTGTCGTGCGAATGATGCTATTGTCCGAACTGGATGTACCATCCATAACTTCCTTGATATTCAAGATCAAGTTCGATCGCTATTGCTCAAGCTTATTTCAAGATCGTTGTTCAAAACTCAAGTCACATTTCATTTGCATCAATCCGATATCGTACGCGCGATCCCCTAAGTTTTCTCGATCAAGACCATTCATTTTCATTCATCGTTCCGAATCACTTTCTAACACACGTTGCCCGATCACAAGTTGTCCGATGACATGTCGTTCGGGACATTCGAAGTCACGACCAACAAAGTATGACACGTTCTAAGGCTTTGTGCGACCGCATTGCCTCGTCGACATACTCGAAATCCTCGATCTTCGCTCGAATGATTTCCAAGAAAATCCATACACCACTCGGATTCGAGTCATCCGATCTAGCCTACAATCACGTTCGTGTCATTCGCTAAGACATCCTTTGGATTCGTTCGACGAATCCCTAGCGTAATCGCTCACGTCGCACTGACGTACTAAGTTGTTCGCACTATTTCCTCGATATCCAAGTCAATCCTCCGTGTACGCCTAAGCGTTAGTTCGATAGCGTTCATATCGATAGACACTCTAAGTGTAGCTTCGTTCCCGGCCGAGCGGTACTTGATATCCTTCGTAACTCGTTTGCACCAAAAGTCGAGGTGCGCGATACGCGACGCAACTTAGCCAAAAGGCCGTGCGCATGGCTATCTCGTACGGACTATATTCGAGCTTGCACACTTAGGGTCGACGCAATACTAGTCAGGCACGCACGCGACATGTTAACTTAGTACATGTTTTCTATCAAGACAAGTTTGACACCGTTCGGCACAAAGGCCATTCGACGCGTTAGGTTGAACGCTTGTACGAGCTTTTGAAAATATTTAGACTTATTGTATGGATATGCCGAGGGACATTCGAGAGAGAGCGCGCACTTCTTTTTCCAATGACGAGCTTTCAAAACTGAAAATTTTGACGTGAAGTCCAAGGACGTAAAGCCGTGCTCTGATACCATTATGTCACGCCCCACTCCCGTAGGAGTGATCGTCCTCGCTAAGGCGTGATGCCATACGAGCCTAGATTGCACTCGTGCAAGGCAGTTCCATAACGGCCGAATACATCGGCGGCGACGGGGTCGTCGTACAGAAGTCCCAAGCAGAAACATTGAATACATTGCAGCAGAATTTAAGAACAAGAACACATGAACACAAGTCATTCAAAAGAAGCTCTTTTATTAATATTGAATATAAGATTACATTTGTGGGCGCAAGGCCAAATTACAAGTCTCTCGTGCTCACTTTTCTCTCGTTTACAAAGTCACTCTCTGCTCTCTCTCTTGATTACAATGCTTGAGTCAGCGGAAGCTTCGGAAGGCGATGTCCATACATTATGCCCTGTATAAGTCTTCAGATCACGTGGCCGCACGCTTTGACTCGCCAAGGAACTCCGTACCTCGACGCATCCAAGCGAGCTCCGCGCCACGAGCTTCTACCTGTGCCTGCACATGAAACACTGTGTGGGTGTCAGTACCACTGTACTGGTGGAGTGAGCTTCTCGCCCACCCATACATAACCGACATGTTTCATTTACTTTGTGCAGCTTAAACCCTTTCAATTGTCTTTCTAGTCTTGCCTTAGGATGCATTTTAAACAAGACGTCTCGGTCTATACTTACGATGCAACGACAAGGTCATGCAACGACGAGGTCGTGCTATAATGCCAACGTGTGTTCCGATCGAGGCAGTGCCTCATCGCTTAGGTACTTGACCAAACTTGAACTCGGGACGGCAGGGTCGTGCTATACTCTATTTGCGACTTAGACATATTCGAGACAATACAATGCTGAGGAGCAACTTACGCGAACTCGACCGTGCCAAGACCTTTACTTAAACTTCAGCGCCACTAGACCAATTCTTGTGCCAACGATTCAAGTGCCAAGGACGGCAATGGGATGACTCGTGCAGGCCGTTTCTCTAGACCTTGCATAGACTTGTCCGTGCTTCAAGATGAGGCCGCGCCTCGCAAGTTATCAAGACTTATCGTGCTACCGCCTTACGGCTTTCCTGCGAGACCCATTTGCTAACTTAGACAAGACTTGTGGACCATAGTATCACTTCGAAGAACATCCCGACGACATCTATCGTGCCAAGCACGGTGCCTATGCTGCAGCCTAATCTAGGCCCAGACATTGTGTTTCCGACTAGACAAGCAATCAAGTTCTAGACTCAATCCAAAGGCATACACGCGGTGTGCCGCTATCTGCCGACACATCTATATGAGGAGGTCACTAGCAATGTCAAGCTATCTTGGACTGGCTCGTGGGATATCCACCTGTACCAACACGGGTAGCTAGCCCGGTGGGGTGGAACTCTCCCATGCGGTCATCCAGCATCCTACTTTGAGCCACACTCGCTTCTCCCGGGCCGAATGATCCCGGCGCCCCGGTGATCATTCGAGAAGACTACACTTTGTCGACAAGTTGCCCAATGACCATGCATACTCGATCTATCCAGTCTATCCAGTCCTTTCTCAACATGACCATGCATTCTTTCTTTCTATCGAGACTTAACGAGACTCCCAAGCCGCGGGACCGATCTCGTGTGCGGGACATATCAAGACTTAGCGAGACTCCCAAGCCAGGGGACCGATCTCGTGTGCGGGACATATCAGGACGTAGCGAGACTCCCAAGTAGCGGGATCGATCTCGGCGACAACCAGTCGCATGGACTTACTTTGTTCGTGGCAAGCTTTTTACTAAACCGACCGTAACTCGTGCCTTAGACAGGCCTGGTTCTATAGGCGACGCTAACGCTCAAGTCATAGACTTATACAACGAGCCTTGTTCTCAAGGGACTACGCAACTTGACAACCGCAGATAGAGCAGGACAGCGCTAGAACTGGCTTTGATAGCCCAGCACAACACTTGTCTAACTTATTCGGCAATGACTCGACGAGCAAAGGCTACACCGAGCTTCGTATCGAGGGAACGTGCTAGGCACGAGGTCGACTTGGACAACCAATTTTTCGGGTGCCTAGACTTAAGCCAACGAGTCGTACGAGACGACTTAACTTACGGGACGTACGAAGGCTATGCCATGCCTTGTGGGACAGGACCGTGCATGCTTTATTAGCATTCATGCGGGCGACGCCTATGACTTAGGCTAGTTCGAGTGTCGGAACGAATCGACGGGACCAACTGGATATGCGGAGGCTATTCTAAGCCGTGCGGGACATGCGAAGGCTATGCCAAGCCTTGCACAACGGGATCGTGCCTGCTTTAACAAGCATTTACGCAGGCGACGCCTAAGACTTAGGCTATTTCAAGTGTCGGGGCAACTTAGCAACTTAGGCCAACTTCCTTCTCCCAAGCCACGGGATCGAAGGATCGAGTGTCATTTGAAAGCACGCTGAGCCGACTTCTATGTTGACCGTGGGACCATTTTCCATGTTCTAAGACATTCCGACCCGACGGGATTATTCTCTTAGCTATGTTGGTGCGTAGCTTTTATATTAGCCTACTTGTGCAAGTTGGAAACATGCGCGTTATTAAGTGAAGGCTAAGATGAGACAAGTTCACCGAAACTACCCCACCTGCGCGAGGAGTCACCTTGGACGAGCGAGCCTTCGAGCAGCCGTTGCAAGGCTAAGTTCCAACGCCGTCGGCGTTTTGATTTCTCCGATTAACTTTGCGGGACGGGGCACTACAGGCAGTCCTATCAATTTGTAGGACTGCCAGAAAATTAGGCAGTCCTAATTTGCACTTGTTGAACAACAAGTCTGTTATTGTTCTTCTTGTTTGCACTTATTGAACACCAATATTAGGGTTTCCACCAATATTAGGATTTGTACATTATGAGGAGCCTTTGGGTGCCATCAAAATTGAAAATGAGAAGGAAATTAGGGTTTTGATGGAGATGATATTAGGGTTTTAATGGAGATAGTGAGGATGAAAATGGTGGAGAAGAACAAAATGAGAAGAAAACTCATCCCACATTTTTGTTCTTTTTCTTTTTCTTCTTGTTCTTTTTGTTCTTCTTCTTCTTGGATGTGTTGAGGAAGAAGAGAAGAGCAAAAATATAAAAGAATTAACATTTATACCTAGAAATGTGATAGCCCTGATCAAAATTTTCAATGGCAAACTTGTAGATAAATGGAACTTGAAAATGGGATAGCCCTGATCAAAAGTTGATGTGCCCTTAACAATTACCTTGTTTTACCATAATGTATGGAATTCCTTACTTTTAACGTAAATCATCTATGACTAACAGTCAACTCATTTGACACTCCCTACATATGGACATTTTTGAGACCAAAATATCCATCACGTGGACGTTTTTGATACCAGTCCTTTGGCTCCAGGTAGCTCCACATTCAAATGTGTATAGATAGATGCCAAGTGGAAACAACCCATTAAGATTTTTTTGGCCTCAAAAGTGTTCACGTGGGGGGTCAAAGGAGTTGACTGTTAATCATCGACACTTTTCGTTAAAAGTGAAGATTTCATGTATTATGATAAAAGAAGTAGGGTGCAACTCAAAAATTCTATTATGATGTAGCTTGAATTTTGGTAAAACAAGTGGAATTCAACTAAAAAATTTCATTATAAAATAGAAGTACTTTTGTATTGATTTATAGCGACCCAAAAAAGCATTAGAGTTAGCTCCAATTGTAAGAAAAGCATCAACTTTGTAAAGATTGTAAGAGGAGCATCAGGCCGGACTTTAGAAGTCCAAATGCTCCCCTCACCTATTTTGCAGTTAATGATCGGATTAATTAATGTTAATGACTGGACTTTTGAAGTCCGGACTTTTGCAGTCAAAAGAACTGGTTAGTGGGCGGACTTAAGAAGTTCGGTTGATGACGTATGTGATAGGGAGAGGAGACCTTGGCATCCAGTAGTCTTCCATCTCTGTCTGAAGTTGAACCAGCCACTCTCCTCATCTATGATGACATAAAATATATAAGTTGAGAGGTGTTCAAATAGCAAATATCATACAGAAATTAAAAAAAGGGGGGGGGGGGGGGGGGGGGGGGGGGGGGGTTGTTAATAGTCATGTTTTGTTCAATTAATGGGGTTCAATGTTCAAACCTAAAAGCACAAAAAAAAATGAAAAACCCAACCGGACTTTTGAAGTCCGGCCACCAGCTAATCCGGCATTATGGATAGGATTATGAATTAAGGAGGGTGAGGGAGCATCCGGACTTCAAAAGTCCGGATGAATGCTCCTCTTACAATTTTTTCAAAATTGTTGCTTTTCTTACATTTAGAGTCAACTCTAATGCATTTTTTTTTTTACAATTTTCTGATTTTTTTTTAGATACTCGACACAAACATGATGGCGAAGATACTATGAGCTAGGGTCAGTCGAAGAATAATTAGTCCGAGACTTTAGATATAGACAACTTCCTTCTGCATAGGACAATCCTTCATGTCCAATGTGACCCACAAGAGGTCAGGATTGCGTGTACAATTTTCAAGACCAACCCATAACAAGGATCAAGGGACAACAAAAATTAGTTCTGGCCAGAACAATTCAAACATGTGGACCGGCCGTGTGGGTAGTTATGGATCCAGGTCTGGGACTAGCATTAAGCCGGACCGATAAGAGCTCCACTTACAAGCACGACTCCCACAGAACTCAATGATCTTCCACTTCCAAACCATCACTTGCTCTACTGTCAACTTTTGCGACCTGCTTACTGCTCCGATCCCAGTACCACATATAGAAAGATGAGCTTTACCAACGCACCCTCCATTTACAGTACGTACGCACATTCAAACCAATGGAGACTTGCCACCTTTGTGTTCCTATTCTGTCGAGCTCCCAACTGCTCCATGGCTCCAAATGGAAAGCTCAAAAGAAGCCATGCAAAGCTGGCAATGGTCATTATGAACAAAACAAGTAAACTGTAGAATTAAAGCAGCAGCAGCAGCTTCATCATATTACACATCTCTCTCTCTCTCCCGACCTACTCCTCCTCCTCCACCACCACCACCACCACCACCACCTCCACCTCCACAGCCCCACTCCACCACCACCACCTCCTCCACATCCTCACTCTCCTCCACGGTCCGCCGTCGAGTTCGAGGAAGGTACCCGCGCCGGTGGACGACCTCGAGGAGCCGGTGGGCGACGACGTTCGCCGTCGACTTCGAGGAGGATGCTCGCGTCGTGGATGATATTGAGGAGCCGGAGCTCACTTGCAGCACACCTCCACTAGTTTTGTTTTGCTGCAACTGAGTCTTGAATAAACCAAACTGACCCTCAGTGAAGCTAAGTTTTCATATATATATATAGAGAGAGAGAGAGCATGATGAAGAACAAAGAGTGGATTAGTGAGTGCAGAAGGATTGAGAAAGAGAAGTTTGGTACATTTCCAGAGAAGAACAAGGCTGATGATCTACCTCCTTCTTCTCCTGTCGGTCGCTCCTTCTTCAAGATCATGATAGGGAACAACTACAAGGAACTCATGGTATATATATATATATATATATATGATCCTTTTCTTCTTCAACACTTTCTTTTTCTTCTGGATGTGTTCTTAATATATAGGGTTATTCTTTCTCAAAAAATATATATAGGGTTATTTAGTAATATGGTCTCGTATTATAGTATATATTAGGGTTCGGGTCTCGAAAATGTTCGGCGTTAGAGTTTGGGTCAACAAATCATTGCAGACAAATGAACAGTGATTTGGAGACAAAACTCTAATGCCGATCATTTTTGAGACCCAAATCCTAATTTTAACTTATTATACGAGTCCCTATTAAATAAGCCTAATATACAGACCATCTCTTTTTTTCTTTTTTCTTTTTGGGATATGTTAGCTTATGCCCTCATTCAAATTATGTTCAGATTACTGTTCCTTCTTCTTTTAATTCTAGTGTAACCCCATATCTAAACTTCTTTTGTGAACACTATACGTATGCAGTACATCCCGCCCAGATTCGCTCGCACAGTCGGATTCTTGAAAAATCGGCATGTCTGCATCGTAGATTCGAGTGGCAATACTTGGAGGGTGGAGGTGGCCGCGGTGGACGGCTCCTTGGTTTTCCGGGAGGGATGGAAGAGTTTCGTGCTCGACCACTCCGTCACGGTCGGAGAACTAGTAACGTTCAAGTATATGGGGGGTAGACTGTTCCGTGCGCTACACTACGGTACCCATGCCTGTGACAGAGCATACTCACCAAAGAAGAGCAACACCGAGAGTGGGAGGAAGAGACCGAGCCCGGACACGGGGACCCATGAAAGCCCCCATTCCCATAAGACGAGGAAGATTTCGGAACCTGTAACAAGAGAGACTTACATCCCTTCCGATGGTGATATGTCGAAGAAACTAAGTGAGATGGGAGTTGCCGCAGCGAAGAATGCCTCTGATGATGGAAGAACAGGACCTGTCACTATGAGGAGTTCTAGAACTTCCGAAGTTGCAGAGGCAGTAGGAACCAAGAAGCAGAGTATGGATGCCTCATGGGAACAGGGAGACATTGCTCATGACAGGCCGTCAGGAGCACAATCTGCATCCGAACATCGTCCTGAATATGGCTTCGAGAATCTGACTATACCTGAAGAGGTTGTCTGTAGATATCTGCTAACAGAGGACGGGACATGCCACATTGTCGAGGAAATTCCAGTTCTTGAGATCATTCCAATTAAATCTTCATCCACTGGAAATAATACCTTGAAGAAGTGTGTCGCGATGGATAAGGAAGGTAATTTATGTTCCTCTGAGTCCATGGACATATTTTTCTTTAGTTTTGTTTGTATGATTTTGAGCATTTGAAACGAAGCAAATTGTTCGTAGTAAAAAAAAATGCAAATAACTTGTATGTACAATGAATGACCTTGGTTGATAGTTATTATGGATGTGCTCCTCATATAAATTATGATAAACTTACACATGATTTCTACTTGACACAGTAATTCAGCTTTATGCTCACAACGTTGAGGAAAAGAGTACTCAAAAATCCGTTGTTCCAGTAAAGAATGAGAGCAGGGTTGTATGTGATGTTCCGGCCACAATCCCAGTCAATTTCAAGTTCTCAGTAACTCTCCCTGCTCGGTCAACTTGGCTTGTGAGTACCTCTTTCAGAACCTTGCAATGTGCTCAGCTTTGAGATGATTTTATTCACTGCTGATTCTTATTTCTGACTTTAGTACTCATTTCTTTCTAACTCTTTAACTGTAAGTTGCCATCTTGACTCTACTAACCTGGTTTTGTGATGCGTCATTTCCTATATACATTGTTAAATTTCATTCTATGATCTATAGATTCTCTTACAGACACCATGTTGTAAGCGGTTCTTGGGACAAATCGTCCTGAGATAGGCTTTAAAAACAGGTTCTCCATTCCTCCCCCCCCCCCCCCAAAAAAAAAAAAAAAAAACAGAGATCTGGAAAGGTGGAAAGACACTTAGTAGGTTGAAACAGTAGACAGGTTTGATTTCAATCATTGTCAGGTTCACTGGGTCATTGTTCTCTTTAAAATTGGGAACAAAACTTAGAGTGTGTCGGCATGAAGTTATAGATTCTCTTTACAATGCCGTCTCTGGACCCTGCTTTTGTGGAGTTTCGTGTCACTGGAGTCTGATACAACGTTATTTATCTAAGCGAACATTTTACAAGGTTTCTTGGCCTTTTAGGAAGAGATGAATCGAAACTTATTAGTATGCAGTGTCTTACAGTCTCGAATATATCAGCATTATAAACATTAGGTGCATAATACATCTGTTTAGTATCGAGTATCGAAGAATAAAATATGAATTCGCTACGCTGCATCTGCTCTGTCCATGTTTCCATGATTCGATCATAGCTTTACACTGCATTTCATGTTGTCATTATTACTATTACCCTTTACTGTTCCAAAAAGGATAAGATTATGCATATTGATGTGAATCTTGCATATGACTAGTATATTGAGAGACGGGAAATGTTGATATATGAACTTACAGGAACTCGTATCAGGTTGTGAGCCTTGTGACACACCAGATGTTTGGAGGGATGCAAAATACCTTTATTTTGACTTTCATATACTGACAAATACTTGAGTAACCTAGGTAGAAAAGCCCTAAATTATGCGTATGAATTTAGTAAATCTATTTCCAATAGTTTCCAAGTTAAAATGGACCTCATGTTATCTGTCATGAACAATCAGCCACCATGAAATACAAATGAATACTTTCAACACCACTTTCCAGTTTGATGTTTCTATTGCATTTCCCCTGCTTGTTTGTCTACTGCAAAGTGCCAAAGTGGGGATCTCTGAGCAGAAGTACAAAATGAGTCATTCTTTTGTAAGCTGGACTGATCTCAATGTAAGCTATTCTTCATGGATACTCCTCCAGATAATCGTATCCGTGTCAATATCTGACACATAGCTGACATCTACGTTACATGGACACTGGAAAATTGTGTCCTTATCCCTATCGTGTCTGTACCTGTGCCCGTTCCGGTATCGTGCAACATAGGTGATTACACTGTACATATTTGAATATGCATGTATCGCGTACCCGTATTGTGTCCTTATC
Organism: Iris pallida; assembly: GCA_029216955.1. NCBI lineage: Eukaryota > Viridiplantae > Streptophyta > Magnoliopsida > Asparagales > Iridaceae > Iris > Iris pallida. The sequence continues at coordinate 6,739,088 of JANAVB010021796.1, forward strand.
TCTATCCCGTATCCATTTCTGTAACCAGGCAACATAGGCTGACGTGATACTTCCTTGACACTTATGTCGGCTATGTCTCATCCATGCCTAGACTTCACATGTTGAGGTGATTTTGCACGGTCCTTATGATCATGCCAAACATGATTGGGATATTCAGAAAATAACCTTTATTTGTATGAAACCTTTCTACCATTTTAGGGATCATAATTACTAACAAAACATGCATACATAAGATCTAGTGTATAAAATATGTATATAGATATGGTTTCTTGTGCATACATAATTATATCCATAATCCATACCATACTGTATCCTAAAATTTCTAAAATGTCGTATTCCAGATCCCTATTGTGTCTTGATCTGTGTCTGCGTCTATGCAACCTAGTGACTAAGCTATGTCCTGCAACCTAATGAAAATATTTCATGGCCATATTGTTACATGTACAACATGGCCCTTTGGTGTCACTTGAGCCATGTAAAGCTTTTAGTAAGCTCAATACTAAGAGATTAGTTCTCTGATACTTCTAGTATGATTTCCTAAAATTTTTACTATGATTATTGTTAAATTCCTAACACGAGCACCTTATTGCTGGAACTGTTAGATTCAATACAATATTTATGGCTTACATATGTGAGAAGATCATCCATACACTAGAATTTGAACAATCCCAATTTGTTGTCCTAATTAATTTTAGATTTTTCTTTAACTCTCCTTGCTCGGTCCTCTTGGCATGTGAGTGACTCGTCAGAACCTTGCATTTTGTTCAGCTTTAAGATACTTATTTTGCCAAGGCTTATGCCTACATTTCCTATTTTAGTACTTACTGGTCTAGTTTTTTAATTTTAAGCTGCCAGATTGACTCTACTATAATAGTTTTTGTTGTGTCATCAGCAACTGTCGAATTTTATTGATTCTATTATAGATGCCATATGTTGTTACTTGCTAGCTATTCGTAAAGGAGAAATAATCTTGTAAGGTTGAAGGGTGTTGAGATATGACTTGAATTCTAACCCATTTCTATGTCCCTAGTCAATGATTCAATTTGCCATCAACTTGGGAGCGTTAGCACCATCGTCCCCCGACGATATCTGCGGGTGTGTTAACGGGTCAAGGGAGCACCCGCCTCCCCCCCCCCCCCCTTCTTCTTGTGGGGGTTTCAGGGGCGAAGCCCCCGAAATCTAATCAGTTTTTCGGGTTGGTGTATCTGGGTTTATGTGTCCGTATTTTTTTCAAGGGTATTTTAGGAATTCGTCTGTAAGGGAGTATGTATAAGCTCCATATGTTCCAGGGTTAGGCTATGAAAAAGAAATATACAACCGCCTCCTCTTGTAGAACTCTATTTTTCATCTAGTGAATATCATCCATACACTAGAATTTGAATGTGGACAAAGCCCAATTCAGAGGTGAACCACGTTAACTCATGTGTTTGCCTCTATTCTCTGTACTTCCTAGCAAAGGACAATAACTAGGTTAAAACAATATACAGATCGATTTCAACCATGTTAAGTTTTAATGAGTCTTTTTTTTTTTTGACAAAGCTTTATGAGTCATCATTCTCTTTATGGTGGAAATATCTTGAGTATATCACTTAGCATGAAGTTAAGGCTTGGTGCGTGTGAATCCTGGAGGATGCGGGCTTGAGACTCAAAAACAGGCTATCCATAAATTGGGTAACATGCTTAATCTTGACCCTCTCTAGACCTGGCTTTTGCAGGATTTTCAAGCATTGGGACAACCTTATTTATATACCCAAACAATAATAAGATATGACATGAAACTTTTTATTGGAATTTAGTAGGGTGTCTCACATGTCTCTAATATGATAGTGTTATGGACGTTTGGAGCATATATATATATATATATATATATATATATATGTTGGTGTTTTTCACTTGTTTTAGGAACTTTTAGTTCCACATTGGAAAACCATCATTGTGTATATCACAATATAATAGCTATGCTTGCGTTGGAGTATGCACATGGGGTGAAGTGGCCCATGTGGATTGATTTTCCTAAAGGGTTAAGTGTAAATCACAAGAAACAAGTCATTGTTTTTGTCACTCACTATGGAAAACCATAGGAGCTAGGCCCCATAGGGGCTTAGCGACTCGGACTCTGGCGCAAAGTGGCACTTTGATGACGTACTTTGCACTTCGCACTTTCGCTTCGTCGCATAGCGCTCGTGCGCTCCTTTTATGCACGAGTCGTATGCTCGTGGAGTACGCGAGTGGCGTACTAATGTGGAGTACGCGAGTGGCGTACTCGAGTGGCATATTTGAGTGGCGTACTCGCGTGGAATACTCACGTGGCGTATGCTCGTGGTGTACGGGAATGGTATGCGGCTGCTTTTGGCGCTGTCAGTATGCTTTCAGTGCAGTCTGCTATCAGCGCACGACACGCTGCAGTGTCACGATATTGGACTCTGTAATCCAAATTTTGTAGGATTTAGTCGGTCGGCACGTATGCGCACATGTGCATGGCTATACACACATAGGTGCTGAGCTGCTCTATAAACAGAGCTTCACTCCTCTCGTTTGGGAGTTATTCTTTTTACCTTCTACGAAAAATATGAGAACCACAAATCCACTCCAGATGGACTAAGCGGCAGCAGCAGGACTTTGCACCACAGAGAGCTTTAAGCTCAAAATGAGTTCCAAGTCGTCCAAGAGTGACCAGGAGCGTTCCAGAAGTTCTTTGGTGAACTTACTGGTTCCTGGGAGTAGATCATCTAAGCGGCTAATCTTGTCACGCCCCGATCCCGCAGAGTCCTTTCGTCCTCGCTTCAGACTCATTGAGACCGATCGTCCTCGCTAAGGCGTGATGCCGTACAAGCCTAAATTGCGCTTGCACAAGGCCAAGACCTGAAGCAAGATAAGATAGACAAGATTGACAATACGCAGCGGAACATATTGCAGATAATTGAAGCAGCAGTGGACATATTTCAGAATACATGCATTGAACACAATGGTAACAAGAAACAATTCTCTTTATTGATTTCGTTTGAACAGATTACAAGCTCTCGATTCTCTCTGATACAATGTTATATTCTCTCAGAACTTTACAGATTACAATGATCTCGTTCCCATACATTACATCCCTTTATATACAAAACCAACTCTTGCAACAGATGTCATCTCTCTTGGCATCTCTTCTGATTTCTGGCTTCTGAGGATGAGGTACGGGCTATCGCTTCAGACTATCCTTCTCGATGCATATTGCACCTGCATGCAGACTGATGGTGGGTCAGTATATCAGCATAATGGTGATTGTGAACAAAGAGCTACATTTGTCTGAAACGATCACTGTTCTTTTAGTGAGAAAACGTTTCTTGTGATGTGATCTTGCTACTTTTTACCTATGTTCATTCCATGCATACAGAGTCAGTTTACATCTCTTTTGAAAACACCTTTGAAAAGACACAATTTATTTCATTTTATTTCAAGTATACAAGGGACTATTCAATTCAAGCACGATGACTATTCATTTCATGTGCAGCGCGCATCGTGTTTCATGAGCATAATTATTTCTTTGTTCAAGCAATTCTTAGGGACAATTATAAGCACGATATCATATCTTCTCTTTAATGGAACATAGCATTTCTTTACAATGGATTAATCTCTGCAAACAATTCATGTAGTAAACTCAAGCAATACAAACGTATTACTTTTTCAGTGACTCTTACCATAGCCGACCGTCCATCCCTGCACAAGACAAGGATTAGCATAAACATGATAAAACCAACATTGTTTCCTGTTCATCTCTGTATCGTTAGCTCTTAGCAAAGCATATGATAGACACATGCAGACCGATTGGCAGTTGTGACTCTCCGGTTCAGCTCTGCACCAATCTACACTTATCTATATGATGGTCCATAGGAAACCCATGATTAGCCGCTGTGACTCTTGGGTTCAGCTCGTCGCTAAGGACATTGATGCAACACCTGAGGTCTCCTGCACCTCTAGGTGTCTAGACAATCTCTCCTAGGCCGTTCGGCTTCCAGTGCCCTGGAAACCGTCGAGAGATCTAGTGACCTTGTATACAAGTTGTTCGAGACCAATGCAGGAATACTACATCTAGTAGATAAGCTCTTGGAGGGGCAATGATTCATCTTTCTCTATATCAATCTTTATAACAACAGAGCTATGACTCCGCCTTCTCTCTTTGTAACAACAGAGCTATGACTCTGCCTTCTTTCTTTATAACAACAGAGCTATGACTCTGCCGTCTTTCTTTTCTATGATCTCAGAGCCGAAGCTCCTATATAATTTTTTTTGCAACATATACAAGTCCGTCTGTACATGTCTAGCATTCAGAGCATATTTGAAAGACAAACAATTATTTATTTCTTTGAAACATGATAGTAATTCTGTTCAGGTTAAGCATAAACATTCTTTTTTTGCAAGCATACGAATTCAGGACATGTGAGCAATCTCTTTTCTCTTCTTATTAAACATGGCAATAGTTCTCTCTTTTGAGACAATATCTCTAACTTGTTTAACATGGCAGGCATCTCGTTTGATTTAACATAGCAGACATTTATTTCTTTTTATCGGGCAATAATCTTTCTTTAGCATACAGGTTATCTCTTTTCTTGTTCTTAGCATGGCAGCATGTGGATTCTCTTATAAGCATACTCAATGATTTACTGTCTTGTTATAAACAATAGCATTCGATCGAAAACTCAGATTCTTATTAGACGTAAGCGAATCAGCAAATGAGACTTTGTCCACTCACCCAGATCAATTGTCTTCTGTTGCAAAGCCAGCAATCCGATCTTTCTGTCTATCTAGTGCCTTCGCGGATCGGGGCACTACAAATCTTGTATTGAGCAACAGTGACTTGTTCACCCCAGCAAGGAGATATTTTTTTTTTGTTCTTCTTTGTTGTATTTTTGTTGTATCTCATTGTAGCATCTGCGAACGTAAAGAGAAGAACACTTTTGTTTATTTCTTCTTTATCCTTATATGATGTGAACGCTCTATTTCTATTGCAACTGCGATTGCAAGGGAGAACGGATTTTATTCTTTGTGTGCTTTTAACCTGGGTATCCCATATGTTCTTGGATCGTGAAGTTCGGGGTGTAAGATTGTACAAAGAAACATAGAGGCTCGATGTAGATATCCTTGGCCCTAGATAATATATTTTGGGTCTTGGGCGAGATTCTCGTTTTGTAATACTTGTTTCATCAATAATATTTACCTTCTTCGAAATAATATATAGCCAATAACCTCCAGTTTAAGTTGTTAGAATAAGGCACATTCTCCCAAGAGGTTGCAAGTTCGAGCAACGAAAGAATCACATTTAATTCCATGTGGAGGAATAAATGTGAGTGCGGTCCAGATGCGGTGAGATACAAGTGCTAGTGCGGGCCGAGCTTGATGCGGAGAGATACAAGTACGGATTCGGGCCTTCGGGCCAGGAGTCGAAGGCTTACAACTCGGCCCATAGGATTACAACCCGGCTTGAAGGTCCAAACCCGACATGTAGGCCTGCACCATGGCGTTAGCCTATCTCAGACCCAAAGGCCTGCTCCACCGCTGCACTCGGTCCGCACTGATGGTCTGTTGCCGCACCGTTCACCTCCATTCCAGCCTGAAGGCCTGCATCATGGCCCGCTGGCCCACCTCTGGCCAAGAGCTTGCTCCACCGCTGCGTACTCAGTGGCCTGCTGGCCCACCTCTGGCCAATAGCTTGCTCCACCGCTGCGTACTGAAAGACTACACAGTCCGCAACACAATCAATTTAATTTCCTTGGAAATTAAATTGCTTCCCCCGGTTATATATATATATATATACAGTTGGCTTCGTGTGCGGGCTCATCCTTACGGGAAATATACGGGAGACAGCTGGCTATCTTGCACAACTATAAAAGATGTACAAACTTCCAAATTTATGCCAGCAAACTTCCAAATTTATCTTGCACAAATATACGGGAGTAGTAGCTATCCTCCGCACGACCTTTGCCGACGTTGTATCCTCCTTCCCGACTGCGGCCGACTTCAGCAAGCTAATCCCCCTCCTCCTCCACCTCGCTGGCGCTCCCCCCAGTTTCATCCTCCTTCCAGCTGCCACCACTATCTACACCTCCGGTACCTGTCCTCCACTACACCACCACCCCCTTACCACGCTCACACCATGACGACCACCACCACCCTCCTAAGGTCGGTCAACGATTGGAACGGTGGCAAGTGTTGTCGGTGTTTGCGGCCTTGCATCCGCAGAAACAAAATTGCAGAGGGGAGGCAAGCGGAGAAGAAGGTCCTCTAATAGATAGGTTGGTCAGGGGCTCTTCGGCGAGAGCTACAAGGAGAGGACAGGTAGGGCTTGGCTGAAGCCAGACGCGAGCTTTGTACCGCAACTTCAATACAGACGTTGCGTGTGGTCGTCAACTCCTGCCCTGCCACCTCGTCTAACTAGATGGACCGAACGCTCGATGGGAAGGAGACAAAGAACTACATGATCCATGACCCAAGACACATCCCACAGGGAAGCCATCGGAATGATTTCTTTCCTCCGAAGCCCATGGCGGTTGGAGAGACTAAAGTGAAATATAATAACAACAATACTACAGTATGAATAAAATGGGTGGCTTTGAGTTTCCCGGACTCTTTCCCGTAAACAGTGTCCCGCAACAGAAGGGTTCTCTATATATATATATATATATATATATATAATATATATATATATATATATATATATATATATATAAAAGTGAGGCATCCCCAATTGGCCTTGGGTTCAGGACATGGGATAAACACATTTAATTCCCTTGTGGGAGGGATTAATGTAAGGGTCTCCGATGGTGGGCAAGCCGGGTGCGGGGGCGATGCGGTGCATGTGCCGGCTAGGATGTGTATGGCCGTCTGGCCAAGTTTGTAGGACCAAGAGTTTGTATATATATATATATATATATATATATATATATATATATATATATATATATATATATATATATGTTAGTCTATTTGCAAACAATCGATGGAAAAATTCAGTTGCAATCCCTAAGAAGAGATGCAAAGAATGCAGTTGCAATCCCTAAAAAAGAGATGCAAATAATGCAGTTGCGTATCCCTAAAAAAGAGATACAAATAATGCTGATTGCGTAGCCTAAACGATTAAAAAAATCGAATCGCGTTTGCAATAGCGGTTTCTCGAAGGCAACAAGAGATGATCAACAACAGTTGAGTCTCAGATTCTCGAAGGCAACAGAAAGAGGAAGGAAGAAGAAGAGCGGATCTCGCTGGGGTGTTGAACACTGGCGCTCAAAGCTATACCCGCAGTACGGATAAGCTCCCAGGAACCAGCAAGTTCAGGAGAACTTCTGGAACGCTCGTAAGTCAATATTTGAGACTTGAACGGGCTTCCTGGACTTAACAGACTCTCTCAACTTTCTTCTTGGTGCATCTTTCAAAGGAGGCCAAGGGGCTCTATTTATAGAGTGGAGTTGAGACTTCACCTCTTCTCCTATCCGATGTGGGACTAAAATACCAATACTCAAAAATAGAGTTTGATATTTTAGATCATCCCACAATCAGCATAGAAGTGTGCCAGTCCACGCCTACCCCCCGAACCCTCCCGTGCATGCACGAGACATCTTGGAGTCCGCGTCCGAGTCCGCACAACAAAAATTAACTTGCATCCTTGTTGGATTTAATCCTTTTTCCTTCTAGGAAAATACTTCCACATGGCACAAACTTGTGCCCCACTACACCTCATGTGCACACCTCAACACAAGCAATGCATTATATTGAGATACTCACCATTTGGTGTAGCCGATGTGGGACTATCTTTTCTAGTCCAAAGGCAAAAACACCAACAATCTCCCACATATCTCAATATATGGGTTGAGCGTTCCCCACAGTGATTGTCCATCATGCATTAGGAGAGATGTCGCTACGACTTGAATCTTCCCGCATAGGTTAAATAACAGCATGATACAAGAATGGACTAAGCCTTGAATTCTGCACCATAACTGCAATTCTTCCTACTCACATAGTGACATCAACTGTGCTTCTGGCTGCACATTGAAGGCCTTGTGCCAGCCTGGTTTCAGTGTATAATTTTTGGGCGTCTACAAGTTTACCCTCAAGAGACGGCCTGATATCTCTGTCCATACACTATAGGTGAGTTCTATATAAAGAGTCATTGGCATGAAGCATTGCGCTTCTTTGCGGTGCTACGCCGCTATGACATGGCTGACAAAGCCAAGGCATTACCCCTACCTGGGAACCTCATTGTAGTGTCATACTACTGTAGCATGAGGTCTCAAGCCTCTTTGTAGTGCCAAACTACCCAGCATGAAGCCTTGCGCTCCCTTGTGGTGTTACGCCACTATGACATGGCTTGCAAAGCCGAGGCTTTACCCCTACCTGGGTACCTCATCGTGGTGTCATGCCACTGTAACATGAGGACACCGGCCTCTTTGTAGTGCTGCCTACATCTCTTTATTACGATTATGCAACATTAGGCTACCTGCCTATATGCGGTGCTACGCCGCCTGTAACTTGGCTAACAAAGCCGAGGCATTACCCCTACCTGGGAACCTCATGGTGGAGTCACCCCACTGTAGCATGGAGTTGTAACACTCATTTGTGGTTGTTGCGCCACCATGCTTCCTGTAAAGCATAACAGACCTTCACTCAGTCTGAGAACTCATTAAGGCATTATGCCATCCTTCTCACAGGATCAATTTTCCGTAGAAAATTCATAGTAGACAACAGTGGTTCTGGGTCCGAAACCCTTACATGTTCCGCAGAACAAGTGCCCACTGTTAACTAATATTTTTTCAGTCAATAGTCCTCCCTTGAATCAAAAAATTAGATATCTGGTAGATTTCTCTTTGAACCAATAACATAAAATTTATTGATAGGATTATGATGACACAATATTAGAATGCCTTCAAGCCCATCTTCCTTGCTGTGTCCTCGACCAGCTGACGCTTGAGACCCTTCGTAAACGGATCCGCCAGGTTTTCCTGACTCCGAACATCGATCACTGCAATGACGCCCCTTTTTATGAGATCGTTCACTGCTCTGTGCTTCAACCGCACAGTCCTCTTCTTCCCGTTGAAGAGTTCATTTGATGCCACTGCTGCTGCCGCCTGGTTGTCACAGTATATCGGAATCGCCGGTATCTGAGCCCCAACCATTGGAAGGTCATACATGAGCTCCCGAAGCCACTCTGCTTCATCTGCTGCAGCGTCCAATGCAAAGAATTCAGATTCCATGGAGGAGCGAGATAACATAGTCTGCTTCTTCGACTTCCACGATATAGCAGCTCCACCCATGGCGAACACATATCCACCTGTGGAATATTTGCTCTCCACCTCTGAACACCAGCTAGCATCACTGAAGCCTTCCACTACTGACGGATCTCCGCTGTAGTATAGTGCATATGTCTGAGTCTTCTTGAGATATCTCATAACACGCTTCACAGCTTTCCAATGCTTTACGCCTGGATTGCTCGTAAATCGACTCAACATTCCCACTGCAAAGGCTATGTCAGGCCTTGTGGCAGTAGTAGCGTACATCAAACTTTCGATGACGCTAGCGTACTCCAACTGCCTGACGCTCTCCTTCGAATTTGGCTCCAGTTTCAGATCACTCCTGTACGGTGTATCAATAATAGGAAGATCTTGATACCCGTAGCGAGAGAGCATCTTCTCAATGTAATGAGACTGTGACAGCGCTATTCCAGTGCCTGTCCGGATGATCTTGAGCCCCAAGATTACGTCGGCATCCCCCAAGTCCTTCATACTGAACTTGGTCGAGAGGAATTTCTTTGTCTCTGTGACGCAGCTTAAATCCGTACCTAGGATTAGCATGTCATCCACGTATAGACAAACGATTACTCCTCTTCCGTCAGCAAACTTCGTATAGACACACTTGTCTGTTTCACTGACCCTGTAGCCATTTGACCTTATCACCTTGTCAAACTTCTCATGCCACATTTTGGGAGCTTGCTTCAAACCATACAGAGACTTCATCAACTTGCAGACTTTGTCTTCCAGACCTCTGACGACAAAACCTTCTGGTTGTTGCATGTAGATCTCTTCGGTCAGCTCGCCATTAAGGAATGCCGTTTTCACATCCATCTGATGAATCACCAGCTTGTGTATTGCTGCTAAAGCAATTAACAATCTGATAGTTGTCATCCGAGCTACTGGAGCATAAGTGTCAAAGTAGTCGATCCCCTGCTTCTGAGCAAACCCCTTGGCCACTAGCCTGGCCTTGAACTTGTCAATGGTTCCATCTGCTTTCATCTTCTTCTTGAAGATCCATTTGCATCCGATGGATCTTGCTCCTTCTGGTAGGTCGACCAATACCCATGTGTTATTGGAGGTGATTGAGTCAATCTCGTTGTCAATCGCCTCCTTCCAGAATATAGCATCTCTGGTCTTCATCGCCTCATCATAGGTAAGCGGATCTGCTTCCACATGATAGGTGACGAAGTCATCTCCGAAGTCTTTCGGCCTCCTCGCTCGCTTAGTTGACGGCTCAGCGAGTTCTGGTTCAGCTGGTGTCTCCTCGACAACAACTCCATCTTGGACTACTGGTTCGATAAAGATCTCTGTCTGCTCCGCACCCTCATTATTCTCCGGAATGTCCGCGAGAACAATGTTCTTGTGCCTTGCAAACTTTTCTTCAAAATATTCAGCATCGCGAGATTCGATGATATGATTTGACTCGATATCAAGGAATCTCCGAGCATCACTCTTCTCGGCATACCCCAGGAAGATCGCCTTAGTAGTCCTTGTCCCCAGCTTCTGAATCTTTAGATCCGGGAGCTTCACATAAGCCAGGCACCCCCACACTCGAATGACATTCAGGTTGGGTCTGACTTTGAACCAGAGTTCATGAGGAGTTATGTCGAAAGTTGCATACGGCACTCTGTTCAGAATGAAAGTGGCCGTTAATGCAGCTTCTCCCCAATAGCACTTTGGGAGACCCGCAGTCAACAGCATAGAATTCATCATCTCTGTCAACGTTCTGTTCTTCCTTTCTGCTACTCCGTTGGATTGTGGAGAATACGGAGCCGTCGTCTCGTTGATGATTCCATGTTCTTTGCAGAATGATGAGAATTCATGAGACCTATATTCCCCACCTCGATCACTCCTCAGCCTCTTGAGTTGTTGTCCAGTTTGCCGTTCAGCCTCGGCCCTGAACTCCTTGAACTTCTCGAATGCTTCGTCTTTAGATTTGAGTAAATAGACGAAGGCATACTTGGAGAAGTCATCGATGAAAGTAATGAAATACTTCATCCCGGCCTTTGTAGAGAATTGTTTGAAGTCACAGATATCTGAGTGAACCAACTCCAGAAGATCTGTGCTTCGATGGACCCTGTGGAAGGGTTTCCTAGTGATCTTCGTCTGAGCACATATCTCACATTTCTCTACCTTACCCCCACACTTGGAGATAAGTCCTAGACTAGACATTTTGTTTATTCGCTTACAATGAACATGTCCTAGTCTATTATGCCACAACTCAAGAGAGTAATTCAAACTAGTGATAGCATTGACATTATTATGCTGGGTTACAACAAGCTGAATTTTGTACATTCCTTCAGTCTGAAAAGCTTTCCCGAAGAAAGTACCCTTCTTGGACATCACCATTTGGCCAGCATTGATGTCCATCCTCAAGCATGCGTTGCAGAGCAGGCTCCCAGAGATCAGGTTCTTTGCGATTGCAGGAACATGCTTCACACCTTGAAGCGTCAGAATGTTCCCCGATGTAAGCTTCAGCTCCACCGTCCCGATCCCCAGTACTTCAGCTTGTGCCTGGTTCGCCATCATGACTTTCTCGGAAGTAGGCTCATAGGAGACGAACCAGTCCTTGTCTGAACAGACATGACATGTCGCGCCAGTGTCTATCCACCAGTCCAAGTCTGCCCCCACAGTTGCAACCTGTGCTATCATGGCAACCTGATTAGTAACCAAAGAAACCTTGTTAGGCTCACCTTGCTCTTTGGGCTTGGACTTGCATTCACTTTTATAGTGACCCTTCTTGCCACAGTTGAAGCAAGTCACATGGGACTTGGACTTCTGTTGCTTGAATCCTGGACCCTTCACTTTCAGATTCGAGAAGTCCTTCTTCTTGTGGTGAGAAGCCGCCTGCTTCCCTTTGTTCTCTCTGGTGGCTTGAACCAGATTCGCCGTTGCTAGTTGCTTGGACAGGGTGTCCAACTTCTGTTGAGAGCGCATCTCGTCCTCAACATGAATCTCGCTGAGGAGATTATCCAGGCTAATCTCCATCTTCTTCCTATGCATCCTTGCATAGATGTTGCTCCATCCTGGAGGAAGTTTTGCCACGATCCCTCCAACGACGAACTTGTCGACGAGGGGCATGCTATCGTCCTCCAGTTTCTGGCGCAGCTTCAGGAACTCTTTCACTTGGGGCAGCATGGTCTTCTCGTCTTCAAAGACCTATTTGTGGTATTTTTCAACCATGAACATCTTCGACCGGGCCTCGTCATCGTCATACAGCTTCCCCACGGACTCCCAGATCTATTTGGCAGAAGTCCTCTTTGTGTAGGACTCGGCCAGAGAGTCTTCCATGGAATTCAGGATCAGCAGCCTGCATATGCTGTTATCCTTTTTCCACTTCGTCTGCTTGCTCGTAGCAGCGGCCAGAACAGCAGCAGATCCTGTTGCTGGAACGATTGGTTCTTCCTCATCCAACACGTGATCAACATCCACGAGTTGAAGGTTCAGAGTCACCTTTCGCTTCCAGATCTGGAAGTGTTCGCCGTCGAATTTCTCCAACTTGTTAAAGCCGGTATCGACAAGCGAAGCACGAGTGTTTTCCATCGAATCGTATAGCTTTGAGATTGTTAGTCTATTTGCAAACAATCGATGGAAAAACTCAGTTGCAATCCCTAAGAAGAGATGCAAAGAATGCAGTTGCAATCCCTAAAAAAGAGATGCAAATAATGCAGTTGCGTATCCCTAAAAAAGAGATACAAATAATGCTGATTGCGTAGCCTAAACGATTAAAAAAATCGAATCGCGTTTGCAATAGCGGTTTCTCGAAGGCAACAAGAGATGATCAACAACAGTTGAGTCTCAGATTCTCGAAGGCAACAGAAAGAGGAAGGAAGAAGAAGAGCGGATCTCGCTGGGGTGTTGAACACTGGCGCTCAAAGCTATACCCGCAGTACGGATAAGCTCCCAGGAACCAGCAAGTTCAGGAGAACTTCTGGAACGCTCGTAAGTCAATATTTGAGACTTGAACGGGCTTCCTGGACTTAACAGACTCTCTCAACTCTCTTCTTGGTGCATCTTTCAAAGGAGGCCAAGGGGCTCTATTTATAGAGTGGAGTTGAGACTTCACCTCTTCTCCTATCCGATGTGGGACTAAAATACCAATACTCAAAAATAGAGTTTGATATTTTAGATCATCCCACAATCAGCATAGAAGTGTGCCAGTCCACGCCTACCCCCCGAACCCACCCGTGCATGCACGAGACATCTTGGAGTCCGCGTCCGAGTCCGAGTCCGCACAACAAAAATTAACTTGCATCCTTGTTGGATTTAATCCTTTTTCCTTCTAGGAAAATACTTCCACATGGCACAAACTTGTGCCCCACTACACCTCATGTGCACACCTCAACACAAGCAATGTATTATATTGAGATACTCACCATTTGGTGTAGCCGATGTGGGACTATCTTTTCTAGTCCAAAGGCAAAAACACCAACAATATATGCGGATCCCAGATGAGAACAAGGGCGAGGAACATCCTACAAGTTATCAGACTGCCCTGTATTTAATCCTGAAGAAGAAGTCTAGGGTTTCATGTAAGAATTGAGCGCAAGACCCTCGAATGTTCGACGATTACACTCACGCCAAACATGTCATATAACAACTCCGAACATCAGCCGTATCCGCCGGTATGCTCCCTCACCTTTTCCTTTTTGAGATTTTACTTCATTTATTTCCGAAACAAGATCCCTATTATGTGTGATTGGTAGGCCCACACACATGCTTGTTGATTCCAGATCTCCCAAACGAAGTCACAGCAGAAGAATAGAAGAATCCAGGGCTCCTCCATTTGTCCACACAAGTAGCACAACTTATCCATACAGTTCACCCAAAATCTGCCCATGCGGTCTCTGGTAAGTAGGCGGCTACGAATCATTCTGTAGTGACAACAAAATTTTGACTGTCCCTCCTTTGATCCAAACCAGTTCCGCTCCATCAACCTCCTCCGCTCTGGTCCTGATTTGGTTTAAGGCCGTCCGGAACCTGAACTTTCCTTTTTCCATGTCCTCCCAAACCCAATAGTCGTCAATATCCCTCCTATCAATTTCCACTATCCGAATATCCGCCGCATGTGCCGCCTCTATCAAGCGACCTTGGAAGTCCCATTCTCCCTTCTTTATATGGCAACTAACCAATTCAGTGGAACCTCGTAACTCATAAACATGCCAGCCCTCTCTATCAATCAGACTATTGTGGTTGAACTAAGGATCGTGCCAAAGACTAGTATAATTTCCGGAGTAGATGACACTAGTAAGTTTAGGCTTGGCCGCTCTTCTCAGTGCCAAGAGCAATTTAACTATAACCGAGTAGTTGTTATAAGACGTAGCAGACCAAAACCACCCCCAGGAAGTACCTCCCTCTGATCCATTCAGCCCATAAAGATTTTCCTGCGATGATTCTCCATGATATTTTGTTGGATGCAGTATCTCTAAGGAGCGCCAACGACCTCAGGCCAACACCTCCCTCCCACTTCGGTCGGCACAACTCTTCCCTGCTGGTAGCATGAATCCCTCATTTCCAAAGAAAATTCGTGCACATTCGTTCTACCTTTTTTTTTATAGTGCATTTAGGTAGCATGATAGTCTGGAGTCAGTACAACGCAATAGCCGAGATGACGGCTTTAATAAGCTCAATACGCCCTCCAAAGGACAAAACTTTGTGCTTGCCAACCTGCTAGTCTAGCTTCAGTGTAGTTAAGGATGCCCTCACAATCAGCATACGTGGCATAGTTAATAGAGAGCGGCAAACCTAAATATTTAACGGGGAGCGTGCCTTCATCTATGCACATCTTTTCCAGTCATATCTTCTTTTGCCCACAGGTTCGATTCAGGAACATAATACTCTTATTCTTGTTAAGCTGTAAACCCGACCACCTTTCAAGCTTGTCGAATATACTCTTAAGAGCATCAAGCGATCTGTTCGTAGGTTCTACGAAAACTAACAGGTCATTCGCATATATCAGGTGAGGGACCACCGGTTCCGTCTTCCTGTACATAGGGATGACAGCTCCATCCATAACCGCCTCGTCTAGCATATATCAGGTGAGGGACCACCAGTTCCGTCTTCCTTAAGAGCATCAAGTTTGTACATCTTTTATAGTTGTGCAAGATAGCCAGCTGTCTCCCGTATATTTCCCGTATGGATGAGCCCGCACACGAAGCCGACTGTATATATATATATATATATATATATATATATATATATATATATATATATATATATATATATATATATATATATATATATATATATATATATTTGGAAGAAGGTAATTCCATTGATAAAAGAAATATTTACAAATACAGAAAATATTTAATCCCCCATCTACATTTTGACATCAGTATCTATGTTGTGGCTAACACCAATCTCGGACGTGGTAATGTTTTTCAAATATGCGCCGATTACGTTCTTTCCAGATATGCCATACGGCTGAGGCCAGTCTGAGTCTAGCTTCTTTGAACCATCGGCTACCATTATTACGAAGCCTCTGAAAGATCTCAATATTATCCTCAATACTCCTTGCTTGTCCATTTGTAATCAATAGATTGTGAGTCTGTATCATCCAGATTCTCCATGCCACCGAACACTGAAAGAATAAATGTTTAATGCTCTCTTCTTCCTGATGGCATAACACACATTCAGTACTCGGAATGTTTACCCCAAAGCGTTTCAACCGGTCCCTGGTGGCCAACCGACCCTTCATAACTTTATACATGCAATATTGTATCTTCCGGGAAGCACCTGTCACCCAAATGAACTCAATGTGGTCGGCTTTGGGGTGATTGGCTCGGGAAATATTATAGGCCGAGCGGTGCTGAAACTCGCCAGTAGGAGAGCCCTGCCACTTCCAGCAGTCCTTCTCAATCGAAGCGTCGATTGTAGTACGCATAATAGCCATACTAAACCGCCTAGCGACTGCATGCTTATCCGGTCTCCAGTGCCCATCTTCAATGATGGTGCTAACTGGGATACTAACCCGCGCCCTATTCAAGACAGTGTTACCGCCCAGATCCGCTAGACACTTGTGTTCGATCCAAGGATCAAACCATAGATCCGTAGAATTCCTATCTTTCATAATCCGCTCAATGTGAGGCAACACCTTCGCCCGATATAACATGATATTCTTGAATGTCACAGAGGCATTGCTTTTGGATTGTAAAGCCCAGAAATTAATATATATATATATATATAAACACATAGTCCTCTGCCCCTGGCAACGAAAATCGGTCGTGTCCGAGTCATTTCGTGTCGGGCATGTACTAGACCTAACACAAACACTCCAAAATACTCTAGGACACACCAAAATCAGTACTGTACGTGTCGCCATATCAGTATTGTGTCATATTCGAGTGTATTCATGTACTAGACTTAATATGGACAGCATGGCTTCGGGAGGAGAGGAGTTGGCCATGGCGATCGTTAACGAATGACTCTTATCTTTCAAACATGGCTTTGGTGTCAGTTGGACCATGGGAAAGATTTTGGTAAAACAGAGGTAAGAAGAAAAATTAGTTCATGCTGATACTTCTACTATAGTTTCCTACCATTGTTACACTCAAGTTCCTTACACAGGTACTATACAAAATGTGTATAGGTTACGTTTATCATCTGTACATTAAAATCTGAACTATCCTACTCTGATGTTCCTTGCCTTTCGACTTTCTTCCGCAAGTGCAGGCGTTGCCCGAGTTCTTGTGTCATGTCAGAAGAATGAAACTTGACAGGAATGTAGTAATCCTGCAGGATCCATCCATGAATTTGTGGCCAGTCCTCTACCACGCCAACGACCAATTTGTAGGCTTTCTTGGCGGTTGGGAAGATTTTGTCATAGCAAATAACCTTCATCAAGGGGATATCTGCGAGTTTGAGGATGTTGGGAGAACTGAATGCACTCTTAGAGTGCATGTCTCTAGATAGGGGTCTACTACAACCTTCATCAGAAAAACTTTGGAACTCATGTTTGCACTTACAAGTTCCTATCTGCTAAAAAAAACTTTGGAAGTTGGAACTCATGTTTGCACTTACAAGTTCCTATCTGCTAAAAGCAAGTACTCTGATTGTAATTTGAAGCTTTATATATATATGCACTGATGTACTAATTACAGGCTACTTGGATATATTGTTATGAACTACACTATTGGGACCAATTGAGGTTTTCTGGTGAACATTTGCTGAGTTGATTGGTATTGCCTCGTAAAAGTGGAGATTCATGTAAGTAGTGCTAGTCCTGTAAAGGAAGAAAGTTGACAGTTTTTACTGGAAAATCTATACTTTGAATTAATTGTTCCTATATATATACATTGGCTTCGTGTCAATTTTGTGTAGCCTTTCGGCAGAAGTGAGTAGAGTGCTGTCGCATCTCCCTCTTGTAGACCGCTTGGGCCATCTCCGAGCGCATTTTGCTAGTTCCTATATATACATTGGCTTCGTTGTTAGGAAAAAAAATAATACCAAATTAAATTGAACATATATTAATTATTGAACAATTAAATTGAATCATTTGTACAATAAACAATTAGTGCCATGAATTCGTTTTACTTTTTTTTTGTGAAGATATGTAATAATTAAGTTCGAGAAAGTCCATTTGGACTTTTTTATAGGGCTAGCCCAGCTCAGCCCGATCCGACTTGGTCCGAAAAACTCGATCCTTGTGGACGGGCTTGGACTTCATTGATAATAATTAAGTCCGACTCGCTCCGGCCCGAAATTTCTCCAAGGCCAAAAAAGTTTGGTCCGAGCCCGTACTTTATGGGCTTGGACAGCCCCGCCCAGCCCAATGTTGATCCCTACCCCACTAAATGATAGTACCTAAGGGTCTGCTTAGCAATTATTGGAGGTGGCGTTTATAAGGCATTTTTAAAGTACCGGTTATGAGGGTTTCTATTTTGAGCGATTTTAAGTAGCAATTTTTAAACCAATCTAATCTATATTTGGTAATAATTAATGACTGGTTTTGAAAAAAAAAAATTAAAATAATAAAATTACTTATATTCATATACAAACAAAAGTCCTCCAAAAAAAAAGGACTATATTATTATCCTCCCACACAATAGCTTATAAACTCATATAACTTATAAGCATAAAATAATTTGACAAGTAATAAATCATAAATGCTGAAAGAAAAACATTCACTACAACATCAAATGGAGCGCAAAATTTTATGGCAATCATTCACTGCCAACCCTCTCAAAAAAATTAGCAGAGAATTGCATTTATGATATTAGAATTGTGTGAAACCGCTCTAAGAGCATAGGAGTTGTTGAATTTGCAAATATGAAATAATTTAATGCTTGCTCCAAAAACCCTTTTAAAAGGGTAATTCTGGAGCAAACATTATGCGTTTTGTCTCCTATTTTACAATTTCAGCAACTATTATGCTCTTAGAGCAATTTCACACGATTCTAATACCATATATGAAATTCTCCGGAAAAATCAATGACTAAGCATGTACTTCTGCTCCAGCCCTTGATCATTCTTTAGTTAATACCAAGAATCAATGTTGTAAAACACAGATCGGACCGGACCGGGTCCAACCAGTTTATGCCAAAAAATCGATCCGGTCCGATCAAAATCCGGTCTTTTAAAAAATCGTCGGTTTTTTGTCAAAACTGGATTCAACCGCTGAACCGGTCGAACCGGTTCACAACTGAACCGACCAATTTTGGTTTTTTAAAAAAAAAATTAAAATTAATTATCATGTAACACTGGATTCTTGGTTTAGTTTTGATCGACCTTATCGTTGTAAAATTAAACCAAACCATCGTACTTATGAGCAAACAACAAAAAAAAAAAAGAGTAAATATGAATAACTTATCTATTTGAACCAAAATAAACTAAATCTATTTGAACCCGATTGAACCCTGGTCGAACCTCGGTCTGACCTACAAAAAAGAAAAAAAAATTTGGTTCCATCGTCGTTCTGGAAACATTGCCAAGAATTGATTAATCAAATCACTGCCGACACACAATTGATGTACATTGACTGATAGTTACTTGGTGCCCAAGAACATTGACTTGGTGACCACCAACACGTAACCCCCTCCCCAAGAAAAGAGCCATTTCTCAAACCCTATATATACAATGTTACAAACATGGCAAACATAAATAAAATCAAGAAATAGTCCATTCAGTGAATCCAAAAATGAGAAGGGAGGGTAGACAGCATGGAATGGTGAGGACACACGCGGTGGTCCTAAAAAACCCTAACGGCGTCGGCAGGTGCAGAGTGGTAGTGAACATGCTGGACGCCCCTCCGACGTGCGGGGTGTTCGCCAAGGTCCCGTCGAAGCCGACCAACCACTCCAAACCCACTGCCAGATGCTGCAGCAAGTCCAAATGCGCAGCCTGCCACCGCAACCCAGCGAGCAAGTCCAAGGCCAAGGGCGCAAGTAAGTACTTCCGACCGAACCCGGACGACGGCGACGACTACTACTTTGTCGTCGGTTCCCTTATTTCTTCCTATGACGACGACGACAACCACGACGACGAAGAAGCTTAGCTGGGTGGTTAATGAGCATGCATGCTATATATTAAAGACTAATGATCTTGTGTGTTTGGTACCTATTTTGAGTGTTGTCATTGTTGTGGATACCATTGAGAAGCAGAGGAAAAAAAAAAAGTATTCGGTTATAAAAATAAGAGAAAGTTAAATATTTTTTTTTTTTAATTTTTTAAAATAAAATGGTCGATGATATACATACGGCTTATATATCTAAATTTTAAACCATTTTGAAACCATCTTTTATATACTAGTAATTATAATAACATATAATAAAAACAGTATCCAATTATAGTCAAATATTTTATCTAATTCATGTGGAAGTTGACATGTTTCTAGGGTTGAAACAAAGAGTGCTAAGTACTTTCAAAAATAAACAAACAGAGAATGTGAATACATGCATCTTTACTGAAACTGTGGTCCCTAGAGTGATCTTGCCACAAACTATCAATGGTATATACGTCTCAACTATGGAACCGGAGAAGTTTGTGAAGCAAGCCATCTCTTCTTTTTCCCCATCAATATTACTCTGCTTTAACATATAGATATAGATATATTCATTTAAAAATATATGAGAAACATATTTCCTCAACTCATCCCAATTTATTGAGTATGAAAAATATATGAGAAACATATTTCCTCAACTCATCCCAATTTATTGAGTTGATTATGTTGGTGTTTTGCCTTTGAAACTAGAAAGATAGTCCTATATTGCCTAGGCCAAATGGATTATATCTCTATATAAAGCGTTGCTTGTGTTGAGAGATGCACAAGAGGTATGGAGAAGCACATGGGTGTTATGTGGGGGTATTTTTCTAGTGAAAAGAAAAAAAAAGCTAACACCACAAAGAAAGCGCGACTCGGACTCGGGCTTAAGCGCGCAAAGTGGCACTTTGTTGGCGCACTTAGCACGTCAGCACACTACACCAAATAAGGTCTTTTACGGCCCGCAATTTGCATCGTAAAACTAATTTTACGGCTCACAGGGTCGTGCCGTAAAAGCTCCAGTCATAAAAGGGTACGACTATTTATGGCGTACAAAAATATGTCGTAACTTAGATAAATGCACGTCGTAAATGAAGTGGAAAACTTTGGATCTCATTTACGGCCCATAATGTAGTGCCCCGTCTCGCTCAGTCAATCGGAAGAATTGAAACGCCGACGGCATTCGGACTTAGCCTCGTAACGGCTTGCTCGAAGACTCGCTCAGGTGTGGTAGTTTCGGCGAACTTGCCTCATCTTTGCCTTCACATAATAAATCGCAAGTTTTCAGCTTGCACAAGTTAGGCTTGATAATAAAAGAGACGCATCTACATAGCTAAGGGAATAATCTCGACGGATCGGAATGTGTTAGAACATGAAAAAAGGTCCCACGGTCTGCTTAGAAGTCTGCTCAACATGCTTTTAAAATAACACTCGATCCTTCGTCCCATGGCTTGGGAGAAGGAAGTTGGCCTTATAAGTTGCTAAGTTGCCACAACGCTCGAATTAGCCTAAGTCATAGGCGTCGCCCACGTGAATGCTTGATAAAGCATGCACGGTCCCGTCGTCCAAGTTTTGGCATAGCCTTCACATGTCCTGTGGGTTAAGTCGTATTGCACGGCTTGTGGCTTAAGTTTCGGCACCCAAAAATTTGGTTGTTCAAGTCGAACGCGTGTACGTCACGTTCTCTCGATGCGAAGCTCGACGCAGCCTTCGCTCGTCAAGTCATTGCACGATTAAGTTAGGCAAAGTTATGCCGGTCGATGTAAGTCATTTCTAGCACTGTCCCCTGTTTTCTGCGGTTGTCAAGTCACTTAGTCCCACAAGAACAAGGCTCGTCATATAAAGTATGTGACTTGAGCGATAGCTTCGTCTAGAGAACAAGATCTGTCTAAGGCACGAGCCACGATTGGTTTAGAAAAGCATGCCACGGATAAAGGAAGTCCATGCGACTGGTTGTCGTCGAGATTGGTCCCGCTACTTGGGTGTCTCGATAAGTCTCGTTCACGAGATCGGTCCCGCTACTTGGGAGTCTCGATAAGTCTCGTTCACGAGATCGGTCCCGCTACTTGGGAGTATCGATAAGCCTCGTTCACGAGATCGGTCTCGCTACTTAGGTCTCGATAAAGAATCACACGAGATCGGTCCCGCTACTTGGAAATCTTGATAGAAAGATGAAAAGCATGGTCATGATTAAGGAATGACTTGATATATCGAGTTGAGTCTTGCAAGGTTATTGGACAACTTACGCGCAAGGATAAATTCTTCGAGCGATCCCGGGGTGCCGGATTCGTGTCGGCCTAGGAGAAATTGTAGATATTGTACGCCTTCATCGACAGTACGACTCGATTGAAGTGAATCGTTACAATATAGGCTGCGGGTCATTCGATGGGAGCTCGTACCTCGTCACGTGGATGGTCACCGTATGCAAAAGATCTAGGATAGCTTGACATTGCTAGTGACCACTCATATAGATGTGTCGGCATAAGAGCGGCTATCCGTGTGTATATCTTTGGATTGCGTCGAGTACTAGCAGGTTACGAGTTGGGTTATCAAGTTATGTGTCACGATCCGCACCCTGATTGGGGGCACGAGCACGTGGGTACGTCCAGCCTACGCCGCAGAATCGACGGTAGAACGCTGTATAGGTCTACTAGAAAGTATAGCATCTAGACACAATATATATATATACATGTCATCTCCGTACGGAGGTATATAATCTTAACTCAATCACAAGACATCTATGGAAGATTGGCACGAATATCATAAAGATATGATGAAAATATATGAACTGAAAAAGTGCGAAGTCACAACACAGTTTAGAGTTAAAGATATAACACAAGAATCCAAAATATAACATATAACATAAGTCTCAATACTAGCTGGAACGCAATCCAGTCAAACCTATCTAACAATCTAAGCAGGAGGTAAATCCTCTACTGGCCCCAAGGGTAATGTCTTATCAAAATCTTTATCCTGGCCATACCCGTAAAAGGTAGAGCAATCAACCAACATGTCCTCTGTAAACATCAACAGTTATCCTGTCAGGAAAATAAGCAAGTACACCTCCAACAACAGTTCTATAGTATTGGCAAATGCTGTAAGAGACAATCATAATGGAATACAAGATGATATATCAAGACTGTAAGTAAAACATGATATATAAACTGGAAATCATGTCAGGGTGTAATGTACAAGAAAGTAGAACAGTACAAGAATATCTGATGTATAATGTAAACATAAAATATGCCTTGAGATATTATAGCATTATGTGATCGGCTTGGAAAACCGGACAGGCTATCCACTTGGCCTGGCAATCACAAGAAAATCTCTGGAAAGGGTCATGCCGGCCAACCTGGATAATGAGCACAAGGAATAAGATCTCGCTACACCCTACGTGCAGTGAGGGTGACGCAAGCACAAGAATATAGTGACATGGTGGCTTTGATCACATAACCTATAATAACTCCCCATCCCCGAATAGTATATGGATCCGGACATAGCATGTCATGACACGGGATTCCCTAAGAGGGTAGCTACTCCCTCTCAGGAATCAGTGTCTATACAAGTACAGGAAACAAGACAATAAATGTACCAATATACCAAGAAAGTCCAGGAATTGTAGAAGCATGAAAAATATGGGGTTCATGCGGATTACAAATTGTCGCGTAGGCACTTTGGGCCAAACAGGTCCGCATGAAGGAAAGCCGCATGACTGGTTCAATGACAAATGCGGTCCATCGACAAACA